>OZ020613.1:5094323-6294323 GCA_963971575.1 Liopterus haemorrhoidalis
ATTTTGGTTATGTTAGTAGCATTGGCCTAAAAACCTGAAAAAATACTCAATAATATACATTGACGGGAACCAAAATAGTTCGACAGGAATTTTTGATAAAAAATATTAGTTCAAAAACAGTTTGCAATACTTTCGCAATACGTAGATTTTAAGCAAGCATTCATTACGCGGTAAATTACAAGATTGGCTCGCTAATTTGGGCCCAGCTTTGCATGGTGAAATAGTTTGCAAAACGGCCTTTGTTGCACTGTTTTATCGTGTATGGGGACCCATAATATCCCATTGCAGTAACTCTGTTTGTTTGAAAGTTGTGGTAATAAAATAGAAATTTTGTTTTTATTGCACATGCAAAAGGAGCAAAGCATTTTAAATTTATGTGTACAATATCTCAAATTAAAAACACACTTAGGTACAATTATTATTTCTCTAGATTAAAAATTAACAATCTCTCTTGAAGTATGTACTCTTTAACAATAACGACGTCAGCTCTGCCATCTAGCGAGTGACTCTCAAACAACAGAATCGTCAGGAGATTTGATTTAAATATTTTCTCCATAACCCTGTTCGAGACTAACAGTACCCAAAGGGCTCTGCTTGTTTTCAGCTCTGCAATTATAATACAAAAGCTACGGTTTCTAAAATATCTGATTTTATTCACTGTTTTTAGAAGGATTTTTCTCTTTTACTCTTGAGAATTTTTCCAAATTGAGAGACATCGAAAATTTAAATATTATAAAATATGATATATTAGTGTGAGTTAACTCAAAAACCCCTAAGGGTACTGTATCAAGTGTATGTGTCGATTTTTAATATTTTTAATGCTCTCTTGAGATATATATTTTTTTATATTTTTATATAAAAATTTCTCTGATCAGGTTTCTAAGATAAAATATTATGCTTTCGTAAGAGGAATATTTTATTAATAAAAAGAAAATAACCTGCACATATTTTTCAACGGCATGCTAACGCTGTCTGAAGCTCAACGAAATAGAGACCAAAATAGGGGATAGGCATGATTTTTTTAATTTTTTTTTATTATATTCATCTTGTTGCATATAAACATAAAAAACAGTTTTTATTTTTTTTTTTTTTTTAAGTTTGAAGGCTTAAAAAAATCATAAATGTATGTAGCGCGCGAAAACGACGTGTGACGTCATACCCTTCTAAGTGACACATGACACTACTAGTCTACCTAGCGTACATAGTCTGTTGTGAACTTATTTGTTTGTATAACTTTTATAGGTTATGTAAAGTTAGAGTGATTTTAATTAAAATAAAGTTTAATTCTATAAAAACAATTTATACATGTTTACCGAATTAAATTTTATATTAAAATATATAAAATATGGAAGATCCAGGCCCCAGTACTTCGAAACATAGTCGAAAATATTGTTTAGTACCAATGTGCACAAATAGTTCAATTAGAAATCCAAAAAAATTATTTATATCATTACCTGATGACGAAAAACAACAGAAAAGCTATGAGGCGAAATAAAACCGATATTTCAGAAAAAAGTAAACTTTATGTTTGTGAAGACCATTTTAATATGAGTACATATATTTTATAAATTATTTTAATAATAAATGCGTGAAAAATTGTTTAAAAACAAATACAAAACTCTCAAACAATACAATATAAACACGTAAACATTATGTTTTGTCTCTATCTGTGACGTCAAACCCTTACAGTCTCAGTCGTATCTACTCGGCAACCTTCGCGGCGTGGTCGGCTTATTTCAAATTTACAATATTTTAATTAAAAAATTTGGCTATAATATTAATTAAAATGTGATTTTTGTTGTGTTAGGTGACATAACTAACATTAAAATATCAAAAAAATGTAGTTTTAAAGAAATATAAATTTTATGCGTGTCCCGTATTACGGATTTTCGTATAATATCTTAGCTAAAATTAAAAAATATATATTTGTATATACATGGATAAATTTTGTTATGGGTAGAGAAGAGGTACGTTAATTTATTCTGCAAATATCGATTAGGAAAATAAATAAATAACTGACCGGTTGCTGGCATTCCATATCTAGTAGAGAATCTGTTAGTTTTTCATATAGTCGCAATATAAACAATGTCTCTGTAGGCATTATGCTCTTGCGTGACAAAAGATTGCCCGCAGTGTTGTTAGGTCTGGATTTGAATATTTTTGCAATTAACCAAACAAAAAAAAAAACAAACCTTGTTGTCGTGCCTATTGATTTAAAAGATTTAAAAATTTTCATGAGTTGTTAGTTACTTGTTTAGTAACTTGAGGATTAGAAAGGTTGTTTTGAATAATAGACAGCCAGAGTTGAGGAAATTCTATGCTAGTTTGGTTGAACTCATTACCACACAATAATGCGACAAACAACCTTAATCCGGTCGTTAATCCTCCGCAGGTAGCCCCAACCCTCCTATAGCTGACCCCAACAACCTAACTAATAGCAACACACCTATAACCTGGTCCCACTCTTATAATACCCGGTATAAATACTCGAAGTCTCACAAATACTTAGGATACCAATTTCAATGCAATGGAGGAACAGGCGAACATATTAAGCAGCTAAGTAAAAGGGCAATACTAGTAATTCCGCAGATCTGGAGCTTAGGTGAAAGAAAATTTAAAGGTGAATCATTATCATGTATGGAGCAGAGGTGTGGCGATGGGAGGAGCATGAGCCGCTAGAGAAGGTGCAGAATAGGTATCTTGAGTGGATGTTGGGTCTAGATGAATGTACACCAGAGTACATAGTATTAGAGGAGACGAAAGTGTACAAAATTAAAATAGAAGCCCTTAAAAGAGCAATTAGATTTGAAGAAAATATAACAAAGAACCAAGAAAAACAATTATTAAACGAATGCTGGAAGAAATTTGAAAATAGAGATAAACAGAAAGAAAAAACATCAAAATGGGAGATAAAAAGAAGTAAAATGTACGAATACGGAGGCTTTTCAACAGAAGAAGTAAGGAGAAAAGAGAGAGTGAACATGGAATGCAGGAGATAATAGAAAGAATGAAGGACATACAACAACAAGAACTAAGCGAGAGAATAAGCGGATCAAGGTACAATTATAAGTACAAGAAAAATTGGAGCACGCAAAGACCGCTGTATCTAAAAGAAAAGGGAAACGGGGAAAAAAATGAATAATTGCAAGGTTTAGATGTGGGAATGAAGAAAAAACAAACAAATTTTGGTTAAAAGAGGAGGATAAACGATGTAGAATGTGCAGAGAAGAAAGGGAGACGGTTGAACATATGCTGGAAGGATGTGAAGAAATGAGAAGCAAAGGAGGAACAAGAGAAGATATTTTAAACGGAAATGGCTGCGGATACACATGGATGAAAGAGGTAATAGAGAGAAGAAAATCAAAGAAAAAGAAAATAATAAGAAATAATACAAAATAGATTTAAAGCCAACAGGCAGAAATTAAATTTATATTTTAGTTAAAATTATAATGTAAGGAATAAATATATATAGAATAAATTGTAATAGGTAAACTAAATGTAATACTATTAATTAAAATAAATTGAATTGAATAAGAACTCGAAATTAATTGAAATGTTTATCACTCACGTGATCGCTGAAAGCGGAAACAGATTGTTGAGCAGTTTCCGTAACGTCCGAAATAATATTATATACTTTATGAAGTATTATATCTTTTTGATACTAACACTCATTATATTGTACTATTCTAGCCTAGTACTATCAGCAAACGTCCAAAATAACGGTGTCCGCATTGATATTGCCAGATATTATTTTCATTGTGCTATTTAGTGCTAAATCTATTTTTACAACTCCTTTTCCCCGTACAACTTGTTTCTATATTGCGTTCTCATTTACCTTTATTAGTGGCTAATAACCTTAATTGTTGACGGTTGAGGTAATTTAATAAACTAAAAATAGCAAGAGTTTAATAAAATCAAATGGCAATTTACAACTGTTGCAATAACTACCGCATTCTTTCATTAAATAATTCCCTTACAAATCCCTCCAGACATCAACAATACAAGTGACAAATGTTTATTTTACGAGCTGGAGAAATCCATCCATTTGCTTTTTCCAGACCCAAATTACAGAGGAAAATAAAAAAAGCTGTGTAAAAACTGAAAGGCAATAATCCTAGGCTGACTTTTCAACGTTTCGCGACATCTATTAACGTAGCGGAGAAACATGGTGTGCAAACAGCCACAACTTGTGATGGTACATCATTGCCTGACAACTAATTAAAACTGAATAGAACGTACAATTAACACTTCCTCTTTCTCTTCGCAATTACACTACCAGCCAATTTCAAATGTCATATTTAAATGAGAAAAATTATTGATTTTTTGTTGGCAATTTCATGCTCCATTAACTTTTTTATTCAAAATGGATCATTAAAATTATGTTTGTAGTTTCAGTTGTGATAGCTATATTAGGGTTCAGATACAATAAAATACCAATGAATTTTCCTTGTTCTTTAAGGCTGCGTATAATCCCCGGAGGTTACTAGTTTTTTATTCAAAACTAACAATCTGAAATAAAATTAGTATCAACCTATACATCAAATTTTAAAACCTCGAATTTAGCGCGAGTCAATTTTTTCACAAAACATAATTAGTCAAAAAATATCGCGTTATATTCGGGCTAATAATAAATAATGTATATTGGAAGCTATACAATATTCTATACCCTATACAATATTCTATGCTGGAAGATAAAGATAGTAGTAGTATGAAATACAATGTATGACACTGAACATCTGTCAACTTGGACTAAAAACAATATTTTAACATTGTAATAGGGATGATGTTCTAAACCAATCCAAAGAAAGGACAAACAGCTCTTATCTTCGTACACACATTTTACTAAGCTGACGTAGAGCACAGATTTCAAAATGTAGTTCTGTTTAAACCAAAGAAACACTGCAAATCTTAGTGAGTAATAGTACTCCTTTTAAATGAGTACTTTTTATATTACTCATTTAAAGTGCGTACTTGTACTCACTTTAAAGAAAGAGATAAGTGTACGCACTTGAAGTGAGTACTAGTACTCGTTATACATGAGTACTTCAAAATACTCACGTAAAACGAGTACAAGTACTCACTTCTAAAGCGGAACTGAAACTACGCGTTATATGTGAGTACTAATACTCATTTTAAATGCGTACTTTTAATACGCGTTATATGTGAGTAACCTAACTTAACATATTAAATTTCCTGTCATATAAGCTCTTTAAAACTAAACAACCAAATAATAGTACAATATTAACGTTTATTAGACAATTAAAAATTTAAAAAAAAAGTGCCAAAGTATCTGCTGATTAATAAGTGAATTTAAAGTTAAATAAAAGTGAAAAATAATAATAATAAAGTGAAATGTAGCATTGAGAGGCTGCTGACGCCAGAATTTATTTTTGCATAGTTTTTGTTTAAGAAGGTTCGGAAGCCTCAAAGTTAGTTATACAAATATGCAGTTTTAATTTAAATGCGATATAATAATAGCACATGTGATGATTGCATTATTTTAGGAATAAATGCGCTCAGATTAATTCAGGTACCTTCTAGATATGTTTAAAGATTTAACATTGATTCTATTATACGACATAATTACCGAGACAATTACATTATATTTTAGATAATAAAATAATACGTTTCAAAATGTAACTAAGGAGAAAATCATAATTTTTATCTTCTATTATTCGTAGAAATTGTTTAGAATAATTTATTGAATTTTAGATGATAACTAAGTTCATACTTATACTTAATCATTATGATTATTTTAGTTGTAATATCTGAAAGGTTTGAAAATTTTTTAAATAAATATATTCAAGAAATAATAATAATCGCATTTTATTATTTACAGAAAAATATGAAGCTTCATAAATTCTGGAAAAGGATTGCATTGAAAATTGGCAAAAAAGTGTATAAATTATTGCTTATAATAATTTAAAAACTATTTTTCTGATGTTCAATCAACATTTTTACTTTTCCTGAATTTTAAAGCTTTATTGTGACGTCACTCAAGAAAAGAGTTTTATACCTATGTACGCACTATAAGTGCGTATTACTATCCTCTCTTCCTTTCCACTACCCATTTAAAACGCGTACTAGTACTCACTTTAAGTGAGTACTAGTACTCATTTAAAGTGCGTACAAAAGTACTCACTTGTACGTGAGTAAAAACGAGGACAAGCAATGTACGCACTTTAAATGAGTACTAGTACTCACTTGAGATTTGCAGTGAACAAACTAGAGTTACGTACTATAAAATGAAACATCTTATATCTCTTCGGGATAGTTATTTGAAATTTAAAATTCCATTACAGACACTAACAAAAAAATTAGTTTCAAAGTTAGTGTGCATAATAATAATAATAACAAAAATCTTTATTCAACTAAAGTTCTAACAAGGTTGTTGGTGAATTTTGTTACAACACTTAGGGGATTTGAAACTGCAAGTTGGCTGCACTGCTAAGATTCAGATGCACCATCGAAAAATCTCTAACTTTCCTTAACTTGAACGTTTTTTATTATTTTATGAGTTTTTAGTTAAAGTTTAAAGTTGAGATAACAGCATGGTTCAGAATTTGGATGAAGTTACGTATTAATTATTAATGGTACGTTGAGGTTCGATGCTCGAGAAAATACAAGTTTTAATATTAAAAAAAGGATAGTGTGCTGAGACTTGGTTTTAAAAATTTCAGAAGGTTTTTCAGTACTTAAGAAGATTGCTTTGGGAACAATTTTAAACCAAAATTGTCTTTTTTGGAATCATAATGAAATATGTATAGGAGCAATATCAAACGAGATCAACATGTTATGTCCAACTAAGAGAGGCTAGAGATACCAACGATTAATCGAATGATTAAACTAATCGATTATTTTGTTTCAGTTAATCGATTAATCATATTGTCACAAAGGTAATCCTAGGTCAGAATTGCGACATATAGACATTGTGACGCTCAGCTGTTTGATTAAAAAACTATATGTCAGCGTCTAGCATATGTTACCTGATTACGAAATGCGTACGCCGCATTTTTGTATCAATAAGGAAATATTTGTCATGACGAATTGTGGAGGCATTTCTAGGATCGGTCGAAACGTCAAGGTTGGCTAGATGAATTTTAATAATTTCATTTGTACATCATGGTACTTACTTGGAAAGGCCCTCCACATAGTGGATTTCCAAAACTTGCGAACGGTATCAAGTCTGAAAATCTAAAGGATCCGCCGGTTGGTTGCTTAGACTCTTTATGAGAGGAATAAGGGTGTTTGAATTAAAGTCTGCATTTTACTTAATCTACGTTTAATGTTTAATTAGCATCGAAAAGGTTATGATTACATTAGAACTTACAATTATCGCTGGCTATAAAATCCCATGAGAGACACTCACAAAAACCTCACAATCACCGTAGTCACCTCACAACACTCACGGTGTTTAACCCGTTACGAGGTTCGTTTATTTAATTTCAAACAGACCTCAACACTTCCAGATTACTTCTAGTTTAATAACGACAACTACCGGGTTTCTCTACCAAAATACTTGGGAGGTTCGTCCGTTCACGGTGGCGGTCTATTCATCACTCACTTTGTCTCTCACAAGATTTTTCCAATTCTTTTCTTAAACTAATTATCTTATCTCTGACCCCTTTTTTTGTCGTTGTAAAAATAATCAGCTCTCCACATTAACAACAACCCTTTTATAAACTTATCTTTCTATGACCAATAATTTATAAACCCAAGTGATTAATTTTTGACTCTAATTACTACGCGGTCCATCTCACTGAAAATATATTGTCGCCTATCGGCTTCTGTATAAACATTTGACTGTTACTATTTTGATCTAAACAATAACGTTCTTTCAAACTAATCATATAATATACGACCGGTAAATCACTCTGTATCTTTTTAATGCTTAACTAGAAAAATATGTGATAGCTCAACTAACCTTTGAGAAAGTTTATCTTAAAGTAGATTAGTTCTTAAATTTGAATAAATTGAATACTTTTTAACTAATTGAATAATTTTACTTTAAATAATAATGAAATTTTATTTCTGAAATTACCACTCCCACAGAATGAATATTGCGACTAGGCCAACCTTCAGTACAAATACATGGACGTCGCACGGTATCGGGGCAGAGAATCCTAGCCAACTCCTCTACACGTACCAGTCCACACGGTGACGACCGAGACACTGACGCCAGATACTTGTACCGATGGTGAGCCAAGCAAACAATACCATGTGAGTGGGAGAAGGCTTCTCCAGGCTCGTCAACTCCCTGATGGGTAGCCCCCGCCTCGGCGATAGGTCCAAGCCGATCCTGGCCAACACGGGGTGGACCGAGGACTTCCCCAACTCCATGGAGAGATTCATACAATTACATTGACAACAGTAAAACATTGTAAATCTGATATATAATTGATAAATTGTATTGTTGAAACCAGGAGTTGCCTTTCAATCAAACCACCCACGTGACAATATGATATTTTGGTTTCGTTTAATTAATAAATAACACTGCCCAACAAAATATTTTTTTTATCTTGGTGCCGGAAAAGTAAATACTGATTTTGGATATTTTTGATGTGCTGATTCCAAAAATACCTGACGCTTTTTCGTAGCAGCTCTAGTTTTTGAGATACAGACTAATTGATTTTAGTTTTTTATCTAAAAACGGTAAACTTCCTCCTTGGACAGCAAAGTGGATATACAAAATATCCTTGTTTTTTTATGTCTTTGGGACAGCAGAGCTAAGGATCAGCACTGGGTTAACAGAAATTGGGTGATTTCCATTAAGAAATGTCATAATTCAAGAAAAACAAAACGTTGTCAACGAACCTTTGGTTGCGGGAGAGAAAATTATATTTCCACCCTTGCATATCAAGTCTGGGCTTATGTAGCAATTTTTGAAGGCTTTAAATCCAGATGGACTTTGTGTAGGCTACTTGACACGTAAATTTCCTGGGATTAACTCTAAAAAACTGAAAGCCAGAATATTTGATGGTCCTCAGATAAGGCAACCTACTGAAGATCCACAATCCAATCCAACCACATCAATGATCGAGATTGAATCTAATTCTTGGTGTTCATTTATTCAAATAGTACAAAATTTTCTTGGAAATCATAAGGCAGAGAATTAGTGGAAAACATGCTTTCGAACTTTAATATTCTCGGTTGTATTATGACCAATTACCAAAAAACCTAGGTGATTTTAGTGAAGAACTGGGGGAAAGATTCCATCAGGACATAAAACTATGGAAGATAGATATCAAGGAAGATAAGATAGCCACATGAAGGCCTACTACTGTTGGAGTCTTCAGAAAGACTGTTCTGGTAAACTCCATGCTAGAAAGTCGTACAAAAGAACATTTTTAAGTGATAAGTGATGAATGTATATTAATCTACTTTGTGAAATAAATACCTTACTTTGTATCTTTTGTGTTTGTAACTGGCAGTTGGAGCAAATAGTAACAGTAATAAAGTGAAAAATACACAAGTTAAGAAATAAGATATTTTATTGTAAAAGAGGCCAATATAGCGTATCTCAAAAACTAGATCTGATAGACCAAATCTGACGGCTATTTTGGATTCTGTGCCCAAAAGTTACCTAGAGACAGTTAAAAACTCGCAGGCACCAAAATGTCTGTTGGGCTGTGTATTCGATTCATTTATTATTAATCGATAACTTTATTTTATTTTCAAGAAATTACTCAGTCTTATTGTTGAAATACTGATCGATAGATGACTTTGTTCTCTTCTTTTCAATAAAGTCCCTAGATTACTAGACCTTCAGAACACTTGTTCTTGCCCATCTGAATATTTAAAACTCAACCTCTCATTTTTGCACAATATACTGCATAGTTTGCGTCCAGTCAGTTCAAATGCTCACGAGTGAAACGTAATTTTCTAATGGTTGGTTTATATACGGAACAAGAATAATACCCTTTTCACACTAGATCTTTAAGATCGGATGTTAAAGTGAATGTATCTTTAAACGCTAATGTGAAACCGTACGGCCTCGTCTAAACACAAGCGATGTTTAAGACAGAGATCTGCGTCTTAAACTTCGTCCGCATTGCCAACTTAATTTTTATTATAAAAAAATACTCCTTGAATTTGTGCTGTCAATATTTTATATTATCATAAACAAGAATACTGTATTATATCGACGTTATAAGAAGTTTATACTTATTGTTATAATAAAATTATTTATTTTAATAATGTGTTTAATAAAATACAGAGCTACAATAATTGATATAAAATGTATCGATTTACATGTTAATACAGGTGTAATATATTCTTTATTGTAGTGTCTTTATTGTAGAATGAAATGAAATATCCTTATTTGTTTATAATAATTCGCTGCGTCTGCGCAGACAGTTCAAAACTGGTAATTTCATGACGGTAACTTAAGGACAAAATTACTGTAGCTGATGACAGCACCAGAGATTTAAACATTAAGTGTGAAAGCATACCGATCTTTAACATCGGTGAACTTTAAGTTCACTCGTCTTAAAGATCTAGTGTGAAAAGGGTATAAGGAATAGGAAATAAGAATAGTACACAAGATGTTAAAACATGGCTCCGCCGTATATTGGTTTATGTAGGAATGAAATTTAACTTAAACATAAGAATAGTTGGTAACATTTTATTCTTATTTCAAGAATAAGACACGATAAGCCTGCGCACAGCAATCAAAATGTCTGCCGTAATAAAGTTTGGTCAACAGATGTTTTTCAGTTGTGATCAGAGGGTTGTAAACAACAATAAAATGTTTTTATTATTTTTATTTATTCTTCTTGAAAGTTTTAAGAACCTGTCAAGTGACAAACGTTAAACACAGGCCAACGCAAGTACGCAGGCGCAGCGATGAAATGTTATGTCCTATATAAACGGTTTAAATTTTTTTATTCTTGTGTACTATTCTTATTTCCTATTCCTTATTCTTGTTCCGTATAAAAACCAACCATAACTCGATAATTTGCGAGAAATACCTGACCAGTTACAGGTCTTCTGGATACTTCTGTTCTTGATGAAATTGCCAAATTTTACTCAAAAAATATCTATTTACTCAGAAGTTCTGTGTTCTGTGTAAAGAAGCCGAACACATTACAGTACGAGTATTTTAAAATCTGTATAATATTATCCAACTAAATTCTAATTTGTGATATAGAAAATATTCGAAATATTTCTATAAAAATTTCCAGTGTAAAAATGAAAATATGAAAAGAAACACATGATTTCAAATTAGATTTAAAAATTTGTATATGAAATGTTTGAAGTTTCTGAACTAAAAGGTTTCGAAGATATCTTTTTGTAGTATATTCCACTAATACGAGAAAAGTTTTTTATGTTTCGAAAGAAAGAAATCTTGAGTTTTTGACAGAAATTGTGTCGTTTCAAAACTTGTTGAATAAATTCATTTTCAAACAAAACCTGTGACATATACTGCCTTTTCACAGTACACTCAACCAAAAAATATCACTCTGAGCTTAAAAATTATTCGAAATACTGGCCAATGAAGGTACACTCTTCCTACCCAGTTTTTCTCCCTCTTTTTTGCGTTGTCTTGTGTTAACTGGTTGACTTTTGCCATCCTTCACATAAACTGACTAAAGGAGGTAAATTTGAGATTTCAGAAATAAAATTTCATAATTAAATTAAATATATTTATCTAACTATAGGAAGCTTAAACATTATTAAATGATAAAACATCATTAATATCTTAAAAAGGACACTTAAGATAAGTACAGACATGTTAACTGAAACCATGAAACCCTAAATATCGTTAGTTAGTTAGGTAAAATTTCAAAACGTCGACCATTTATTTAGAAAATAATACATATGGTCGGATTGCTGATAGGTGACTGTTCGTTGCTACAAGTATCGATGTACAAGGTGTCTCAAAAAAATTTTATATTTATTTAGCTTACTGCGTGAACGCAACGTATCCGAGGGGCGCGGGGGTTATGTCAATCGGTAGCCTGGCTCTTGGGAATTTAATCGCTATGGAGCGTTTCTCGGGAGCAGACCGCGCGTTATGCGTGCGAGAGTTTTACAAAAACGGTGATTCGGCGACTGTAGCGCGTAGAAAATTCTGCAGTATTCGAGGTTTTCGCCACTTAAATGATGCGCCAAGCATTCCTCTCATTCGACATTGGGTTAAAAAGTTTGAAGAGACTGGTACAATGCTGGATAAATCAAAATCCGGGCGACCTAGGTCATCAAGAACGGTAGAAAACGTGGAGAATATTAATCAGTCTGTTCGTGACGACCCGAACCTTTCAATTCGGAAGCGCGCAAGTGCTTTAAATGTGCATAGATCATCATTACATCGCATTATGCACAAAGACCTAAAGCTGCACCCCTACAAAATTCAATTGGTGCAAGAATTAAAGCCCCAAGATGCCAGTCAGAGGCTTAATTTCGTAAATCAGGTGATTGAGCGATTTTCAACGTTTACCAACATTTTGTTTTCGGATGAAGCTCATTTTCATCTTAATGGCCACGTAAATAAGCAGAACTGCCGCTACTGGAGTGCAACGAATCCGAAACGCAAACATCAGAAACCCCTACATTCGCCTAAAGTGACCGTATGGGCTGCGATGTCGGCGCGAGGAATTATCGGCCCTTACTTTTTTGATGACGAAAGGGGGCGTGCAGTTACAGTGAATTCAGAGCGTTATGTGGAGATGTTAGACAACTTCTTGGTACCTGAACTGCAAAACTTTCCTGGCTATAACCAAAGAACATGACGGAGTTCCAACAGGACGGAGCAACTTCACACACGTCCAATATGTCTCTGCCACGTGTTCGTGAAATTTTCTCAGGCAAATTGATCTCCCGAAGAGGTGACATAAATTGGCCTCCACGCAGTCCAGATTTAACCCCTATGGACTTTTTCCTATGGGGTTATCTTAAATCTAAAGTTTACGCCAATAAACCGACTTCACTGGCGCATTTGAAAGAAAATATCCGTCACGAAATGGCAGCCATCCCTGAGTCCACCTGCCGAGACCTCATAAGTAATTTTACTGTTCGATTAAATGAGTGCCGAGAACGCGAGGGTCTACATTTAGACGATATTATTTTTAAGAAATAAATATAATTATTTGCATACCCAGAGTAACGTATAGTGACGCAAGTTGACAATTAACCTTCCAAATTATTTTAATAAAAAACAAAGCATTAGAAAGAAATGGCATGATTCTTAGATATCTTTACTAATTAGAGCGCGAAAATAAATTCACAGCAGTACTCAAACAAACAAAATTATTAATTTTAAGGTAATAATTATAAATAAGGAAAAACTTATACTCATACGTAAATTTTGGATTATAATTTATTGTTTAATTAAATTAAATTTTTATGTTTCCCCTAAGTACAAAGTAATAAAATATTAAGTAAAAATATTTTTATTCATATAATATATTGCTACAAGTTGTATTTAAATGTTTATTTTTATTTAAAAAAAAATAGTCACTGTAATGCATGATATCGTCGTCATCTGAACTAAGGCTGTCATTTCTTGTATTTATTATTATTGGATTAATATCATCAACAATCCTTTCCCTTTTCCACCATTCATTTATAAAAATTTTTAAACAGATTTTGCCCAAGTTTCACAAATAATTTGATCACAGGCTACTTGCCACATTTTCAAAACTTCGTTATCACTATATCCGTTTTGACCAATATGTCTATCATAATAATTTTTTGTTATACCCAAAATTAGTTCAATGGGGTTAAACTGGCAGAGATAAGGAGGTAATCTTAGTACTTCATGACCATACGTTTGTGCCAATGTATCAATAAAATAAA
Organism: Liopterus haemorrhoidalis; assembly: GCA_963971575.1. NCBI lineage: Eukaryota > Metazoa > Arthropoda > Insecta > Coleoptera > Dytiscidae > Liopterus > Liopterus haemorrhoidalis. The sequence continues at coordinate 5,108,121 of OZ020613.1, forward strand.
CTGGTTCAGATTTTAATTTCCTTCGTTTTCTCGTGATTTTGTTAGTGAGAAGTTCAAATTTACTACATTTTATAATTCTACGAATTGTTGATTCCGAAATCTTCAAGGCAGCTGCTACTCTTTGATGGACACAAGATAGAGAAATAAGTGGCCTGTTGTCCTCTTTTTCGGAATTAAAATATTCCAGCAAATTTAAAATTAAAGTATGTGAATTTAATAATTGGCCGCAAACTCTATTAATTAATATTATTAACAGACACTGACAGCTAAGAAAAATAAAAAAAAACATTTTTAAAATCGCTGAAAAATGGTAACTAGATTATTATATGAATGCACTACTTGATACATACATGTAAAAGTCACCTATCAGCAATCCGACTATAACATAAATCGTACAAAGTTAAACATAGCAAGCTTTGAAAATGATTTTGTTACATAAAAATACCAAATAAAACCTGCAAATTTTCTTGCCTGTTAGTACGAGTTTGATATTAAAGGTGATAACATCAAATCGTTTGTAAATATGGCTTACGTACGTTATTCAAATGAAGAAATGACAGATATGGTCCTGACATTCGGGGAATGTCAAATAAATTCTGTTAGGGCCCAGCAACTCTACCAAGAAAGGTATCCTGAAGGTAAAGGTTAGATGACTTAGAACATAGGGTAAGAACAGCCATCAGGGAAATTTAAGAGTATACTGTTTTTAATATAATGGAAGTGTTTTTATTACGAATGAGAAAATGTGTGGATAACAACGGCGGTCATATTGAATATTTGTAAATTTTCCTTAGTATATTACTAACTTTAGTCATATTTTATTTTATTGTTTTTCTTAGTTACATAATAATATATCTTTTTATAATTTAGTTTCTACGATTTATATGTTGTTTACTATTTTTTAAATAAATGGTCACCATTTTGAAAGGGTTAAAATTAAAGTATGATATTTTGATATCCTTGTAAAGCTGATTTAATGTACTATCAAGAAAAAAATAATAATGAAGTACCGATTCCCTATGCTAGGTAAAAAGTTGAAACAATTTCCTCTGAAAACGGAAGTGATGCAGAATTAGTAGTATAACTACGTCATAACTGTGACACTTTGACCTTGAGTAGTGCGGTCGGCATCGTTCATCTGAGACGTGTCGATTTTAGCTGATGTAAAAAGATGTGACTTTTGAAGACTTGATCTGAATAGTTATATAAAATTCTTATTATAGTCCTTAAGTGGGCCCTTTTGTCTAGTTTAACTTTTTTTTCTGAAGAATTTTTTGTATCTCTTAAAATAAATGAGATATTCGAGTATAAATTAAATAATAAGATTCAGAATTGACGAAACTACAGAATTTTTAATTGGTAATACTTTTAGTGACCTGTATACAGTGTTGTAATAGATACATTTGAAAATATATCTAGATACAGATACAGATACTTGAGGAAAAATGTATCTAGATGCAGATACAGATACAAATTTTAAAAAGTATCTAGATACAGATACATTTTTTTTAGAATGTATCTAGATACATCAAGATACTTTTAAGATACTTTCGGAAAAATGAAAACACCACAAAAAAAAAGAAATAACTAGAGCAAGTAATATATACTATATACCTATGTAATCTTTAAAAAAATCACTTTTTTTATTCCAATTTCAGCGGATATCTCGAACATTTTTTGTTCGCTAATAAATAACTGATTATTAAATGAGTATTTAGGATGACAAAAATAAAACAACAATTTTATTTATTATATTTTTCTTTATATAATTCACATTTATAAAATTAATTCTTATTCTTAGATTAGATAATTACTTAATGGTTGTTTTACTTAACCGTTGTTAATAAAATTATTTAATTTTTTTTTATTTATATAGGTATTGCAAAACTACGTCATATCACACTCATGTTTAGATTCAGAGTGAAGCATGTTTTTACTCCCACCAAGCAAGAAAGTTTACTGGTCGCTGATTGGTTAATTTAAACTTAAAATTCAAATATCTGAATGATGCTAAATGTATTACCAACTTGAAAAATCGTAAGGACATACTTTGTAAAAAGACCTTGAAAAAGACAAAATAGGAAAGTATCTGAAAAAAGTACCTGAAATACAGATACTTAAATACTGATTTAAATATCTAGATACAGATACAGGTACATATTTTAAAATGTACCTAGATACATTACAACACTGCCTGTATATCTATTGTTAAAATGTGTTCTATATGTATCAAAAGTTGAAGTTTCATTTACCGTCGTCTCAACAAATAAAAGACAAACATTAACAAATTTATCTCCGGTAATAAATTATGAATTCAACAAAATAAAGTATAAACAGCTATAAATTTTGTCATGTACCCTTATAATATAATAATTAATATTATTAACCCATTTAGAAATTCTTGCTTGTATCCAGAAGCATTCCATCCTTTATGGTAGGTTGTTCGGGGCAGTGTACAGGGGATATGTAAATGGTTGTAATAAGAGTGTCGGTAGGGTCATGTAACAATTACCTCGCCGCTAACGAGAAGGTTAGGGGAATCCCCTTGGCCGGTAAGGTAGGACCCGACAATTAATAGGCGTTCCTGGCTAACCATGCATACATATTTCATTTATACGTACGGACGTTCAGGTCCGGTATATGTGCTTTTTACTAGCCATTAAATGGCTTGCATATTTGAAATCCCTACAAGACTCCGGGTTAATGGCTTTTCTGATATACATGACAAACTTTAAAACGACTTCTTTAATTGTTATTTATTTATATACCCACAAGAAAATTTACAAAACAACATAATTTAGGGGAAAATATAACAGCACGACAAAATATGTTTTTTTTAACAACAAATATTGCACGACAAAATGTGTATTATCTGTCTCAAATTGTAATACGAAACTAACAGGGAAACTTCATTTTTAGGGTTTTGTAGGTCAGGTTTTGTGTATCACCAAAATGACCAATATGACCAAAAATGACATGGGTTGTTTTTATCAAAAAACCCTTATACCGTCATTTTGTCGTCTGTCTGTCTGTCTGTCTGTCTGTTCGGTTAAAATTGTAGCCAAACGGCTAAACCTAGAGAGTTGAAATTTGGCATGCTTATACAACTCTTTGACCCGCACATAGGAAAAATACTAAAACATCTAAAAAACATACCCCCCTAAAAATATAAACAAATATGTGCTCATCGAAAACAAAAATATTTTTTTTTAAATTCTGAGTACGGTATAAAATGAAAGCCCTTAGTACGTGGATTAACGATCAAATTTTTATTTTTGTAAAATAAATTATTTTGATGCGATTTTTGCCAAAATTGTGCAAAAAAATTTTTGTCCCACACCCTGTAGCCCAGATGGTTTAAACTAAAAAACTAAAAAAATTCCAAGTAATGTATATTGGTGTGAACCGAAATAGTACAACAGGAATTTTTGATCAGATTATGTTTTCGGAAAATAACGCATTTTTTGTGGTTTTTGGTTCACAAAGTACAAAAGTTATACTAATGTAAGACACTCATATGCAAAGAGTCCGATGGCGCAACGGGTTAGAGCGCTGGTGTCGGAAGCTAAAATTCTCTGGAAAACGAAGGGTTTCGAGTTCGAGTACGGACGGAGTGAGTTTTATTTTTTCTGTTTTTTTTTGCATTTTTATTATGTTGAAATTATTTTGTCAAAATTCTAGTTATATTTTGACAAATGTTGTATTTAATTTTTAAGAGCGTAAATTTAATAACCAGTCTTATTATATGATTAACAGACGATAAATTATTTTAAAAATATCGTTCATTTTGCCGTGATTACTATAAAGTAAAATTTGTCCTACACACTCAGCATACCGCTTTCACTTATTATATACCTGCGAAATCCTGAAATGTGTGAATATTCACACTTCACATCAATTTTTTATGTTGTATATTTAAAATATCATCTTAGGGTGGTAATTCTGAAGTGACACCTTTCAAAATATTTGACAATTCATAATTGACATTAAATTATATGTCAACTTACTAACACAAATTGTATAAAACACTAATTGACAAGTATTTGAAATATATTTTATGCAACCAGAACAGAAAATATGAATAAGCGAAATAAGATGAAATAAATATTTGTATATAATTCAAAATATTAGACATGTCAATCACAATTTTGACATGTCAATTTGGTATAATGAAACCTCACAAAAAATGTAAAAGCCAGATTTACAAGTTACAAGGTTTCAAAAAAGTCTATTTACACCACAACAGTCACCAAAGTAACCAGATCTAGTTTCGTATTACAAATTGAGACAGATTATACTCACTACAATAAATTCGTGCCATTGATGTCAAAAGCTTAAATATGAAGTTTCATATAAAACCTTTTATCCCAATTCGCTCTGCACGTGTACACGGACCGACAGACCAAAATATGTACTCAGTACGATAAATTATGTCATTAAAGCGGCAAATGAGTTGACGACTAATTAGTTTCTTTGCACTGCATTTGAACGAAAAAAGTTGCAGTTAGCATTAATTTAAATCTGAAAAGTGGGGTAAATGTATTTAAAAGAATCAGCTATGGCCACCACAGGACCGATCGCCATTACAAAGTACGTGTTTAATTTATGCTGCTTTATCAAAAAATGTCTCAAATAAAAGTTGTTATATATTGCTTTTATAGCAACTTTTGTTAAATAAATTTTTTCGAAATATCAAAAATCTTAAAACCGACACGAGTAAACTCCCATTTCTAGTTAACCGTTTTCTACCAAAAGTTGATCAACTTGTGCCATTGATATCGAAAGCTTAAATATGAAGTTAATATAATAAAAATCCTTTTAGCCGAATTTGCTCTACAGGTGTACACCGACAGACAGACAGACAAACCGACAGACATCATGCTAAAAATAGCCAAAACGTTATGTAGGGACCTCAATTCGTGGAGATCCATCGAAATCTCGAAATGTCAAAATCGGTATGATCACAATACCGCCCTTATATATGTTGGCGGTCGGTAAAAAATATTTTTTTCTGCTTTTGCTTTTTATTCAAGTCTTCATTAGATTAATAAGAAATATATTGATAAATGGTTTCATTTTTGTCAATTTTAGATACGTATTTCTCACTATTAATAATGTGTTAATTGATTTATATTTATAATGTGTTAATTGTTTATTACTGTTAATGATTGATTCCTTTTTGATATCTTAAAAACAAAAATCTGAAGTAATTCAAATAATAGGTTGAATCACAGCGTATAATAAAATAACTGAAGACTACACATTACACTCTACAGTGTAGAGTGTAGTGTGGTGCTCAAAACTCGGTCATCAGCTAATTTCATAAATAGACATATTTTAGCCATAAATACAAAAAATCCATAACATTATTAGCCATAATTTATCCATGAATTAAAAAAATAAATAATTATGTCAAAAACACAAAAACTGCAGTATTTTTCAAAAACGCAATTTTTAAATTAACCCCTTTGGGAAAAAGGAGGCAGGACAAGAACTTAAAAAAAAATATTTTTCATTCCACAATCTACGTCTTAAGAGTTTTTTTTTTTATACCACACAATAAATTTAAGAAAATATATTTTTTCCATCAACACAAAAAATGATGTTTACGCTAACCGGACCGAATACTTTCTGACCCCATCTTCAGAGAGACGGGTGTTTATATAAGAGGGCGTAGCGTTTCTAAATTGACCGGTTTCGATAATATAATTATCTTTTTCAGTGCATCAATCTAATATGTGTAAATTATTCAAATTATTGCCAGTTTCATATTTATATCATATCGCAGTCAGGTACAGTCACAGTTAACAAGTTAAAAAAGTTAAAATTTGCATTAAAATCAGTCAAAATTGTAGTATCGGTGTGCAGTGTGGAAGGTGTGGGTGAAGTATCACTCAGGGGTATGAAACTCATATACACGGCCTTGAAACGGTTTTAAGTTATATTCCATCCACCGACAGCGCTAAAAGCGTTTTTTTTTTACCAAAACACTTCACTATCGGCAATTTGCGGCAATTGTTTTTGACGTTTTAACGACGGGTGACAGTAAATTGAGATTGTGACAGCGATGAATTTTATAAGAATTTTTTAAATATTAGCACCACATTTTTTATTTTCAAATGGTTTACTGTAATTAATAATATTTTAAATGGTAAATGCAAAAGAAATATAAATACTGTAATAAAAAAAAATGGCACAGACTAAATTTAATATGTACAATAAATATAAAAGTAAAAAATTAATACTGGTTTATTTATTTCATATGCTTGCTTGCAAATAAAATAATAAAACTTAATGCTTACTGAAGTATTAACTTTTAACAATTGTAATTCATTTTAACCCAGCAAACATTTTTATACGGGCCAGTACTGGTAAAGAACATACTCCCCGGCATTGAAAGTAATGGGCCAGTACCCCGGTGTCCCCGTGGCCGTTACTGGCCCATTGATGTATCAGTTGCCGGCCCAGCAACGGTAAAGTGCAAAATAATCGCATTAGTTGCAAGATTTATTTCTGATGGTTTTAAGTAAAAAGTATGAGTGAAGAAGAGTGCTTATAAAATGCTGGTAAAGTACTTCGTATAGGCGGAATGCGAAATACAAATGTGAAGTACATTATTAATACTGGCGTTGCACTTACTTTTGGTGCCAGTACTTTACCTGCATAAAAGCAGTTTGCCGGCATTCGGCCGTTAGTTGAATGTTTGCTGGGAATTTTAGGAAATTAATTTGGAGAGTTGTAAATAAATTATTCATAATTTTCGCTTCAAGGCAATCTTTAATTTTTTACCAAAATTACATTTTATTTTTAAATTTTGGTAGAAAATTAATGATCATAGCAATTTAAAATATAAAAATATATTTGTATGCACTGCGGGTTGCATACTACCTAATCCTAGTTCATATTACAACCACGAATGTCGCAACTATCGCTGTCCAAAGCCGTAACGTGGGAGTCCGCTATCTTCCTTGTTTTATTTTGTGGTATCACCCACATTTCTAATTTTATTTTATTATCTGAATTCTTACAAAGGTTAACTGCAAAGTACCTTTTAAAATGCCTAAAAAATGGCAGCTCCTTTCAAAGAAATTCTCGCGACGGATGATTTGTGAAAGTTTGTCAGTGTTCTGACGAACTAACCGATTTGTTACAATTTCCAAAATGCTTTATATTGCCGTCTTTCTCTTGCACGGCTTACTGTGACGAATTTTCGTCTGTTTGATTCACAGGTTATGATCTCTCTAGAACTACACATACAAAATCCAAAATATCAATGGTTGTTACCTTTAGATTTAAAAAAAAACTGAATACAGCTTTTAACTTATTTTGTTTGAAAGCTGGTCTAGTAAAAATATGCATTGATCAAACCCTAGTGTAGAGTATGCAATAGAAATGTAGCGGTGTATTGTCCTACAGGGACAGCTTACTAGACCATTGCCCACAGGTGATTACTACGTAAATCACTGTAGAGACTGCACTTATAGTTCAGGTCCCGGATACTAGAGTGAACCCTGTAATACTCTCCATGATGCGCTATCTATATTTTATACCCCACACGAATAACGTTATTTATCGCTGAAAAATGGAAATTCCTAATTCTTTAAGCACATGTAATCCCAAAAACGTATTTGGTATTACTCGCAAATAAGAATTATTACAGTTTTTTTCACGGTTAAATTGTTAGTACATTAAATCTGATTTTTACAACAAAGATTTTAAAAACTACTTTTGTTATTTTAATCCTTGAACAATTTGACAACTATTTTTATGATTTCTACTTTTCAAAATTGGAGAAATTGTGACATAAGACTTAATAATTGTAAACTACAATTTCACATAGATTTTTAACTGTATTTATATATTGTGAATGTATAGGGATGCATCAAAGGACAAATTGTCTGTGGTGTCCCGTAAATAAAATAAATAAATAGATATGTAGCGGCTCTAGGCAAACCGCTAATTGGTGTGGAATTTCAAGCGCACCACACAGAGCTATCGTAGACACGACGGACGTTTGACTACAGTGTCTAAGCATTTATTCAACAGACATATGTTACTAATCTTTGTGCTGATGGATAGATGATTATCTGGGTACCCAGATGCTGTAGAATTCTTGGAGATGCCAAATGAACATATGCAGTCGAACAAGCACACCAGACATAATAAAAAATTATATTTCCGATAGTAGGAAATAGAGCAACAACGGTTTTGTACACCCGAATAATGTAATACCGATTCACTGATGAAAAAAATTAATTTCTATGTTTACAAAAAAAAAAAAAGACCAACGCCTTCTACTATGCCAAAGATAAAAAAATCAAGACGAAACAAGATACGAGGTGTGTAAATTAAGTAACCGGACTGATTATTCAAAAAAAAAAAAAATGTATTCGAATAGAATTACAATTCAATATTGTCTCCTTCAAAATAATTTCATTGAGAAGCCACACAGCGCTGGAGGCGGTTCTTCCAATCCTCATAGCAGTGCTGGAATTTGGATACTGGAATAGTTTTCAGCTGCTCGGTTACGGACGTTTGAATGTTTTCGAGTGTCCCATAATGACATCCCTTGAGGTAATTTTTCAATCTTGGGAAGAAGAAAAAGAAGAAAAACAAGGACTCAAGTCAAGCGAATAAGGAGGCTGAGGAGCCACAGGAATGTTACTACTGGCCAAAAACTCGTTTATTGAAATTGCTGTATGACAAGATTTTTCTCATCCACAATTCATTGGTCAAAATCTGATGAACGTTAGTGTGAGTCAAATTCAACTCTTCCCCGATCATTCCGACTATCAAGCGACTTTTTCATCGGCTCTTGATCTCAATCTCTCTTCCTTCTGAAAATGCCTTACACCACCAAAAAACTTGAAAATACCGATATTTTTACCGACCGTCAACATATATAAGGAAGGTATTGTGATCATACCGAATTTGAAATTTCGAGATTTCGATGGAACTCTACGAATTGAGGTCCCTACATAACGTTTTGACTATTTTTAGCATGATGTCTGTCGGTCTGTCTGTCTGTCTGTCTGTCTGTCTGTCTGTCTGTCTGTCTGTCTGTCTGTCTGTCTGTCTATCTGTCTGTCTGTCTGTCTGTCTGTCTGTCTGTCGGTCTATATGTCGGTCTGTCTGTCGATCCGATTACAGGTGCAGATAAATTCGGCTATAAGGATTTTTATGAAACTTCATATTTAAGCTTTCGACATCAATGGCACGAGTTGTAAAAATCGGTTAACTAGAAATGGGAGTTTACTCGTGTCGGTTTTAAGATTTTTACGAATATTTCACAACAGAGTCATATTTCGAAAAAAAAATATTTAACAAAAGTTGCTATAAAAGCAACAACTTTTATTTGAGAAATTTTTTGATAAAGAAGCATAAATTAAACAAGTATTTTGTGATGGCGGTTGGTCCTATGGTGGCTACAGCTGATTTTTTTTCGATATTATACATTTTATAGAAAATATACCTGTTCATTTCTTCTTTCGATACGACACCAGTACTGATAATTTTTATTCGATATTATCGATATTTAAATATTGATACTATCTCAGTATCTCGGTACTATTCTACTTTAGCAAACCCACCTTACTGCGCATGCGTGCAGTGTTGGCAATAGTAAAATGTAATATATCAATTTTAATAATTTAAATTTAATATCAATTTATTAAAGAGTTTATTTATAAGAAATATAGAAATAAGTAATATTCCCTTAATTTCTACTGTGATTAGAGTTTTTATATATAAATGTAGTTTAAATTTAATTTAATATTATTTATTTTCACTTTTTTCTGTTGTAGTGATTTATTATGCATTGTATCGATATTTAAAAAAATAATAATTCAGGTGGACAATGAACTGGCCCTCTGCACCACCATGTTATAAACGTATGCACAATGATACACAATTTTAATTAGGCTAATGTGGGAGGAAAATTAAGTACTGTGCACCTAAAAACAAGGTAATTAGGTTAGGTTTAGTTAGTAAAAATCTAGGACAACAGAAGCCGAAAGACTCAAAGTAAGCTTAAAGGAGTTCGTGTGAAAAAAAAAATATATATATAAAGAATGTATACCCTTTACAAAATATAACAACAACAAAATAAAGGTATAACTACTGAATTACATTCTACACCGCACAAACGTTTTTTACACAAATTTTTTTAAGCTTACTTTGAGCTTTTCGGCTTCTGCTGTCCTAGACTTTTACTCAGTTTTTAGGTGCACTAAATTATGTTCCCCCTTTTTTAATCTTTAATCGGCTGTGAATGTAATATTATTAATTATTCTTATTATAAAATACCGGAATATTAATTTAATTAGATTTATTTAACTGAAAGTTAAGCATTATTATACAATTAATTTTAATTCTATTTTGATTTTTGTTTAAATTTACGTGTTTTAATTTTACTATAGTTGGCAACATTGTCTACTGGGTTTGCTAAAGTAGAATAGTGCCAGTATCTCTACTTCTGATTACCACTAAGAATAAATATTGAATGGGCGACTTTAACTGGTAGATTTTAAAACATCTAAAATATGCAATATTCATTTATGCTGTAGAATACATGAATATTTAATAAATATCTAATTGTTGATATATGAATCGTGGAGTGAGCAAAGAGAGTTCGCTTTTGAAACAAAGGTTGTATAATAAAATCAGAACGACCTTTTACGTATTATAATTACTAGAACATGCTTCACATATTGTTCAATAAAACGACAGTATTTAATTTTGCGCTTGAAATATGAAGGCATGCGTGCGAGTTCAAACTTGGTTATTGCATATTGCCTGCCCTGCTTCTGAAATGCACACTGAACACCGCTACCAACATTATAAACGTACAATATACAGAGTAAACAATCGAACATTTAACATTATTGTGTTGGTACTACGTTCCACTTTCTATACATAAAACTATTTCATATATAGTGTTTTTTGGTACCTTGGGGTTTCATGTTAATGCTTAAAACATCATTCTGCTTCTAGGCTTCATTAAACTTCCAAATGATTTTTACTTTTACTGTCAATTTTAAATTTGGTTTTGAATTAAAACTGACATGTATTGAAATATTTTACAAAAGCACCTTTTGCAATTACGACGTATATTCTGAAAAAAAGCGATGCCAGTACTGAACAAGTTGATACTTATAAGTATCTTATACCCTTTTCACACTAGAACTTTAAGACGAGTGAACTTAAAGTTCACCGATGTATAAGATCGGTATGTTTTCACACTTGATGTTTAAATCTCCGGTGCTGTCATCAGCTACAGTAATTTTGTCCTTAAGTTACCGTCATGAAATTACCAGTTTTGAACTGTCTGCGCAGACGCACATTTTGAATTATTATAAACAATTAAGGATATTTCATTTCATTCTACAATAAAGAATATATTGCACCTGTATCAACATGTAAGTCGATACATTTTATCTCAATTATTGTAGCTCTGTATTTTATTAAACACATTATTAAAATAAATAATTTTATTATAACAATAAGTATAAACTTCTTATAACGTCGATATAATACAGTATTCTTGTTTATGATAATATAAAATGTTAACAGCACAAATTCAAGGAGTACTTTTTTATAATAGAAATTAAGTTGGCAATGCGGACGAAGTTTAAGACACAGATCTCTGTCTTAAACATCACTTGTATTTAACCGAGGCCATAAGGTTTCACATTAGCGTTTAAAGATACATTCACTTTAACATCCGATCTTAAAGATCTAGTGTGAAAAGGGTATTAGGCACAAAATACGAATTGACAGAGACGATCAACGTACGAAATCTTCAGGAGAATATCACAAGGATAGACACCATTTCGTAAAGTACGAAACATTTTCATAAAGTGCGATCCAATTAGTAATAAATGACTGGAAATTAGCTTTAGATAAAAATTTATGTATCTGTGCAGTTTTTATACGAGGGATGTTTCCTAAATTCTGGGAATTGTGGTATAATTAAATTACGCAGAACTTACAGGCAATGATATTGGTGCCAGACAAGTCTTGACATGTTCATGCAACTATCTAGTGCAATATTGTTCAGTTTGATTTAGGTGTTCGACTGATATAGACGCGCTTTCATAGTTCTGTTTTTGTAACCATGGAAGACGCAGCAAAATCTCAAAGAGCAATAATTTTCTTTTTGTCGAAAGAAGGTGTGGAAACATCAGAAATTATTCAGCGTCTGCAAGGAGTATTTGGGGAGTCTGCAGAATCCAAAAGTACTGTTTATCGGTGGATCGATCGTTTTTTAAACCAGTAGAACATCACTAGAAGACGATCCACGCAGTGGGCGCCCAAGCACGTCGGTAAATGAAAGAAACATTACTGCCGTCGAAGACTTACTGAAAGAGGACAGGCGAATGACTATTCGTCAAATTAGTGTGCGCCTAGGGATAGGTACACGACAAGTTCATGACATCTTGCATGATTGTTTGGGCGTTAGCAAGGTTTCGCCGCGCTGGGTGCCAAGGCTGTTGGGACCAGAACAGAAACTCAATAGGTCTGATACTTTGAGGACGGCTTAAAAAAATTAGTTTATTGTTGGGATAAATGTATTCAGTTAAATGGAGATTATGTTGAAAAACTACATTGTAATATTGACGAAAATTAACAAAATTATTGAATTAGATGGTTACGTCCGTAAAATATAATAAGATGAGGAAGTAATGGTATTCGGACTGGTCAGAAATTAAAATTAAAACAATATTTTAACTTCGCTAACGTTTCGTTCCGAATACCATTACTTCCTCATCTTAATAAAAATTATAGCTTAATTCCCAGAACTTTGGAAACATCCCTCGTAGATCTGAAAAGGGCCTTTGAGACAATTGATAGGAATATTCTCCTAAGTATATTAAAATAATATGGTGTTCTTGAAACTCCGTACAGGCAGACTTTTGAGATTTTCTGGTAGTTTACCAAAACATAGAGCAGAATAGTAATTTAGGCTATTTTTTGTTTTATTGATACGGCAAAATTTGGGAATTAGATTATTTTTGTGTCTGGTGTCGTGAGTGTGATATACAGAATGGGAAACGAATTTGTCTTTATTTTGTAGGTATAGAGAATACATAGGTAAATGAATAGGCTAGGGAGGGTCATAATCTTTAGAGTTATAAAAGAGCGTCTACAATCCTCTCTGTAAGATTTACCATCAATAACTCTTATAGCTCTACGTTGAAGGGAAAATATTCTTCCAGCACCTGAAGAGTGACCCCAAGCTAGAAGAGCATATGAGATGTTCGACTGGAAGAGTGAAAAGTATACTGTTTTTAATATTTCTAGATTAACGGAGCCCACAAGGTTCCGCAAGAGATATACAGTTTTGCTTAATTTAATACTGAGTTGATCTACATGTATCTCCCAACCCATATAGCCCTCAGTTCTCGTAATTTCCTCCCCGGAGAAAAACGTCTGTATTCAACACTGCCCATAGACCCAAACCTGCCAGTGAACCATATGTTACCAACCCCTAATCCAACCATTTATCTCTCAGTATTTTTATCTCAATTGTTTTGTGTCTAAATTATGATTTGTAATCTCATCATATTCATACGTCTATGAACTAAATTTTAATAAACATCAGCCATATACATGAACAAATTGCTGTATATTAATGCATAACTTTCCACTAAACAGCTCTTTAGTTCCATGTGTTTATAAGCATGTTTGAAATGTGATCTCCGCAGTTTAATAACTCGCTGGTCGGTAGCAATAGATTTGCGAGTAACGCGATATAGGGATGGTCCTGCATATTGCGATGTTGTAATGTTTATCATGTACAAAACACTGTTTGTTCTAAGAAAAGAAATGAAAAAAGATGTTTTTCAAATAAAAAAAAATCAATGTTTGTCTTCGTTCTGGATTTGTAGAAAGAAAATATGAAAATACAACGATTGAAATAGTTTTAAGGGATGTATGGGGGGACAACAGTATAGTTCCCACGTTTCTTTTTCAAAACTAACAATCTGAAATAAATATGTTGGTGGTCGGTAAAAATGTTTTGTAAAATTTTGAAATTTTTGTAATAAAATTTAATTTTTCAAAAAATTATTTCTCAGTAACGGTAAAAGATAGGGACCTCTGGTTTAAATTTTTGAGTTCTTCATGTCCATTTTAGTCTAGAAAAAAAATGGGGCCTTAATAACTAAACATACAAAAAGCATGTATCATTAAACAAAACCCTGGAAAATGGCAAAAAATCGACAAAATAGTAAGGGGTACCCCTTTGAAAAAAAAAAAACGCGAATTTTGATCAAAATTGATACACTTTGGGCCGTAGATCACAAAAATAAGGTTCATTTTAAATTTTGGCTAATTGTTTTTGAGTAAATCGGAAAAAAGTACCTAAAATTGACTATAACTCAAAAACTAAGGCGTCTTGATTTTTTTAAATATTTTTTTATTAATCCTCACCCCAAAATTACCTAACGGCCATATTCTGGACTGTATTAGGAATTTTTTTTTTTCAAAAAAAAAAAAAAAAATAAATAAAAAAAATATGTATATATATTTCAAAAACTAAAAAAGATAGGGACCTGTGTTTGGAATTTTTGAAGTTCTAAGGTCTGAAATATGGTAAAGGCACATTTTAAAATATATCCTAAACAAAAAACAATTTTGTAAAATATTGAAATTTTTGTAATAAAATTTAATTTTTCAAAAAATTATATCTCAGTAATGGTAAAAGATAGGGACCTCTGGTTTAAATTTTTATATTCCTCATGTCCATTTTAGTCTAGGAAAAAATTGGGGCCTTAATAACCAAACTTATACAAAAAGCATGTATCATTAAACAAAACCCTTGAAAATGGCAAAAAATCGAAAAAATCGAAAAAATCGTAAGGGGTACCCCTTTGAAAAAAAGCGAATTTTTACAAAAAAAAAAATTTCGGATTTTGCTCAAAATTGATACACTTTGGGCCGTAGATCACAAAAATAAGGTTCATTTTGGATTTTAGCTAACTGTTTTTGAGTAAATCGGAAAAAAGTACCTAAAATTGACTATAACTCAAAAACTAAGGCCTCTTGATTTTTTTAAATATTTTTTTATTAATCCTCACCCCAAAATTACCTAACGGCCATATTCTGGACTGTATTAGGAAAACTTTTTTTTTTCAAAAAAAAAAAATAAATAAAAAAAATTTGTATATATATTTCAAAAACTAAAAAAGAAAGGGACATGCGGTTGGAATTTTTGAAGTTCTTAGGTCTGAAATATGGTAAAGGCACAATTTAAAACATATCCTAAACAAAAAAAAATTTGTAAAATTTTGAAATTTTTGTAATAAAATTTAATTTTTCAAAAAATTATATCTCAATAACGGTAAAAGATAGGGACCTCTGGTTTAAATTTTTGAGTTCTTCATGTCCATTTTAGTCTAGAAAAAAATTGGGGCCTTAATAACCAAACTTATACAAAAAGCATGTATCATTAAACAAAACCCTTGAAAATGGCAAAAAAACGAAAAAATCGTAAGGGGTACCAGAAATTATTCAAAATTTTTCGTTTTATGAAAAACGTCTCAAATAAAAGTTATTATTTATTGCTTTTATAGCAACTTTTGTTCAATAAATATTTTCGAAATATTTTTCTGTCGAAATAGTTTTCTGTTGAAAAATCTTAAAATCGGAACAAGTAAACTCCCATTTTTAGTCAACCGATTTTTACCAAAAGTTGATCAACTCGTGCCATTGATGGCAGAAGCTTAAATATGAAGTTTCATAAAAATCCTTTCAGCCGAATTGGCTCTGCACGTGTACACAGACAGACGGACAGACAGACGGACAGACAGACCAACAGACATCATGCTAAAAATAGTCAAAACGTTATGTAGGGACCTTAATTCGTGGAGATCCATCGAAATCTCGAAATGTCAAAATCGGTATGATCACAATACCTCCCTTATATATGTTGACGGTCGGTAAAAATTGAAGTGATTTTTTTTTTTTTATATTTCTTCCAGGCGTCGAGAGCCGTTGGGAATTGTTTCCCTGGCCGTTGGTGGCCAAGAGGCCACTAGTATTTTCCTCTTAAGGCCGCTAAATTAATAAAAGTGTCTGTTTCCCAATGCTGGCCATCCTAGACAAATTCCTCTCTGTAATTCGATAAATTGATGCCACAGATACGACTTTAAGTCTTCTCACAAACTGAATATTATTCAGATTTCATTCTATGAGCTTCTTTGCCATTCTCTTATCTTTTATATCCATCAGTTTTTATTTTAATCTAATAAAAATGATTTGGATTATAAATATGTGTAAAAAGTGACAGTCAGTCAAGAGCAGTTAGGAAGTTCTAGACCTTCATCAAGCCAATGTTGCCATCTGTTGGAATACCACAACTTCCACGTCAAGTTCTTGCATTATTCTAGACCCGCAGATTAATAGCCTTGACTCTAAATCATTGCGACAAACCAAAATGTTAAATTTTAGCTAACCACAATATCTAAGTCCATACAACATGAGTACATGACAATTTCACAGTTTTTATAACTTAAGATAAAATGTTTTGGAATTCCTGAAAACGAATGATGTGGCTTACAGAATTAATGATGAAGGGTGGAAGAAAGAAATTAGAAGATATATTAAGATGTTGATTAAAGAAAGTGGTTAGGAATTAAGAAATTTATGGTTACAGAAAAGATGTAGTGCTATTGTATATTTTATGGAGCAAAACAAAAGCTTCTACAGAACAAATTTAGATAAAAAAATATATATGTATAAAGCGTGTTTCAGGTTTCATTTCACTTATTTAAAATATGAATTCTAAACCTCAAAACAAGTAACAATCTCTGGACATACAGAGCGATCATCATATATTGACCGTTATGCAATACTTGACAGAAATATTTAGTTAATAAACTTATTTCAAAGAACATGTACACATAGACGTACATTCTATTTTTATTACCTTATACCAATTGATTATTAAATGAACACTATTTTTCTCTACACGCCAATGAGTTCAGATATTAGTTAGCAACACATATTTTCATTGTTCCTCGGTGAGTTCGGACAAACGAAGTAATCTGATTGGTTCTTTGTTAAATTGGTATTTTCAGCTGTGAATCAGAATACAGTTTTGATATTTCTAAACTCATTGTTTACTGGACATAATATACTTAGACTTCTCTAAAGCGTTTGACAAGGTTCCACATAGTAGACGTTTCCTCAAACTCCATCAATTTGGCATAAGCGGTAGCCTACTTAGCTGGATCAATGCGTTTTTGAGTAACAGATCGTTCAGAGTTAGAACAGGATCTGAACTTTCAACGTCACTTCCTGTCACTAGCGGTGTCCCCCAGGGAACAGTGATTGGTCCAATTCTATTTTTAATTTACGTTTTTGATTTAACCACTAATTTACAAAGCAGTCACCAAATGTACGCCAACGATCTTAAGATATATGGGAATATCAGCCAGCGTTCTTCAATTCAACAAGACCTTAACGAAATCGTTGCCTGGTGTGAAGACTGGTTCCTACAACTGAACACAACCAAATACTGCAGTCTTCATGTAGGGAAAAACAATCCACGATAATCATACACCACTGTAAACGCAGTGATACAGCAAGTCAAGGAAGTTATTGATCTGGGTGATACCATAAACATTAATCTCGAGTGGTCTCCACACATTACAAAAATAGTGAAGAAAGCTAATACTCTCCTTTACATAGTGCACAAATCTTTCTCCAAACTTTCTCCTGTTCTTTTTCTTAAAATATTTAACACATATGGTGCACACCTGGAATATGCTTTTGTTGTTTCGTCGCCGTATTTGCAGCGTGATGTACTTCTTCTTGAAGTTCAATGACGAGCTATGCGTATGCTTTCAGAACTTCGACATCTCCTATATGAAGAACGCCTTGAAGTTTTGAACTTGTCGACCCTCACCCAGCGCAGATCTCGTGGAGACCTTATCCAGATGTATCACACCACTGGCAAATTCTCAACAGATTTTGGCTTCAGCTCTTATTTTTGTAATAATAATAATATTTCTGCTTGATAAGTCATCTCCTGAGATGAGGGAAATATTGACAGTTTTACTTTAATATACAGTATTAACTATTACCACAAATTAGTGTGAGAAGGGATTAGAAAATACCATTGATCATAATCTTAAGAATGGGTGATTCCAACCGATCCAGTAGTTCGTTGATAAGGTTATGCCCTTCCCGTTGTGTATATTTAATTTCTAATGCCTCTAAGAAGTACATGACTTTTCTGGTTTTATTTTCAAAATGTAAAATTTCTAAATTTACTCCCTTACAATGGTGACCGTTTTGTATTACATATTTCCCGAAATTAAAGGATTCATATTTATTAAATTTCCACGCCCTCAAGTTTTCTTGAAACCTGACTCTAAAATAAAGTTTTGTTTGGCCTTTGTAATACGCATCACAATCGCAGCACTGGGTTTTTCAAATACTTGAATGAGAAGCATATTCTTTTTGACTTAGTTTGTTGACTAATTTAGTTCTGACGGTATTTTTATTATAAAAACCTGTTTTATTGTTGTTATTTATATAATTTATTCTTTTATAAATACTAGGAGACTTGATTATTAAACAAGATATGACTTTTAGGGTTTTGTAGGTATGACCAAAAAACTCTTATACCGTCATTTTGTCGTCTGTCTGTCTGTTCGGTAAAAATTGTAGCCAATCGGCTAAACCTAGAGAGTTGAAATTTGGCATGCTTGTACAACTTTTTGACCCGCACATAGGAAAAATACTAAAACATCTAAAAAACATATCCCCCTAAAAATATAAACAAATATGTGCTCATCAAAAAAAAAAATTTTTTTTTAAAATTCTGAGTAGGGTATCAAATGAAAGCCCTTAGTACGTGGATTAACGATAAAAAAATTATTTTTTCAAAATAAATTATTTTGACGCGATTTTTGCTAAAATTGTGCAAATAAATTTTTGTCCCACGCCCTGTAGCCCAGATGGTTTAAACTAAAAATCTGAAAAAATTCGAAGTAATGTACATTGGTGTGAACCGAAATAGTACAACAGGAATTTTGGATCAGATTATGTTTTCGGAAAATAATGCATTTTTTGTGTTTTTAACCAAAATATGTTAAATATTTAATTCGCTATGTAACCCAGTAGATAAGCCAGTACTCATAGCGATGTGCGTTTAGTCATTGGTTTTCTAATTTGCTAAACAGGTAACTTGCGAACTAGAGTTCGAATTCTGTCAGTTATAATTTTTTTTTTGCAGTTTTCTTTTGTTTAAATTATTTTGTCAAAATTCTAGTTATATTTTGGTAAATGTTGCATTTAATTTTTAAAAGCGTAAATTTAACAACCAGTGGGAAGTGTTCTATTACATACATTTAATTCTATGTTTGAATGTATACGAAATCAGAGGGCGGGGCTTATGATTTAAGCAACCAATGGAAGCCATAGGCGCAATTTCCAAAATCTTAATGAACCTTGCTATGTAAAAAAAATACTGCACATACATAATTAGAAACTTAAATAATGGTATTAGGCATTCGAATTAAAATTCATAAAAAAATATTTTGACATAAAATTTGTTTTGGCATCCCAAATAATCATCATTCAATTACTAAATACCTGCAAAACACTGAAATTTGTGAAAATTCACACTTCACATCAATTTTTACTTGCCCGACCTTAATATATAAGGGGCAAGTATTGTAATCGCGAAAATTTTCGATGGCGAGATTTTGACGGATGACCACGTTTCATGGTCCAGGGAATCCAAAAAACCTATTTTCGAAGTGCCGTCCGTATGTGTGTGTGTGTGTGTGTGTGTGTGTGTGTGTGTCTGTCTGTGTGTATACACGATAACTCAAAAACGGTTTAACTTAAAGAGTTCGTTCTGGTACTAAAAAATTCTCCTATTAAATAGGAAGAACCCTATTGTTTTTTATGAAAATCGGTTGACTAGAAATGGGAGTTTACTCGTGTCGATTTTAATATTTTTGCGAATATTTAGCAACAGAAAAATATTTCGAAAAAATTTATTGAACAAAAGTTACTATAAATGCAATAACTAATAACTTTTATTTGAGACGTTTTTTGATAAAACGAAAAATTTCGAATTTTTTTTGTAAAATTATTTAAAATTTTTCCAAGTCTCAATTTTTTCATACTTATATGTAACGTTTCCATGGTCATGATAATTAATTCGTAACTAGTAAAGCAAGCCTTGGACAAAAATTTGTATAGAACAGAATTTGATGTATTTTTGAAGATTTATCTAAATATTTAAATTTTTTTTTTTAGTTTATTTTTTTTTAAATATTTTTTTTATGGGAGGGCAAGTTTAGCGGAGGTTTCCTTTCGCCACTGGTTTTATAATTTTTTAATTGCAAATATATGAGGGCTCCGCAAATAACTTTTGCCTGTGGCCCCTCAAAACCTCTAGCTCTGACTACTGCCTGTCTACCAATATATGAGAATTAAATTTCTCTAGAACGATTACAAGCACGTGAAATCTTTTTCCAATTTCTCATATTTTGCATTACTTAAACTCATTTTCTACAGCGTAGAAGAGTAATTGTAACAGAATGCATAGTACAGAAATATAATGCAATAGTAAATTAATAAGAACGTAATATTTTGAGCGCTCTAAATATGAAAGAAGTAATAAGGTCTCGAATTACGTTCTTCGTCTGCAGTTAGCTTTTGTAGAATATAAAATAAAAACGAATCGATACTTCAATCTTGGCATATTCTATATTAAATTTCTTTCAGACATGTACTTAATTATTTTCATAGAAAAAATCTAATACTATCAGAAAGTTTTAAAATGAAAACTATTTTATAACATCATAACTTTAGATACACATCATTTTATGTGTTCACTATTTCAGATAGAATGTAAATATAAAATAGACGGAGGTGAATTTCATTTCTTATTAGATTTCTAAAAGCTTTACATGAACGAGTATATACATGTTTTATCACTGTGCTGACTAAATCAGTGATTTTCCATGGGGGTCATATGGCTCCCCTAGGACCCACAGCAAATATCTGAGGAGTCACAAAAAAAAGTCGAAGAGTGCATATTGATGCATTTTCTCCAAAGTTTTTTACACTCGAAGCTATTTTCAAAGAGCTAGTTGACAAAGAGATTCCAATAGATGGCGAGCAACTGAAATAATACAAGGTGTCTCAAAAGAAATTTTATATTTAGTGGATCGATTAAAAAAAAAGTAAGCCGTGTATAGAATGTTTATTAATTATTAAAATACACTTTTTGGGGATTTATTTCTTAAAAATAATATCGTCTAAATGTAGACCCTCGCGTTCTCGACACTCAATTAATCGAACAGTAAAATTACTTATGACGTCTCGGCAGGTGGACTCAGGGATGGCTGCCATTTCGTGTCGGATATTTTATTTCAAATGCGCCAGTGAAGTCGGTTTATTGGCGTAAACTTTAGATTTAAGATAACCCCATAGGAAAAAGTCCATAGGGGTTAAATCTGGACTGCGTGGAGGCCAATTTATGTCACCTCTCCGGGAGATCAATTTGCCTGAGAAAATTTCACTAACACGTGGCAGAGACATATTGGACGTGTGTGAAGTTGCTCCGTCCTGTTGGAACTATGTTCTTTGGTTATAGCCAGGAAAGTTTTGCAGTTCAGGTACCAAGAAGTTGTCTAACATCTCCACATAACGCTCTGAATTCACTGTAACTGCACGCCCCCTTTCGTCTTCAAAAAAGTAAGGGCCGATAATTCCTCGCGCCGACATCGCAGCCGATACGGTCACTTTAGGCGAATGTAGGGGTTTCTGATGTTTGCGTTTCGGATTCGTTGCACTCCAGTAGCGGCAGTTCTGCTTATTTACGTGGCCATTAAGATGAAAATGAGCTTCATCCGAAAACAAAATGTTGGTAAACGTTGAAAATCGCTCAATCACCTGATTTACGAAATTAAGCCTCTGACTGGCATCTTGGGGCTTTAATTCTTGCACCAATTGAATTTTGTAGGGGTGCAGCTTTAGGTCTTTGTGCATAATGCGATGTAATGATGATCTATGCACATTTAAAGCACTTGCGCGCTTCCGAATTGAAAGGTTCGGGTCGTCACGAACAGACTGATTAACATTCTCCACGTTTTCTACCGTTCTTGATGACCTAGGTCGCCCGGATTTTGATTTATCCAGCGTTGTGCCAGTCTCTTCAAACTTTTTAACCCAATGTCGAATGAGAGGAATGCTTGGCGCATCATTTAAGTGGCGAAAACCTCGAATACTGCCGAATTTTCTACGCGCTTCAGTCGCCGAATCACCGTTTTTGTAAAACTATCGCACGCATAACGCGCGGTCTGCTCCCGAGAAACGCTCCATAGCGAATGAATTCCCAAGAGCCAGGCTACCGATTGACATAACCCCCGCGCCCCTCGGATACGTTGCGTTCACGCAGTAAGCTAAATAAATATAAAATTTCTTTTGAGACACCTTGTATTTATAAGTATAGGTCCAAAGAAGGCTAGAAATGCAAGCATAGCTAAAAGGAAAATAGTAAGAATCACTATGGAACAGAAAAAAGAAATAATAGCCAAATATGAAAGTGGTATTCGTGTGACTGAGTTGTCTACAAGGTATGGCATTCCTAGATCGACATATGATTCTCTTTATTTCTTATGGGGAAATTCGACTCGCCACTCGACGAAATCGCTATTCGACGTTTTTTCAGAACGAATTAACGTTGAGTGGCAGGGTATTACTATATAATCAACAGATTTCGACAAACTCATTTAACTACATTAAACATTTAACATCTGCAAAATCCAAATAATGTGAATCCACGTTGACCGTTGGTGTTAGCGGATTCCAAATGATCCCTTTTGGTTTGTTGGCTGCTGATTTTACAATCTCTCTTATCCTACTATCATCGTCTGCCTAAATTTTAAGAATGTGAAATTATATACTGAAATTTTTTATTTTTTCTCAAAAAGCTCTTCGGTAAAATTTCTTTTCAGTGTCTTTCTAAGTTCATTCCTTCCAATAAAAATATCAATAAATATAAAACTGAAAGTAAAAGTAAAATAAATAATTTAATTCTAAAAACTACTCTAGTTGGCCAAGCATTTTCTTGTGTAGTAACCGCGTTGAACCACAGCAGGGATATAACGACCGTGAAAATGGTTTGGTGGCAGGTTGCTTGTGAGTTTTATTCTCTCAAGCACTCACCCCTCAACGTACATCATGGTTTCAATGCTCTCCATAGCATACTTGCCTTTGTAATAAAGAAAATTCAACTTTACTCCTTTGAAACTTAAAACCAAGCGTACTTTTCACTTCTCACTACCAGACATATTTGATTTCATCGCATAAATATCACAGGTAGTTTTTATTTCTTTGACAATTTTCTTATTCAATATATTTCGATTATTAATTTTCAAATATACGAACCCTAACAAAAAGTTAAATTTGTAAAGGAGGTAAATTTTGGATTGTTTCATAAATAAAATTTCATAATTAAATTGGATATATTGTTACAATTATGATATTGTCAAATAGGTAGCCCTAGGTCAGGATTACGACATCTAGACATTGTGACGGTCAGCTGTCTGATTAAAAACTATTCGTCAGCGTCTGACGTATGTGGCCTGATTACGAAAATGCAGCCAACGCATTTTCATAATGAGGAAATATTTGTCATGACGAATGAATATTGGAACTGGGTTAATTTTCGTTACAAAAAGGCTGGAAGTCACAAAATATGGAGGCAGTGGAACATAGCCAACTCCGCTGCACGTGTTAGTCCAGAAGGTGACGACCAAGACACTGACGCCAGATTCTTGTATCGAGAGAGAAGCCAAGCAAGTAGTGACCATGTGAGTGGGAGAAGACTTCTCCAGGCTCCTCGACTCCCGGATGGGTAGCCCCCGCCTCGGAGATAGGTCCAAGCCGATCCTGGCTAACACGGGGTGGACCGAAGACTTCCCCAACTCCATGGACCAATTCAAACATATATTGTAAATGTGATATACATATTTAATAAATTTGTTATGTTGAAACCAGGAGTTGTGTCTCAATCAAAACACCCACGTGACAAGATAATTGTATGCTAATGTCCCAATTCCTTGAGAGGCATTTAGGCGGTGTAGGTCGCGGTTGCTGACTTGCGGTTTTGGGAATTAACGAATGTGCAGAGTGTTGCGTGTTTGTCAACATAAGTTTTGAACTACTTTCTAATGTGTTGATAAACATTATTCAATTGTGCCGACTATGGTCTTTAATTGCTGCCAACAATTACACAAATGAATATTGTTTCCAAAACAATTGAGGTAGGACCTGACGTCATAGTGTCCTGGTTAACAGTTATAAAATGGTCTTAGGGAATAGAGTCGTTAGTCAGTGATTCATTGAGTCAGTTATTCAGTAGTTATTCATTCGATCATTTTGGGTTGTTTCAGTCACACATGTCTTATGGGTTATTAGCCTGGGGACATGCGTCATTGTCATATAGAGTTTTTAGGCTACAGCGCCGAGCATTGAGAATAATTGCACGCACTTCCTATAGGGCTGATTGCCGTTCACATTTCGTTAATTTTAATATTATGACCTTGCCTTCTTTGTACATTTTTCAAAGTCTACTGACTGTATACAAAAAAAATTTCATATCTATCTACATATGAAGAAAATCATAGTTACAATACAACAAATAAAGGTAACATCTACCCAAAATTTTTACGTCTTGATAGATCTAAAAATATTGAAAATTATTATGGCATTAAATTTTACAATACATTACCCAGCAAGCTCAAAACTCAAAATTTTACAAACTTTAAAAAAGTAATAAAAGATATTTTAACAAAAAACCCGATGTATTCGATAAGTGAGTTCCTAGAATATTTTAAACAACAGTAATATTTTATCCAATTGACTATACTTCTTATATCTTTGCATATTTGATGTTATTATATTTTATATTTATGTTTATATCTATGTCCTCATTGTGTAAATTTTATATATTTGTAATTTTACTGACTAAAAACAGTCTTTGATATTGTAATTTAATTAATAAATATATTATTATTATTATGGGGTTTGTCAGGTCTTGACAAGCGTCCACTAATCTCAAACTTCAGCAACCTTTTGAGCCGCGTCATACTAGAGACTAATGGAGCTAAATACACACGACTGCATCCCAAACCCTGGCGATATACAGCCGCGGAAATTACGCTAGATCCAGTGCCCGCACAATACGGAGCGACCCGAGCAGCACTGCTTTCTGCATCCTGCAGATCAAAGAGTTGGCAGAAGATCTACAGACGGGAATGGACTCGATTTCCCTTCGATAGGAGGCTTTCATGCCACCCAAAACACCAACTATCAGGACTACAAGCTTAACTTTATACCCGGGATACAGCTTTCTAAGCTCGGACAAAAGATCCATATACTTGGACCTCTTTTTCCTCCTCCTTGAGAGAGATATTCTTCTCAGCTGGACTTGAGAATTCGATCACAAACATCTGTTTGGTCTCGATATCCAGGAGGGTTATGTCCGGCTTAGTGGCTGTCAGTAACCTCGAGGTGGGGAAGGAGTAATTCCAATAAATACGGCACTTGGAATTTTCCACCACCGATTCTATGTCAGAAGGGACGTCCGGTATAACCGGTATTTGGTCAATACCATAGGCATGTCTAAGATGATAGAAGAGCACGCGGAGAGCAGCATTATTATTATTATTATTATTATCGATATATTTTCAGGTGAGTGCTGAGATAGACCAGATGGCCAAGGATGTGAGATGATATTTTGGCAGTTGGACAATGCTAAGTTCTCGGAGCAGTACATTTTAGACAGACATGGGTCAAACACTTGGGGAGTTCAGATTAAACCGTCTTAATTTATTAAATAAAAGTTAAAAGACATTAAAATCAATTTTAGTAGTATTTTCTTCTAATCACAGCAAGAGTGACGTAATTTGAATGTTTACATCGACTGTATGTTCTCAGCGAATGATTATTTTTTGTAGTTATTTTCTAGATATTAATTGCTTGAATTATTTTTTACTTTTTATGCAGCTTAATGAAATAATTTTCAATACAGAACCCTCTTGATATTAAAAGCCCATATGAAATTAACCCTTTTATTTTGAAAGTATTTTATATTTAATTTTTATTAATACATGAAATTAGAATCTGCGGCTAATGCTGTGCATTAAGCTACTCAGGAAAGAAACTCTCCTGGGTGCTATATAAAAGATCATAAAAAATCTAAATTTAATTTCACCATTCTACTTAACCCTGTGGCCCTTTTAAATTAAATTAAAATAAAAACAACTTCGTAATTTTTTTCTCACATAAAGGGTCGAAGGGTATTCATTAATTTTTCTACTAAAAAATTCACAGGTTTCAATAAGTAAAATAATTAAAAAATGGAAAAGAAATTTTATTAAAATAATAAAGAGGAAATAATTAACTGAAAAAGAATTTAATAAAAAAAAGAAAAAACTTTTAAATAGCATTTAAAGACAACATTTTTTAAAATTATATTGTGAATTAGTTTACATTCAAGGAGATGCTGCATTTGTAAATAAAACATAGGTAGGAACGAATTAAAAAAAAAAAAAAAAAAAACAGTGAGATCAATAATTCCCGAGCGTTATGTAATACTTGACAGAAACATTTAGTTATTAAACTTATTTCCAAGACATTTACATAATATTTTAATTACAGCATATCATGCACTCTTTCATAGTCACATGTCCTACGCGATTCTTGCCTGGGGACACTCCCCCTTTTCACAGAGAATATTTTCTTTGCAAAGACGCGTTATTAGAATAATAGCTAACTTTTCCTATAGATCAGACTGTAAACACAAATTTACTGATTTGAATATCCTTACCTTGCCATGTTTATTTATATTTCAATGTCTCGTCTACGTACATTGCAACCTGATTAATTATGAACAGCAAAATCAAATACATGCTCATTTTACAAGAAAAAATGATATAATCAGACCAAAATACGTAAGATTGACCAAATCAAGGCAGTCCTTCAATTATTTTGGTATCTTATTTTACAACATACTCCCCTTGGCAATAAAGAAGTTAAACAACCAGCAATTCAAAAAGACCGTAAAAACATATTTAATAACTAAAGCATTTTATAACTTTGACCAATACATCGCTAATAATTTTAATGACTTGTAATGTAATTTTGTAACTTTATTTTTAATGTTAAATTCAATGTATTATTGTTTATGCTATGTTTATTTGTAGTATTTTTTTCCCCATTATTACTTTTATTAACTGACGTATGTAAAAATATTTTGTATTTGTTAATATCAATAAAATTATTATTATTATTATTTTGGGGTTTGTCAGGTCTTGACAAGCGTCCACTAATCTCAAACTTCAGCAACCTTTATTATTATTATTATTATTATTATTATTATTATTATAGGCGAAGATACGATTTTTATTACCTTATACGAATTAATTATTAAATGAACTCAATTTTTCTCTACACGCCAATGAGTTGATAACAGATATTAAGATCACAACGAATTTTCGTTATTCCTCGGGTGAGTTCGGGTCAATGTTTCGGTAACGAGGCGATTTTTTTTCTTGTTTTTGTTTTTAATTCTTGAATCTTGAAGCGGATTCAATGATTTCCCATAGCATATAATGCAAAATTGTGTATTTTTGTAAGATTTTGACTAATTGAATAGCATGAAGATATTTCTATGTCAAATTGGTTGTAGATCACTGTTAGAAATCAACTTGTGCACATTTTAGGACGGTATATTAATTATCCAAGGAGATATAGTCTTCTGTTAAAAGGTCTGTCTCGCAACGCAGTTGAATTGCTGTAAAATATTCAAGTTTGACTGTCTGTAACTCGACAATCAAAGTAGCAGTTTTTCTTTTTTTTATGAATCGGAATAAATCATATTAAATATTTGAAAAATATTTGTCTTTGATAAAAGTGGACTTTAAAGTAAGCACTTCAAGGTAGTTGGAGCGTTGCATAAGCCAAATGGCAAGACAGTAAATTGCCACAGGACGAAACTGATTGTAAATATCATTTCTACGAGATCTTTTGGTTCCAGTAATCATTTTTTAGGTCCAGTGTAGGTCCAAAAAGACTTAATTGCAAATTGAAGTCCAAGTTTGGGTCTATTATTTTTCGAACGAACGAGCAGAGAAGACTATTTGGGGAACTTATTACAGGTACATATGTTAGTGTATCTACCAGGTCTATAAGTATGAAATGTGGATTATTTTTTTAAATAAAACACATTAAACTCAAAAGAACAGTAAAAGTTTATTTATTCAAAGTATGCTCCATTAGAATTTATACATTTTTCCCATCTTTCAGGCAATTTGTGAATACCTCGCCAGTAGAACTCTTCCTCTTTCCCCGCAAACCATTCATCTAGCCATTCTTTCAAATTTTCATATGAACAAAAGTGCTGCTCGGCAAGTGCGTGACCCATCGATGCGAACAAGTGGTAATCTGAAGGGGCCAAGTCTGGTGAGGAAGCGGCATGGCGTAGCACTTCCCACTTGAGTGCCTCCAATGTGTTGCAAACTGCTTTTGCCTTATGTGATGGAGCGTTATTGTGAAGAAAGATTACCTTGTGCTGTCTTCTTTCGTATTCTGGTCGTTTTATGAGCAGCAAATGGTTCAATTCGATCAGTTGTTGTTGGTAGCGTTGGGTATTAACTGTTTCACCAGGTTTAAACAATTCATAATAGACCACACCCTTTTGGTCCCAAGTACAGAGCATTGTCTTTTTGCCAAAGCGATTCGATCTTGCAGTTGATGTGGATGGTGAGCCTGGGTTCACCCATGATTTTTTGCGTTTGGAATTTTCAAAATAAATCCATTTTTCATCGCCAGTAATGATACAATGCAAAAAAGACTTTCTTTTGTATCGTGCAAGCCAAATTTCTCAAGTGTTTTTGCGTTTTTCCATCTGCCTCTCATTCAATGCATGTGGAACCCATCTGCCGACTTTCTGGATTTTACCCATCTCTCGTAGGCGATTGGAAACAGCTTGTTGACTAACGCCTAACTGCTCTGTTAGTTGTTTTTGTGATTGACTATCGTCTTCCTGTAGCAATGTTACCAATTTTGTATCTTCATATATTTTTTGGAGGTTTTCCATGTTCTTTGTCTGTAAGATCAAAGTCACCACTTTTTAAACGCCGAAACCATCGTTCACACTTATCTTGCGATGGAGCATATTCACCATAAGCTTCTCAAAGCAGTCGGTATGATTCAGCAGCAGTTTTTTTCAAATGAAAACAAAACAGTAGTACTGTCCGCGAATGCTCTTTATTTGGCACAAAATTTGACATTTTTAACACAGTAAAACAAAACTATATGATCACTTTTCAAACTATAACCTATATGCATTTGACACTTAATGATAACTTAACAAATCGCCATATGTGTTGAAACTTTGAACTATACACTTTGTTTGAAAAAAATCCGCATTTCATACTTGTAGACCTGGTAAATTTTAATCTCCGTACTTCCACGATTAGAATAATGTAGTAAATTTTTGTGTAATTATTTGAATGTTTGAGTTATGATAGTGTCTGCGTGATCATTTATTCAGTAGGAGTACGCGACTTAAATCAAGTGAATAATTCAGCATGTATATGCAGGAGCGAGACTAGGGATCTCTGCCGTCAGCATTGGTAATTACAGGTGACACAACTGCGCCATTTAATTGTACAGAGACAAGGATTACACCACCTCAAACTATAAACTTATATCAAACATGTCATTGTTACATTTATTTACTTTTAATTGTCCTTTGTGCAAATGTATTTATTTTAATTTTAGAATGAATACGTGGTAAATTACAGAAGTACCTGGAAAAGGAGTTCCGAGGAAAATTAAACAAAAATTTAACTACGTTTTGGATTACAAAATAAATATATTCTAGACAAGCAAACAAAGATTCTTAATATTAACGCTGCATCATGACTGTTAAGATGTATTATGATAGGGATAGAGAACCTAGCGCTAAGCGAGTAGAACATTGTGTTAAGAACGCCAAAATACTGCAAGACCACACTTGTAATTCGCGCAAGTCACAAATTCAATTAAATAAAATTTACCAATATAGGGGCCTCAGCCCGGCTACGCCGGTCTTCTCCCCAACGTTGTGAAAACTCGTCACTTCGCGACTCGTTTTAATATAATAAGGTATTTTGTCGCACTTGTCGATTATAAAACTCGTCGCTCATCTTTTTTTAACATTATTTTATGGAAATTCCCCATGCAAATGTCTTAAGTTTTATTGTTAATTCACCTTAAATACTTAATTAGTTTTCTTCTGTCAAGAAATACGTTCAAAATGTGAAATCTCGTCCCATTTTAAAATGCAAAAAAATTGACAGTTGTCACCTTTTGAAATCTTGTAAACATATTTTTGCCTCAAAATGAT
Source organism: Liopterus haemorrhoidalis (assembly GCA_963971575.1). Lineage (NCBI taxonomy): Eukaryota > Metazoa > Arthropoda > Insecta > Coleoptera > Dytiscidae > Liopterus > Liopterus haemorrhoidalis. Next base: position 5,138,551 of record OZ020613.1, read on the forward strand.
CCAATAATGGCCCAGATTCTTTGAAAAATGTTTTCTGATGCCTCAAAATATTATCTCGCACGTCAAAAAAGCTATCTTGAACCATTATCACCACTTAACACTTTGATTAACCCTGAAATTTTTAATATGTATAAATCTTTTTTTAACACTATTTTATGGAAATTCGCCCTACAAATGTCTTAAACTTTATCGTTAATTCACCTTAAATCCTTAATTAGTATTCTTCTGTCAAGAAACACGTTCAAAATGTGAAATCTCGTCCCATTTAAAAATGCAAAAAATTTGACAGCTGTCACCTTCTGAAATCTTGTAAGCATATTTTTGCCTCAAAATGATCCAATAATGGCCCAGTTTCTTTAAAAAAAAAATTTTGATGCCTCAAAATATTATCTCGCACGTCAAAAAAGCTATCTTGAACCATTATTACCATTTAACACTTTGATTCGCGCCGTAAATATTCTGGACCGACGTCTTTCTTGTATTAAGAATATTTTTGAATTATCGTCTGATAAAACCTGTCCGTGCCGATCAATGGTGACTTTGATTCGACACGGATTCGAGGAAAAAATGCATGATTTTTATCAATAAAAATTAGTCAGATCCCCCTGTCGAAATAAAATTAAGCCTAAGCACTAAAAAAATATCACCCGGATAAGACAGTGGTTCATTTTCCTCTCTCCGCGTTACCGGAAAAATTAAGATACATCAGAAGTTGAATAGAACATACATACCACACTTGTACAATATAATAGTAAAAAACAAACTATGTATATTTAATGGCAAGTAAATTATTAAAAGAGTATACTCCAAAAATATAAGTGATGAGCAAAAAACAGAGGTCTTCACTCCCAAAATAGAAGTGATGAACAAAAAAAAGGTCCTCACTTCCAAAATAGAAGTGAAAAAAACAAATGACCAGCAAAAAAGAGTATATTCAGGTTTTTTTTAATAAAAAGTAAGAGTATAATACTCTAAAAAATAGTACGTCTGGTCACCTTAACCACGTATCAATAATAATAGTCTGTATTTTTTAACAATAAATCGTCTTTTAGAAACTTAAAATCTATAAATTAAATTTTCTTTGTATGTTTCTTAAAAAGAGTATTTTATGAAAAGCTTTAATCCAAGATATTTTAGTAGAAAAATCTTAGTTAAGTAATAATTTTGAAATAATCCTACTTTTATCCCACCATAATGTCCTTTAATGTCGTATATTTTCGTTCATGATCAGAGTTAGTAGACTGAGGGTTAGTGGGGATACTAGAGGTCCCGTCAAGCGGAGTTCCCGTGGGACTTGCCGGCCGATAGCTTGTCGATAGTTCGCTGTGATGAGGTGGCGATTTGTCCGTTTTCTCAAGGGACAGAGCTAGGTCCAAGATTCTTTCATTCTGCAGCCAATTTCAAACAAGTTTTCACGTTACGAGTTCTGTTTTCAAGAAAAAGTAACATAACAAACACTTACTTTAACACTGATTTAAAATCAACTTATTTAAATCCATGTCGTTTATTTCCATTTTTGTTCAGGATGTCGATACTATGGTCGGAAATAACAAATGAGATAACACAACAAACACAAGCACAAACAAAATTGCTTTCTCTCTATTACTAGACCGTCTCGTACCAGAGGTTAACCATTATTAAAATAACCAGAATATGAAAATGCCTGAGGAAGACCATTATTATTTTTATTTATTTTACATCGGCCTATTTCTGCAGCGAAGCTAATCTCCGATGCCAGGGGGCGAGCTCCTACACCTGGATGATAGTGAAAATGGGAGTTATGTAAACATATTATTCTCTCCTGAATAATATCACCAAAGGAAAGTCGAACCAGCAACCTGACAATTCAAACTGCTTTCAGTAGTCAAAACTGCACGATTTAACGCGACATTCCTGAGAGGACCCCCTCATAAAAATGACACCATGCAAAATAAAAATAAGCCTTTTTACCAACCGCCAACATATACAAGGTGTCTCAAAAGAAATTTTATATCTAGTGGATCGATTAAAAAAAAAGTAAGCCGTATATAGAAAAAATGTTTATTAATTATTAAAATACACTTTTTGGGGATTTATTTCTTAAAAATAATATCGTCTAAATGTAGACCCTCGCGTTCTCGGCACTCATTTAATCGAACAGTAAATTACTTATGACGTCTCGGCAGGTGGACTCAGGGATGGCTGCCATTTCGTGACGGATATTTTCTTTCAAATGCGCCAGTGAAGTCGGTTTATTGGCGTAAACTTTAGATTTAAGATAACCCCATAGGAAAAAGTCCATAGGGGTTAAATCTGGACTGCGTGGAGGCCAATTTATGTCACCTCTCCGGGAGCTCAATTTGCCTGAGAAAATTTCACGAACACGTGGCAGAAACATATTGGACGTGTGTGAAGTTGCTCCGTCCTGTTGGAACCATGTTCTTTGGTTATAGCCAGGAAAGTTTTGCAGTTCAGGTACCAAGAAGTTGTCTAACATCTCCACATAACGCTCTGAATTCACTGTAACTGCACGCCCCCTTTCGTCTTCAAAAAAGTAAGGGCCGATAATTCCTCGCGCCGACATCGCAGCCCATACGGTCACTTTAGGCGAATGTAGGGGTTTCTGATGTTTGCGTTTCGGATTCGTTGCACTCCAGTAGCGGCAGTTCTGCTTATTTACGTGGCCATTAAGATGAAAATGAGCTTCATCCGAAAACAAAATGTTGGTAAACGTTGAAAATCGCTCAATCACCTGATTTACGAAATTAAGCCTCTGACTGGTATCTTGGGGCTTTAATTCTTGCACCAATTGAATTTTGTAGAGGTGCAGCTTTAGGTTTTTGTGCATAATGCGATCTAATGATGATCTATTCACATTTAAAGCCCTTGCGCGCTTCCGAATTGAAAGGTTCGGGTCGTCACGAACAGACTGATTAACATTCTCCACGTTTTCTACCGTTCTTGATGACCTAGGTCGCCCGGATTTTGATTTATCCAGCGTTGTACCAGTCTCTTCAAACTTTTTAACCCAATGTCGAATGAGAGGAATGCTTGGCGCATCATTTAAGTGGCGAAAACCTCGAATACTGCAGAATTACCTACGCGCTACAGTCGCCGAATCACCGTTTTTGTAAAACTCTCGCACGCAAAGGCGCGGTCTGCTCCCGAGAAACGCTCCATAGCGACTGCATTCCCAAGAGCCAGGCTACCGATTGACATAACCCCCGCGCCCCTCGGATACGTTGCGTTCACGCAGTAAGCTAAATAAATATAAAATTTCTTTTGAGACACCTTGTATAAGAGAGATATTGTGATCATACCAATTTTGACATATCTAGATTTCGATGGATCTCCACGAATTGAGGTCCCTACATAAAGTTTTGTCTGTCTGTCCGTCCGCCTGTCTGTGTACACGTGCAGAACAAATTCAGCTAAACATTTTTTTATGAAACTTCATATTTAAGCTTTTGACTTATACTGAATTTTAAGATTTTTGCGAATATTTCACAACATAGAAATATTTTGAGAAAATTTATTTAATAAAAGTTGCTATGTAAGCAATAACTAACTTTTATTTGAGACATTTTTTGATAAAACGAAAAAAAATTGCCAATTTTTTCGAAATTTATTCCATGTATTTTTTATTTATATGTAACGTTTTGATGGCCATGATAAATAATATCTCTGTTAGAAAATATTAGGCCAAGTTATTTCTACTCTGCTGCTAGAATGTATTTTATGCAAGTACTTTGTGAAATTCACTACAATGTGAATTATACAACATGAGTAGCACAGCAGAAATTTTTGATCTGACTATTTTTTCGAAAGTTATTGATTTTTTTCTAATATCGTGCTATCAATATTAAACTGACTAAATGGAGAACTGGATAGCTGTAGTTTTGTCTTGATGAACATCTTTTAATTAAATACACTTGTAAGTCCCTAGATGAGCGTTTCCCAATCTGGAGTACGCGTATCCCTGGGGGTACGCGGAGTACCGGTTGGGGGCGCGCGAAAATAATATAGATAATGGCGAAAAATACCAGACTTTTACATAGACTTACGTTAAAGTTATCGCTAAAATCCACCCACCTGTGATAAAGTAATAAAATATTTATTATCTTTCAGGAACACAGAGCTAGTCGAAAGAGTTTTCTCATCATATGCGTACATTAAGAATAAATATCGCAATAAGCTTGACGCAGCTCCGGATTTTAGATTATACCTGTCTTCATTTGAACCTGATTTAAAAAAACTCAGATTCATTAAACATGCTCAAGAATCGCATTAAATTTATTAAGATCCACTATGGAAGACTCTCATATTAAGATGAAAAATTGCCGAATTTGCTGAAAAATGGGGGATACTCATAAATGAAAAGTCTAATCAAGATTTACGTGAGAGAAAAGGTTGCAAACTGCTGCTCTAGATGGAAAGAGGTGTCTTATTTTTTTTATATACCCACCACTTGTTTGTAATTTTCTCTAGCGATGCCACTGCGTTTATGCCATGAAATTTCAGTTAACTCTTTTCTTGCATACTATTAGCCCAGTCAATTCGACTTTAAATTAAATTTAAATACGTTTGGTGGTTCCAGATTATTTATAGTCGCTGACTTTCTGTAATATTTGCTAGTGCATCTACTGCCTTCTCTCTTTTGTATTGAGTTCTTTATATAATTTATTAGGGTTATTATTTATTGGAAAAGGTAGATAAAGTCTTAATTAAATTTCCGTATTCAATTCAGAGGAAATAATAACGAATATATACAGAATACAAGAAGAAAACAGAAGAGAAAAAAGTGAATGGAAATATGATAATACAATTTTATATTTCATGTAGGTATTTTCCAGTTGATAATACATCTATAAAGTATAAATATATGTATAAAGTATATAAAAATTTTGTGTGTGATGGGACACATAAGTAGAGTGAAAGTATGAAGCTTCTTGTTGCAGCAGCAGTCAAACAAGGAGACGATACTTCACCTTTGATATTTAACATCGTGCTGGAGATGGTGGTACGAAAAGGCCAAGTTACCAACCACCATGGTCTACAGCTCAAAGGGTACCACAGGAGTCTAGGGTATGCAAACGACCTGGATGTCATTTCAAATAATGCTGAATATTTAATATTGCTAATATCAGTTAGCTATATAATAATAATGATAATTAGCCTAAAACTATCCCATTCTTTGGGCAAAGGCCTCCACTATGTGCTTTAATTTTGTCCTGCCTTGAGTGATCCCGGGCTAGAGAGCTTCAACTTATCTTTTGACTTCCTCATCAGATGTCTTGGTGACCATAAAGTTAATTTCTTTGTTCACCGGTTATTATTTAGGTGTGCTAGATGTCTTGCCCACCTCCAATTCAAATATTTGCAGCAGTCTGAAACATCTCTAAGTTGAACCGTTCTTGAGTTACTGTGTATACACACACACACACACAGACATAGACACACACACACACAGACACACACACGCGCGCACACACACACATAGCCACAGACACAGACACATACGGACGGCACTTCGAAAATTGAAACTTGAAAGTTTTTTGGACCATAAAACGTGGTCATCAGTCAAAATCTCGACATCAAAAATTTTCGTGATTACAATACTTGGCCCTTATATGAGGTGTATAAATTAAGTAACCGGACTGATTAAAAAAATATATATATATTCGAATATGGAATATAATTATAATTCAACTCAAAATAACTTCATTGGGAAGCCATACAGCGCTGAAGACAGTTCTTCCAATCCTCATAGCCCTGTTGGAACTCGGATACTGCAATAGCTTTCAGCTGATTCGTTACGGACGTCTGAATGTTTTCGAGTGTCCCAAAATGACGTTCCTTGAGGTGATTTTTCAATCCTGGGAAGAGGAAAAAGTCACAAGGACTCAAGTCGAATAAGAAGGCTGAGCCACAAGAATGTTTTTACTGGCCAAAAACTCGTTTATTGAAATTGCTTTGTGACAAGGCGATTTTTTCATCCCAAATTCATTGGACAAAATCTGATGAACGGTAGTGTCAAATTCAACCCTTCTCCGATCATTCAAATTCAACTCCTTCCCGATCATTCTGACTGTCAACCAACGATCTGAACGCACAAGATTTCGGATTCTATCGACATTTTCATCGGTTCTTGAAGATGAAAACCTTCCACTGCGTGATTCAACTTCAATCAACTCTCTTCCTTCTGAAAATGCCTCAAACCACGAAAAAACCTGGGTCCTTTACAAAACACTGTCACCGTAGGCCTGCTGAAGTTTTGCAAAAGTTTCCGTTGCACTGTGCCCCAGTCTGAAGCAAATCCTGATAGCAAACCGTTGCTCGAAATGAATTTTTAGAACGCACTAGAAAAAACTGTTTTATGAAAAAATCACTACGAACAACAAATCTACTCTAGGGAGTTCAAATTCGCACTAAAGGCGTATCAAATGTTCACCTGCTGCTCCTCCTATTCCCGCGTCCCAAATAATGCCAGATCAAACGCTATGTTGCCAGCCTGGTTACTTAATGGACTGGATTAGTCAATACCGGAACAAGTTCAGCCTATCTCCAACAAAATAATATAAAATATTTTACAAAAACCTCCAGCATTCATTTGTAAATTTTTATCTCCAGTTATATAGATTTTTTAAATTGAAAGTTTAACTAAACTATTAAAACTAGACAATTTGTAGTACACTTTTGTTATTTTATTTCCTCTGCAAAAAATAACACAGCAAACATTAGCAAACAAAACCAGAATTTATCTACAAGGGGAGGGTAAAGCAAACGGTAATTTGAAATTCAAATTCGCGCCAACCACTATTAGTGTATTTGTCGTTTTAATTTATTTATTACCGCCGCTGTTGCTGCCTTTTTGGGTTATTGTTTGGCCCCTCGCTTGATGCCTTTAAAGATTTTTTAATAAAAATTTCAAATTCAAAATGAATTATTTATATTGTTACTTAATGTCTTGGAAAATATAACGGAAAATATTTTGTAAAGTTAGGAAAACAACTTTAAATGTAGGCAACTAACAGACTTGACAAACATTCAGTTGACAAACTTTAATGCTACTGTTTTTGTTTTATACTACATTGAACAGACATTTTTAAGAAACAGTTTTAATCGTTAATGTATGATAGATTTCATATACAACACCAAACTAAGATTAGGGTGAAAAGAGCATTTGGTGAACTAAAATCTAAGTACGTTTGAATTAACATGTAGTATTTATTAGGTGGAGGCAGTTCTTATACCAGGTCTACAAGTATGAAAAGCGGATTTTTTTCAAACTTGCCGTGCAAACAGAGTGTATAGTTCAAAGTTTCAACACATATGGCGTTTTGTTAAGTTATCATTAAGTGTCAAATGCGTATAGGTTATAATTTGAAAAGTGATCATATAGTTTTGTTTTACTGTGTTAAAAATGTCAAATTTTGTGCCAAATAAAGAGCATTCGCGGACAGTACTACTGTTTCGTTTTCATTTGAAAAAAACTGCTGCTGAATCATACCGACTGCTTCGAGAAGCTTATGGTGAATATGCTCCATCGCAAGATTCGTGTGAACGATGGTTTCGGCGTTTCAAAAGTGGTGACTTTGATCTTACAGACAAAGAACATGGAAAACCTCCAAAAAAATATGAAGATACAAAATTGGAAACATTGCTACAGGAAGACGATAGTCAATCACAAAAACAACTAGCAGAGCAGTTAGGCGTTAGTCAACAAGCTGTTTCCAATCGCCTACGAGAGATGGGCAAGATCCAGAAAGTCGGCAGATGGGTTCCACATGCATTGAATGAGAGGCAGATGGAAAAACGCAAAAACTATTGAGATAAATCAATGATTTTGTTTCCAATATTAACGTGTACAACAATCAATGGTTGCGGCCAAATTACAAAAGGCTTTCAACGAAATAAAAACACATTTCTATTGTAGTCTGTATTTTATATTTCCATTACTGAATAAAAACATATTTATATTTTTCCTTAATTAAATTACATTTTTATCTTTAACATGTTAAGAAATAAAAAGATAAAATTATTTTTTATCTGAGGTAGAAAGGTTGTTTGGTACAACGTTGTTCCATTTCAAATATTGTTTGTTTTCCGTTAGCAGAAGAATTTCTCAAGTCTAGTGCAGTTTTTTTTCCACTCTTGTTACAGAAAGCAATTTAAGTTTTGTTATTTGCTTACGTATATTTACATTATTATTTTTGTTATTACATTTTGCATGAGGCTGAAATAACATATTTACCAAGTTTAGAATAAAGTTGGATATACTTTAATATCGATAATTTTGATAACTGCATTTAAATTTATTTTAAGTATATTGAAGAAAATATGGCAAACATATACAAGGCGATTGAAGTTACATCAGGGCTTTTTTCAGGGCACACCAAATTAAATTCCAAATTTTTTTAAATTTAACTTTATAAATGTTTAAGGTGATTGTAATTGCAACAAAACTGACGAAAAAAAGAGTATTTCACCAAAATTAATTGGAAGGATACAGTTGGTTCTGCGAACCAATAGACTCCGAACGCTGTTCTAAAGATGACAAGCAAACACTTATTTACTTATCCACCCTTAAATGAGCAAATAATCAGCATCATCAACAAATATTCACTTTTTTCGTTTTAAATTCTGTGAATGCCAAAAAAACTTAATTCATTCACAAAGATATGAAGATCCTAAACAGCAACAAAAATTTTATGCTGACAATTGATGCCCTGCAAATAATACTTTATGCACCAGATCGTTCTTCAAATCTATAAGATTTTTTTTATTCTATCAATGTCAGATATATCGTAGCTCGTGAAAGAATTGATGACATTTTAATGAATCGGTTAGTCCGCTTGGACAAATGACAAACTTCCACAAACCACCCGTCGCGAGAATTTCTTTGAAAGGGGCTGCAATAGTTTTTTAGGGATTTTAAATGGTACTTTGCAGTCAACATTTGTGAGAATACAGATAATAAAATAAAATTAGAAACCGTTTCAACACGTAACTTTAGAAATATATTTTTAAATGGTTCATGGATACATTTGTTCAGAGTTATTGCTGAATAACTTTGGACACTAGCATCTCCTTGAACAATGCTTTTTCCCAGAAACGCTACTAGCCCTCTTATATAAACCCCCATCTCTCTGAAGACGGGTCAGAAGGTATTCGGTCCGGTTAGCTTAAACATCTAAATTGTTGAATTATTAGAGGCACTGTGTCGGCATTCTTGTGGTCTATCTGATTCTATTTGTTTTTATCTTTTCATTATTTTAACACCTATATTTTATTTTTTCAAACTTACTCTTGTAAAATGTATATTATAATAACTTGTGTAAACCTTCACCTTTAAGAACTTAAGTGAACAGCTAGGATCCAGACTAATTACAAGTTGCCTGTTCAGTCGGTTGGTAAGTACATATACATATCATTTAATTCACATATCGTCATGATGAACCCTGGATAACACTCACGCCTAGTAACCGAACTCCTTTAGTTAGGAATCTCATTTCAGTTTGAAATCAGACTTTATAATAATATCACAGGCTCGCTACTTAGTTTATAATAAATGGTACGTTGTAAAATAACGCTACAACATATTCTTTTGCATCAAATGAAAATACTTAGCAAATGACGCAAAAAAGTTTTCTAATTTTTAAGAAATCAAGATTATGCATTGAGACTGAAATATCTTAATAAAAATTTATTTTTTCGCTGCATCCTTGGAATTCCTTTCGATAAATAATTTGGCAAATATTAATTCAAGTTTTGCTACTCGTATAAAATATTTGATCCCAAATTAGTCCGGCAATACAAAAGATTCCCGGCAAATGACGTATACTACCTCACCAGTCAAAGCATTGAATTTCCCCTCTTTTCTTCTTTAATTCACCTTATTCACAGCGTTTACTTAAAAATATTACCTCAGGGTTTATGGAATATTTCTTAACGCTTTTGTATACAAGAGGTGTGAAATATAATAAGACATGATAAATGGGTATCAGTAAATGATGATAGACGTATAATAAATTGTAGAAATTAAGATTGATGATGAAATACTATAAGAAAATAGAAGAAGGAACACCGCTAAGGTGATAATATCAAAATGGAGTATGTTTATCAATAACGATACTGGAAATTATGTTTTTTATAAATAATTTTTCACGAAAAGTGACTAAGAATATTATTTTAAATGAGAATTATTTATTAAATTAATTATTCTATTAGAAAAGTTAACCTTATATGAATTTGACGAGTAAATTACCTCGGGAATTCCACAAGGATCAATCCTCGGTCCTCTCCTCTTCTTGTTTTATGTTAATGACTTAGATAGATAGATAATACTTTATTTATGTACCTTTCGGTTTAAATCTACATATTTGCATTATTAACTTTATATTTCACATAAAAAAAGTATAATTATTGCTAAGGTATCTTCGCTTCAAATTCCTTCTTCTCTCCAAGACCTCTTCCATCCATGTCCATCCTTGGCCTGAATCATACAGCACATCTTTTCTTGTCTCTTCTTTATATTTCATTTCTCCGCAATTCTTCAGTATGTGCTCTATGGTTTCTCTTTCTTCTCCACACAACTTGCACATTCTTTGTTCATCCTTTCTCCAGTATTCGTTTTCCCTTTCCTCATTTCCGCACCTAAATCTCGCTATTATTTTCTTCTTATCTCCGTTCATTTTTGTTTTTAGGTACTCTGGTATCTGTATCGTCCAAGTCTTTACATATTTGCCGTTATATCTGGAATTTGTTAGGCTCTCGCTTCTTTCTTGCCTTGGATATCCCTCATTCTATCTCTTATTTCCAGTGTCACATCTTGTCCTCCCAATCTTTTTATAGATTCTCCCTTGTTGAGTAGCCGTTATATTCAAGTCTTTTTCTTCTTTTTACTTCCCATTTGGATTCAATCTTTCTTTCCTCCAATATTCTTTCTATTTCTGCCCAGCATTGGTTTAGCAATTTTTTTTCTGGATGTCTTATTATCCTCTCTTCAAATTTAATTGCTCTTTTTGTAGCTTCTAATGTCTTCTTATGTCAATGACTTTCCCTCCTACATTGGTGGAACCAGTATTTTATATGCCGATGACACAACATTATTTGCGAGATCGTCATCACTTGTTGATGTTACCACTATTAATAACATCGCAATACAGAGAGCTAAGTACTGGTTTGACACCAATCGACTCTCCCTAAACCTCAACAAGACCCCACAAGTTCTTTTAACACTAAAACCAAACAATTTTGATAATCCGAAATTCGTGAACTTATTGGGGGTACTAATTGATCCCAAATGACATATAGCATTACAGCATGGGGTCATTCGGCAGCAGCTAACAGAATTTTTAGCTTACAACGACGCGCAATCAGAGTAATGACAAGTTCACCCTACAGAGCTGATTGTCGCAATAATTTTATTGCTTTAAATATAATGACTTTTCCATCCGCGGTCATGTACCATTCCCTATTTTGACCCATAAAAAAATATGCAGTTTTCAAACTCATGCGGAAATACACCAATACAACACAAGGCAGGTCGAATTTATACCCAGACTTTCAGAGAATTACTAAATCTCGTAATTGTGAGAACTTCTATGCAGTCAAACTACTTAATAAGTTACCAGTGGAACTCAGAAGTTTGGGTTATAAAGAATTGACACAACTCGCGATGAATTTCAGTAGCATTTTTATTTTTTGCCATCAAAAACGAATAACACCACGAACTTCGCAATCGGCGGTAGGAGTAAGTAGAATCTCCATAGTGGCTGGAGCCTGACTGCCGGATCGATCGACGTACGCGCATAGAATTTTTATAGTGCTGCCACTACACCCAGAGGCAAATTCCCTGAGACTCCCAAACTTTTCCCGCCAACCACACGGATTAAAAAAATAGTGTAATTTACTTTTGAGACGACCTTCGTATTAAAGATCTTCTAAGTTAATAACAGTACAATCCCCCCAAAGTTATTGTACCCGAATGTAAATGATTATCCCACCGCTGCATTTAAAAGTATAGAGATAATTAAAACAATGAATTAAAATAATATTTAATTACCTGTACACCGTTTTCATTTGTAATTCAGTGTGCTTATGTGGATCCTTTAACACCAAAAAATAAAATAACCTTACTTTCTTTTATTTTGTTGCAGTTGGTAAAACTGTTTTAAATTTTTTTCACTAACTAGTCCCCTTTGTTAGAATGATAAGTGGTGGATTTAGTACGCCAACTGGAAACTGTTATTATCTTTTCTAGTTTTTGAAATTAAATACTAGAATTTAGATAGAAGTGGATTTTATGTGAATTATAAAATATTATCTAGAATTTTAGTGTAGGTTGAATTATGGGCTTCTTTTATAGCATTATGTAAATTTTAAACAAGCACTCTCAGTGCTTCGCCTGCCATCTATGACTCCAGTTTAAAGATAACAGAATTAATTTTACTAGCTTTTCATTATTAACCGTATATTCACACATTTATAATTTTGATTTAGTTATCATAAAGGCTCTAATTCTACTTTGTATGTCTTTTATTGCTTATTTAAAATTTTATGAACTCTGTTCTCACACGGTAAAAAAGGTTTTGTTGGAATTACTAAAATTTTAGTTACTCCAGCAAATTTTTTTAGTGTTATTTTAGACAACAAATTATTTTGTCTTGACAACAAATTTTTCTAATCACATAAATTTGCATTGAGAACAAAATGTTTTTGATGAAGTTTTTGTTCTAGGAACTAATTTTCTTTAGTTAGAATTAGCAAATTTTTATGGTAACAAAAAATTATTTGTCTCACGAACTGATCATCTTTTGCCCGGGTAACCACCTTTGTTGCAGTGACTAATGAAATTAGTTAGAAGTATATTACTAATTTCATTTGTTGTAATCTCAAATCAGAGATATTTTTATATTTAGTGATGAAAAAACGCTATTAGAAGTCACAAAATTGAACTGGAAATGTTATGACATGTAACAGATTTTGTTTTCGCAAAGAAATCTCTACCTGTAAAATGTATATATGTATTAAGAAAAATAAAACAAATTTTATAATTTATTGTTGTTATAATTTATTATTAACAAAATTTACAGTTATAAAATTTAATATGTAACAGGACATTAATTTTAAGTTTGATTTTTAGTATGAACATAAAACAATTAAGTAAATATTCAAAATTATTACAAATATTCAATTCCAATTTATATATGCCAGGCAAAAATTCACGCCTATAAACTTATACCCGGTTTATACACTGCTTAGCTTAATGTAAATGGACATAATAATAATTTTCACTTTTACTGATAAAACCATGTTCACAACAAAAAAATGAACATCTGTAAAACGATGAGAAATTTTTAAATGGAGTTCTAAACAGGGTATAGTTTTTAGCATATTTCTATATGATTACAAAAATTCCACACCAAAGTATTAGCATTAATACACTATTTGTATTATTAAAATCATTACCTGTTTTATTTATTGGGCTAGTTTACTCTTTTATCGAGTAGCCCAACTTTTGTAAACTGTCTCCTCAAGTTGTAATACGTTGAAAATATTTGTGAAGTCCCCATACTAATGTTCGGATACACTGCATTGTTACACTTATTTGTTTATTAAACACAGCGCAGAAACTATCAACAGGTATTAAAAAGTCAACCACTAACAAATCTTACGCCATATTGTTCCGAACTCAAAACGCATGTGCAAGGCATATACGTCACATACCTGGATGACTAACATGATTTGTTAGATGCACAAAATTATTAAATATCATTATACATTTGTTTCACATGGACTAACACATTAGTGGTAGCAACAAATTTAATTTGTAACCTTAACAAATAGGTATGAAACTAATTTCTCTTTGTTAGAATGACTTTAAGGTCTTAGTAAGATCAACCAACGTAATTGAAAAAATATTATTAGGGACAATTTTTTTCTGTTACTCTAGCAAAAACTTGGCCAAGTAAAATATTTTACTTGATGGAACAATGTCATTTTTCTCCGTGCAAGTTCAGCTACATAAAAAACAAAAAAATGTAAATCTACTATTAAATTTTCTTTAAAAAAAAAAAATAAATAAAATAAATTAATAAATAAATACATTAAATAATAAAAAAGCATGATTTAGGCAAACTAGGATTCAATTTTCAGTTAACATCTCAGCAATTGCTGCAGAGATTTTCATTCTAATTCCAGCTCATAATTGTTCATCATTATCTTCGTTTCGAATTAATATTTCTGATTGCCCTATCTAGCTCCGTTCTTTAACTTCAAAACTACTGAAGAGTAAATATGCTGAATTTAAATCTGAACTCATTACATGGAATTTCTAGTTGATAATATAATAAAAATCAAGAAGAAAATCAAGTATAAGACATATATTTTAACTAGATTTCAAGCTACACTGAGCACGGATAATTTAATAATATCTTTGACTTTCTTTTTATTAAAACTTCATTTTTATTACTTGCAATATTACGCAAAACTTTTAAAATGCACTACACTTAAATATAAATAAAATATTCCTACCAGTTTAATAGCACCAATGGGTATGGCATACTTATCAACTAATTTTATTGAGCTCTATTTTTAATGAATTATTACAGGGCTGCGAAAAAAATAAAATTTCCGCCACTTTTGATTTCAAGTGCATGTGTCTTTCTTTGGAAGGCCATTTATGTACATGATAAATAGCAAGGGCCCAATTATTGTCCCTTGTCCAACACCTACTTCAAAGTCAGACATGCTTCCATTATAATAGATGGCTTGCTTCCTATTAGTTCAAAAGATCTAAGGAGACTGAGTACATTGACGCGAATTCCAAAGCGGACAAGTTGGTTGCAAAGAATGTCATGTGAAATGCAGTCAGATACTTTGGTAAGGTCGCAAAATGTAGCTGCAACGTGGAAATTATACAATCCGTCCATCACGTCGACAAACAACGCAGTATACTAGCGTCGGCGAATCAGTGCAGTTACGTCACACGACGTAACAAACAATTGCATTGTTCCAAACAATACATTCGTTTGTTTCGTATTGTGACGTAACTGCACTGATTCGCCGACTAAAGCTGCTTTCGTGGTGGACAAATTAGCCCTGAACCCAAATACTGAATAACCGTTAGCAAGTTGTTTTTATTTAAAAAACTATTTTTTAAAGTCTCTTCACAGAACTTATGAATGAAGAGACCAGTGATATTTATTAATAACACTGCCCAACAAAATAATTTTTTTATCTTGGTGCCGGAAAAGTAAGAACTTATTTTGGATATTTTTGATGTGCTAATTCCAAAAATACCTGACTCTTTTTCGTAGCAGCTCTAGTTTTTGAGATACAGGCTAATTGATTTTAGTTTTTTATCTGAAAACGGTAAACTTCCTCCTTGGACAGCAAAGTGGATATACAAAATATCTTTGTTTTTTATGTCTTTGGGACAGCAGATCTAAGGATCAGCACTGGGTTAACAGGAATTGGGTGATTTCCATTAAGAAATGTCATAATTCAAGAAAAACAAAACGTTGTCAACGAACCTTTGGTTGCGAGAAAATTATATTTCCACCCTTGCATATCAAGTTTGGGCGTATGTAGCACTTTTTGAAAGTTTTAAATCGAGATGGACTTTGTGTAGGCTACTTGACACGTAAATTTCCTGGGATTAACTCTGAAAAACTGAAAGCCAGAATATTTGATGGTCCTCAGATAAGGCAACCTACTGAATATCCACAATCCAATCCAACCGCATCAATGAACGAGATTGAATCTATTCTTGTTCATTTATTCAAGTAGTACAAAATTTTCTTGGAAATCATAAGGCAGAGAATTAGTGGAAATGCTTTCAAACTTTAATATTCTCGGTTGTATTATGACCACTTAACAGAAAACCTAGGTGATTTTAGTGAAGAACCGGGGAAAAGATTCCATCAGGACATAAAACTATGGAAGATAGATATCAAGGAAGATAAGATAGCCAAATGATGGCCTACTATTGTTGGAGTCTTCAGAAAGACTGTCCTGGTAAACTCCATGCTAGAAAGTCGTACAAAAGAACATTTTTAAGTGATAAGTGATGAATGTATATATATCAACTTTGTGAAATAAATACCTTACTTTGTCTCTTTTGTGTTTGTAACTGGCAGTTGGAGCAAATAGTAACAGTAATAACATGAAAAATACACAAGTTAAGAAATAAGATATTTTATTGTAAAAGAGGCCAATATAGCGTATCTCAAAAACTAGATCTGATAGACCAAAACTGACGGCTATTTTGGATTTTGTGCCCAAAATTTACCTAAAGACAGTTAAAAACTCTCAGGCACCAAAATGTCTGTTGGGCTGTGTAATCCAAAATATGTGATTACAGCGTACAAGTATACCACATAGGTATACCTATCAGCAGGCCCAGATATAAGGGGGCTAGGAGGGCCATATTGCCAGGGCCCCGGCACTCAAAAATGATTTATATTTTACATAAATTACATGCATAAATGGAGGGGTATGGGGCCCCCGCAATGTTGATTAGACCGGACCCTATTAAAGCTCTCTCAGAGACTGCCTTTCAGTGAGTAGCGACCGGTAATTTTTACATTTTTATTTTAGAATAAAATTTGCTTTTTAATAAATAAAATGCTGGTATATATTTTCATGATAGGCTGTAGCATATTCGTTATAAAATTCACTGTCAAAGAAAAAAAGAGATCAAAAGTAAAAAAAGTGCGTAAGCATCATAATGAACATATCAAAAGACCGAAATGCATTCACGCTTTACTCATGCTACACATTGAATATCCTTTATTATACATGAGGTCCTGTATTTAATTTTCTATTTTAAATATAAAATATGTTAAACTAACATTATAAATGTTTCTCATACGGGAAATTACGTTTTAAATTTGATTAAATTATGTTGTAAAATGTAATGAAAATATTTTGTTTCAGTGGAAAATATGACACAAAAAAACCTTATACAATATTGTTCTTAATTTACACTAAAAGTACCTAACAAGCTTTTTATAATAAGGAAAAAGTTATAATAACATCATATGTTTTTTGATTAAATATGTAATTAACAGAGGAATGAAAGAATTAGCGGAATTCACAAAATTATATTACAAGACGGTCCTGTGAGACATGTTGTCAATTGTTTGGGGTGAAGCAATGACCGTGAGACTTTCTAGAGCCACCAATGATTACGAGGAAGAACTGAAAAGAATGAAGTGACTATACAAGGTGTCTCAAAAGAAATTTTATATTTACTGGATCGATTAAAAAAAAAGTAAACCGTATATAGAAAAAATGTTTATTAATTATTAAAATACACTTTTTGGGGATTTATTTCTTAAAAATAATATCGTCTAAATGTAGACCCTCGCGTTCTCGGCACTCATTTAATCGAACAGTAAAATTACTTATGACGTCTCGGCAGGTGGACTCAGGGATGGCTGCCATTTCATGACGGATATTTTCTTTCAAATGCGCCAGTGAAGTCGGTTTATTGGCGTAAACTTTAGATTTAAGATAACCCCATAGGAAAAAGTCCATAGGGGTTAAATCTGGACTGCGTGGAGGACAATTTATGTCACCTCTCCGGGAGATCAATTTGCCTGAGAAAATTTCACACGTGGCAGAGACATATTGGACGTGTGTGAAGTTGCTCCGTCCTGTTGGAACCATGTTCTTTGGTTATAGCCAGGAAAGTTTTGCAGTTCAGGTACCAAGAAGTTGTCTAATATCTCCACATAACGCTCTGAATTCACTGTAACTGCACGCCCCCTTTCGTCTTCAAAAAAGTAAGGGCCGATAATTCCTCGCGCCGACATCGCAGCCCATACGGTCACTTTAGGCGAATGTAGGGGTTTCTGATGTTTGCGTTTCGGATTCGTTGCACTCCAGTAGCGGCAGTTCTGCTTATTTACGTGGCCATTAAGATGAAAATGAGCTTCATCCGAAAACAAAATGTTGGTAAACGTTGAATATCGCTCAATCACCTGATTTACGAAATTAAGCCTCTGACTGGCTTTAATTCTAGCACCAATTGAATTTTGTAGGGGTGCAGCTTTAGGTATTTGTGCATAATGCGATGTAATGATGATCTATGCACATTTAAAGCACTTGCGCGCTTCCGAATTGAAAGGTTCGGGTCGTCACGAACAGACTGATTAACATTCTCCACGTTTTCTACCGTTCTTGATGACCTAGGTCGCCCGGATTTTGATTTATCCAGCGTTGTACCAGTCTCTTCAAACTTTTTAACCCAATGTCGAATGAGAGGAATGCTTGGCGCATCATTTAAGTGGCGAAAATCTCGAATACTGCAGAATTTTCTACGCGCTACAGTCGCCGAATCACCGTTTTTGTAAAACTCTCGCACGCATAACGCGCGGTCTGCTCCCGAGAAACGCTCCATAGCGACTAAATTCCCAAGAGCCAGGCTACCGATTGACATAACCCCCGTGCCCCTCGGATACGTTGCGTTCACGCAGTAAGCTAAATAAATATAAAATTTCTTTTGAAACACCTTGTATAAGACGCGCACTACCCGGATCAGGAAAATCAGAAGAGCTACTGAATTAAATTCAGTGCATTAGTTCATCTGACTGAATAAATGAACTAGTCTGGAATAATAGTAACTCTAGTGAGCACTGGTTACTGGTTGTGTGCGTATTTGTAGTTGTCAACAATATTTACATTGTATTTTTCTATTCAAAAAGCCAAAATGATAAATCTTCTATTGAGCAAGGAGATGAACATTGACGATTCCAATATTGAACAGGTTGATGCCTAGAAGTAACTTGGGCACGAAATAAAAGAAAATAACACCTAACAACATCCAAGAGGAGTGCCACAGGGCACATTGATTGGACCTATACTGTTTCTCGTATTTGTAGCCGAGGTAATTTCAAACATAACTTCCAGCCACCAGATGTATGCTGACGGTTTCAAAATATACAACAGTTGCGGCAATTGGTCACTCAACAGGACCTCAATACCGTTGTTACAATTGGTCACTCCCTCTGAATACATCCAAATGTTGTTCATTTCATCTTAAAATTCGTTAATAGACGAAACTTAACTCAATTTACGATAAGAATGAGATGATGTCACACTTGGTTAATTTAATTGCCAATGTCAAAATGAAATTCACCCAAATTGTAAGCATTACTCAGATGTTACATTTGGTATCTATAGATTGATATCCCTTTCAGACGGCCGGAACAACACAATCGCGCATTATAACCTCGGTGACATCGCCCTTAAACATATCGAATCTTTGGTTGACCTTGGTATCACCATCACACCTATCTTAGAATGGTCTACAAACGTCATCAACGTCGTTAGAAGAGCAAATAAATCCCTTTTCATTATTACGAAATCATTTCCTCACCTTACCCCTTGCTTTTTCCAAACACACCTGTCTTATGTCTATCCGTTCCTTGACTTTGCTTTTGGAGTCTGGTTCCCGTACCTTCCATGTGACATCATTTTCCTGGAAGGAGTTCAGAGATGCGCCACTCGTCTTCCAAGATGTCTCAGAGCTCTTTCATACGAAGAGTGGCTTGAGAGGCTAAATCTGGATTCTCTTGCATCTCGCAGAGCTCGAGGTAACCTTTTCCAGATGTACAGAGCAACAACTGGAAAGTTTTCTACCGACATGTCGCCTCTGTACTTCATCAACGCCAACCAACGTCTTAGAGGCCACTCTCTGAAGTTTCGCCACGAAAAGTAAGGAAAGCTACTACGACAGAATTTTCTGACCAATCGAGTGTTTGACCTATGAAACGCCTTGCCCAAGAGCGCCGTGGCAGCACCGGCCAACAACTCCTTCAAATTACGAATAGCCCCTTAACTGAATTTATAATCTCACTATACTGTTCTTTCAAACTTTAATAAAATATTTGAAAGTATTATCTACAAGACCATTTATTTTAATATAAAAAACTGTCTATCTTTTCGCAACATGGCTTCATGCAATGTAGATCCTCAAGCAATCTATGCTCTTTTACGCATTATGTTTCTTCTGTATTGGATAATATTGGATAAGGTCAAGTAGATGTTGTGTATACAAACTTTGCCAAAGCCTTTGACACTATTAATCATAATATTATCATACAAAAACTTGAGAGCTTTGGTCTTTCTCCTTCCCTTTGTCATTGCTCACATCATATCTTTTAAATCGTTCTCTGTTTGTTACTTTTCGTAGTCACAATACTTCTCACTTTCCAGTTACTTCCGGTGTGCCACAGGGATCAAATCTTGGTCCTCTACTATTTATAATATTCATCAATGACATCAACGATGTCATAGGTAGCGAATGTTTGTTCTTTGCGGATGATCTTAAAATATTTTGTTCAAAAAAATCTTCAAAAAGATCTATCTAATTTAAGCACCTGGTGTAGTAAAAATAAACTTCATCTTAACCTCTCCAAATGTAAAATTATTTCTTTCACTCGAAAAACTATGCCTATTATCTTTCCATACTCTGTATCTAACCAATCTTTGTTCCGGGCTGAAAGCACCGTGGATCTGGGTGTTTGATTCCACGCTAACCTTTAATCTACACTTAGATAAAATTTGCTCGTCTTCTCTTAAAATGCTTGGCTTCATTATTCGCAACTCTCGCACCTTTTCTGACATCAGTGTAATCTTCACACTCTATTTTTCTTTCGTACGATCTAAACTAGAGTACTGCTCTCTAATTGGGAATCCTATTTACGAGGTTCAGAAAAAGGTTATTGAAAAAATTCAGTTCAAGTTTTTAAAATTCATCTACTATAAAATCATGGGCTCCTATCCCCCACTTGACTTTCCATATAATACCCTTCTTCATCTATTTTCAATGAAAACTTTAAGTGAACGTCGGGACTTGAATGCATTAATCTACTTAAAAAAACTTATTTCTGGCAAGGTCAACAAGCCCATATCTTTACAACAAATTAATTTTCACACCCCTATTCTCCGTACCAGAAATCCATCTCTTTTCTACCTTCATCAAGCTCATTCCAATTTATTTCTCAAATCTCCCATAAACCGTATGTGCTCAAATTATATTCTAAATGAATCTTTTGTAAATCTTTTTTGATTACTCTATTATATTTATATGCTATTTTTCTTTTTATAATATTTATATATGTATATATTTGTTTTGTTACTTTAAGATAATCATTATTCTCTAGACTTAATTTTTGTAAATTATTAATTTATTGCTGTGTTTATCATATTTATATGTTTAGCTTAATTTGTACCTGTCCATGTACTGGTTAATTTTGTTGGACAGATGTAATGGAAAATAAATAAATAAATAAATACTAAATGTACGTCATCTATACTATTCTTAAGTATGTATTTATTTATATTTTTGCTGTCTGTTAAGCCAAATTTCTACTGCATTCATCATCTCTTCATCTAAAGTATTTTGCCGCCTAAGTATTCTTTTTGAACCTCATAAAGACCCCTTACTTAAACATCTTTAATCCAGATTTAAAAAAGTAAAAGCGTTTTTTCCTTTTCATGTTTTAAATCTTTTTTAAAGAGGCAACAAACGTCATACTTCCAAATTTATCATCAATTGAAATCATACAAAAGAAATTTTAATAAAAAATCTCTGGGATTTTTCCAACTACGTATCGGAAAATATAAAAAGATATCATATCTCGTATTAAGTAAAAAGTCATATTTTTTTGTTGTAGTTGTAAGCGTTAAAGTACAAAATACCAAGAAAGAAATCTTACATTTCAAAATAGGAATGCGGCACAACACAATCACTTGCCAATCGGAAACAGAAAACAGAACATACTTCATATATAGGGGGATAGCTCGGCTTCGACAATCGATGTATCCAGTACAGGGCAATATCTCAAAACTTCAAATACATAGACGTACGTTAAATATTTCATAACAGCTAAATAGAAGGGTCATAAATTTTAAAAAAGGTTATTAATAACATAATTATAGCAAGAAGATTAATGTATGATGAAAATTTCGTTGTACTGTTTTATGGATTGAAATAATTAATAATAAAGAGAGATTATCTGCTGTGGAATATAATGCAGAACTCAATAAACAGTGATGATGGGGACGAAATCTTAATCGGGAAACCACTAGATATTGCGTCAGTAGCAATGGAGGCAACGCCACTGTTAATTACTTACAATTACATATAAATGTAAATAAAAAACAGGAACTATGTAAATTACACATATATTTCTAATATGAGGAGTATAATTTAGAAAAATGGGTTGCCGAGGAGCACGCAAGTCAAAAAAGGTTGAAATCACTGTTCTATAAATATTTTATGAGCCCTGTAAGCCCGAGAAAAAACGGAGCCTGGTGCAAGATGCTCGTGCGGGGCTTTCTTCTTCTAAAAAAAGAAAAAAACACATTCAATATATTTGTATTTTGCAATATTGCACTTATTATTTGTACATATTAGTTACACTAATAATTTATGAATAATTATAATTAATATTTAACAAAATAATATAAATAGCTGAAAAAATCTATAAATACCTATTTCATAACGACCACTGCCCATAGAAAACCTATTGTTATGAAATCTCATTCTGAAAACAGTACTGAAATCATGACGCGGCCCAGATGCCCATAGAACGTTTTAGACCGTATGCAAAAGTGCCTTATTGAGATGCGGATATAATTTCAAACTGTTTAATCGATATGAAGAAAAAAGTTTAATTAAATCGACTAGGATGGAGCCAATGAAATAAACCATGTACAAAGAGATTTTCGTATTGTGCCAGTAGGTAGTAGAATTGAGATAGACCAAAGTTTAGGTGGGTTGATTGTGTAACACAGGATGCTCGGTCTATCGGTGCACACAACAGGAGGACAATAACACAAAATCGGAAGGAATGGTGGAAGCCGATTGAGACGGCTATGGCCTTCAAGGGCCTTGAAGGCCGTACCAGTAATGATGACTAATTCTTTCTGGCATGTTCTATTGCAAAATTGTTAATTATCTCGTCATAATTTAGTTTTCTTACCAACTCGGATTCGATTGACAAAATTGCCAATGAAGAGAAACGCTCCTGACTTATACAAGATCGCAAATAGTTTTTATTATTTTCAGTTTTGAAAACGATCTCTCTGCCGATGCAACTGTTACTGGAATTGTCAGTATTACTTTCAAAACAGTTTTTACTTTTTACTTTCAAAATTGGGATACAATTCAGATAAATTGTTCTTGTAAATATATTCTAAAATTGTATTTCTAGGCGACAATAGTCGACGACACGTTTTAATTTCATAAAAAAGGTCTGTACAATCAATATCGTCTTTTAATCACAAATTTAAATCTTTGCAACATTTAAGTAGATCGTCTTCAGTCATATTTTGTATATTGTCTGAATTGTACAAAAAGCCAAATAAATTTTCGTGGTGGTGAATTTTGAATATTTTTTTAAATGATAAAATTGCATTGTCGATTTTAATTAAGAAGTATTTAATTCTGAAATGTTCTTCTGCAGATGAAATTGATTCATCAGTTCCTTCGTAGGAAAACTGTTTTGTTTTACGTCTAGTACGATGTATTTTAAATTTTGGTTCTATTTCTAATTTTGCAGCAAGTATCTTTCCGTTAAGATTTTAATCCAGAATCGCGGTAATCCTCAAAAAAATTTAATAAACCTTTTAGATGAGAATTTGAATAGTATAAAGGTACTGCAATTATGAAAAGAACCGATTTAGTCATTCTATAAATAAAAAAAAAACATGGGTCGCGCGGGGCCTTGTGCGGTTGCACCGTTCGCACCGCCCTCTGGACGGGCCTGCCTGTAAGAAATATCCCCATTATTCAATGAAGCTTCTAAAGCTGAAAAAACTTCAGGACAACCAAAGAAGTATTGGTGATGAAGAAAGTAAATACATATCAACAACGACGTTGTCAACTACAGTTTATATTTATTAAGTTTTAATGGTTATTATATGTGATATTATCCCCTTTTCTACGTCACTGTGGTGAGAAGTAGACGGCGATATCGCAACGTCGGGGCACGTACTGGATCGTGTTCCTAGCACACTTTATTAAGGGAACAGCAATATGGGATTCTCACTCGCGCTGAGCCGGGGGAGGTATGCCGGCGTCGAGATGCCGCTGGTAGACGCCCAAGAAAACCCTCACCATATCACTTGTTTGGGTTCAAAGAGGTGACTATACTTTCAACACCGAGATCGAGATCAAAAATAAAATAAAAATAGTCATTTTTGCAATTTTCACGAAGAATTCACGTAAGACCATTGAACAGAAGAAAGTAAATAATTTGTAAAGAAATTACTGTTCGATAAAAAAAAAACAACACTTACATTTTTTCAAAATAACTTTTTATATCGTTTCTAATTGCAATATACAAGTTATTAAATAATACAATAATATTAAATACGACACGTGCTAACTCTGTAGAAATAATAATTTTACAACAGTTGGGATAAGTAATATTTATGAGATATATCAAAATGGTATGTACACTTTCCATATATCTTTACGTACAGCCTCTAACAAATACATTTGCTTTTAGGTGTGCATGTAACTATATTCAAAATTCTTAACTTCACTTTTTATTTAAAACAATGAAGTACATTTCGATTACAAAGTGGTTATGTTCAGAGTAATATAGATTTTTTATATTGTATTCTGGAGGAACTCGCAAATTCTTATAGTATCTTAAAAAGAGGTCAAATTAATACTAGGTGTATTCGAAACATATGTGCATAAATAACAATTGATCATTGTCTCTAAAATATTAATAATTGAGTTATTTTTTCAATGAGATACTTTTCTGAATTATTACCAATTGTCATAAGAGGTTTAAGATAATACAAAATAGGGAGAGTTCAAAAGAGTATGAGGTGACATTTTACAATTGGGCGTAGTTGGACTCTGGGGATAGTTCAATTTAGACATCCATGGATAAAAAGTTATTGTGTACCACGGCAGTAAAGTCGAAGGATTATTAACAGAGTCAAAAAGTTTAAAATAGTTTTTAATGAGATATGAATTAAGAATTTTACTAATTGAATTGTATAATAAAACTCAGCTAACCAGTTGTGATCTGACTGTATTTCAGTCAAATACTGTGCAAAGATAAAGCAGACTGAATAACAATAGGTAAACAGGGTGGGTTCTGGACCAGGCGCAAAAAAAAAACGCAACCCGCGACCGATTATTATCACTGTTCGCCAACGGAGTGGCCGAGCGCATTAAGTCGTGCAGTTTTGACTGGTAAAACAGTCTATATTGTGCGGTCGGTAGTTCGATTCACGGTTGGTGATATTATTCGGGCGAGAATAATATGTTTACATTACCCTCATTTCACAATCATTCACCCCTCATCCAGGTGTAGAAGCTCGCCCCCTGGCATCGGCGATTAGCCTCGTTGCAGAAATAGACCGATGTAAAATAAATAAATAAAAATATTATCACTATCATTGGTTATTACGTGGACGGGTATCTCGAACACGTGAGGGATTTATCAACTGACCTGATAAGGCTCCTGACAACACGAGAGAATAACTCACTGATAAGGCTTCCGACCATACGAGACAAAACCCGACAGATAAGGCTTCCAAACACGCGAGGGAAACCCCCAATGAAAAGACCCCGACCACGTCATGGCAAAGCCCACTGATAAGACCCCGACCACGTAAGAGAATAAACGATAAAACGCCAAACAGAACAGTGATAACGATTTCCGGTCGCTCGTGTGTTGCGTTTTTGGGCCAGTGGCCCAGAACCCGTCCTGTTTACCTACTACTGAGTTATCTGGTTGGAGATCTCCGACCACATAATAACTCACCGATAAAAACAGTGATAATACTCGATCGCGGCTGTGTTGCGGGTTGTATTTTTGGGTACCTGGTCCAGAACCGGCCCTGTTTACCTACTCTTATTGAGTGTGCTTCATCTTTGTACAGTTTTTAACTAAAAGACAGTCAAATCACAACTGATTAGCTTAATCATAATATCCAACATTTCAATTAGTAAATTCTTAATTCATGTCTCATTAAAATCTTAATCTTTTTCATTCTGTTAATAATCCTTCGACGCGACGTATATATATTTAATATCGGAACGAAGGCGATGATTACGATGGATGAATAAATAAGAGAACTTATATTCGTGCACTTATGCGCGCTGGGATTAGTAGTTGGGAAATTCATTATTTTATATAATATTGAACAAATCTATATATTGTGTTCGTAAATGTGGGTGGAATATTACATTCGAAATACATTATCCTTATTGATTCGTTAGGATGAGGATATGAAATAACCTGAAGCAATCTGGCAAACATTCAGAACTAATCCTTGATGGGGAAACTTGAGATTTGGGTGAATGGAGCCTTTCATACTACAACCAGGGACTAGAGCATGTGTATCCAAATGACAAAAGACATGACCCGTACACCTAAGGCAATGAACAGATTTTATACATATCAAACAGTATATTGTTCACTCAGATTTAGGTGGTGGGCGGTCAATATTTTACGTGTGGAATCACATACAATTGAAAATTTTATTGCTTGTCGATTAGAAAACTCGTCGCTTCGTCAGTCGTTTTCTATCATCAACACGCGCGGCATAATCATTCCTTTTGAATCTTGTGTTTTAATATACTGTTACCAAACCAATTTCAAATTAGAACAAATGATTAATATTATATCAATTGTTTTGCGTTCGTCATTTAACATCATCCGTTTCCCTGCTGCGTATTCTATTTGCTCTCTCATTTATTATGCCTTAACAAGCTACTCTTGACAAATTCAGTTTAAATTGTGGAGTAGCAACCCTTTCACTACCGGTAGTACTTCGTACTAATACATTTATATTGAGCAACCAACAAACGAAGATATTTATATATAATGTGTCTCTAATGAATGGTATTTAGTTAATAATCTCTACAACCTACATTTCGAATGATTAAAAATTTAGTGATTAATGTGGAAGAACTATATTAAATATTTATAGGGAGATTTTCTCCGAAATTCTGTCTCGAAAATTACAATATACGATGAAAACCATCGCGAGGAAGGGTTCAGAGGTTGAGAATGCTTTCTTAGAATTTAAGCCCATGAAATAACGCACAATATTTGTGAACAATCAATGAAGTGAATCTAGGCCTACTTTTTCCAAGTTTCATGACCATATTTTCAAATTCATTTTAGTTTCCTTTGATGTAGTCAACTTATTTTCTTCTATTCCCATTAATGAGGTAAAACATATTGTCCAAACTTATCTTCAAAATAATAATATAGATTGCTTTAAATCTCAAGAAATATCCAATTTATTAGAACTGTGTTTAGACCAAAACTATTTTATTTTTAACGACATAATTTATGCTCAGAAAGATGGTTTCCCTATGGGTTCTCCTCTCTCCCCCCTATTGTCAGAAATAACGGGTGTTTTTTTTAGAGGTATAGAACTTTAAATTGCAATAAAACAACGATGGATTATTCGATTGACATGAATTTTTTTTTATTCGAAAGATAATCTTGTGGCATTACATTAAATCATACCAACAAGACGGCGCAACATGTCACACAGCTCGTGCCACAATCGATTTATTGAAAGACACGTTTGGTGACCGCCTAATTTCACGTTTTGGACCTGTGAATTGGCCTCCAAGATCTTGTGATTTAACACCGCTGGACTACTTTCTGTGGGGCTATGTAAAGTCATTGTTCTATGCGGATAAGCCACAAACGCTTGACCATTTCGAAGACAACATTCGCCGTGTTATTGCCGATATACGGCCACAAATGTTGGAAAAAGTCATCGAAAATTGGACGTCCAGATTGGACTACATCCGAGCCAGCCGTGGCGGTCATATGCCAGAAATCATATTTAAAATGTAATGCCACAAGATTATCTTTCGAATAAAAAAAAATTCATGTCAATCGAATAATCCATCGTTGTTTTATTGCAATTTAAAGTTCTATACCTCTAAAAAAAAACACCCATTATTTATGGATCATATGGAGAAAATTATATTTAGTAGTTCCAACAAATTCCGTCACTGTATTAAATTCTGGTATCGTTATGTTGATGATATTATTTGTCTTTGGGAAGGTAGTAATAGGCAATTAAAATTATTTTTCAACCATATTAACGATATCAATCCTTCAATAAAATTTACTATGGAGATAGAAAATAATCGTTCCTTAAACTTCTTAGACCTTTCCATCTCACATTCTTGTTCTAAACTCAACTTCAAAATCTATAGAAAACCGACATATACTGACACCATCATTCCTGCTTCCTCTTTACATCCTTATAATACTAAAATGGCTGCTTTCAATTGTTATGTAGACCGATTATTAAAAGTTCCACTCTCTGATGAAGACTACAATCTGGAATTACAAACTATTTACAAAATTTCTATTAATAACGGTTATAACAAGGCTGAAATTGACAAAATTATTAGAAAAAAGCGCAAAAAACTTTTATTAACATATTTTTATCCCCCAAGTATACCTGATTTATAAAAAAATACGCTTTCACGGCCAGGTTAGTTTCAAAATAGGATCAAAATTAAAGAAATCAAATATAACCCCAGCCTTTTATAATAAACATTCAATTAAAAATTTACTCGTTAATAATAAACTAGATAAAACTGATTTACACAACAAAAGTGGAGTTTATCAAGCATCGTGCCAAGATTGCTCAACAATATATATAGGCCAAACTGGTCAAAAATTTGCTACAAGATTTGGTGAACATTTGAAAGCCATCCAAAATAAAAAAGTAGAACAGTCCAACATAGCAGAACATATGATCTCCAATAATCATAACCTTTCCGTTAATGACTTCAAAATCCTACACATACACAATAAAAGCCTTAAACTGAACCTTTTAGAATACTGAGAAATTCACAAAAATATTAACTCTGGAATTCCCTTAATGAATGACCAGATTGACGTTTACAACTCACCCCTAATTAATCGATAAATAATTTATTTACTTTTTTCCCTTATCTGCTAATATGGTTTACACTTGTATTCCCTACCATAATATTTGTGCCCACTGAATGTATTTGTTAAAAAATAAGTTTAGTTTGTAATTGGAACTCCTGTAGATGGCGTCACTGCCGAAATACGTATAGAGTATATTAAACTGATATTTGTGAAACTTACCGAGTGTTTTATTTATTAATCTTACCATATTTTCAGTCTGTGTACATTCAGGAGTATTATGGTCATTATTACGTCTATTTTTTTAACGTACATAGAAAGGCGTCTACAGTTTAAAGCAGGGATGGGGAATCGGAGTCGGAGTCGGGAGTCGGGAGTCGATGAGTCGAAGCTTTTTAGAGGGTCAGGAGCTGGAAAAACTATCCACTCCAATTTCCAATTATTCCTCGATTCATTTTTTAAGGTCTTTAATAGATCTGTAATGTGTGAGAGATGTAAGTATTCAATTTTATTTATATCTCTGATCTTTTAACTTAAATAATTTTATTAAGGGGGGGGGTCTGATATAAAGTATGTTTTGAAGAAGATACAAAAAAAAATGTAAGGCAAAATATGGCGAAATGAGCCAGCTGTGGCAAATCTTCTCAGACTCCGGGAAAAAAATTAGATTTTGCGGTGACAAGCATAACTCGTCACTGGATCATTTGAAATCAAAAATCCAAAAAGATTTCGTTAGCTTATGAGTTTGCCGAGGTAACGACGTTGAGATATATTTTTTTCATGGTTTTTTTTTTATTTAACAATCACAAATATACTCATTTTTAGGTTTTTTTTAGGGGGAATTAATTTTTTTTGTCTTCTAAGTAACACTAAAAACTGAAAAATCATTTTAAAAATAAAAACTCAACGTCATTACCTCGGCAAACTCATAAGCTAACGAAATCTTTTTGGTTTTTTAATTTCAGATGATCCAGTGACGAGTTATGCTGGTCACCGCAAAATCTAATTTTTTTCCCGGAGTCTGAGAAGATTTGCCACAGCTGGCTCATTTCGCCATATTTTGCCTTCAAATTTTTTTTGTATCTTCTTCAAAACATACTTTATATATGTACTTAGTTTGAAAATGAATAAATTTAACCATAGATTTGAAAAAAAATCACAAAAATATGCTTAAAATGTGGTTATCAGACCCTACCACCCCCCTTAAAATTATTATTTATTAACGTATTAGTGAGTTACTCCAGCATAAGACGTCAGCATTTCAAAAATGAACAAAATAGCTGTACAGAAATCTACTCTTATCCTTATCTTGAACGGATTTAAACATCTGTTCCCCCCTTTTATTATGGATTTACACCCTTAAAACACAATTAAGGATTTAGTTCCTTACTGTTATTAAATATTAAATATTATTAAATAAACAATTCCAAGGCGACTCATCTTCTACTCGAGATCGGTGTTCCACAAGGATCTATTCTTGCAGCATTACTATTTATTATATACGTTAACAACTTGCCATCCACTGTAAATAATAAATGTGTATTATCATACTGATGACACTAACATAATAGTGACATCTAATTCTTTAGAAAGTACGATAAGTTAAAATAACGAAGTTGTTAACAAAGCCAAACTGTGGTTTACATCAAACGGCCTCATCTTAAATGATAGCAAAACTCCACACCTCCTATTTCCATTAAGAAACCATAATTTTGACAACCCAGATTTCGTAAATTTCTTGGGTGTTCATCTCGACCCCACCCTCAAATGGTATCATCACGTTAGCTCCCTATCCAATAAATTATGTAGCTATATCTATTAAGAAATCTTATGGCCTCAGTTTCCAGAGAAATTGTTCGCATTACTTATTTTGCATTGTTCCAGTCGCAAATATCCTATGCCGTTTTAGCCTGGGGACATTCTCCTGCGTTAGAAAGAATATTTTCCTTACAACGACGAGCTGTAAAAATTCTGGTCGAATTCTCTTACCAAACCGATTGCAGGGTTTGTTTCCCTGAACTGGAAATTATGACACTGCCTTCTAAATTTATTTATAATTCTCTATTGTATGCCCACAGAAACTTGAATGAACTTGTAACACATGAGCAGGTACATAACTACAACACTCGAAATAAAGGCAAAATCTATCCAACCTATATAAGACCTAAAGAAAAAAATAGTACCAACTATTATTCAGTAAAGTTTATGAATTCTGACTATTTCAATACTTTTAAAAATAAAATAAAAAAGTTTTTAACAGACAATCCATTTTATTCCGTTAATGAATTCTTGTCATTTAAATTTTAACGCGCTTGCTAGCTAGTATAAATCTCTCTGAACTCTTGTTTTAATACAAGGTGTCTCAAAAGAAATTTTATATTTATTTAACTTACTGCGTGAACGCAACGTATCCGAGGGGCGCGGGGGTTATGTCAATCGGTAGCCTGGCTCTTGGGAATTAAGTCGCTATGGAGCGTTTCTCGGGAGCAGACCGCGCACTATGCGTGCGAGAGTTTTACAAAAACGGTGATTCGGCGACTGTAGCGCGTAGAAAATTCTGCAGTATTCGAGGTTTTCGCCACTTAAATGATGCGCCAAGCATTCCTCTCATTCGACATTGGGTTAAAAAGTTTGAAGAGACTGGTAAAACGCTGGATAAATCAAAATTCGGGCGCCGTAGGTCATCAAGAACGGTAGAAAACGTGGAGAATGTTAATCAGTCTGTTCGTGACGACCCGAACCTTTCAATTCGGAAGCGCGCAAGTGCTTTAAATGTGCATAGATCATCATTACATCGCATTATGCACAAAGACCTAAAGCTGCACCCCTACAGAATTCAATTGGTGCAAGAATTAAAGCCCCAAGATGCCAGTCAGAGGCTTAATTTCGTAAATCAGGTGATTGAGCGATTTTCAACGTTTACCAACATTTTGTTTTCGGATGAAGCTCATTTTCATTTGAATGGCCACGTAAATAAGCAGAACTGCCGCTACTGGAGTGCAACGAATCCGAAACGCAAACATCAGAAACCCCTACATTTGCCTAAAGTGACCGTATGGGCTGCGATGTCGGCGCGAGGAATTATCGGCCCTTACTTTTTTGAAGACGAAAGGGGGCGTGCAGTTACAGTGAATTCAGAGCGTTATGTGGAGATGTTAGACAACTTCTTGGTACCTGAACTGCAAAACTTTCCTGGCTATAACCAAAGAACATGGTTCCAACAGGACGGAGCAACTTCACACACGTCCAATATGTCTCTGCCACGTGTTCGTGAAATTTTCTCAGGCAAATTGATCTCCCGGAGAGGTGACATAAATTGGCCTCCACGCAGTCCAGATTTAACCCCTATGGACTTTTTCCTATGGGGTTATCTTAAATCTAAAGTTTACGCCAATAAACCGACTTCACTGGCGCAT
This sequence comes from Liopterus haemorrhoidalis, assembly GCA_963971575.1. Taxonomy (NCBI): domain Eukaryota; kingdom Metazoa; phylum Arthropoda; class Insecta; order Coleoptera; family Dytiscidae; genus Liopterus; species Liopterus haemorrhoidalis. Next base: position 5,170,871 of record OZ020613.1, read on the forward strand.
TTGAAAGAAAATATCCGTCACGAAATGGCAGCCATCACTGAGTCCACCTGCCGAGACGTCATAAGTAATTTTACTGTTCGATTAAATGAGTGCCGAGAACGCGAGGGTCTACATTTAGACGATATTATTTTTAAGAAATAAATCCCCAAAAAGTGTATTTTAATAATTAATAAACATTTTTTCTATATACGGCTTACTTTTTTTTTAATCGATCCACTAAATATAAAATTTCTTTTGAGACACCTTGTATAAATCTCTCTGAACTCTTGTTTTAATATTTAATGCTATATTTATATTTTCTTCTATTTTAAATTATTATTATTTGTAACTACGACTGACTTTAAACAATTTATGTATTGTAATATAGTCAATAAATTATGTTATTTTTATTAAATATTTAAATCTAGTGAATATGAGAAAAAAATTTAATGTTCCAATTTTAAATATTTTAAAAGTAATATATCTTTCATAAATTTTTCAAATTTTTGTTGAAAATAATGCAGTTTTCAATAAATCCCAATGAATAATACAATAAATCCTTGACGAATTGAAGTTGACTACGAGAAAAAATAACACAAAAAATATGTTTTTTGGTCGATGGCAGGCAGCAACAACCCCTGTATCAGAGAAGACGTTACAATGGCGGCCTGTCAATCACAGATAAACCATCTATTTTCATTACTTTCAAAGAACCAACACGTTTCCTGACCGCTTCCAACGAAAACCGAATCTATTGAACAGAGCAGGACTTACAAATTTGAAAGTAAAATACTATCAAACTGTCCCTAATGGCTTTTATACGTCTGAGATCTTTTTTTGAGGATTGTTAAGCCTGGTTTATAATAGATATGTTATGGAACATAAGCATAAAAATTACACTACTCTCTTTGTTCTGTTTATTACAAACAGATGTTTTGAAGGGTCAAATCTATTGTTCCGTCCTTATGCGTTATGCTATGGGCTTATTATAAACCAGGCTTTATACTGAGATATGTTAGTTGTATGCAGAGAAGGATAATTTAGACTTATTTAGATTTATCTGTATGCAGATTTTAGGGAACTCCTTAGGAATTTCTAACATCTTTATATAAAGATATGGATAAAGATATAATTTCTTTGGTTCAAGCGGAACTAAGCGGAAGTTTCCTTTTTAGGGTGTTGTAGGTATGACCAAAAAAACCTTATATCGTCATTTTGTTGTCTGTCTGTCTGTTCTGTAAAAATTGTAGCCAAACGGCTAAACCTAGAGAGTTGAAATTTGGCATGCTTATACAGCTCTTTGACCCGCACATAGGAAAAATACAAAAGCATCTAAAAAACATATTCCCCTAAAACTATAAACAAATATTTACTCATCGAAAAAAATAATATTTTTTTAAAATTCTGAGTAAGGTATCAAATGAAAGCCCTTAGTACGTGGATTAACGGTCAAAATTTTATTTTTGCAAAATAAATTATTTTGAAGCGTAAAAAAATGTGTAAAAAAAAATTGCCCCACACCCTGTAGCCCAGATGGTTTAAACTAAAAATCTGAAAAAATTCTAAGAAATGTACATTGGTGTGAACTGGAATAGTGTAACAGGAATTTTTGATCAGATTATGTTTTCGGAAAATAACGCATTTTTTGTGTTTTTAACTAAAATATGTTAAATATTTAATTCGCTATGTAACACAGTAGGTAAGTAAGCGCTCGTAGCGTAGTGCGTTGTGTCGTCGCTTCGTAATTTGCAAACTAGTGTTCGATTCCTGTCAATTTTAATTTTTCTGTTTTTTTTTTTCATTTTAACAAACAATCTGAAAAAATTATAAGAAATGTACATTGGTGTGAATCGAAATAGTACAACAGAAATTTTTGATCAGATTATGTTTTCGGAAAATAACGCATTTTTTGTGTTTTTTGCTTCACCATGTAAAATATTTAATAACTTAAGTAATCCAGCATGCTTTCATGGTGTAATGGTTAGCGCTCTTGCGTTCTAATTTGCAAACTAGGGTTCCGGTCTCAAGACAATTTTATTTTTTCTGTTTTTTTTGCACTTTTATTTTGTTTAAATTATTTTTTCAAGATTCTAATTATATTTGAGCAAATGTTGCACTTAATTTTTAAAAGTGGAAATTGTTGAAATTGAGTACATTAAATCAGAGGGGCGGAGATATGGCTTAAAACAACCAATTGAAGCCATAGGCATTTTCAACAAAATTATTTAAAAAAAAAAGTTTTTGATATTCTTTAAAGCATACAATGATTTTTTTAAACAGATGAGATATGTAACTTTCCAACAAAAAAAAAAGATCGGTAAAATATTAAGCCAATGTCAAATAATAAGCTGTTAAGGTTGGCAATATTATTAACTACAAATTTCATCCTTGACGACCTGGGGGTCTATTCTGTAAGCATTTCGACAATCGCTTTTACAGTATCGTGTTGAAAGTGCCAATTTTCAACACGTCGCGTTGGTATTCTGTAACTTATCGATAGTGCACTTATTGTGTGATAGTGCAGTATTGTGTTGATTTTGAGACGACACGTACGAACGTGTCGTTTTTGGAAAGAGATATTGTTTTTAGACTTTTGAAAGTTGTTTACGTTTAATTTGAATATATTGATTTACTTATTTTGAGGTTAGTATGATTTAAAATGTGTTTTATATATGGAAATATGTATATTTTTGTTGTTTTTTATCTTAAATGTTGTAGTTATGGACGAAGGACTTATTATATTTGAAGTATTGGATGAATTGGAAGAGGAAGAGACAAGGGGATATGTCAATGAATATTTTAATTTATAAAACAAAAATAAAATACATGTCATAAAATATATTATAAAATAAAAATCCTAATAAAACTATAAAAACAAAAACAAAATTAATCTAAATATACCGTCGTGCGGTTTTGCACAATTTTTTGTAGGGGGTAGAGAATGTATTCATTGAGTAAATGTTATTTAGGGGATTAGATGGAAATTCCAAATTTCTATGAAGGATTAGCATGACGTCATGAATTAAGAGAAACAAGTCAACCTTTTGAATAATACCTGCTGGAAGGGAAGTTTGCACAAAATCCTGCTACAACAATTATTATTAGAGTTATTTTAAACAAATTATATTAACTGTTACGGGGCAGATAAAATTCAGGTCAGAATATGTCCTATCTTTTAGTAGGTATACCTGGCCAGATTTGTAACATGACAATATTAACTAATATCACTGTATATACTGTGTTATGTACATTGTATATACTGTCTAATAACTTCAAAGATTATTCTGTCACAGTACGTCAAAATTTCAAAATGGCCACATTTACTTTCGATACTTTCAAACATAAAGTAACACTATACGATGACAGTGTAATGTGCATAGGCAACACGATACTGTGCATGTGACTGTCGAGGAGTTACAGAATAGACCCCCTGATATTTTGTTTGTTTTAATAATGTTTTTATTTGATTTCTAAAGTTGGTCACCGTGGCTGTTTTTTATATACTATGTTTCTTTACACATATTTTTTCTGAATCCATTCCTGTCGAGCATTTGGTAGTATTTCTTCTTCAAACACATATTCGATGTATCGCTATAAATCTTAACGCTTAACTGAGATGAATGCTCTATACCAAATCTAACACATCAACTTCAATTATTGGTTTGTGTGTTGGTATTGTGACGTCACTGGTAGTACACGTCACTGAGCAGAACGATAACGCACTGCTGCCAACCAACTAGGTCAGTGGGATTAATTTCTAAATGCTACCATGTTAAGACTCCAGGCTATATAAAGAGAGATGTACGGTAACAAAGGGTTCAATTCTTTGGTGGAAAAGTTTTTTAAGGTGGAAAGGTTGGTACACAAAATACAGTTTAGGGAATTTTGATTTGTAGGGTTGTTTATAGCAGAAGTTGTCAATATTTCTACTTAACTACAGTCTGTGTCAACTTAGAACATTTATTTATTGACCATAATATAAAATAAAACATTGTTTTAGTCAGTCATACAAGCAATACAATACAAAGTACGAGGGATGTTTCCTAAATTCTGGGAATTGTGCTATAATTAAATTACGCAGAACTTATAGGCAATGTTATTGGTGCCAGACAAGTCTTGACATGTTTATGCAACTATCTAGTGCAATATTGTTCAGTCTGATTTAGGTGTTCGACTGATATAGACGCGTTTTCATAGCACTGTTTTTGTAACCATGGAAGACGCAGCAAAGTCTCAAAGAACAATAATTTTTTAAGGAAAGAAGGTGTGAAAACATCAGAAATTATTCAGCGTCTGCAAGGAGTATTTGGTGAGTCTGCAGAATCTAAAAATACTGTTTATAAGTGGGTCGATCGTTTTAAAACCGGTAGAACATCACTAGAAGACGATCCACGAACTGGGCGCCCAAGCACGTTGGTAAATGAAAGAAACATTACTGCTGTCGAAGACCTACTGAAAGAGGACAGGCGAATGACTATTCGTCAAATTAGAGAGCGCCTAGGGATAGGTACACGACAAGTTCATGACATCTTGCATAATTGTTTGGGCGTTAGCAAGGTTTCGCCGCGCTGGGTGCCAAGGCTGTTGGGACCAGAACAGAAACTCAATAGGTCTGATCTTTGAGGACGGCTTAAAAAAATTAGTTTATCGTTGGGATAAATGTATTCAGTTAAATGGAGGTTATGTTGAAAAACTACATTGTAATATTGGCGAAAATTAACAAAATAATAAAAATTATAGCTAAATTCCCAGAACTTTGCAAACATCCCTCGTACAAATACATGTTAATATGAGCAAGAAAACAGGCAATAATTATTAGGGTAGTACAATGATATATGGTCTTAATGAATGAATATAAATAAATTAAAAATTTAACATTAAAAAATTCATCAGTCGAGTAGAATGGTTTTCTAATTAAAAATTCTTTTACAGTTTTCTTGAAATTTAGAAAACGCAGGAAAATTTCTCTGGCAGAATATTAAAAAATTGTATACTGTAGTAATTAGAGGCATTGCGTGATTTAATTAAACGTAAAAAATTTGGATATATATGGTCCATATTTCTAGTAGCATGAGAGTGCATTCTGTCGCCAGTTGACCATACATTTTTATTTTTATAAGCTTACAATACACCCTGATAAATAGAGAGAAGGCAATGTCATTATTTCTAATTCTTTAAAAGCATTCTTACAATCAGCTCTATATTTAATTTTTGCTAAATTTCGAATAGCATGTCGTTGAAGGGAAAAAATTCTATTAGTCGATGCAGAATGTCCCCAAGCTAGAAGGGAATAAGAAATGTCTGACTGGAGTAGGGCATAATGTGATACTAATATTATATTCAAAATACGATTTTAAGTCAATTAGGACCTCAAGTTTTAAAAAAATTCAACTGCAGGTCTTTATAGCATTTCGTTTTTGAAAATTTCTATAAATCACGCCCTATTAAAATTTGTCATAATTTTAAAATTCGCAAAACGAATAAGACCTTCAATTTTTCCTAGACTAAATAAACTATGGAAAATCCAAAAATTTCCACTGCAGATCTTTATCGCTTTTCGTTTTTGAGATACGTCCATGCAAAGATGAAAATTTCTATAAATCACGCCCTATTAAAATTTGTCATAATTTTAAAATTCGCAAAATGAATAAGGCCTTCAATTTTTCCCAGACTAAATAAACTACGGAAAATCCAAAAATTTCCACTGCAGATCTTTATCGCTTTTCGTTTTTGAGATACGTCCATGCAAAGATGAAAATTTCTATAAATCACGCCCTATTAAAATTTGTCATAATTTTAAAATTCGCAAAATGAATAAGGCCTTCAATTTTTCCCAGACTAAATAAACTACGGAAAATCCAAAAATTTCCACTGCAGATCTTTATCGCTTTTCGTTTTTGAGATACGTCCATGCAAAGATGAAAATTTCTATAAATCACGCCCTATTATTAATTTTAAAATTCGCAAAATGAATAAGGCCTTCAATTTTTCCCAGACTAAATAAACTACGGAAAATGCAAAAATTTCAATTGCATGTCTTTATCGCATTTCGTTTTTGAGATACGTTCATGCGAAGATGAAAATTTCTTTAAACCACGCCATATAAAATACGCAAAACGAATAAGGCCTCAAATTTTTTCTAGACTAAATAATCTACGGAGAATCCAAAAATTTCAACCGTAGGTCTTTATCACATTTCATTATTGAGATACGTTCATGCGAAGATGAAAATTTCTATAAATCATGCCATATTAAAATTTGTCATAATTTTAAAATACGAGAATCGAATAAGTGCTTACATTTTTTTTAGACTAAATAAACTACTAGGACTCCTAAAATTCTGACCACAGATCATTATCTCTAACCGTTTTTGAGTTGTGCTTTTTTTGTAGCACATTGAATACCAATACTTGTTCTATCTTTTACATAAAACTTTAAGCCATTAATTTCTTGATGTAATAAGAAGAAATTAAAAATTAAAACCCTGCCACTTTTCAATAATGAACGCCTGCTGTATGACACTATAAACAAGTCAATAAAGAAGAAAAATCCATTAAGTATAACATCATTTTCGCATTTTCTCACACAATTAGTCGTACATTGTAACGTAGAATGGAAGAGACGATCGTGCTGGACTCTAGCGGCCGGTCCTTGTAATGGTTTCTGAGCTTTATCGCTGAAGATTACTTACAGCAACGAGAAATTACCCTTCTTTCTGTTACCAGTAAATTTACAGGGTGTTCGTGATGGGCAAACCAAAAAAACATTACACAAAAACATGATGTAAGACGTTCTTAAACACAGGAATCACTAAAAATTGAAACTGACACATTGAAACCTTAAGTTTTATCTTCACAATTTTTATTTTTGAATATTGAGAAATATGATTTTTAGTCTCACAAATAATAATTATTTGTAAATAGAGATTGGATGGAGTTTTCGGTTATTCTATGTTAAATAAAAATTAAATTAAAATTATATATATATATTAATATATATATATATATATACCAGGTGTACATAATATGAAATGCGGATTTTTTTCAAACTTACCGCGCAAACGGAGTGTATAGTTCAAAGTTTCAACACATATGGCGTTTTGTTAAGTTATCATTAAGTGTCAAATGCGTATAGGTTATAATTTGACAAGTGATCATATAGTTTTGTTTTACTGTGTTAAAAATGTCAAATTTTGTGCCAAATAAAGAGCATTCGCGGACAGTACTACTGTTTTGTTTTCATTTGAAAAAAGCTGCTGCTGAATCATACCGACTGCTTCGAGAAGCTTATGGTGAATATGCTCCATCGCAAGATACGTGTGAACGATGGTTTCAGCGTTTCAAAAGTGGTGACTTTGATCTTACAGACAAAGAACATGGAAAACCATAAAAAAAATATGAAGATACAAAATTGGAAACATTGCTACAGGAAGACGATAGTCAATCACAAAAACAACTAGCAGAGCAGTTACGCGTTAGTCAACAAGCTGTTTCCAATCGCCTACGAGAGATGGGTAACATCCAGAAAGTCGGCAGATGGGTTTCACATGCATTGAATGAGAGGCAGATGGAAAAACGCAAAAACACTTGTGAAATTTTGCTTGCACGATACAAAAGAAAGTCTTTTGCATCGTATCATTACTGGCGATGAAAAATGGATTTATTTTGAAAATTAAAACGCAAAAAATCATGGGTGGACCCAGGCTCACCATCCACATAAACTGTAAGATCGAATCGCTTTGGCAAAAAGACAATGCTGTGTACTTGGTGGGACCAAAAGGGTGTGGTCTATTATGAATTGTTAAAACCTGGTGAAACAGTTAATACCCAACGCTACGAAATATACGATAATAAACGACCAGAATACGAAAGAAGACAGCATAAGGTAATCTTTCTTCACAAAAACACTCCATCACGTAAGGCAAAAGCAGTTTGCAACACATTGAGCAGCACTTTTGTTCATATGAAAATGTGAAAGAATGGTTTGCGGGGAAAGGGGAAGAGTTCTACTGGCGAGGTATTCAAAAATTGCCTGAAAGATGGGAAAAATGTATAACTTCTAATGGAGCATACTTTGAATAAATAAACTTTTACTGTTCTTTTGAGTTTAATGTGTTTTATTTAAAAAAAAATCCGCATTTCATACTTGTAGACCTGGTATAATGAATAAATTTCTATTGTTAAAACCAGGAGTTGTCTTTCAACCAAGCCACCCACGTGATAATATGATAACCAAATTTATACTAATTGTGTTATGGACCGCGGGGTAAAATGTTGAGATCTACTGTTTTAAGTCACGTTTATTTTTCTTGAAATGACATTGTTAATGCGACATAACTCTTAACCCTTTGCAACCGCCACGAAACCATCCATTTAATATATCTTAGAAAACATTTTTAAATTCTTTAATAATTTCATTATGAAGTGAATTGAACGTCGTCATAAATTTAGAGTGCTTTCACTTTGTTTCAGTAAATTATATTAGCTGTACAATTTCTAATGCCATAGGGTGCAAGCTGTATTGTCAATTATAAAGTAATATGAATAGAGGAGAAGGAGTTAAAATTGTTAGAAATTATCATATGAATGAAATGTATTTTACTAAAGGCGCAAAATTTAATTCACGCTAGGATTATAACGATTGCTTTTTGAACTGTTTTGCATTCATTTCCAAAATCATTTTACAGGATCTTTAAGAAATATTAAACGTTTAACTATGATTTATTATTCCAGAAATTTATGAAAGAGAACATAAAAGAACGGTGGACGATATGAGAAGAAACTAAGTCAGAAGAAAAAATAAGGATGGATCTGCAAAGTTTATAGACAGGGTTCGATGAAATCGGTCGCTCGGTCACTCGGTTGTCAGTAGTGACTAGATTTTTTCACCGAGCACCTAAAAACTACAGCAACGAATTCGATTTCGAGTAACTTTACTATCGAGAAAGAACTTTTAGTATGGCGGCTACGATTATTCCTGTTAAATTGTTTTAATAAACCAATGAGGATCTTATTTCCAAAATATCTCTTCTCCAATTTAATAAATATTCATTTTATTGTTTTATTTGCAACATTAATGCCACATCTTTGAAAAAATCATAATTTCTTCTTAGACCGACCTAGAAACCTTCAAGTTTCTCTTCTCAATGGCCTCATGTACTTCATCCCGCCACGATCTTGGTCTACCTCTCTTTCTTCGTCCTCTTGGGCTTCAGTCTGTTACTCTGTTTATCCATTTTCCTTCATTTACACTCCTAACATTGCCGTACCAGACGAGTCTCTTTCTTCTAGGTTAAAATGTTCTTTTCTATATCCCTTCTTCTTTTATTTCATTTCTGATCCTGTCCATTCTTGTGACCCTACATCTCCAGTATTCCATTTTCATAGCCGTGATTTTATTTCGAATCCTTTTATTCATAACCCAGTTCTCTGCTCCGTATGTCATGATACTTTGGACTATGGTTTGTATATTGTTGTTTTTGTCCTTGTTGTCAGTTTTCTGTTCCAGAGAACTAGGTTTAGTTGTTTAATACATGTTCTTGTTTGTCCTAGTCAGCTGTTTATTTCTTGTTCCCACGATGCATTTTTTGAAATCGTGCATCCAAGATATTTGTCTCTATCACAGCATTTTATTTGCAGATCTTCCTGAATTTCTAGGTCGTGAATTTCTCCTTTCACCAGTTGATAGGTACTCCGTTTTATTAAAGTTTATTTCCAAACCTGCTTTTCCATATTATTCTTTAAATTTTCGAACCTTGTGCAGCTCAAATCTTCATCATCTTTTGCTCGTTCCTGACTGGGAGGTCATTCCTCAGCATTTTCTTCTCCATATTTTCCATCGGCATCTGCGTCAAAATTCTGTGTTTGTGTATTTAACCATAATAATTAGGTCTGCTAATAACTCAGGAACATTGAAAACCTGGCCCCGAAGTGTAGTTACCTTATGTCTTTATCTTATGTTTTACACGAATTAACACAGAAATATTACGGAATTGTGTCACCTACCCGACTGACCGTATCCAAGAAAATAGAGTGATATGTTTTAAATTCTTCTTTCGGTATTCTATCTTTAGTATTATGCATCTAAATTCTTTTTCAATAATACATTTGAGAAATGTTGGTGGATATCTGGTAAACGGTTAGAGAAGTTATCGTCGACATTATACATTGGCTTGGAAATTGCTTGAGCCTCTGGCGGATAAGTTATGACAATTATCTACAGTCCAGAGTCAATGCGCAGCTATCGTCGCAGACCCTACATAAATCTCAACATGGGATAAAGTTACACTGTTTGAACATGAACCTATCGACATTACTATAAATTCTAGCAACGTTGCGACCGCCACACAACCAACATTTTAGAAACACAGGGACGGAACGCTAAGAAAATACAGTACGAAAGAACTAACAAAACAAGAGAAATGATAAAATAACACAAGTCTGCATTTTAAAACCTGTTAATATGTGTTTAACAGCAGGTATAACCAAAGACGCGCTAAACTGGTGGTGCAAGTGGTGTACCACGGGTATAATTTAGAAAATGCAGCAAATTTTTAAAATTGTTTCCCTGTAATTTTAATACAAGGTGTCTCGAAAGAAATTTTATATTTAGTGGATTGATTAAAAAAAAAGTAAGCCGTATATAGAAAAAATGTTTATTAATTATTAAAATACACTTTTTGGGGATTTATTTCTTAAAAATAATATCGTCTAAATGTAGACCCTCGCGTTCTCGGCAGTCATTTAATCGAACAGTAAAATTACTTATGACGTCTCGGCAGGTGGACTCAGGGATGGCTGCCATTTCGTGACGGATATTTTTTTTCAAATGCGCCAGTGAAGTCGGTTTATTGGCGTAAACTTTAGATTTAAGATAACCCCATAGGAAAAAGTCCATAGGGGTTAAATCTGGACTGCGTGGAAGCCAATTTATGTCACGTGGCAGAAACATATTGGACGTGTGTAAAGTTGCTCCGTCCTGTTGGAACCATGTTCTTTGGTTATAGCCAGGAAATTTTTGCAGTTCAGGTACCAAGAACTAACATCTAAGGTCTAACATCTCCACATAACGCTCTGAATTCACTGTAACTGCACGCCCCCTTTCGTCTTCAAAAAAGTAAGGGCCGATAATTCCTCGCGCCGACATCGCAGCCCATACGGTCATTTTAGGCGAATGTAGGGGTTTCTGATGTTTGCGTTTCGGATTCGTTGCACTCCAGTAGCGGCAGTTTTGCTTATTTACGTGGCCATTAAGATGAAAATGAGCTTCATCCGAAAACAAAATGTTGGTAAACGTTGAAAATCGCTCAATCACCTGATTTACGAAATTAAGCCTCTGACTGGCATCTTGGGGCTTTAATTCTTGCACCAATTGAATTTTGTAGGGGTGCAGCTTTAGGTCTTTGTTCATAATGCGATGTAATGATGATCTATGCACATTTAAAGCACTTGCGCGCTTCCGAATTGAAAGGTTCGGGTCATCACGAACAGACTGATTAACATTCTCCATGTTTTCTACCGTTCTTGATGACCTAGGTCGCCCGGATTTTGATTTATCCAGCGTTGTACCAGTCTCTTCAAACTTTTTAACCCAATGTCGAATGAGAGGAATGCTTGGCGCATCATTTAAGTGGCGAAAACCTCGAATACTGCAGAATTTTCTACGCGCTACAGTCGCCGAATCACCGTTTTTGTAAAACTCTCGCACGCATAATGCGCGGTCTGCTCCCGAGAAACGCTCCATAGCGACTGAATTTCCAAGAGCCAGGCTACCGATTGACATAACCCCCGCGCCCCTCGGATACGTTGCGTTCACGCAGTAAGCTAAATAAATATAAAATTTCTTTTGAGACACCTTGTATTAGAAAGAAATAAAAACTATGGGTTTTTAGAGTTTTGTAGGTATGACCACCAAAACACCCTTATAATGGCCTAATTTCACTAGAGTTATTATTCAAGTCTAAACTTGTAAAATTAAAGTCTTTGCATTCGAATCGAAGTCTTGTGTATGTGATAGCATGACAAAAAACCTAGGTCTTTAAGTCTGAGCAAATACATCGAGATATATTTCTCAGTCTCTAGAAGACAGATGAAATCCAAGTCGTCAAATGCGCGTGCGCGGCCTCGGCCTCTCAGTCAGATCAAGTGAGATGGGTCTATTGTTAACGTTATGTACGCAGACGCAAGTTACTTTTCCCTGTTTCGCGTGTGATAGCTGAATACATGAAGATTTGAATCCTCGAAAAAAACTTACAAAAGGAAACTTGGAAAGCGTTCTAGTGTGATACGCCCTTAAATTGTTATCTTGTCTATTTTGTTGTATTGTATTACTTGTCTATATGTTATTATGTATGTTTTATATCTGTTTTTGTAATTTTTGGCCTAGTTGCCGGCAAATAAATGAATAATAGTAATAATAATAAAGTCATGTCTCTGTCAGTCTGTTTGTCTGTATGGTAAAAATTGTAGGCTGAACATAGAAAGTTAAAATTTAGCATGCTTATAGAACTATTTGACCTATGACCTTGATATAGGAAAAATACTGAGAGAAAAAAAAAAACACATCACGAGATAAAAATATATTTATTTAATGAAAAAATAAATATTTTTAAACTAAGTGAAACCTTTATGCATGGATCAACAAAAAAAAAATTGATATATCATTTTGTTTATAGGATTTTCGCCAAAAATATGTCAAAAAAGTATTATCCCCCACATTATCTCCCAGAAGGGTTGATCTAAAAATCTAAAAAAAAAATCTATAATGTACATTGATTGGAACCGGAATCGTTCAACAGAAATTTTTGATCAGGTTAGTTTTTCGAAAAATATAGATTTTTTTATGTCGTTGAAAAAATTATTATATTTTTAAATTTATTGTGTAGTATCAAAATAAAGTTTTTAAGACGAAGAATGAAGAACGATAAGTGGTTTTTCAAAATATATTTCTTTTAACACAATTTTAGCCAAAAATTTGCTATCCTATATATTTGTATATCTCACTTATTATTTATTTAATAGCAAAATTTGTCAGTACATATTAAAAATCATAAATTTTTTAACCGCTTAAGGACTACGCATGAGTATACTCGGGCGGCTATTATGTGCGAAAATTCCCACACTCGAGATAACTCGGGCAAGCTTTACCTGCAGAAAAGATCACTCCCGAATGTACTCGGGCGAAAGTAAATACGATTCATGGTATGTGGAAGCGAGACAAAAGACAGCTACGATGATTCAAACGAGGTACGAGAGAAAATGAATATTTTTTTATGAATTTCTTTTATTTCTCGACTCACACTATGTACCATAATATCAATTTTCAATCCCATTTTGGGCCCGAAATGGCTTTTATGAAGGATATATATGTTCAGTAAATAAAATTCATTCATAAAAAAAATGTGTTTTTATTTCCAATTTTAAGTTTTTAATGATTACTGAATGGGTTAATATTTGAAAGAATAATTCACGTCTTCCATCTAGAGATTTTTCCAATCAGTCAGGGTGACGGTGTTACAAAAATTCGATAACTTTCGAAAAAATTATCAGATCAAAAATTCTTCTTATACTATTCCGGTTCACGTTAATGTGATCCAGTGGCATACGCAGGGGAGGGGATTAGGTGGATAAATCATCCCCCGAAAATTTGAAAAAAACTATATTATAATTACCGCATTTCAAGATTGGTCGCCTTTTCAATACGTATAAATTCAGATGTTGTAAAACCCCCTCCCGAAATATTTTCCTGCGTACGCCACTGATGTGAACCCCTTTTCTTATAGATTAACCGTAATTCTATTGACGACTGGCCATAGATATTTAAGCGTTGTGTAAGTGCCGGAAGTGGTCATTTTGAAAACTGATTGATGTTTTTTGTTAAACATGCATCTATAAATTATGTACTAAAAGAAAATTAAAATATCTTTAAGCCTCTTGTTGCATTTCATTGAAAACTTTGTAACTGTATTTATGGCAATATTAAATTCTAAACTATGTTATAGAATTTCAATATATAAGACACAGTTTTGTTTTATAAATTCTGAAAAATCAAAAATCCTGAATTTCTTTCATCCATGTAAGTTAAAATGCACCATCTGTCAACTGAATCAGCAGAAAAAAACATAAATTTTTTATACCTCGATTTATGTCTTGAGTTTTTATTGATTTCACTGTCTATTTAATTCAATTACTCAATTAGAGCATCTCAAAATTGAAAATAAAAAAAGAAATCTAAATTTCACAACGTGAAAACATTAGGTAATTGTAAGATAGGAATCTAAGTACGAGCTGTGCGACACTGTTGAGTTTTATTTGTTTTTTTACAAGTATTTTACAGGCCCATTTCTTCGTTTAATTAAAATACGTCCTTAATTGCTATCTTTGTTTATAGACGTGAACGGTTCCTGAGAGCCATCTTTGAAACGTATCGCATACTATACTATGTCTTTCGTTTATTGCCATTTGGTTAAAGGTGCTATTTTCTTCTTAAACTTTTATTGTTTCGTCTTTTGCGTAAATTTAATAAAATGCATTTACTGGAATTAGCCGGATAGCATAAACCCTGAGACTTAAATCCGTTTAATAATTCACTGCATACAAATGAAAATTTTATTAATAAAAGTTATTTCTAGATATACGAGGGATTATAGAGAGATTTTAAGTTTTTACTAGAACTAAGAAAGAAATTTTTTTTGGATAAAACTGTTTTTTCGCTTTTCAAAATACAGTCGATTCCGTTTAATTGGGACACATCGGGACTTAGAAATTTTGGCCCAATTAAGCGGCTGCCCCAATTAAGCGGCTGCCCCAATTAAGCGAATTTCACATAAAATTAAACAATGCATATTTTTCTTTCAATAATTTTATTTTATAAACTCTTGGACAAAACTATAAATTACATATAACTAAAAAATATAAACTTTTAAGAAAAAATAATAATAAATTCCAAAATAAAATAATAAATAGGTACATACAATTAAATTCAATGCAAAAATGCATCAAGTGTAGCCTGTCTTTTGTTTTTGTAACATTTCACTTCTACAAAATCAGCACAGGTATTCAGTGCGGATGTAGGACTCCCTTCATTTCCTTCCTGCATAAAATAACGCTGTAATATTAAATTCTTTGTACATATTTTTTCTTGAGAATATGTATAACATAATATGTACTGTGATCTTAAATTTACTGTCCCAATTAAGCGGAATGTTGTCCCAATTAAACATGTAAATTTACTGTTGGTTCCTTGGTTTGGTTTCTGTTCTTTGAGACTTGGCCCAAATAAGCGGCTGCCCCAATTAAGCGGTGGCCCAATTAAGCGGAATCGTCTGTATTCGCTTTTAAGATTTATACATTTTTCCATGCGTTCAAACCAATACTCGAAACATTTTTTCCACTCTGAAGTTGGTATCTCAAAAACATTGTTTTCGAAGGCTTCAACAGTTCGTGATGATGAAAATCGCTGTCCACGAATTTTTTGGTGGACATTGGGTAACAAAAAAATACCGTTAGGGGATGAATCAGATCCATACGGGCAATGAGACATTAATTCGATGTTTTTCTCCCTCAAATAATCATTTGTTTGAAATGCTGTGTGGGAGCTTCCATTGTTATGATGGAGAATGATGCGACGTTTTTGGTTGTTTTTCCTGATTTTTTCGATGATTTCTGACAAACAAATTGTTGTATACTATTTAGCATTAACTGTTATCCGATCCTCTAAAGGAATGGTTGCGATATGGCCAGTACAACCGAAGAAACAAGCGATCATTTTCTTAGTAGGAATAAACTGTTTGGGTCTTCCAAGATGAACCGAAACCCACAAAAGTTGTTCGTTCAGGAAGCACTTCCAAGAAAATGATCGCTTGTTTCCTCGGTTGTACTGGACATATCGCAACCATTCCTTTAGAGGATCTGAGAACAGTTAATGCTGAAATCTATTGTCACAATATGACAAAATTTCAAAATGGTGCCACTTATTTTCGATAATTCCGAATACAAAACAACATCACGAAGGACAGTCTATGGAGACAGTTCAATGTGAATAGGTGACATGATACTGTGCATGTGATTGTCGAAAAGTTACAGAATATACCCCCTGATGTCATTTTTATGTGTTTTACAAATATTTCACAACAGAGAAATATTCCGAAAAAAATATTTTTCTCTTTTTTGTTGCAACAAATTAAAAGTAATTAATAACATATAAATTTCCTTTATGTGCAGATAAATTAAGCCAAATTTACGATTTTACAAAACAAAAAATCTGGTGTTAAATTTTTATGAACGGAGAAACGTTCTGTAAAAGAACTGCAGCAATAAACGATTACAAGCGAACCCTAGAACGAGCACTAAACTATTACTAGATAAAATAGGATTGATATAAACTACCTGAAATTGCCCAAGAGGGTCATTAAAAAAGAATTTACTTCCTAATTACAAAACTCTGGAAGTATGGCATGGATGGAGATAGTTATAGTTCTTTGGTTTAAGCCAAACTAAACGGGAGTTTTGTTTTTGTAACCATGATTGCCTCAGTTATTTCAGGATTTATGTTGATTTAAATTATTCATGTCAAAAATCAAAATGCAAAAAGGAGAACAGGAACATATAAAAAATAAATATGTAATGCAATTCTAAAGAATATTATACAGCAAGTTTCTTTGGTTTAGGCGAAACTAGATTTTACCGATTAAGTGAGACTTTTGATAATTTTGTTCAGCAAAAGCCTATTTCAAATCATAAAAGAAGAGCTCATGAGAACAAAAATGAAAATTCCAGTTTGTTCCAGTTTGCGGAGCCCTGTAATGTTCCCAGATGGAGACAATGACCAGGTTCCTGCTCTGTACACGTCGAAACCCGTTTACGACGATCATAAGGCAGGACTCACGATCTGGATGAAAAACGCGAAATAAAGCGAATAGACTTTATTGGGCGCAATCTCACACGATTATAGAATGCTGGAAATTGAGATTGGATATATACAGGTTAAGGAACTTACCTAGTGGGTGAAACGTGACATAGCTAAGAGCCTTTTGAGATGCTGTAGTCTCCGTAATACACCAGGTCTGGAATGGAGAGTTTGGTCACACAGCCACGATTGTTTTCACAAGTCTACACCGTATATTGTGAATGCATGCGTAAAATGCATTCACGGCAACAAAGCAGAATGAACGAAAAGATGTAGAACAAGACAAATTCTACCTCTGCTACTAAACTAAAGATAATGTTGGACTGAGAGCCCTCCCACATAAATATTAATAATTCGTGCGAACAGCCTGTTTTTTGGTTTAAGCGGAGCTAGATATTGAATTCTAGAACTTTTACGTTTAAATAAGGCATTTGATCATTTAATTTAGTAAAAGTTCACTTCAAGCCTTAAAAGGACAGCTCAAGAAAACAATAATGAAAATTCCATGTAAGGAAGGAAATTTTGGTATTATTTCATAAATAAATTCAGTATAATCATTCAATCAGAGTAAAATATTTAAAATGTTAAATTATAAAAAATAATCTATTTCTTAGAAAGGGCATTCAAGATAAGGGTAGACTTGTTTATTATTGTAACTTGAGACTTTGTAAATGTAACATGAAAAGTAAAAGACAACTGTGTTAATAAATTAGATTAAAAGTGTTAGAACCATATGGGAAAATCTATTAATCTCCGTTTTAAAATAAATATTAGTTGGTTACTTATCTGGGAAGATTATACAATTTAAGTTATGGATTATAAATGTCGTCTCAATTGACCGGGGTGTGAAATGACATTTAACAGTTGGACGATGTAAGCGGTAGTCGCGTTTTCAGGGTAGTCGCGTTTTAAGTTGTGGAGCTTAAACCGTCATAGGGTTAAGTCATGACGGAGTAGATAGAAGTCTCATAAGGAGTAGATTGTAAACCGTCAACGTTAAGTCATGTTTTAGAGTTGAGTTTAAAGAGTGAAGAAGTTAAGCCGTGTTTTTAAGTAGAGTGAGATTTTGTTAACCATGGGTTAGAGTCATTTAGAGCAGCGTTTCTCAACCGGGGGGCCGTGAAAGCTTCGTCGGGAGGCCGCGAAGTCACGTAAGATCGAAGCATGAAATTATAATAGAAAAACGTTCAATTCTGCAAGATATATTCATAAATATATGACATTTATATTCATTAAAATATACGTTTTAAACACAAATAAAATAAATTATACTTATTTTGACAACTAATTTAAACTAATTAAAACGGTTCGCGTTGGAGATACTTCAAGAACTTTCAAGTAGGTACGACTTGAACGTGCAATATTTTTTGTTATGCTCCGAGCTACTGTTAAATAAAGAATAGGGATGCGAAAGTGTTCAAAATGGTAACAGATATTAAAAACATGTTTATGTAAAAGTTGTTTTTTTTTCAAAAGCTTTATCCAAATATACCCAACACGCTATATGTTCCTATATAAATCGAAGTTGTCCTTGATATCCTATACTTCCGGTTTATTCCGGAAAATTTAAATACTACCATCCTTGTTCACACATTGTCTTTTCGAGAAAAATCGTGTTTCCTCTATCTTGATACACTTTGTGTATATATAGAGCCGCAGACAATATTTACGGTATTTTGGGGGCCCCATGCCAGAAAAGGTTGAGAAACACTGATTTAGAGTGTTCGGGCGAGTCGAGTTAACAAATAATTCCGTATTTGTGTTAATGCAGTGTTCGTTTGTTTGTGTGGTGTGCCTAGTGTGTTAGAATGTATCATTTGGATTTAGCTGTACCGACGTAATTGTAAGTCTACTGTAATTAGTGTAAATATTTAAACCATAATCGTAATTAAAGTAGTTTAGTTAAAATGTTGAGTTTAATTGAACAACCTTTAATCCTTCCAAGAATCATAGCAACCAGATAGCGGACCAATATGGGGGGTCCAGACTTGATCCGCTCGCAAGTCTCGATACTCATAATGTGGGAGAGACCTAGAGTTGAGGGATGAGAGTAAGCACGAATGAAAAAAATAAATCAGCCAACCGTGACATTTAATATTATATATCGGAGGTCCCCACATCCAGTTATAGGCTATTCGAAACGTTTAAGCGGAACTAACTGGAATTTTCAAAGTAGAAAAATATCAAATATCAATACTCATCCCTGTAAATAGAAATCGTATTAAATACGTGCCTGTATCGTTGTTCCGCCTCTGCTGTCTCATAGTGACTTTTTGATGAAATATTCAATCAAAGTTAGTCCCCCTAATTCCGTGCTTATTTCACCATCTATATATCTTTAGTTAAAGCCCAAGTTAGCTCGGTCTTAATCCCATTGGGTACGATAAACCTCCTCATATCTGAGAACAAATGATCAACTGCTGCCATCTCTATAACATCAATATTAATTATTCGCGATCTGTTCGGCCATGGTCTGCCGTTAACGCGCTGTTTATTATTATGTTAATTAACGTTCGCCTCAGTAAAATATTACTTCATTGTGCTCTATGGTTACCGTGGTTTTACCATTATTGTAAGAATTAACGGAGCATACCATCAGCAATGCATTTATGTTATGCTGGCTTGCATATAAACAGACGAAATATTAAATAATAGTACCATGTGTTTAAAAAGAAATGACAGTTGGCTGTGGAAAAATAAAATAATGTGTACTACAAGTTTTAACTGTCAAATAATTAACTGTCATCACTGTTGTTGTCATAAGTTTATATTGAAAATTAATAGAAATCAATTAGTCAATTATTATATAAAGCTTTCTATAGACATTTGAAGGCCTAACTTAACAACAATGCATAGATTCGCTTTGTTCAACTTTTGGTAATGAAGCACCATCAGAAAAAACTTGTTTACAATTGCTTTGCAGAATTTCGCCGTGGTCGTGCGTCCGTCAGTGATGAATCTCGTGAAGGTCGACCAAAATCGGTTGTGATTCAAAAAAACATCGATGCTGTGCGCAAAATGATTGAAGAGAATCAGCATGTGACCGTGAGATAGAGGCATCCTTTGGCATATCGCAGACTGTAATACATTCGATTTTGCATGAACATTTAGCTGTAAAAAAAAGATCTGTTCCCGATGGATTCCGCATAATTTGCCCGAAGTTCAAAAAAGGCTTGTGTGGATTGGTGTAAGGCAATGCTAAAAAAATTCAACCTAGGCACTGCAAAATCCGTATACAACATCGTTACAGGTGACGAAACTCTTGGATTTATGAACCGGAAACTAATTAAAACTTTCCGGTTCATATGAATAAACCCAAGTTTCGTCACCTGTAACGATGTTGTATACGGATTTTGCAGTGCCTAGGTTGATTTTTTTTTAGCATTGTCTTACACCAATCAACACGAGCCTTGTTTTGAGCTTCGGTAAAATTATGTCAATCCATCGGGAACAGATCTTTTTCACAGCTAAATGTTCATGCAAAATCGAATGTATTACAGTCTGCGATATGCTAAAGGATGCCTCTATTTCACGGTAAGTCACATGCCAATCTTCTTCAATCATTTTGCGCACAGCATCGATGCTTTTTTGAATCACAATCGATTTTGGTCGACCTTCACGAGATTCATCACTGACGGACGCACGACCACGACGAAATTCTGCAAACCAATTGTAAATTGTCTTTTCTGATGGTGCTTCATTACCAAAAGTTGAACGAAGCGAATGTATGGGTTAATGTTCCGTATAAGTCCACCACGCATAACTCGTCAGACAGAACGTGTATGCTAGTTGGAATGAGATTTGGTCTTGACGAAGCGCGCCCTTTTCTTTCAAAACATAACATTTACGATTCTGAAATTTAAATAAGTACATGATAGTTATACGTTTTGAAATCCAAGCAATTATTTAATAAGTGTTTGTTAACATTTAGCTCGTATTAAAGTTTTTAAAGAAAAACTTTAATAACGAAATTTCAGTATTTATACGCTTAGTCATATTTAAATAGTTTGAATGAGATTTATAGTATACATATGTTGAAAAACACTAACTTTATTAAAAGAGAGAATCCTCAAATTATCAATATATTCCGACCTACCAATTTTATGTCTAAAATAGGACATTCCGGTTTTCATCGCATTCATACATACCAAATTATGTAAATATATTAAAAATGTATAAAGCATTTATATATCTTCACTATATGCAAACAATCAATGATAAAACTAGTAGGCAAATCCAGAGCCGTGAAAATCGCCACAGAATACCTTTTTATATAAACTTATCCATCCTTTTTATAACTCTTTGAAGTTGTGCGCGACAAAATTTAGCTATCACATTTTGGGTTTAAATTTGGGAAAAATTGGATAGCATTTAGATCACATTGCAATTATATAAATGAGGGGTCTGGAAACTTTTTGGGACATTTACATTCAGACACAATCAGACCCTCATTCATACACCACCTTAACACCTCTTTCATATCCTTACTCTCCACATTACTTAAAAAATTGAAATAATTATCAGCCATTTTCCAAGTTTTAGGAACTAACTACGTAAATAACACCTGTGTAGACACCGTCCTCCCTTGATTCTAAATTGCACAAAAGTTGTGTCTGATTACACCGAGCACATATGCAAGAATGATTACTATTGGTTCCCCACTCTTACATATATTCTATTCTAAACATACAGCCTAGTTCTAATTTGACGTGGTGGACTTATACGGAACATTAACCAATCTATGCATTGTTAAGGATTCCACACACCAAAGCGGCCGTGGTGGCGGCCACGGTGGCGGCCGCGGTGGCGATCAGGTCTCCTCACACTAACGCGGTGGGAGTGGCGGTAGCGGTAGCGATCAGTTAGTGAATCACGGTATATAGTTACATGATAATATTGGACCTTGCTTGGGTTATTTCAATTTTCCCCTTTGGAATGTTAAAATTTAAAATTCCAACAATGAAACCATGGAAACGAATGACATATGTCAAACTTAAATTAATTTTCTTACATATTTTAATGACAAAAAATAAATAAATGGGATATTTGTATTAAGAATGACACAAAAAATCAAAATATAAAGAAAATGACATTTTAAAATGATATTAACCTTAACCAAAAAATGTTTGTTGCAAGTATGATTTACAAAGCTTAAACAAAACGGCTGAAAAGCATTATTTAAACGATGAAAGTAACTAGATTGCAAAATCTAGTTCCGCCTAATCGTTTGGAACAGACTTTACTATCAATTTCCAAAACTTTTCCTATTTCGTCCCACACTTTATTTATTTTCCTAATATTCTTGTAATCAGGATGTGCTAAGTCATACAAAATTAAATGATCCTTTACTGATCTATGATTTTTTCTGTTAAATTATCTATTTTCGACATTATTTTCTTAAATATATTCACTCTGTGGTATATAAACAATGAATATCGCGCGGCCTAACGCAACTTGTCGAGTTTGGCCGCCAGTGTTTGGCGATCGCTAGACTGAACGCTGCAGTCGGTGGCGTTCTCAGATAGCTGAACGCTTGTATGTGCGTGGTCTCATTGTATTGTATAGGTTGCGTTAGGCCGCTGCATTATCGCCACCGCGGCCGCTTTGGTGTGTGGAATCCTTTATTGAATTAGGCCTTTACTAAAATCGTAAAAAATCATCCAACGAAAACCTTTACGAGTAATATCCATTTTTTCCCAAACTTTTTTTTTGTTCACTATCAACAAACTACTCGGTCAATCTATAAGCTGCCACTGATTTCACAATAAATGTCAAATTTTACCAATATACTAATGACACATTTCAATTTCCATCTAGTGGTCGTTTGTAAAAACTTAAAAGTTCCTCGTATATGACTGTCTGTAAAAATATTGGTTCACTGATAAAAAATGTTAGTCAACCCTGTCACAAAGTTTGATTCAAAATGTGCGAAATTTAAGCTTTTACAGGATGTTTCATAAATTACAACCTTTCAGTTATATGTCTAGATTTAGTGTTTCGTTGAAAAGTGGTCATATTGTCAGTTTATGTTTGCTGGTGTAACCCCAGTAGTATTTGAATAAATCATTGACTTCGCTCATAAACGGCAACTGAGAATATGTCAAAACTGATCCGTTTCCGCTTTACCGGTTCATGCTTTACCGGTAAAATTGTTTATTGTTTTATTTATCATGATATAAAATTTTACCGGTAACATTCGACCCAGAAAATTTTACACTACATTGAGTTTGGATTAACAGAAATTAAATATTACAAAAAAACAGAAAAAAATAAATAAAATACTCGTTAAAATATAACCTTTAACCCGCAGGTCAGCATTTATTTCAAAATTTTAAACACATTAACAATGTTGAGTGTTTTTTTTATCAAAAATATTTCTATCAGAATATTTGACGTTGTCAGTAACATACGTAATTATTTAAAAAGTTGATGTGAACTGTGAATTTTCACACATTTCAAGGTTTTGTAGGTATTTAGTAAACGAATTGTGGGTACATATTAAAAATCATATATTTCAATAACTTTAGAAAGAATAATTCAAGTGCTTTCTTCTGAAGCAGGGGCGAGCAATTATATTCGTCGCGGGCCATACATTAACAAAAAAATTTGGCGGTCCATATTACGAGGGATGTTTCCAAAGTTCTGGGAATTTAGTTATAATTTTTATTATTTTGTTAATTTTCGTCAATATTACAATGTAGTTTTTCAACATAATCTCCATTTAACTGAATACATTTATCCCAACGATAAACTAATTTTTTTAAGCCGTCCTCAAAGAACTTTTTCGATGCTTGGGCGCCCACTGCGTGGTTCGTCTTCTAGTGATGTTCTACCGGTTTTAAAACGATCGATCCACCGATAAACAGTACTTTTGGATTCTGCAGACTCACCAAATACTCCTTGCAGATACTGAATAATTTCTGATGTTTTCACACCTTTGCACAAAAAGAAAATTATTACTCTTTGAGATTTTGCTGCGTCTTCCATGGTTACAAAAAGTGCTATGAAAACGCGTTTATATCAGTCGAACACCTAAATCAGACTGAACAATATTGGACTAGATAGTTGCATAAACATGTCAAGACTTGTCTTGCACCAATAACATTGCCTATAACTTCTGCGTAATTTAATTATAGCACAATTCCCAGAATTTAGGAAACATCCTAGTTGAATTTATTCTGGTTCCCAGTACATTACTGAGGATTTTTTCAGATTTCTACATTAACCCCTTTGAGAAATAGGGTGGCGGACAAATGTATTTTAACATATTTTTGGCGAGAAACCGAGTTTTATTTGATACCAACAATCAAATTTTAAAAAATTATTTCTTCGTTTATATTATTATTTTATTATTATTACAATAATAAAAGCTGAAGCCAAAAGGCTTAGTAAGCTTTTAATACCACCAGTCTCTACACTAAAGGCCCACGCACACTTTCAATATTATTGATCAGTAATATTGAAGGCGTTTTATTCATCAATAATATTGACGAGGCTGAAGCCCATCGACGGCTCAATATTATTGTTCAATATTTCAATATTTACTCTGTTTTCTAGGTGAGGATGTTTTCTCATCGCGTCGTACTGTACTCTGCCATAGTGGCAATCTAAATACCAGGTCTACAAGTATGAAATGCGGATTTTTTTAAAAATAAAACTCATTAAACTCAAAAGAACAGTAAAAGTTTATATATTCAAAGTATGCTCCATTAGAAGCTATAATTTTTCCCATCTTTCAGACAATTTGTGAATTCCTCGCCAGTAGAACTCTTCTCCTTTCCCCGCAAACCATTCATCTAGCCATTCTTTCACATTTTCATATGAACAAAAGTGCTGCTCGGCAAGTGCGTGACCCATCGATGCGAACAAGTGGTAATCTGAAGGGGCCAAGTCTGGTGAGTAAGCGGCATAGGGTAGCACTTCCCACTTGAGTGACTCCAATGTATTGCAAACTGTTTTTGCCTTATGTGATGGAGCGTTACCGTGAAGAAAGATTACCTTGTGCTGTCTTCTTTCGTATTCTGGTTGTTTTATGAGCAGCGAATGGTTCAATTCGATCAGTTGTTGTTGGTAGCGTTGGGTATTAACTGTTTCACCAGGTTTTAACAATTCATAATAGACCACACCCTTTTGGTCCCACCAAGTACAGAGCATCGTCTTTTTGCCAAAGCGATTCGGTCTTGCAGTTGATGTGGCTGGTGAGCCGGGGTTCACCCATGATTTTTTGCTTTTGGGATTTTCAAAATAAATCCATTTTTCATCGCCAGTAATGATACGATGCAAAAAAGACTTTCTTTTGTATCGTGAAAGCAAAATTTCACAAGTGTTTTTGCGTTTTTCCATCTGCCTCTCATTCAATGCATGTGGAACCCATCTGCCGACTTTCTGGATCTTACCCATCTCTCGTAGGCGATTGGAAACAGCTTGTTGACTAACGCCTAACTGCTCTGCTAGTTTTTTTGTGATTGACTATCGTCTTCCTGTAGCAATGTTTCCAATTTTGTATCTTCATATTTTTTTGGAGGTTTTCCATGTTCTTTGTCTGTAAGATCAAAGACACCATTTTTGAAACACCGAAACCATCGTTCACACGTATCTTGCGATGGAACATATTCACCATAAGCTTCTCAAAGCAGTCGGTATGATTCAGCAGCAGTTTTTTTCAAATGAAAACAAAACAGTAGTACTGTCCGCGAATGCTCTTTATTTGGCACAAAATTTGACATTTTTAACACAGTAAAACAAAACTATATGATCACTTTTCAAATTATAACCTACACGCCTTTGACACTTAATGATAAATTAACAAAACGCCATATGTGTTGAAACTTTGAACTATACACTCTGTTTGCGCGGTAAGTTTGAAAAAATTCCGCATTTCATAATTGTAGACCTGGTACATGAAGAAAATACAAAGTTTTTATTTAAATAAATACAAAATAACTAGATCTGATTTGTCTTTAAAATGAGAACAGTATAGCGTTCAAAACTAGATTGTTTTAACCCAAATATATAATATAATATAATCCGGTATGATCCGTTGTAAACACGGAGTTGTGCATTTAACATCGGTTGTATTTGTACCGACGTGGTGAAAAAGTGTAATGAATTCCGTCTCATAACTGCTAATAGCCAGCGGCACATTTAACCGTTGCCGTTCAGCTCATATCATTAGAGTAAGCGAGTTCATAGCCAGAAGCGCTTCTGCACTATATGTTACCTTACCAATTACTTTTATATGTTTTTATTTTTTTGATTTTTTCTTTTAAAACGTTTCTGCGGATATTTATTATAATTTTAATTTTAAAATTTAAATTTTGAATAATTTAGGCCCGGTTTTTCCACCTTCAGATAAAGTTCCAGGTAACTATCTGACAGATAAGGTTATTTGTAACTTCATCTGCTGAGTAAATGTCATCCCTTCTTTCTATACAAATGTATCTATCGGATAGTTATCTAACGTATAATGAGACTGACGTATTGAATTCACTGACTGGTATTGACATTTATTCAGCAGATGAAGTTACAAATAACCTTATCTGTCAGATAGTTACCTGGAACTTTATCTGAAGGTGGAAAGACCGGGCCTTAAAACGATAAAATATAAGTGCTATATCTGGACCGCATTGGGTCATATTACGTTATAATTTAAATGGTAAACAAAAAATAGCTAAATCGATGGAAGTCATGAATCGATGGGTTCGGGAAGCAAGGTCGGAGTGATCCAAGTCACTCTGTTTAACTCCAGATTGCTCGAGGAAATGAGCTTAGTCCTTTTCTCGAACGATCTGGAGTTAAACAGAGTACCTCGGAGCACTCCGAGCTTGCTTCTCGAACTTTAAGTATCTCTACTCGAGTTCAATCACTTGACTTATTGACGACCTTGACTGCCCTGCTAAACTGACTCAACCGCCCTAGTACATGTTTTTCTTCGATTTATTTATAGGTGCATTGACCTGCTGAGACACAAAATTTTCTTCTGTGCCCATTTTGAGCACTGATTCTTCTAAATTTTCAGAAATGATGCCTATATATTTGAGTTAGAATTAATACTAAATTTCCGGCGCCATGTCATGAAAAACAACCCCAAATCATAACAGTGCCACCAGGTAATTTTATTCACTCTTAAAAGATGTGTATTTTTTATTTTTAGGGTTTTGTAGGTATAACCAAAAAAACCTTATACCGTCATTTTGTCGTCTGTCTGTCTGTCTGCCTGTCGGTCTGTTCGGTAAAAATTGTAGCCAAATGGCTAAACCTAGATAGTTGAAATTTGGCATGCTTATACAACTCTTTGACCCACACATAGGAAAAATACTAAAACATCTAAAAAACATATCCACCAACAAATATCTGATCATCGAAAAAAATTATTTTTTTTAAATTCTGAGTAGGGTATCAAATGAAAGCCCTTAGTACGTGGATAAAAACTATCGAAACTAACGATTAAAATTTTATTTTTGCAAAATAAATTATTTTGACGCAATTTTCGCAAAAATTTTGCAAAAAAATTTTTATCTCACTCTGAAACCCAGATGGTTTAAACAAAAAATTTGAAAAAATTCTAAGTAATGTACATTTGTATGAACCGGAATAGTACAACAGGAATTTTTGATCAGATTATGATTTCGGAAAATAACGCACTATTTGTGTTTTTTGCTTGATCACGTAAAATATTTAATAACTTATCTAACACACTGAACCAGTATGTTTTGATAGTGTAATGGCTAGCATGCTCGCGTTCTAATTTGCAAACTAAAGTTTGCTCCGCTCTCCAGGCAATTTTTTTTCGGTGTTTTTTGCATTTTTTTTTTTTAAATTCTTTTTTCAAAATTCTAGTTATATTTGGGCAAATGTTGCATTTAATTTTTACAAGCGTAAATTTAATAACCAGTGGAAATTGTTGAAATTGAATACACGAAAGCAAAGGGGCGGGGTTATGACTTAAAACAACCAATGGAAGCCATAGGAGCAATTTTCAAAATCTTAATGAACCTTACTATATGAAAAAAAAAAAAAATACTGCACATATTTAGAAACCTAAATAATGGTATTAGGCATTCGAATTAAAATTAACAAAAAAAATTTTTTTGGCATCCCAAATAATCATCATTCACTTAGTACCTACGAAACCCTGAAATGTGTGAAAATTCACACTTCACATCAATTTTTTTTTTTAAATATTGTTTTCTTTTTCAAAAAAAAATAATGTTTTCTTCATTAATTTGAAGATACATATGTAAAAAATCTAAATTAAAAATTATAGAAGTTTTATTTTTAATTTATTTAGCTGTAAGTAGATAATTGCCGACCGGCGTAGCGTAGTGGTAACACATGTGCTCTACCTTGCTAAAGTCTCGGGTTCAAATCCCGCTCAGTCATGGAATTTTCAAAAATTGTCCTGGCTAATTGTCAGAGCAGCAAACAATTAAAATAAAAAAGTAGATACTTTTAAAAACTACGTCTATGATGAAAATAAATGTAATTCAAAGCATAAGAACGTCTTAAATCTAGTTAGAAATACTAATACTTTTCTAAATTTAAGAAAAAACCTTCCTAATTACTTATATAAATGAAATCCTTGTCATTCCATGTTAAAATAATATAAATAAGAAATAAAATTCTCTTTTGAATTCCCTCGGGTCTAATAAAAATCGAAGAAGATAAATTTACATTTGATGTTGAATAATGAAAGTAAGCTGTTAATCAAAAATAAATGCAAAAGAAAATTGGCAAATTGACAAAGTCACTTGTACAAATAATTTAAACGTTCCTTTTTCGTGCTTGTATTCAAATATTCAGATTCAGAGCAAGCGTGTGAATCGTCTCGTTCTACATTTTATGCATTATGTACAATTGCTGAAACATTTGTACAATACGAAATTTATCGAATAATTTACAAAAAAAAACATAAAACACATGTAGATTTTTTGAAACCGATACAATTTCTTTCGGTGAAGATGTTCACTTTAACTTAGTCTTGTTAACTTTCTCAGTCTTTTAGTACTGTGGTTCTCAACAGAGGAAAGGGTTTTTTCCTATTTACGGAAATTTTGAGTGGGCCAAGAAAATTTACTTCTCCGCAAAGGTTTTATTTAAATTTTGTGCAGTTTGTGCACTGTGCAGATGATGATGAATTTCATAAAGTACCCATTAATGGCCAAAGGTTCGTATACGCAACCTTTTAGAAATGATTTTTTTTTTAAGGAAAACAATTGTTTTATTTTTATTGCATGATTATTTTACAAGCATCACTAGGATACAATAGCTTCGTGAATATTTTATTTCGCAGTTTATTTAAAGAGTATATTTTTTTAAATATTCTGAAATTGGTCAAATTTTGAAGATTTTACTGATTTATAAAAATCAGTAAACAGGCATTTTCTATACACTTGTTGATAATATAATATATATATATATATATAGTCAAACCGTATGAGAACATTGTTATGAATTATCCTATTTTGAAAAAATATAAATTTTATCTGTTATTTTGCTGTGTACATCATTCAAATTTATGGGGTGCGTATACGCACCTTTGGCCAAATCAGTGAAATGTACAGGCGTGATTCAACATCGACAAGTCTCATCTTGTCTTAGCCATCTAACCTATTGTTCATTTTTACTGTGTGTTCTTTCATAGTTCAGTATATGTATTTACAGAATAAGTATAATGAAAATAAAAATTAGTTGTACAGTTGTCAAATGATAGTAAAATTTCTTAATTGGTCACGACTAGCAGTTGCTCTTATGAAGTATCAGAGTAATGCAGATACTGATAGAGAAGCAACAAATTCAAACTATGGGAGTCCTTTAAAAAACAGTTTATCAGATGTCATCAGATTTGATAATATTAGTCATCTGATAAGAGGCATGAAACGAATGTAAAAAAAATGCAGTTTGTGTAAGAGCAACTCCATTTATTTATGTTTAAAATGTAAAATACATCTGTGCCCAAAGTGTTTTGAAATGTTTCATTCCAAATAAATTCATATTTCATCAAGATGTCTAAGGTGTGTTTGTCGGGATCCATAAGCAGAATGAAAGTAGGAAACCTTTGGTCACAACCTTTTGAAATACATACTGGAGTCAAACAAGGAGATGCCACATCACCTTTGCTGTTTAACCTTGTGCTGGAGATGGTGTTCCGAAAAGCCCAAGATACCAACCACCGTGGTCTACAGCTCAATGGGTACCACAAGATTTCTGGGTATCTTAGGAGAATTAGATTAATGGGTACCTTAGGTCAGTACTTTTCCTGACCTAAGCAAAGCCTTTGATTCTATTTCTCACAACATTTTACTTGACAAACTTCCCTTCTATGGTTTTGATGACAATAGCTGTGCCTTGCTTAAATCCTTTTTATCAAACGACAGCAGTTTACCCAAATTGGTAGTAACAAATCTAAACCCCTTCCTCTTCTTCTCGGCGTTCCCCAAGGCTCTGTACTTGGCCCACTATTATTCTTAATATATATTAATGACTTCCCCTCTTTCATGGATTCTAAATCAATACTGTATGAGGATGATACAACCATATTGACTACAAACTCTAATTTAAACATACTTCAATCTGAAAATCTCTCACTACTTGACAAAGCTAATTTCTGGTTCACCATCAATAAACTATCCTTGAACACTACCAAGTCCCAAAGCTTACTAATAACCACAAAGACACATGACTATGACAATCCCCCGTATGTTAGTTTCTTTGATATACATGTGATATACATGGGACCAACATACAGAGTTTCTGAGCCGTAAACTAAGGTCTACCATATATCTAATTAGAAAACTAAAACTAGAGGTGAGTATAGATGTGGTTCTAAAAGTTTACTTTTCCCTTTTGCACTCCCAGTTAAGCTATGGCTTATTAATCTGGGGACATTCACCAGCTGCCAAAAGAATCTTTGCCCTACAGCGTAAGGTTGTAAGAATTATTGCTTCTGCTACTTTTCACCGACTGTCGTGATCTTTTTGTAAAACTCAATATAATGTCCCTACCTTCCCTTTTCATCTTTTACTGCGTACTCCATATTCACCAAAATCTAAAAAATTTCCCAACTTGCAGTAAAACCCACTACCATAATACTCGGTTAAAAAACAATATTCGTAGTAACTTCTTACGCCTTAACAAATCGAGGAACTCCATCAATTATTTTTCAATTAAATTTTTTAACCTTATACCTGTGGAAATTAGAGAACTACCACCCAAAAAATTACCACCCAATTATAATTATCCTATTTTGTTTTGTCCTATTAACTTTATAATTTTTTTGCCGTTCTATAGTTTTATGTCATATACGTAGTAAGCCATAGCATCATGTTAGGTCTAAACTGGAGAATACAATGCATGAAAACATGATCCCAGAGGCGATTATCCATGTTTGGAAACCGTACATGGATTTGATGATGTTAAACAACTTTATTATTTTTTTATTATTACTGTAACAAGATCACCAAATGATGAAGAATTTAACATATAGTCGGATTGCTGCTAGGTGACTGTTACATGTATGTATCAAGTAGTGCATTCATATAATAATCTAGTTACCATCTTTCAGCGAATTTAAAAATGTTTTTTGTTATTTGTCTTAGCTGTCAGAGTCTGTTGATAATATTAATTAATAGAGCTTGCGGCCAATTATTAAATTAACATACTTTAATTTTAAATCTGCTGGAATATTTTAAATCCGAAAAAGAGAACAATGGGCCACTAATTTCTCTATCTTGTGTCCATCAAAGAGTAGCAGCTGCCTTAAAGATTTCGGAATCAACAATTCGTAGAATTATAAAATGTAATAAATTTGAACTTCTCACTAACAAAATCACGTGAAAACGAAGGAAATTAAAATCTGAACCAGTTTATTTTATTGATACATTGGCATAAACGTATGGTCATGAAGTACTAAGATACCTCCTTATCACTTCCAGTTTAACCATTTTGTTTTCCATTGAACTAATTTGGAGTATAACAAAAAATTATTATGATAGACATATTGGTCAAAACTGATATAGTGATAACGAAGTTTTGAAAATGTGGCAAGTAGCCTGTGATCAAATTAGTTGTGAAACTTGGGCAAAATCTGTTAAAAAATCGAAAATTTAATAAATGAATGGTGGGAAAGGGAAAGGATTGTTGATGATATTAATCCAATAATAATAAATACAAGAAATGACAGCGATAGTTCAGATGACGACGATTTTTTTTAAAATAAAAATAAACATTTAAATACACATTGTAGCAATATATTATATGAATAAGTATATTTTCTGAAATATCTAAAAAACATATCCCCCTAAAAATATAAACAAATTGTGCTCATCGAAAAAAAAATATATATATATTTTTTAAAAAAATATCCCTTAGTACTTGGATTAACGATCAAAATTTTTGCAAAATAAATTATTTTGATGCAATTTTGGTCAAAATTCTGCAAAAACAACTTTGTCCCACACTCCGTAGCCCCGATGATTTAAACTAAAAATCTGAAAAAATTCTAAGTAATGTACATTGGTGTGAAACTGAATAGTAAAACAGGAATTTTTGATCAGATTATGTTTTCGGAAAATAACGCATTTTTTGTGTTTTTTGGTTGACGATGTACAAAAGTTATAGTTATGTATCACGCTATACTAGAAGGCGTATCCTGGTCTAATGGGACTACGCAGCAAACTAGGGTTCGCTCCCGGGCAGAGGAGACATTTTTATTTTTTGTTTTTTTCCATTTTTATTTTGTTTAAATTATTTTGTCAAAATTCTGGTTTAAAATGAACAAAAAAATATTTTACACATAAAATTTGTTTTTAAAGCTCTTAGATTAACAGACGATAAATTATTTTAAAAGTATCGTTCATTTTGCCGTGATTACTACAAAGCAAAATTTGTCCTACATACTCAGCATGCAGCCTTCACTTATTATATATCTGCGAAACCCTGTAATGTGTGAAAATTCACACTTCACATCAATTTTTTTATATCTATTTTTAAACAAATAATAATTCTATCACTACCAACCAGTACAATTGTACTGCAAAATATTTTAAAACTATACTAAATAAACATTGTCCCAATTATTTAAGTTTAATATTAATCTTTCATAAAATAATGTGTTCTAATTTCGTCCAACTCATAAAACATCAATATCTCTTCAAGGGTACTCTTAGTATTCTGTAGAAAACAAAGAGCCCCATGCATAATTCTAGCCAATTAACGTAGGTAGGACTCTCATCCTTTCCCTATCCCCTCTATCCTGCAGGACTACATATCCTTGTGCTGTCCGCTGCAGGATGTATGTGTATATTTTAGCCAGAAGCATTTAGCCGGTCCTCGAATGCAAATGGAGTATGGTGGAGCTGAATTCATTCCCGAAGATGTGGATTGCTGCTGCTAGCATGTTCAAAATCGTTTTGCATACTACACAAGTGATAGTTTGGGTCAAGTTGATATGAATTTTAATCTAGAAGATAGTATGAGGGAACAGTTTTTTTCATGTAAAACATCATATGAAATATAAGAGAGCATATTTCAAAATATTGAAGTTTATTTTATAGAGACGGTTACAAATTTGAAAATTATCTATCTGCATACGTTAAATCTCATGGTAACGAATATCGAAGTAACGAATTTTTCCGAATATTTTTTATTGAATCGAAAGGAAATCTTTTGACTCGGATATTTTTATAATGGGCCATGTTCATAACACTGCCCAACAAAATAATTTTTTTATCTTGATGCCGGAAAAGTAACAACTGATTTTGGATATTTTTGATGTGCTGATTCCAAAAAGACTCTTTTTCGTAGCAGCTCTAGTTTTTGAGATACAGACTAATTGATTTTAGTTTTATATCTAAAAACGGTAAACTTCCTCCTTGGACAGCAAAGTGGATATACAAAATATCCTTGTTTTTTATGTCTTTGGGACAGCAGAGCTAAGGATCAGCACTGGGTTAACAGAAATTGGGTGATTTCCATTAAGAAATGTCATAATTCAAGAAAAACAAAACGTTGTTTACGAATCTTTGGTTGCGAGAGAGAAAATTATATTTCCACCCTTGCATATCAAGTTTTGGCTTATGTAGGAATTTTTGAAGGCTTTAAATCCAGATGGACTTTGTGTAGGATACTTGGCACGTAAATTTCCTGGGATTAACTCTGAAAAACTGAAAGCCAGAATATTTGATGGTCCTCAGATAAGGCAACCTACTGAAGATCCACAATCCAATCCAACCGCATCAATGAACGAGATTGAATCTAATTCTTGGTGTTCATTTATTCAAGTAGTACAAAATTTTCTTGGAAATCATAAGGCAGAGAATTAGTGGAAAATTTGCTTTCCAACTTTAATATTCTCGGTTGTATTATGACCACTTACCAGAAAACCTAGGTGATTTTAGTGAAGAACCGGGGGAAAGATTCCATCAGGACATAAAACTATGGAAGATAGGTATCAAGGAAGATAAGATAGCCACATGATGGCCTACTACTGTTGGAGTCTTCAAAAAGACAGTTTTGGTAAACTCCATGCTAGAAAGTCATACAAAAGAACATTTTTAAGTGATAAGTGATGAATGTATATTTATCTACTTTGTGAAATAAATACTTTACTTTGTCTCTTTTGTGTTTGTAACTGGCAGCTGGAGCAAATAGTAACAGTAATAACGTGAAAAATTACTTAAGAAATAAGATATTTTATTGTAAAAGAGGCCAATATAGCGTATCTCAAAAACTAGATCTGATAGACCAAATCTGACTGCTATTTTGGATTCTGTGCCCAAAAATTACCTAGAGACAGTTAAAAACTCGCAGGAACCAAAATGTCTGTTGGGCTGTGTAATCTTTTAATTAAGAAATATTGCAATTAAGCGTTACTTGTTAAATTAAGAAAGTGTGATGCTACGTTAGTAGTGTTCATAATCTCTATACTACGACCTTTAAACTAATAGAGAAGTACGTTTGGTAACCTTTTCTGTTGTCGATAGAAAGAGATAGGCATATGCACTGTACAATATGTTAAAAGAGATGGATGATGCACTAACTTGTACTCTTATCCGGTAAAAACACAAACATAACCTTGTTTCTTTGACAGCGTTGGGTGACGATTTTATTATCGATTTTTTTAATAATAAATAAGAATATTTTAAAATAATTATAAGTAAAAATGTAATGGTACCTAACTAATAATTCATTCATTTTTCCGGTGTTTGTACCGATGTAATTGTTATTGTTGTTGCAATTAATGTATTTTTATTTTAATAAGTGTTCAGCTCTCAAAGGGTTCTGAACTTCGGTCTTGATATGCGGTTCGAGGTACCTTTCTCTCGTTACCCTTGTGCGTACCATTGTTTTTTGGGGGATTGGTACGTCGAATTGTATGATTGCTTCGGATTTCATTGCTTGTTTTTGGGTTCTTTCACTGATTTATTTGGATGTGAAGTTTTATGATTTTAAGATTTATTAGTGCATCATGTTGTACAGGGGGTGACACTGTCAACCTTGCGATTTGTGCGTACCAGGTTGTCAGGGGGGATAGTGTGACTGCCAGTCATATTGAGGCGTTGGTCAGTCTTACTATCATTCGTAATTATTGAATTTTTGTTAATCTTGGACATTAGTATATTTATCTCTTGTCTTGTTTGAAATGTAATATTTAATTAACAGTCACTACCTTTGTTTATTATCATAGTATAATATTTAAAAAAAAAATTAACTCCTGTTTTTCCTATTTTCTGTATTCTTCAAGTTCATATATTTTATCAATAATATTCTGCAATTTCACCATCCTTGGAGATGACTGATGTACAGTTTGTTAGAGTTACGTTTAACTAACATAGATAAATTAATTTATAACTATATAATATTGTTACTTTATTGTTATGTTATTGTTATAGCACCTGAAGAAGCCAACATTGTTGTTGGTGAAACGTTGTGTTGTTTAAAATAAACGCTTCTTGTCCAAAAAGCTGAATGAAATTATTTCCTAATTCTACCATTATACAAATTGGACGTTAAATACTATTCTACTAATTATTCATGTTATTAACTAGTTACCTATATCTTGTTGATAGGAACCTTTTGCAAAATAACCTATAGCAATACATATTTGGAGTTCAGTTGAAATATTTCCACCTTTTGAAGATACAGGTTTTATATCGTCATTTGAGATTTAAATTAATATTTTAATTCTTTTGTAAATTTAATTCTTCACTTAATGATTTTAATATTTTTTTTCTTTTATTATAAAATTTTCTTAGTAATTGACTTCTTAATTCACGTATTTCACAAGCATCCCGCAAATCTCTCATATACAAGGTGTCTCAAAAGAAATTTTATATTTATTTAGCTTACTGCGTGAACGCAACGTATCCGAGGGGCGCGGGGGTTATGTCAATCGGTAGCCTGGCTCTTGGGAATTGAGTCGCTATGAAGCGTTTTTCGGGAGAAGACCGCGCGTTATGCGTGCGAGAGTTTTACAAAAACGGTGATTCGGCAACTGTAGCGCGTAGAAAATTCTGCAGTATTCGAGGTTTTCGCCACTTAAATGATGCGCCAAGCATTCCTCTCATTCGACATTGGGTTAAAAAGTTTGAAGAGACTGGTACAACGCTGGATAAATCAAAATCCGGGCGACCTAGGTCATCAAGAACGGTAGAAAACGTGGAGAATGTTAATCAGTCTGTTCGTGACGACCCGAACCTTTCAATTCGGAAGCGCGCAAGTGCTTTAAATGTGCATAGATCATCATTACATCGCATTATGCACAAAGACCTAAAGCTGCACCCCTACAAAATTCAATTGGTGCAAGAATTAAAGCCCCAAGATGCCAGTCAGAGGCTTAATTTCGTAAATCAGGTGATTAAGCGATTTTGAACGTTTACCAACATTTTGTTGGATGAAGCTCATTTTCATCTTAATGGCCACGTAAATAAGCAGAACTGGAGTGCAACGAATCCGAAACGCAAACATCAGAAACCCCTACATTCGCCTAAAGTGACCGCATGGGCTGCGATGTCGGCGCGAGGAATTATCGGCCCTTACTTTTTTGAAGACGAAAGGGGGCGTGCAGTTACAGTGAATTCAGAGCGTTATGTGGAGATGTTAGACAACTTCTTGGTACCTGAACTGCAAAACTTTCCTGGCTATAACCAAAGAACATGGTTCCAACATGACGGAGCAACTTCACACACGTCCAATATGTCTCTGCCACGTGTTCGTGAAATTTTCTCTGGCAAATTGATCTCCCGGAGTGGTGACATAAATTGGCCTCCACGCATTCCAGATTTAACCCCTATGGACTTTTTCCTATGGAGTTATCTTAAATCTAAAGTTTACGCCAATAAACCGACTTCACTGGCGCATTTGAAAGAAAATATCCGTCACGAAATGACAGCCATCCCTGAGTCCACCTGCCGAGACGTCATAAGTAATTTTACTGTTCGATTAAATGAGTGCCGAGAACGCGAGGGTCTACATTTAGACGATGTTATTTTTATGAAATAAATCCCCAAAAAGTGTATTTTAATAATTAATAAACATTTTTTCTATATACGACTTACTTTTTTTTTAATCGATCCACTAAATATAAAATTTCTTTTGAGACACCTTGTGTATGATTAAGATCAATCAGTATTATGTACACATCACTATTTTAATGTCATTTAATATAGCTTCTCCGCACTTCTAAATCTGTACTACTAAATTACAATTTAAATAATTTATTTATAAACCTATTTTAATAAAAATTCTTTATTGTTCAGATTTAATTTTGCCTAAATCCTAATTTTATAGAGTACAAATATTCAGTGGGATATTCAAACCCAATTACAAGTGAGAACACAAGTCTGTTGACCTCTTGTAATGAATGGTGGCCGGTTCGAGTCCAGGGAGGCCGCGGTTCGTAGCAGACCCATCATTACGGAGATCCTTGAAGCCAGCGGTCAACTCCGTGTTATTGTGCGACAATGATAATTTGTTACAGACGATTAGATAAGCACTTCGTGACGATTTCAACCAAGATTTGTTTAAAATAATAAAATATTTTATGCTTTGTGATTATTTTTCATTATTTATTGTCTAAGTGGTCAGTTCTACTCCAGCAAAAAGTTTTCGTGATAATTTGTTAGTAGATTAAATATATTTATAGATTTTTTTTGGGTTCTCCGTAGACGGCAAAAAATTCATAAGTGTAAAAATTCACTCTCAATTTCGTTAAAATTTTAGTGTTGAAATTTTCATTTAAAAACAGTAAAATATAACCATTTTTAACCAATCACCATGCAAATCTTCATTTATTCAGATCAGGCGCGCACACAAGAGGTTGGTCCTACGCAGCAGATCAAATTGATTCGCCAAATTTAGTACAGGTAACTTAAAAACAAAAAAGAAAAAACAAAAAAAAACTGGCTTATCGATCACAGCAGAAATATACTGCAACCAACTGGACGAAATGATGTAAAAACTTAAAGAAAAACAGCCTAGATTGGTCAAAAGATCGACTCCTATCTTATTACATGATAACGCTAGACCACACACTGCTAGGGATGGGAATTTATTTTTGAATATCGATATATGCGCGATTCGATACATCGTAAGTGTGATATCGATATTCGATATATATCGAAGTAAAAATATCGATATTTTCGATATATCGAAATAACTAACACCTAACATGTAAGATATATAAATTACATATTTTTTGGTTGGCTTGGCGGGAAAAGAAGTCGCCAGTTGACAGACAATCACTTTACAGTTGGTACTCACCCAGATACCAAACAAATTTCTAATATTATCCTTGTTAACTACTCTCTTAATTAAATATATATATATATACCTATATGCTGTTCACTTTTGTAAGGACAAACCAGATTTTTTGGTTACTTTTATAGTGTATTACGGTCTTTAAATACAAATATTCCTTACACTGTAAAACCGACTTTAGATTTATTGGTTATGATCATTATTAAGAAAGTGACATTTTTTATAATTTTTTAATACCAACATGACAATTTCAAAGGTGCAAATTATTGAAATCAAAATTTCGGCTTACAGATTATTCCAAACGATTAGGCGGAACTAAATGGAAATTTCGTTATCACGAAAAGGGAACTTGCTTGGGTTATTTGATGTTTCAAGTTTGGTATGTGAAAAATTAAAATTCCAACAGTGAAACCATGGAAACATATGACATATGTCAAATATTTTAATACATTTTTCCATAGTACAAGACAAAAAAATTAATAAATGGGAAATTTTTATTAAGAATGACAAAAAACTAAAATGTAATGAAAAGGACATTTTATAATGACAATCAATTTAATCTAGAATTTGCAATGTGAGCATGATTTTCAAAGCTTAAACAAAATGACCAAAAGTCCGAATTAATTGATAAAAATTACTAGATTTCAAAAATTAGTTCCGTCTAAACGTTTGGAATAGCCTATAGTTTGTTTTTACAAAAGTGAACAGCATATATTTAAATGTAAAAAATATACAAGAATAACGATATTTTGTGCGAATATCGATATTCTGCGCGATATATCGCATTTCAAATATCGATATAAAGATATCGATATATTTTTCTAAAGTATCGATATTTTCGATATATCGATATATCGTTCCCATCCCTACACACTGCACAAATGACTTCAAGAATGAAATATTGTTGAAAAAAAGGCAAAGTTGGTTGATAACTAACAAATATAAGGGATTATTTATTTCATCAAAGTATGCAACCATATTGTCTATACACTTTTGCCATTTAAGCGACAGGTTGTTCAGGCCGGTGGCCTAAAGCCCTGGCGGACGAGAGTCAATGAATTCCTGGAAGGCCAGTTTTACAGAATTGTCGGAATTAAACTGTTTTCTTATTAAAAAGTTGTCCAAATTGCGGAAGAAGTGGTAGTCAGTAGGGCTAAGTCTGGTGAGTATGGAGGATGATGAAGAAGTTCTAACTCCAATTCCTGTAGTTTTGCCACAGTCATTTGTGCAGTGTGTGGTCTAGCGTTATTATACAATAAGATAGGAGTCGATATGTTGACCAATCTAGGCTGTTTTTCTTTAAGTTTTTGCATAATTTCGTCCAGTTGGTTGCAGTATATTTCTGCTGTGCTCGATGAGCCAATTTTTTTTGTTTTTTTTCTTTTTGTTTGGTTTTTAAGTTACTTGTACGAAATTTGGCGAACCAATTTGATATTGTCTGCTGCGTAGTAACACTAGAGCCAAATACACTATTAGGGTTTCGCGCCGTCTGCGATGCCGTAGTTCCACGTAAGAACTCATACTTCATAATAGTGCGAACCTATCCATATTCAACAACATTAATATTTTAAAAAAGTTTTTGATATTTTTAGAGCATACAATGGTTTAAACAGGTGAGATGTGTAATTTTCCAAAAAAAAAAAAACAGATCGGTAAAATATTAAGCCAATGTCAAAGAAAAAGCTCTTAAAGTTGACAATATTATTAACTACAAATTTCATCCTTGACGACCTGATAAATTTTTGGAATTCTCTATTCCCATCATCACCTGAAATTTTTTTGAACATTTCTTCTATAATTTTACAAAATATCCCCCTCCTTTCCCACCAAAATAAAATAAAATTACTTACGATTTGTATAGCAGAGTGTCCATAGTCCTGAAACGGTAAGTTTACTTAAGTAATCCTTATCTCCTGTTCCATTGTAGGCAGGATTGTTCATCTTTTCCTCCGTATGGAGCCACTGATTTGTTAAAAGAGCCACTAACACTATAGTCACTGATACAGTAGCAGCAAGAGGTGTCACAATCCAAAGACAGGTTACTGCCGCGTCCACCTGACTTAGTTGGGGTGACTCCCCAGGAGAGGGTGGAGGGTTTCGAGGTATCGCACGCTGCATTATGCAGATATTAAAAACATTTTTGATTATTTAAAATTTGATTTTTAATACAATATTTTTATTTTTGATTTACTATTATACATCTTACGTCGTTTAAACATATTGTCCAATTTTTGATTATAAAATCATTTGATTTGTTATTTTAAATATTTCATTTATTTTATATGTTTAGTTTTTAGATTAATTTATTTATATACATTTTTTTTTATTTTCTAGTTTTAACTATTTCAAATTGAACTAAATTTGACTAAAAGAACACAGCCATAATTTTAGTATTTGACTATTTTAATTATTAATAATTTTAGAACATGTTTTATTATTTTTTTAAATTCAGCTAATTTTTATTGACATAGCAAAAGTTTTGTTTTCCATACTTCTAACACTTTCCATTTTCGCGTAATAGGATGCGGCATTCATGATGTAACCCTGAAACAAAAAGGAGAAATTAATATATATTTTTTTTATTATTTCGTATGGCATAATGCCTAGTTAGAGATCTTCAGGTCGCGACTAGCGGTCTCTAGCATAACCTAACGACTATTTTTTACGGTAGCCGAGACCGCCGTCTTTACGTGCCCTCTGAAACACGCCCCATATTCCCGAAAATTTTTTCAGAGATATTGGTACTCATTTAAGGGTAGACTGAGTGGGAAAGATTGTAAGGGCTAAGAATCTTTTTCAAAAATCTTTTGCCCGTACTGGGGATCGAAATCACGACCCCATAGTTACAAAGCGAGTGGTATGATGCTATTGCAACCGTAGTATAATTAAAGAGCTGGTTTATATATTTATTTATTTATTTTACATCGGCCTATTTCTGCAATGAGGCCCGATTAATCACCAACGGAGAATCGAACTACCGACCGCACAGACTGTTTTCACCAGTCCAAACTGAACGATTTAATGCGCTCGGCCACTCTGTTGGCAAAGAGCTGTTTTATTTATTTATTTATTTATTTATTTATTTTACATCGGCCTATTTCTGCAATGATGCCCGATTAATCACCAACGGAGAATCGAACTACCGACCGCACAGACTGTTTTCACCAGTCTAAACTGCACGATTTAATGCGCTCGGCCACTCTGTTGGCAAAGAGCTGGTTTATTTATAATTAATTGATTTTATTTTCGACATTTTTTGTCTATGGAAATTAATATACTAGCAATGAAGAGGCCTTCCGTTATATTATATAAACTCAAAAACGGTCAGAGATAGCAACCTGCGGTTAATTTTTTTGGATTCTCCGTAGTGTATTTAGTCTAGAAAAAATTAAGACCTCATTCGTTTTGCGTATTTTAAAATTATGACAAATTTTACTATCGCTTGATTTATAGAAATTTTATCTTCGCAAGGACATATTTCAAAAACGAAATGTGATAAAGACCAGCGGTTGAAATTTTTGAAATCTTGAGGCCCTAAGTGACTTGCAACAATATTTTCAAAAAAATTTTTTGAAAATTTTTCATTTTTTAAATAATTTTTTGAAAATTTTGACATATCCGAACTAAAAAATGGTTAGGGATAGAAATCTGCGGTTTGATTTTTTAAAAATATACTACCTTGTTTCGTCTAGAAAAAAATTTGGGCTTTAATAAACCAATTATTAAGTTTTGTATGGGCAGTAATCCAAAACCCTTGAAAATGGCCAAAAACCGAAAAAAACGTAAGGGGTAGACCTTAAAAAAATCGTGATTTTAAGCAAAAATTTGTTGTCTCTGATTTTATTGAAAATTGGTACAAATATGTATTTTTGGCCATAGATTAATAAAATTTGGTTCATTTTGAAGTTTGGGCAGAAGTTTTGGAATTATAGGCAAAAAACTGACCCAAATGACCAATTCAACTCAAAAACTAGGAAAGCATAAATTTTTTAAATATTTTTTTCATTATTCCTACTCCAAAATTATAGACCGGGAGCTCATGACAGTTTTTGGTCTCCGATTTCATACAGCATGCCTTTTGGAGGAGAGAATATTTACCCTGTGACAACAAAAAAGGGATGGTACTAAACCCCTGCACGCTTTCCGGTCATAGGGAAAATTGCATTTCCACTTAAACACAAAATTTTTGTGCTTTTCTCTGATTTAATATTGCTTGCCCTTTTGTCAAAAGAAAGTTGTAACAAATTTAAAGTCTTTTAAATATATGCATGCGATTCGGAGGTTCCCAAAGGGCTCAAACGGTCATGTGATCTTGTAATAAAAAAATATGATTTTCCGCGTTTTCACACAGCATGCCTATAATTAAAAGACTTTAAATTTGTTATAACTTTCTTTTGACAAAAGGGCAAGCAATATTAAATCAGAGAAAAACACAAAAATTTTGTGCAAGTGGAAAAGCAATTTTCCCTATGACCGGAAAGCGTGCAGGGGTTTAGTACCATCCCTTTTTTGTTGTCACAGGG
Organism: Liopterus haemorrhoidalis; assembly: GCA_963971575.1. NCBI lineage: Eukaryota > Metazoa > Arthropoda > Insecta > Coleoptera > Dytiscidae > Liopterus > Liopterus haemorrhoidalis. The sequence continues at coordinate 5,214,034 of OZ020613.1, forward strand.
TAAATATTCTCTCCTCCAAAAGGCATGCTGTATGAAATCGGAGACCAAAAATGTCATGAGCTCCCGGTCTATTAGCTCAAAACTATATTTTGGCTAAAATCAGAGTCAAAACATTTTTTGATCAAAATATCAAAATTTAGGGTATTTTTTTAGGGAAAAAATTTGGGACGCTAGGCGTAAATTTGGGACTGTTCGAACCAGTGGCGCACCCCTGGTTTTTTTTGGGGGGGGGGAAACAAAATATTTAAATTATGAATAAGGTTCACACTTCTAAATTTCAAGTGATGATTTAAAAAAAATCTTCTCTCGCTTCGGAAATACAAAGTGATGACCTAAAAAGGGGCCCGGGACACCAACCCCCCACACCCCTTGAGTGCGCCACTGGTCCGGGCCAATTCGGAACGTATGGTCACTTTACTTTAACACTACTTTTTTTAGAGTATAGTCATCGCTATAAAACATGGAAACCATGCCATTTACTGTAAGGATGAATTTGTTTACTAAAGTTTGAAAACCACTGCTTAAATCTATTCTAAATTCTAGACTTTAAAGCACTATAACATTTATCACTTTATAAAATAAACGTAACTACATAATCAAAATATTATTTTATTAAACATGAATATAACATGAAAATGGCCATATAACTTATTAAATTAATATGTTGAATAATTCTTGCAATAAAATTTACTGGCATATTTATTTTAAGTAAACTAATAAGATTTTACAGTATATTACACGGTTTTCATATAAAATTTATGGGGTTTGAAAATCGCGACGGGCGTTGGAATACACTATTTAGCACAAGCAGGTGTTGTATTTAAAAGCAATTGATAAAATCTAGCAACAGGTTGCTGGTCAGCACTATTTAACAAACACTTAAATAATAATAAACTTTGTATTGCATAAGGTATTAATGATTATCAACTGGGTAAGCTATAACAAATGATATTCGGAAGAGATTTCACTAGAAATTTCTAGATAAAGTATTGTTGCTACCAAACATAGTTCTTTTCAAAACAATTTTGTTTCGGTACGCGTCAATTAAACGAGACATAATGAACGACGGTCAACTAGGTGATGGTCAATTGGGTGAAGGTCATTTGGGTGACGGTCAATTAGGCGCCGGGTCATTTGAGTGACAAAAACTTAAGATTTGTTCGTTTGTGTGATCTCAATTGCTTAAGTCGAGTAGTTAGATCAGATTAGAGCTGTTCGATTTTCACAAAAGAACGGCTATTTGCCGAAGAAAAAATATTGTTGTTTATTTTTATCGGTTCCATGACAACTGGGGCCGTAAGACAATTCGGGCCTTTCACAAATGGGGCTTTTCACAACTGGAGCCATTAACAACTGGGGCGATACACAATTCGGGCCTTTCACAATTGGGGCTTTTCACAACTGGGGCCATTAACAACTGGGGTGATGGACAATTCGGGCCGTACACAATTGGGGCTTTTGACAACTGGGGCCATAACTATAAGAGCTAGAGTCTTTTTTTGTTTAAAATAAAAAATAATTCTATTACAAGTTGGCATAAATTATATTGCTTTTGAAAAAAGATATTTGAATGGTTTGATTAAGTACATTTTGGTGGGAATTAGAATAAATAAAAAAATTGTATTTTAAGGGTTGGCTTAAGAAAATTTTCGTGATCATTTAATTAAAAAGAAATTGTATTTTAAGAGTTAGGGTCAGTGTGCAAGTAGTCAGCCTGTTCCAGTAGTCGGCCTTTTTAAAATTAAAACTTAAATAATAGTTTAATATCCCAACTAAATATTTAAAATTTTATATGTCAGTATTCAGCCGTCTTTCTTCTTTTCGATTACTTTCAACCAATAAGAATAGATGTCTCTCAACATTAAATATAAATAAAAGAAGTCAACATCAACAACATGTCTGAACATATACTCTGTGTTGAGTCCAGTTATGGTTAGTGACGCAGTGTATGATTCGAATATTGTACGAGGTAATTATTGTATGGTTTACTATAAATTTATTTACAACAAATATTTAGAACATTAATTATAATAAAAAAGTTTTTCAACATAGATGTCTTCGATTTATTAAATACTTAATGAGGCTGACCATTGGCGAACAATTTTTGGAAAATTCTAGTAGTCAGCCTACGCGGCTGACAACTGCTCGGATAAATTTATTTCTTTTTCTATCATTAATTTAAAAACCAGAAGACAGGCTGTCTTTTTAGGACCTGGCAGACTATTGAACATTGAATACCAGTAGTCGGCCACCAATTGTTTTTACATTAATTTTGGATAGGAATAGTAGAATTTTCTTCTTTCTCGTTCCATTTATACCATTTTCCTCCGGTATTAATTGTTTTGTATCCTACGGCCATGTGGTTACCTTTTTCTCTTTCTACTTTCGCCATATTCCTCAGTTTTCCCTGGATCGTCCTTTCTCTTGAGGTACAGTCATGATCTATGTATATCTTTTTTTCCTTTAATTTGTTTTTACTTGCCAGGATCTTTTGCTTTTCTTCCCAATTTTGCATCGCCACACTGTTAAATCAGTCTAATTTTTCGTAATTATTTTATAAGCTTCTTTGATGTCAACATTCACTCCCAGCTGTTTTTATGAATTCCTTCGTGTCCAGGTTATTTCTTCCTATATTTACTTTTATAATGATATTATTTTTCTTCCTTCTTTTTTCTTGTTCTTCCTCTTTATTTTTCAGTCTTTCGATTCTTTGTATCATACTTTCTTTTTCTATTTTCCACACTTCTTCTTTCTTTTTAAGTTCTCTTATCTCTTCTTTTAGTTTATTAATTGTCTTTCTGATTTTTGATATACATATATTACCATATTACAGATGAAATGCTTTAAAATGTTTATTCTGTGATTAATTAATGTACCTAATTCAATGTAAGTAGTAACAAGGCTGACTACCAGCACCTATGTGGCTGACTATTAAACATTAAAGGCTGATTACTAGTAATTTTGATACATTTTTACATTTTATTTTTTATTAATTACACAAATATGCATTTTTGTAAAATAAAAAATGAACAATAAACTTAAACATTTAAATAATTAAATATGTGTTTTTTTATTTTTAATTAGTACAAGTACGATATTTGCGACGTGTTGAAAATCATGATGTCCTTAAATGGCTGACCACTAGCACAATGACCCTATATTAAGTAATATTTGATGCTTTTTGACTATATAAATAAAAAATGAATTTTAGGGTTGGCTTAAGTAAATTTAAGTGTTCTTTTGAATAAATATATAAAAAATGTAAAGTTAAAAAAGTACTATCATACATAAAAAAAACTAGGAAAACCAAATAGTCAAACAAAAAATAACTGATTTTCCCATAGTTGACTCATATTAATTAAATTTAGTTACAAAATATTTACTTCTAAAATTAAATATATTTTTTATTTCTGTATTCAAAAGAACACTTAAATTTACTTAAGACAACCCTTAAAATAATTTTTTTATTTATATAGTCAAAAGAGTACTAAATTTTAATTAATCTAACCCTTAATATACAATTTCTTTTTAATCAAATGAATACGAAAATTTACTTAAGCCAACCCTTAAAATGCAATTTTTTTATTTATTCTAATTTCAACCAAAATGTATTTAATCAAACCATTTATTATTATTTTTTTTTTTAAAGAAGACACAATTTAATTTATGCCAACTTGTAAAATAATTATTTTTTATTTTAAACAAAAGAAGACTCTAGCTCTTATAGTTATGGTCCCAGTTATCAAAAGCCCTAATTGTGTACGGTCCGAATTGACCTTCGCCCCAGTTGTTAATGGCCCCAGTTCTCAAAAGCTCCAATTGTGTACGACCCGAATTGTCCATCGCCCCAGTTGTGAAAAGCCCCAATTGTGAACGGCCCAAATTGTATAACCAGACAACTGGGGCCCAGTTATTTCTCAAATATCCCCCACTACATCGTAGTCGTACACGATACATTTTTCCCAAAAAAAAAATATATATATATATATACAGTTACTCACAAAATTGAGCATACAAGAATTTGACAAAGATACTTTTTAATAAATCGTGACTATAAAACAGATTTTTTTAAAACTAATGAATTTTAATTTATAAAATACACCTTGCAGATCCAAAATTATTACAAATACTATAAAGTATAGTAATATTTGTTAAAAATTTGTTAAGGAAAACCGAAAATGATAATTTTTTAGAGAAACAAAATTGAGCGTACTAATTAATTTTGATTGATTTAAGACCTGTCTTTTACTGAAATTATATTGCATAGGTTTTATCTTGCAACAGATGGTTTTTTCATTAGTTTAGTTTGCATTAGGCCACATTCAAGTACAGTGATTTTGTTTCTATCATAATGGAAAATAAACGTAAATAGACTGACGAATCTACACGAAAACTAATAGTTAAATTATACGCCCGGGGTCATACAATGCGTGAAATAGGTGATATAGTAAACCGCAGACATTCCACAATTCAAAAAATAATAAATAAATTTAAATATGAAAGTACTATCAAAAACAAAACGGGCAGAGGCAGAAAAAATTGTTATCAACTGTGGATGAAAGATTTATTTTGCGAAAAATCAAGCAAGATCCTAAAATTAGTGTACCCCAGTTAACGTCAGAATTGTCACAAAGATTAAATAAACAAATTTCAGTAGAAACAGTCCGCCGAGTACTCAATGGATCAAAAATAACTGCAATGGTCGAATTGCACGCAAGAAACCATTGATTGCAAAAACGAATAACAAGAAATGCTTAGAATTTGCAAAAATGTATGTAAACAAACCAATTAGCTTCTGGAATAAAGTTATTTTTTCTGACGGGACGATTTTTTTTTGTTTTGGTTCGGATGGCAGACAAATTGTTTGGCGGATGCCCAATACAGAATTTAAAAAAATTAATACTGTTCCGACAGTAAAACACGGAGGTGGATCAGTTATGTTGTGGGGTGCTATGGGCTCAAACGGCCCAGGTAATTTAGAATTTATAGAAGGGATCATGTATAAATGGAAATATCTAAACATCTTGAAAAATAATCTTACGGCTACTGCAGAAAAATTAGATATGCCACCAGTTTATTAATTTCAACAAGATCACGATCCCAAACATACTGCGCTTATTGTAAAGGAATGGTTGTTATACAATGCACCAAAATTACTCAAAACACCGCCACAATCGCCTGATCTCAATCCAATTGAAAATTTATGGTGAGAATTAAAAGTTCGGATAAAAAAAAAATATTTTTTTAATAAAAATGATTTTAAAACAAAACTTCAAGAAGAATGGAATAATATACCAGCAGAAGTTTGTGGAAAATTAGTGCAGTCTATGCCAAATCGCCTTCAAGCAGTAATAGAAGCAAAAGGTGACGCGACAAAATATTAATTTAAATTAACTGATTGTTTTCTAATTATTTTATTAGTATTACTACTTTTTGTACGCTCAATTTTGTGTCTCTGAAAATGTATACATTTTTTGTTTTCTTTAACAAATGTTTATTAAATATTATTTAATTTTATACCATTTATGATAATTTTGTATTTCTAAAATGTATTTTAGAAATAAAAATTAATTGGTTTAAATAATCTAGACATCTTTAGCTAAGAGGTATATTTCTAAAACTTTTGTACGCTCAATTTTGTGAGTAACTGTATATATATAATATTAACAAAGGTAAAAAAAAATAGCTTACATGTTGTACTTAATGAAATTTATATTGAAAAATTCGTCCAAATTGTAGACAATTCTCAATAAGTTTTTTTTCCTGCTCTATGGTATCCGTGCGGATACCATATTGGGATTCCGTCCTTCGTTAATTCATCATTATCTCTTCAATGGGATAATGCAGGTGAAGAATGGAGCAGCAAAACCACAATAACTTTTAAATAATCAGTTTATTAACAACGAAAACCAATACACTATCAAATTCTTTATTTAAACAATATTTGCTATTCAGTTTGTTTCACCTTTGCACAGCACATGACTGAAACACAGTTAGATCACAACTGATTAGCTGAGTTTTAATACCCAACATTTCAATTAATAAATTCTTAATTCATGCCTCATTAAAAATTATCTTAATCTTTTTGATTCTGTTAATAATCCTTCGGTGTCAACATACATGTATATACAAGGCATTTGAGAGTGTCTGGTATAAAGGTATCTTTTATAAACTTATAAATAGGGTCCGGCAAAAATATGCAACGGTACTTTAGTTAGGTGTTTTTCGATAAAAGAGCGGCACATGTGTTATCTGTAGAAATAAAATGTAATTATATATGTTTGTAATTGGCCCTGCTGACAAATAGCGTATAAAAATTTAATATCTTATCAAAATCTGACCAATGGCAAAGGAGTGACTGGAATAATCTCGGATATAATCCCAAAATAATGAGGTGCCGTTATTAAGATAATAATTGATGTGAAGTGTGAATTTTCACACATTTCAGGGTTTCGAAGGTATTTAGTAACTGAATGATGATTATTTGCCAAAACAAATTTTATGTCAAAATATTTGAGTGACCGGAATTACCTATCTCGGATATAATCCCAAAATAATGAGGTGTCGTTATTAAGATAAGAATTCATTGCGGTACAAGTGTTTTATTCTTTTGTTTTTTGTTGGTTTTTTGTTAAAATAATGTTTAAAATAGCACGCATATGGCAGAAGTACCGTTGCATATTTTTACCGGTCTCTACTTATAAAACTAAAATTTCCATCACAATTAATACATCTAATAAATTCTTATATTGAAAACAGAACATTTGCGCTTAAAGTCAAAAACGCAACCTCAACAACAAAAAAATATTATGAGGAGTACCTCAAGTATCTATACTAGGGCCATTATTATTCAAAATATTTATTAACGATATCCCTCAAATATTTTCGAATATGCAGCTAGCCTTATATGCTGAGGACACCGCAATTTTCTGTTATGTGATACTTTCTGTACTGAATAAATGCCATCCCGTTTTTTAATACAAATTTATCTAACGGATTGTTATCTAACGCATAATAAGACTGAAAGATTGAAAGGAGTAATTCCAATAAATTCGGCACTTGGAATTTTCTACCACCGATTCTATGTCAGAAGGGACGTACGGCATAACCGGTATTTGGTCAATACCATAGGCATGTCTAAGATGATAGTAGAGCACGCGGAGAGCAGCATTATGTCGAGACACGTAGCTCGACGCTGCAAGAGATGGACAAGCAGACAGAATGTGCATAATCGTTTCAGGATGGTGGTGGCACAACCTACAGAGTGTGGACTCTGCTATTTGGAATATGCGAGCCCTGTACGCCAAAGTATTTATAACACCATCCTGACACGCAAACACAAAACCTTCTGTTTCCGATCTCAAACCAGCAGACTTAAGAAACGAGAACGTGAGTTCGGTGGACAACTCTAGACTTTTAATATGTTTGAAGAACACAGAGTGCAACAAGAACAAGAGTATATTATTATTATTATTAACTTGGGTAGGACAAGATCATTTAAAGGAGGACTGTCGTCTCAAAAGAGGGCATATAACGGATCCATTAATCATTTGCTATGTGAAAAACTTTTTCTTTTAATGTTTATTTAAACTGTTTTGAGTTGTATATTGAATTAAAAACTTTTTTGGAAAGTTAAATGTTGAGATCAAACTACTCCTAAATAGTTTGCAACTAGCTTAACATTTGTGATAGTCGAAACTGTCTAGATATCAAGGGAACTTGTTCGTTGTGGTGTAAATCTATGTCTGTGTAAATCTGTGTTCTGTTTAGTTTGTGTGAGTTTGGCAGAATATAGAAGTATATTGCACCAATATTTGTGGCTGCAAGATATGTTTTAATCAAAACTATCACTGCAAATAAATGTTAATTAAAAAACAATAAAGGTACCTTGACACTAATTGTTTGCAATGGTATATCTAGATTCAGTCATATCTCCTTATTCGTAGCTTTACTACGAAGGTTACCTTTTAAGTTTTTACAAACGACCACTAGATGGCAATACAGGTTAGGTTAGGTTCTCCCGTTCAACGCGGGGGATACGTTCTGGACATGATCGCGTTAAATTTTTGAAAAAAAAAACATTGTACGACTCTAAAAACACTTTATTTATTAAATAAACATTAAGGATAACAAAAAGGCATACATTAAATAATTAATAATTTATTTGTTTTGCTCCACGTTGAAAAAAGAAATCTAGATTCCCTTTTTGGTCTCTCTACGTTTATTGAGCAAAATTTGCCGATAACTGTCAAGTAATGCATTACAGCCACGTTTAACAGCACTCACCCGCTCGTAATCTTCGTCGTTCTCTTCTAACAACTCCATGCATTGATTGTGAAGAGAAAGTGCCTTTTCGATGGTTTTAAGTGTTAAATTTCGCATGGGAACAGGTTCGTCATTTTCTAGGGACGTATGGCAGTCCATTTCCTGCAGCTCTTCATTAGTCAAAGGTTCACCGTGTGATTTTAACAAAGTCTGAATATCATCTTCATCAAAACCTTCGATGCCTTCGGAAATGGCTGTATGACTAATATCTTCGATGATATTTTCAACATAATTTTCATGATTTCAACTTCAGCAATTTCACTGAACAATCTTTTCCAATTACCCTTCATACACTACTGGGTGACTTCATTCCACGCTTTGTCGATGTATCTGATAGATTAAAAATCTTAAATTGTTGGTTGCATTATAACGAATCCGCACTAGACGGGGCCGCAATGGACGGGGTTACCTGTATTGAAATGTGTCAATACTATATTCGTAAAATTTTACATTTATTATTGTGAAATCAGTGGGAGCTTATAAATTGACGGAGTAATTTGTTGACAGTGAGCGTTTAAAAAAACAAGTTTGTGAAAAAATGTATATTACTCGTGAAGGTTTTCGTTGGATGATTTTTTTACGATTTTAGTAAAGGCCTAACTCAACAACAATGCATAGATTTGCTTTGTTCAACTTTTCGTAATGAAGTACCATCAGAAAAGACTGTTTACAATTGGTTTGCAGAATTTCGACGTGGTCTTGCGTCCGTTAGTGATAAATCTCGACCATAATCGGTTGTGATTCAAAAAACATGGATGCTGTGTGCAAAATGTTTGAAAAATATCGACATGTGACTTGCCGTGAGATAGAAGCATCCTTTGGCATATCGCAGACTGCAATTCATTCGATTTTGCATGAACATTTAGCTGTGAAGAAGATCTGTTCCCGATGGATTCCGCATAATTTGACCGACGCTCAAAAAAAGGCTCGTGTTGATTGGTGTAAGGGAATACTAAAAAAATTCAACCTAGGCACTGCATAATCCGTATACAACATCATTACAGGTGACGAAACTTGGATTTATTCATATGAACCGGAAACTAAGCAACAATCCACTGTTTGGGTCTTCCAACCGAAACCTACAAAAGTTGTTCGTTCATGAAGCATTTCCAAGAAAATAATCGCTTGTTTCTTCGGTTGTACTGGACATGTCGCAACCATTCCTTTAGAGGATTGGAGAACATTAATTGAGAATAAAAAAGCCGAAAACTATGTGGAGCTCGTTAAAAATTTGATTGAAAATTATCATCATCTGGGGTGCAACATGAGCGTGAAACTTCATTTTTTAAACAGTCATCTTGACAAATTTCCTGTCAATCTTGGAGATGTTACTGATGAACAGGGTGAACGTTTCCATCAGGATTTAAAAGAGATGGAGAGACGTTATCAAGGAAGGTGAGATACTAACATGATGGCTGACTACTGTTGGAGTACTAAAAGAGACTTATCGGGAATGGTGTACTCCAGAAGATCTAACAAACGACCATTTAATCCTTAAAAGATTTTGTATTTTTATTTTAACACTCCAATGCATTAAAATGTAATTAAAACAGTTCTCATTTTCTTTCTTTCACTATAAATAAAATTTTAAGAATATTTTCTAATTATTTAGTCCTTATTGTTCGCCAAATTTGTACCAATTACAGTATCGACGTCTAAAATTAAACGATAGAAGCATTATTTGGCCGAAAATATGTATTGGTTGTAGAGCAAAAATCTGATGTGATACGCAAAAATTGATGTGATATTTGAGTTCAGCAGCACCAAATTAGTAAGAAACAAGTCTTAGATGTAAATCAGCAAAAATTGTGTTGACCAGTGTTATAAATTTTTCGATGAAATGACAAAAAGCCATGTGTATCACGCGTTACGAAATGGCAGGATTTTACACACGACAGGTTGAAACACTCGCTACGCTCATGTTCCAATTCTCATGCCTGGTGTAAAAAGCCGCTCATTCCGTATCTTATACAACAAATAACTATTTAAGCATCAAAGTGCTGGGTTTTGCCCTTTTTCCCGGCGTAACTAATTGTGTGTGGTAACATAGTATTAAACACTATTGTTAAAAAATAATAAAATATTTATACTTGAATACATAGAAATACAATTAGGCATATGTATAACCACTATGTAATTTTATTTTTTAAATTTGTACTTTAATTGCCTGGCAATAAAATATTTTATATATATATATATATATATATATATATATATATATATTTAAGCATCTCGTGGAATATAATTGATAACATTGTGACATTGTTTATGGTGAGACTAGATATATATTGTAAACAATAAAAATAAATCTTCAATCAAGAATGATACCCTCTACTGAATGTCACCCAAAGCGAACCACATCCTCGTCCCTTTTAGTACATCACTACCAGTGAGTAGTTAATTTTTTTAACGCTAGAATCGCTATATGTTTGCAAATACTGTATCTTTAAATGTAGTTGCTGACAGAAAAGATCTATGTATGTTTGCGTATGTTCTCCGATGCTCATATGTATGTCAGTGTGAGTGCATGCCTGTGTGTGACTGTTTAAAGGGATAGACAGTGAAGTGTGCGTCCGACAGTCTGATTGGCAGGGCCTAAGGCCGATAGCAAAAGCGTTATAAAGAGACAAGATTCTGTTTACATTTCCATGACTCAGACCGACGTAAATATTTGCAGCTCAACTCAGTACTTTAAAAAAACAGGAAACTGTGCATTTTTAATCAATTAGATGAAGTATTTACTACTAATTTATAATTCCCAGAGGCTAATAGTTCACATTTTAATTTCTAGAAATCGTTGGAGTGCTGATGTAGATAGTGACTACAGTGACTGTATAAAGACAGTGTGGCCATATGAACTGTAGCCGCCATGTTTATTCCAGATTTGTATTGGGTTATATAGAATAAATGTTAATATATCCTAATATATTATAATATTTCTTAAATTTTTAATAGTTTTACGTGTTTATGTATATGTATATGTGAATATCAATTTATTGTTAAGAAAAAACATGTATATGATTCAACATTTATTAAGATAAATATTAAAATTGCCTACCGATGAAGGTATTTTTTTGAAATGTTTGCAACATAAAAGAAAACATGTGAAAAAAATTCTTAAAAAAGGACATGAAAGGAAATATAAGAGATATGTTTTTATTATTTTATAAATTTATTTGAGGACCTATAAAAACTAAAACATTTTTTTTTATAAAAACGGGAGTTTCAAACATTTTAATTTGAATATTTTAAATTTAAGAAAACAAGTTCAAACAGGACATTAGAATTAGAATAAAAAGATAGGGAAAAAATGATGATAAGGTTCTATAAAAATTAGAGAACCCAACATTTCTCTAATTTTTTGGAAAACGCATGTTTATATAAAAAAAAAGGATATTTTCATATTAAAAAAGAATAAGCAGAACATGTTATATACCCTAAGTTCAAAAAGAAATTACATAAGAGTTGGCTATGGAAAAATAAAATAATGTATACCAGTGTTTCTCAACAGGTGGTCCGCAGAAAAATTTTAGTGGTCCGCGAAAGTTTTCGTATGTTTTTTTGCAGTTTTTTTGTTTTTTTTTTAGACACATTTTTTATGTAAATAATTTATATTTTGTTTATATTCTGTAAACTTTCTGTGATTTTCTACAAATAAAATTTATTTAGTAGCACATTAAATATATTTGTTTTCTTGCAAAAAATTAACCAACAATTATTATTAGTGGTCCGCGTTAGAAAATTATATATTTTACTGGTCCGCGGTGCGTTTTTGGTTGAGAAACACTGATGTATACTACAAGCTTTATGTAACAATAAATAACGTATGACAACAAGAGTGATTTAATTAATTCAGACAGTAAATTAATTCTAAAGCTTTCTGTTGGCATTACTTTTATTTTCCATAGCCAACTCTTATGCAATTTCTTTTTGAACTCATGGTATAAATGATATATTAATAAAGAAAACTGATGTATATATTATCAATTATGCATTTATTCAACTAAAATTTTGGTCAGGTGAAAAATAAAATGAAATCAGCATGGAATAACATTAAAATTAATGAAAGTAAATACTTCTTATAATTGTGAAGCCATCCATTGATTTACTGGCATAATGTTTTTTTATGTTCATTTAGCCTTTTTCCCAGCAATTTTAAACCTAAACATAACAAATCGTTTCATTATTTTTAATTTTAATTTGTGACAATTTAAAATATTTGCACAGTTTACATTATCTACATTACTCATTACTCATCACAAACACAACAATATTCACTATTAAACGTCTAAATATACGTATATTATTTGAAAATATCACTTAAATCTGTTGAAACACAAGCTAAACACATGTAAACCATATATAATCTCTAACAAATTTGGTAGAAACATGGCGGACTTCAGCTCGACCAATAGAAAATGAGACCATCGTATGGCCACACTGTCTTTATACAGTCACTGTAATAGTGACCACCATTCAGAACCAGATACACCATTTAGTTGATGGACGAGTCCAACTAAAATTTCAAGCAAGAAAATATGCCAGAGAACACTTACAGTCTGTTCCAAACGGTTAAGCGGAACTAGATTTGGCAATCTAGTTACTTTCATCGTTTAAATTGTGCTTTCCAGACGTTTTGTTTAAGCTTTGTAAATCATACTTACAGTAAACAATTTTTGGTTAAGGTTAATATCATTTTAAAATGTCATTTTCTTTATATTTTGATTTTTTATGTCATTCTTAATACAAATTTCCCATTTATTTATTTTTTTGTCATTAAAGTATGTAAAAAAATAATTTAACTTTGAAATATGTCTTTCGTTTCCATGGTTTCATTGCTGCAATTTTAAATTTTGACATTCCAACGTGAAAAATTAAATAACCCAAGCAAGGTCGCTTTTCGTGACAACCTAAAAGAACGAAATTCCCATTTAGTTCCACCTAACCATTTGGAACAGACTGTAACACTTCACTCAATAAGTCTCCGGTCTGACATATCTATGGCAACACTGTTGACAGACCCATATGATTTCTGGATAATACCAATCTTCAAACGATACGTGTGAAAATTTCATGACATTCTGACAATTAGTTTAGAGGTTACAGTGATTTTAGTGACTCCAGATTTGTAATTTTCAAAAGAATGGATAAAAAAGAATTTCGTGTGTTGGTTAAACATTGTTTTTGATGGGAAAAAATACTGTTGAAGCCAAACAATGGCTTGATAAGCGTTATAGAGACTGCACCAAGCAAATCAACTATCACTGATTGGTATGCTGAATTTAAACGCGGTCGTACAAACAACGATGTTGCTGAACGCTCTGGTCGCCCAAAATCGGCAATTGTTCCGGAAAACATAAAAAAAGTCCACAAAATAGTTTTGAAAGACGAGCAATATTATCGCCTGAACGACCTCTGCGTTGATAACGAACTCTTGGTGTATCAATAATCATACCACTTGCACAAAAAGTGGTCGAAGTTTTCTTCGAGTAATCGTAACTGATCGCCTGTTTTCATAAGAAACTTGCACGATATTTATGCGTTGCTGCACAGTATACAGCGCCATGATGAATTTGCAATGTATTTAGATACCAACACAAAATGCCATAGCTCATTGTTACGTGAAAAGTTCCAAAGTAAGCAGTTCTAAGTATATCAGAAGAAACCATATCTTTAAGTTTTTTTTTAATATAAAACAAGATTTGCTAAGTTTAGGTAGCATATATCTAACTTGTTTTTGCCAACTCAGATTATCACTTATCATTATACCTAAAAAATTTATTGACTGGGAACACTGAATACTTTTTTGTCCTCGTAAGTGGATATATGGGCTGGTAATAGGTGCATTTTTGTGTCCATGGAAGAGCAGAGCATGACTTTTTTTGTATTTAAAATGAGTTTATTTTCCTAGCAGCATTGACTCATTGTTTCCAAGTTACTTTTACCATCGAAAGCTATTGAAGTTTCATCTGCATTATGAAGGAAGTGTGAAGTATCATTCGCATATAGACAAATAGCATTATTTGGAAATAATGTAGGCAAATCATTTATATATAAGAGAAATAAAACTGGGCCAAGAATAGAACCTTGTGGGACTCCAGTGTTATACTGTTGCTTGAGAGATATGAAATTATTATGGTTTTGTCTAATAGAAACAACTTGTTCTCTATTAGACAAAAATGATAAGACCCACGATTGCGGTGGACCCATGATACCTATGTCATTTAATTTGTTTGCCATAATGGAGTGTTTGACTAAATCAAAAACTTTAGAAAAATCGTAAATGTAATGTACGGCCGATTATGATGTACCTCTTAGTAAAGGCGGTCATCCCAAAATATCTTGTTGGTCTACTAGTGGATCGCGATAGTTTTAATGCCCACCCCTGGTTTAGACCATCAAAAAAATGTCGGTTAAATATCTAAGGTGCGTTCGGCATAACTGTGCAGTGTTAATTCTGTGGCGTGCAAGTTTTTTGTCACGTGACCACTGTATACACTGCAAGAAAGTCAAAGAAGAACGCCTTGTTAAGATTGTGCAGTTATTCTTGTTATTCTAACCTATTCTTTTTTGTAAACAAATGAGTTGGAGGGAAGACGTCTCTTTGCCCTTTATTGCGATTGCCCATCTTGTAACTAGATATATTACCATACAGCCTATAGATCATACTTATTCATATTTGTTTGACCAAATAATTTTAAAAGATTTGTGGCAAATATTCAGTGAAGAAAATCTGTAGAGCAAACATTTGAAATAGTCTGATAAAATATTTGAACAGACCCTGTTGACCTATTGCTCTATTAAACACTGCAAAATGTCATGGGGAAATTTATTTAAAGACTGAAAATAACCGAAGAAAACCAATAAAAAATCAACTTCAGAACTAATCACATTTATCTACAGTGGCGCTCTCAATTTCGAGTGGAGAAATAAGAAAACTCGAATGTCATATTTACAAAACTTTTATTTAGTTAGAAATTCAAACAGAAAAAGTAAATAGTTTAGTAAATAAAGAAAAATAGATATTATGGCAAATGGTTAAACACTAAAACATACAAATATAAATTGCGATACTTTGTATAAATATATAGACATGGTTTCCACATTTATTAATTTGACTAGCTGCAGTATAGACGATTTCTTTGGCTTAGGCGGGACTATGGTCTATTTCAAAGTAGAAAAATGTGTGTAAGAAGATAGCAGCTGTTTGTCCTTGCTTCGGATTGGTTTAGATCGTCATCCCTATTACACTGTTAAAATATTGTTTTTAGTCCAAGTTGACTGATGTTCAGTGTCGTACATTGGAAATATATATTATTTAATTTTTTTTATATATTTTGTTATTATTTACATATTTAGACTTTTATTTATATTCTTGGCGTAGATTTTATGGAGTAAATTCTCCATGTAATTTGTTTTACGCAGTTATATACTTTTTAGGTTATCTGACATATAAATATTTTTTGACACTTGACAATTAACAGATCAAGAGAGATGACTAATGTGAGGCCAAAAGACAGCCCAGCTGATTGTGCCCAAAGAAGAAGTTATTGATATAATTTTTAGACCTTCAAATATACGTATATATTTAATTTTTATTCACAATAATTATTTAAATAAGAAACTTTAGCTCTGAAGGTATATTGTTTGTTTTATTTCTTTATTTAAACTCTTTTACCCAAATCTCTCTTTTTATATATAGTACATAATTTTTAAAATTAATATTTTTTTAACTTTTTAAAATTTCCCATTAAACTGAATTTATGTCGTATAAATAACGTAAGTGTATTATCTGCCTTGTTTATTTCAATATCTTATTAAACTTATTTAAATTTAAAAAAAATCACTTGCTAACCCAGTTGCTACGCCCATGCCCTAGTTGTAACTTATTTTAAATTTTCCGCTATACTGTATTTGTTCAGTGTAAATCGTACTCGGTTCACAGCGCTATCTACTTTTTTAAAATTTGAAATAGACCATAGATTTTCAAATACAGTAAATTTACCGATTGATTGAAACTTTTGATCATTTTGTTTAGGAAAATTCCACTTCAATATATAAAAATTAGCTGTGGCCACCACAGGACCGACCGCCATCACATAGTTCTTTTATAAAATACCTAAAGTCTGTTCCAAACGGTTAAGCGGAACTAAATTTTGCAATCTAGTTACTTTCATCGTTTAAATCGTGCTTTTCGACCGTTTTGTTTAAGCTTTGTAAATCATACTTACAATACCCATTTTTTGGTTAAGGTTAATATTATTTTAAATTGTCATTTTCTTTATATTTTGATTTTTTGTGTCATTCTTAATACAAATTTCCCATTTATTAATTTTTTTGTCATTAAAATATATAAAAAAATAATTTAATTTTGACATAGGTCATTCGTTTCCATGGTTTCATTGTTGTAATTTTAAATTTTGACATTCCAACATGAAAAATGAAATAACCCAAGCAAGGTCCCTTGTCGTGACAACCTAAAAGAACGAAATTCCCATTTAGTTCCGCCTAAGCGTTTGAAACAGACTGTACATTCTAGCAGCATAGTAGAAATAACTTGGCCTAATATTTTCTAACAGAGATATTATTTAGCATAACCATGGAAACGTTACATATATGTAAGTATGAAAAAATAGAAAAAATTTCGAAAAATTTTTCAAAAATCTTTCGTTTTATCAAAAAATGTCTTCAATAAAAGTTGTTAGTTATTGCTTTTGTAGGAACTTTTGTTAAATACATTTTTTCGAAATATTTTTCTGTTGTTAAATATTCGCAAAAATCTTAAAATCGACACGAGTAAACTCCCATTTCTAGTGAACCGATTTTTACCAAAAGTTGATCAACTCGTGCCATTGATGTCAAAAACTTAGATATGGATTTTGACATTTCGAGATTTCTATGGATCTCCACGAATTGAGGTCCCTACATAACGTTTTGACTATTTTTAGCATGATGTCTGTCTGTCCGTCTGTCCGTCTGTCCGTCTGTCCGTCTGTCCGTCTGTCCGTCTGTCCGTCTGTCCGTTTGTCCGTCTGTCCGTTTGTCCGTCTGTCCGTCTGTCCGTCCATCCGTCTGTCTGTGTACACGTGCAGAGCAAATTCGGCTAAAAGGATTTTTATGAAACTTCATATTTAAGCTTCTACCATCAATGGCACGAGTTGATCAATTTATTTAACCAAAGTTGCTATAAATGCAATAACTAATAACTTTTATTTGAGACGTTTTTTGCTAAAATAAAAATTTCAAATTTTTTTTATAAAATCTTTCAAAAGTCTGAATTTTTTCATACTTATATGTAACGTTTCCATGGTCATGTTAAATAATATCTCTGTTAGAAAATATTAGAAAGTTATTTCTACTCTGCTGCTAGAATGTATTTTATACAAGTACTTTATGATGGCGGTCGGTCTTGTGGTGGCTACAGCTGATTTTTTTTATATATTTTTCTGTTAAGTCAATAATATGGGAGATATTTTAAGTTTTTTAAGAAACAGTTTTAACCCCGAAACACTCCCCTAGAATATAAATTTTGAGATGCCTTATAGCTTGTGTTCGAATCCTGGTTACACTCTATTGTCAACTGACAATAACTGAAGCGCCTCTAGTGAGATTTTGAGAAACTGACGGTTGTAGGATAGTCGAGTTTGTGACAAGCATGGGAATATGTTCTTAGAAGTGGAAAGACAGTTAAAGACCATTTTAGAGTGTGTTCCCGTGTGTTTCAATAAATATCACATGAAGATACCATTGAACCTGTCAAAAATATCCTACCAAAGTCAGCCATGAAGTGAATGCAGTAGCGCCTCTATCGGTAGAGTCAGATGCCAATAATCGTACCAAATTACATGAAAATATGTTCAGCTGCTTTTGCGTAAATTTCGGAAAATCGTGAAATTTTTATATTTTTCTATTCTAAATAGTCCCAGATTTTCCAGCTAAGAGCCTCATGTGGCTCTGGAGCTACCAGTTGGAAACCGGAGTACCCTGGAAAGTTTTCAAACTAAGTTTTGTACATGTAATATATGCAAATCTTTTCTCTTCGTTATTTAGAAAATGACAGTTCTATTATGTTCTTAATAGTTCATGTCTGTGTATGACAACATAAAAACTATTAAAAATAAAATACACAAAAAGCCACTCTGATATATGGCGTACGCGTACGCTGTATTAAATGTTATTTATTTTAAACAATTCCCGGAAAATGCAATAGTTTTACCTAATGTACAATGTGTTTTTTAATTGAAATATATGGGATCGTTTGAGAATGATATATTTTTAGCTAAATTTCAATGAAAACAAGTTTAGTTAATTTAATTTAGTTATTTACTGTAATTAACATTTTTTGCACTAAATTAACTGTTTAGTTATAGTATTTATTTAAACTTTAGTAATTTAATTAATTATTTGTATTTTTTTGTTTTTCTTTTTTGTTTTTTGTTTTTTGAAGTCTTGCAATTACTATCTTATCTAAAGCCCCTAGATAAAAAAGTAGTATTTTAATTTTATTGCACAAAAAAAAAATGAGTTTTGGGAATCTCTCAGATGGGTAACTAATGGCAAAATTTTATTTTAAAAATGAGTTATTTACGTTAAAACTTAACGTAAATAACCTACTTAATATGCGATTTTATATAGTTTTTATTCAAACAGGCATTATTTATTGTTACAGACTTTTTAATTAGCAACAAAAAATATTTTTTTATGCGGATGTTATATTACCTCCCATTAATAATAGTTTTCTAATAAAATAATTTTTTATCAGTCTTTAAAATACAACATTAAGACTTTTTGTGGGTGAGTGTATGTCTTTTTTTATTTCATAATCGGTTATTTTCTACCAATTTAATCGAAAATCGATTATAATAAGAGTCATGCAAATATATGCAACGGTACTTTTAATAGGTGTTTTTCTATAAAAAGAGGCAAATGTAGAAATAAAATGTAATTATATATATTTGTAATGTGCCCTGCTGACAAATAGTATAGCGCAGCGTTTCCCAAAGTGTAGGTCGCGACCCGGCACCGGGTCGCAGAAAAATTTGGCCGGGTCGCGAAATAATTGTAAAAATATTTATTTTTTTTACGTCAGTTAATCACTAGAATAGTGAGTATTTGTGCTCTTTATTACTATACTATAATCTTTATTACTATACTATACTCTTTATTGTTATAAAGCTACTGCTTTAAAATAAAATTTGTTTTGTAAATAAATGTTTTTTTTTCATAAGGTGGGACGCGAAAAATTTTAAAACTTCGTACCGGGTCGCGGTCAAAAAAGTTTGGGAACCGCTGGTATAGCGTATAAAAATTGAATCTTATCAAAAACTGACCAATGACAAAGGAGTGACTGGAATAATCTAATAATCTCGGATATAATCCCAAAATAATGAGGTGTCGTTATTAAGATAAAAATTGATGTGAAGTGTGAATTTTCACACATTTTAGGGTTTCGAAGGTATTTAGTAACTGAATGATTATTTGGGATGCCAAAACTAATTTTATGTCAAAATATTTTTTTATGAATTTTAATTCGAATGCCTAATACCATTATTTAAGTTTCTAAATATGTGCAGTATTTTTTTTTTTATATAGCAAGGTTCATTAAGATTTTGAAAATTGCGCCTATGGCTTCCATTGGTTGCTTAAATCATAAGTCACGCCCTCTGATTTCGTATACATTCAAACATAGAATTAAATTATAATTTGAACACTTCCCACTGGTTATTTAATTTACGTTTTTAAAAATAAAATGCAACATTTACTAAAATATAACTAGAATTTTGACATAATAATTTAAACAAAATAAAAATGCAAAAAATAAAATTGACAGGAATCGAACTGTAGCTTGAAAATAACGAAGTAACGACGCTATGAACTACGCTACGGGCGCTTACTTATTTATTGTTTTACATAGCGAATTAAATATTTAACATATTTTAGTTAAAAACACAAAAAACTGCGTTATTTTCCGAAAACATAATCTGATCAAAAATTCCTGTTGTATTGTTGTATTCCGGTTCACACCAATGTATATTACTTAGAATTTTTTCAGATATTTAGTTTAAACCATCTGGGCTACAGGGTGTGGGATAATTTTTTTTGCATAATTTTGTCAAAAATCGCCTCAAAATAATTTATTTTGCAAAAATAAAATTTTGATCGTTAATCCACGTACTAAGGGCTGTCATTTGATACCCTACTCAGAATTAAATTTTTTTTTCGATGTGCACATATTTGTTTATATTTTTAGTGGGATATGTTTTTTAGATATTTTAGTATTTTTCCTATGTGCGGGTCAAAGAGTTGTATAAGCATCCAAATTTCAACTCTCTAGGTTTAGCCGTTTGGCTACAATTTTTTCCGAACTGACAGACAGACGACAAAATGACGGTATAAGGGTTTTTTGGTCATACCTCCAAAACCCTAAAAACAACGACGTTATGCGAAATTCGGAGTCGATAGAAAACTGTACCCAATGTGAAAATTTTTGTTTGTGTGTTTTTTAAAATCTAATATTTGCAAATGTTTATAGAATTGCGATTGTATACGATCGCATACGTAGTATATTTGACCTCTGTAAACATTTAGTTATTTTATTTTACAGTTGGTAAAAAATGATTACGTTTATTGACAAATAAAAAAAAAAAAAAAACTAAAAACAATGCAATTTAAAAAAACTAGAATTGTTGAAAGCTATAGGTTTATATATAGATACATTTGAAAAATATTTCGAATGCGTTTTAATGAATGAGTAAGAGTTTTGAAATAGTTGATTTAAAAACTCATTTTTAAAATGTCGAAAAGGGTAATATCCGATGTTACAAAACATTCAATACAAATTGTTATTGACAAAAGAATCAAATATGTGAAAATATATGCAATATGTGAGTGATGAAAGCTTGCGTTGAAGTATTTGATAATTATTTATGGGTAATGAAATGTGGAAAATATTCAAATTAATATTTCATTCACGCTAAATGCATCGTTTAAAATATCACCTTTGATTTTTGCTCCAATAACACACTTTATATTATGGTAAATATATACCAGGTCTACAAGTATGAAATGTGGATTTTTTTTTTTAAATAAAACCCATTAAACTCAAAAGAACAGTAAAAGTTTATTTATTCAAAGTATGCTCCATTAGAAGTTATACATTTTCCCCAACTTTCAGGCAATTTGTGAATACCTCGCCAGTAGAACTCTTCCCATTTTCCCGCAAACCATTCATCTAGCCATTCTTTCACATTTTCATATGAACAAAAGTGCTGCTCGGCAAGTGCGTGACCCATCGATGCGAACAAGTGGTAATCTGAAGGGGCCAAGTCTGGCGAGTAAGCGGTATGGGATAACACTTCCCACTTGAGTGCCTCCAATGTGTTGCAAACTGCTTTTGCCTTATGTGATGAAGCGTTATCGTGAAGAAAGATTACCTTGTGCTGTCTTCTTTCGTATTCTGATCGTTTTATGAGCAGCGAATGGTTCAATTTGATCAGTTGTTGTTGGTAGCGTTGGGTATTAACTGTTTCACCAGGTTTTAACAATTCATAATAGACCACACCCTTTTGGTCCCACCAAGTACAGAGTATTGTCTTTTTGCCAAAGCGATCGGTCTTGCAGTTGATGTGGATGGTGAGCCTGGGTTCACCCATGATTTTTTGCGTTTGGGATTTTCAAAATAAATCCATTTTTCATCGCCAGTAATGATACGATGCAAAAAAGACTTTCTTTTGTATCGTGCAAGCAAAATTTCACAAGTGTTTTTGTGTTTTTCAATCTGCCTCTCATTCAATGCATGTGGAACCCATCTGCCGACTTTCTGGATCTTACCTAGCCCAGAGGCGAATTAAGCGGTTGGCGGATTGGGTGGCCACCCAGGGCTCACGAAGCCGGGAAGCCTACCGAAGTCTACATACAAATATTTCCATTCTATTTAAAATAATAGAGTGTCCATTTTAATTTTACCGCCCAGGGCCCCCAAGCAACTTAATTCGCCAGTGTGTACATTTGTTTTAAGGCGAGGTGATATCTGTTCATCGACATCGACCACGACTGGAACCGCGAGGAGCAATGCATATTTGGTATGTCTGTACCCTTAGCAACATTCTTCAAATTAACAACCCTGCCATCTGTCGCAAGTCAAGATATATAAGTTCACACATGTTTGCTTTAAGTACATTGTAAATTGCTATTTATATTCCTCCATATTCGTATATTTAAATTAAACTCAAACTTTACACCATTTCTTTTATTGTGAACGTAACAATAGTTTATATTTATGTAGTTGAAAAAAACTAAGAGAGATGTCTCTGTTATGTGACTTTGTACATTGCATCTATCTCCAAAAATAAGGAAAAATAAAATTTAAAAATTCATGAAGAGAAAAGATATATTCATATCAAGTGGAAAGAGTAACAGAGTTGAGCTGAATCATATTACATTTTGAAATAAATTATTTTCTTTGAAAATTTACGATATGTTGAAAATGAAGTAAGATTCTGGGTCCTATGTAATTTCATAGTACCATTTTTCAAAGTTTACATAATTCTTCGTTTTCATGGAGACACCACTTTATATTTTCAACGGGGAATACCGTCTTTAATATTAATACTTAGTGTCAGGAGCATTTTAAATCCTTCTAGCTACCACTTTGCATTTTTGATACAGTTAGATGTCTTTGAGATTTCGGAGGTTAAGTATGAGTTATGAGTGAAGATGTGTCCAAATATTGCCAGAGACGAAAGGGAACAACCCACCTCACCCACAGACCCACACACACCACATTTAAATCGATATTTCAAACTTCAAAATAACATATTTTTACCAAAATGTTTTGCTCCTGATTGTCAGACAACAAGCAATACAGTAAAGATTTGCGGGTGACATACGTTGCAAAGGGTATACGTACATTTTACTTCTACAGTGCGATCATTATTTCTTGAACGTTAGGCAATACTTGACAGAAACATTTAGTTGTCAAACTTATTTCCAAGGACACGTACATATAGGCGTATATTCTATTTTTATTACCTTATACGAATTGATTATTAAATGAACAGTATTTTTCTCTACACGCCAATGAGTTGATAACTATATTAAGTTAGAAACACATTTTCGTTGTTGCTCGGGTGAGTTCGGACGAACGAAGTAATCTGATTGATTCTTTGTTATATTGGGATGTGTTTTTTTTTTATATTCTCTATACTTTTCCTATATGTGGATCAAAGAGTTGTTACAAGTATGCCACATTTCAATTTCCTATGTTCAGTCGCTTGACTTCAATTTCTACCGTACAGACTGACAGACAGACAGATAGACAGAGAGATATACAGGCAGATAGACAGACACATGAGTGAGGGTATAAGGTTTTTTTTTGGTGTTCATACCTACGAAACCCTATAAACAGATTGATATTTTGAAAATATTTATATTATAAAAATAAGACAAAACAAATTTAGGAAATGAGAAGTGTGAACTTTATTCATAATTTAAATAATTTTGTTTTCCGACCCCCCCCCCCCCCAAATTACGTAGGTATTGTAAGAAGTAAGTATGATACAAAAATTAAAATGTAATGACATTTTATAATGACCTAAAATAATCAATGTAAAATTGGCTTAACAAAATGTCAAAAGTACGATTCAATAGTTAAAAGTTACTAGATTTCAAAACCGATTTGTTGGCAACAATCAATTATCTGCGATATATACCTACGAAATCCTGAATGGGTGCGAATTCACACTTCACATTAATTTTTTCATCCTCATTGACCGTCCTATAGGCTATTCCAAACGATTAGGCGGAATAAGATTTTACGATCTAGTTACTTTCATCGCTTGAATCGTTCTTTTTGGCTCTTTTGTTTAAGCTTTGTAAATCATACTTACAATAAACATTTTTTGGTTAATGTTAATATAATTTTAAAATTTAATTATATTAATTTTGTGTCATTCTTAATATAAATTTGCCATTTATTTATTTTTAGGGTTTTGTAGGTATGGCCAAAAAAGTATGGTCTGTCTGTCTGTCTGTTCGGTAAAAATTGTAGCCAAACGGCTAAACCTAGAGAGTTGAAATATGGCATGCTTATCCAACTCTTTGACCCGCACATAGGAAAAATACTAAAAGATCTAAAAAATTATCCCCCTAAAAATATAAACAAATATATGCTAATCGAAAAAAAAAATATTTTTTTTACAATTCTGTGTAGGGTATCAAATGAAAGCCCTTGATACGTGGATTAACGATCAAAATTTTATTTTTGCAAAATAGATTTTGGCCAAAATTGTGCAAAAAAAATTTTGTCCCACACCCTGTAGCCCAGATGGTTTAAGCTAAAAATATGAAAAAATTCTCAGTAATGTACATTGGTGTGAACCGGAATAGTACAACAGGAATTTTTGATCAGATTATGTTTTCGGAAAATAACGCATTTTTTGTGTTTTTAACTAAAATATGTAATATATTTAATCCGCTATTTAACATAGTGAACGAGTGAACCTTCGTAGTACAGTGGTAGCGTTGTCGCTTAGTGAGCTGTAACTACCGAAGAAACTAGTGTTCGAATCCCATCAATTTTTATTTTTATTTTTTTGCATTTTTATTTAATTTAAATTATTTTGTCAAAATTCTAGTTATATTTTGGTAAATGTTGCATTTAATTTTTGAAAGCGTAAATTTAATAACCAGTGGGAAGTGTTGAAATTATAATTTAATTCTGTTTGAATGTATACGAAATCAGAGGGCGGGGCTAATGATTTAAGCAACCAATGGAAACCTTAGTCGCAATTTTCAAAATCTTAATGAAGCTTGCTATATAAAAAAAAAAATACTGCACATATTTAGAAACTTAAATAATGGTATTAGGCATTCGAATTAAAATTCATAAAAAAATATTTTGACAATTTTTTTTTGGCATCCCAAATAATCATCATACAGTTACTAAATATCTGCGAAACCCTGAAATGTGTGAAAATTCACACTTCACATCAATTTTTTGTTATTAAAATATTTGTAAAAATTATTTTATTTTTGATATGTCATTCGTTTCCATGGTTTCACTGTTGAAATTTAAAATTTTCACATACCAAACGTCAAATTAACCCAAGCAAGGTCCCTTCTCGTGACAACCTAAACAAGAACAAGATTCCCATTTAGTTCCGCCTAAACGTTTGAAATACCCTGTATCTAATGTATTAAACTTTCATTTCCTGTGTGATACCTGGCTTCTAATGTAATTTAATAAATTGTTTCTGTGTAAATTAAAATCTTTTTCATTCGTATATTTTAGTTTCCCTGCCTACATTCCTTTATTACTTCTCTCACGCGTCTGTCGTTTATTCTCGTTTACTTCCACTTTTCTTTTCGTTTCCACACCTGAACACACTGCATTAAATTACCTGCTAGTAAATATGTAATAAAAAAAAGGAAGGTACAAGAGAACCACGCTTAAAACACCAAATAAAGGAGAGAAAAGTTCGATCAGCGTTCACTTGGTAATATAGAACTTTATTAAATTAAATATAAGAAAAAGAGGGACACAAAATAAATATAAATATATAAATGTGTATGAAACCATCCGTCTACTAATTTTTTCTTGGAAATTAGATGTGTAAATAAGTTTGGGAAAAAATTTAATCACCAAAGTTTACCCAAAGAATTGTATGGCAGTTTTTTCGGAACAAGCTGGACGATCAAGGATAACTTCAATTTTTTAAATGGTAATGTATGCCAAGTTGGGTAACTTTGGATCGAGCTTTTGAAAAGAAATAACTTTTACTTAAAGATTTTTAGGGTTTTGTAGGTATGACCAAAAATCCCTTATACCGTCATTTTGTCTGTCTGTAGAAAGGCTTCAGAATTATTATATATTTCTTTTGCTATCTGGTCTATCTCAAAACTCGGATGACATTTATAGATAATAATTTAAACGAATGAATCATTTTCCCCATTTTTCATTTTTAGAGTTTTGTAGGTATGCCGTCATTTTGTCGTCTGCCTGTCTATCTGTCTGTCTGTTTGGTAAAAATTGTAGCCAAATGGCTAAACCTAGAGAGTTGAAATTTGGCATGCTTATACAATTCCTTGACCCGCATATAGGAAAAATACTAAAACATCTAAAAACATATCCCCCTAAAAATATAAACAAATATGTGCTCATCGAAAAATAAATATGAAAGCCCTCAGTACGTGGATTATCGATCAATTTTTTTTTTTGCAAAATGAATTATTTTGACGCAATTTTTGCCAAAATTGTGCATAAAAAAAAAATATACCAAACCCTGTAGCCCAGATGGTTTAAACTAAAAATCTGAAAAAATTCTAAGTAATGTACATTGGTCTAAACCAGAATAGCACAACAGGAATTTTTATCAGATTATGTTTTCGGAAAATAACGCATTTTTTGTGTTTTTTGGTTGACGATGTAAAATATTTAATACGTTATGTAACACAGTAAACCTTAAGCGTTCGTAGTCTAATGGTTCGCCTTCTCGCTTCCTAAATTGCAAACTAGAGTTAGCTTCCGGTCTGGAGACAATTTTATTTTTTCGGTTTTTATTAGTTGTTCAAAGTTCGTTCCATGTTGATTTAAACACTCTCGCATCCTTACTTGAGCTAATTGTAGCTCGGAGCATAGCAATAAAAAATAATAATTAAATATATTTCAGTTTCAAGTCGTATTTTCAAATCACAGAAGTTAATATTTTTATTAGTTTTACCCCCCCAATATATTTCCTACAGGGATCGATTTAAAGATCTGAAAATATCAATAACGAGCAATGATGGGAGCGGAATAGTTCAACAGGAATTTTTGAACAGATTAGTTTTGTGAAAAATATTGATTTTTTTGAAGAATTCGATAACTTTAGTTCTAGTCGTGAACCAAACCGAATACTTGTCACCTCATCTTCAGAGAGACTGGTGTATATATAAGGGTTCTGATAGCATTTCCTGGAATGAACGTCTAAAATTGTCCAAGGATATTTCAGTGTTCAAATTTATTAACCAATAACTTTGAACAAAAGTCATTTTGAACAATGAAATGTTTAAAATAATTTTGAAGTTACGTTTTGTAATTTATACATTCTATTTTTCTATCTGAATTCTAAAATCTTTTAACTGTAATGAACTTTAATCTAATTTAATAAAAATATTAAAAGTTCCCAGAATGCGATTCAACATAAGAGAAGTTTTTGAAAGTCTTAAGCCGCATTCAGAACTCATCAATAGCTTATGCACTGTAGCTTATGGACTGTTCACTGTCACCAGAAAGTTTGTCATATGGTAAGACGTGAAACCGTTCAGACTTCCAAATTTAATCCGCTGTTTGTTGTGAATTGTGCGTAATTTTCTAAACTTATAGCTAGTGAGATGTTTTAATGAGACAGACATATAAACACATTGGCTATCGCATTCTATCAGTGACACCGTAGTTATCGAATGCCTTTACATAACCTAACATAATGTCATTATTAACAAATCTTTCTCAAAATTACAAAGACGGACAGTAAATATGATCAATTTAGGTAATTAGGTAGTTAAAATATAAGACAACAGAATTATAAGAACGATAACGGACGATGGCGGACTATTTGTAACATACTAATTTCTAATTTGCTATGAACGGTACGTGCAACGTTAAAAAGAATGCATAGAAACATAACTTACAGCTAACAAAGCACAGTCTACAACCTCTTAATTTAAAGAGCTCTGAATGCGGCTTTAGATACGATATTTGGCGGTGTTAACCGATTCGTTCCAACGTCATGATTCAACCTATTGTTTGATTTATTTTAGTTTTTTGCTTTTAAAGTATCATACAAGAAAAAATCATTTACAGTAGTGAAATACTTATAAAACAAATAACATATTCCTAATAGGCATGATCTATATATATGTTTTGTCAGAAATTAACTAATACTACCAAAGCAATAAAACCTACGCAGAGCTGTGTAACTTTTAGTTTAAGAAATGAAAGAGCCCTCTATCGACGCCCATGCAATCCATTTTCTCCTTAAACGTTGATCACTTAGCCAATATAAACAGCAACATTGTACTTTTTCTTTTGAACATTGTTCGAACATTACTTGAGTATATTGTTGGTATCCCTGAATCAGGGGGTAAACTCCGGTCAGTATCCAGGGTTGGCATCCCCCCTTTAGTCCTTATTCAGGAGAGTAATAATGAATTTGATCGTCAGGCAGGCAGTGCAGTGAATTTACCATCCAGTGTACCGAACATTGACACAACTCTGTCGGTAAATGGAGTGCCTAATCGATCAACCTACCTCACTGGGTATCAATGTCACACGGATGATGTATGGTATATATTGCCATGTTACTGAACAGTCGTAATGGTAAATGAGTGCTCTACCCCCACTGATATCAAAACGATAACGCTATCATACATATATAATAAAAAATACACATTTTTGTAATTTTTTATAGCGATTTTTTTTACTGATAAATATTTTATTATAGGCTTTATGACGGTCATCATTGTTTAATCTGCGAGTTTGAGTAGATTATGGTAATTGGATGATTGGACTTTACATTACTCACAAATTATTGTTCATTTATAATTATTTTAACAAAATTTGATTAGTTTTTTTCAAAATATTGTTTTTTTTTAGAATATTAGTAGGGATTTTTATATATTTAGCAGAGTCATATAATGTAATTCTTCGGTGAATACACATGATAAAAATGCTGTCATAAAAGATACGAAGTATCTTGTGGTGACAATAATGAAATCGTAAACAAGAAATTTAAAAAAGAAGTGTAAAATAAAATAAAAATTTAAATAAAAAATTAAAAAAACTGCCGTAGACAAAAGAAAAAGCAAATTACTAAATAAATTAATGTATGAAAAAGATGAAAGCCATTTAATAAAAATTCTAACGAAAATTTGGTCGATTTCTCGTCTTTCGTTGGCCCAATAGGTTAGCAACTTCAACTTTTCACATGACTTTATTACTATTTTTGCATTTCGAACAGGATATAACTGCATAATCGTGATTAGGTACATAAATACAAGAAGCAGAAATAATTTCTGTCTTCTTTCATGCTGAAAATGTTATGAGGGTTTATTTATTTATTTATTTTTTTAATTTTTATTCTTTTCGGAGAATAAAACAGAGACAAGTCTCCTACAAATTCCCACACATTACAAAATTGTACAAAATATAAAATACAATCTTTAAGAAACAAAAGTTGACTTCATGGAGTCATCAGAAAGCCATAATACAAATATATAAAGAAACCAGTGGCGAAGGGAGACCTCCGCTAGACTTGCCCTCCCATAAAAAAAATAATAATAAAAAAAAATACATATCTTTTTTAAAATATATATATATATATATATATATATATATATATATATATATATATATATATATATATATTTTAATTTAAAAGAATATTTAGGTAAATCTTCAAAAATACATCAAATTATGTCCTATACAATTTTTTGTCCAAGGCTTGGTTTACTAGTTACGATTTTTATTGAATTTTAAAGTTTAATAACTTCCGTTTCCGGTTTCAGATTTTAATAAAAAACTATAGGGTTCTTCCCAATTAATAATGTTACCATAATGTTATACGTGGAAAGCTGCTACATTGGATCAAAGCCTTCTTAACCGACCTATTTTTCCAAGTTAAAATTGGAAACAAGTTATCGGAACAACGGCCTGTACTTAGTGGTGTTCCACAAGGATCTGTGCTTGGCCCCTTGCTTTTTTTGATCTATGTAGCTGACTTGAAAGCGTGTATCTCTTCTCCCTGCAGCATGTATGCAGATGACACCAAAATCTACAATTTTTCAAATAGATTCAAGACTGTACAGGATGACATTAATTTAATTTTTTTATGGTCTAACGATTGGCTTTTATCTCTCAATCTACAGAAAACTACTGTCTTACATTGCGGTCGCAATAATCCTAAATATTGCTACAAATTAAATACTGTTCCAATTAAACAAGTCACTGAACAAATTGATCTTGGAATAACTGTCACTTCAGACATGCAATGGTCCTCGCAAGTTTTAAAAGCAGTGAAAAGGGCTATGTCTTATACTTGATATCAAGATCCTTTTATCAGCCGTCACCGGAACTAGTGCGAAAATTGTATATTACATACGTAAGACCGCATTTGGAGTTTGCTGTGTCAGTTTGGTCTCCGTCTTTAAGAAGGGATATAAACTTAATGGAGAAGGTTCAACGGCGTGCTACAAAATTGTGTCCAGTGATTAGACATTTGTGCTACGATAACAGATTAGCAATTTTGAGATTAACATCTTTAGAACATCGCAGGCTGAGAGGTGACATCATTACATTTTTTAAAATAGTGCGTGGCGATTTTAAGTGCGATTTATCGCATCTTTTCACCCTCAATAGTGATAGCCGTCTGCGTGGACATATTTTTAAGTTAAAACATGAGATTTTAAAAAAAAATGTGCGTTCTAATTTTTTAATAAACCGTATTTTTAAACTTTGGAACAATCTACCTGAATATGTTATGTCTTCGACTAGTGTGAACAATTTTAAGAACAATTTGGATTTATATTTAGCCATTGGAAAATAAATTTGTTATTTTTTTTTTTCTTTTTTTTTTAGTCTAAGTTTACTATTAAGGTTTAGTTTAACTTTTAGTTACTTTGTTACTTTGTTTAGTTACTTTGTTTACTTTTTGTATATGTATTTTGTTTTTGCACATACTCATAATTGTACAGTATTCAGAGCTATACAAATCTTATGACTTCTGCTCTTAGTTGTAATAATAATAATAATAAATAATAATAGGAGAATTTTTTAGTACCAGAACGAACTCTTTAAGTTAAACCGTTTTTGAGTTATCGTGTATACACACAGACACACACACACACACACACAGACACACACACATACGGACGGCACTTCAAAAATAAGGTTTTTGGTTTCCCTGGACCATGAAACGTGGTCATCAGTCAAAATCTCGACATCGAAAATTTTCGCGATTACAATACTTGCCCCTTATTTATTAAGGTCGGGCAAGTAAAAAAAAAAAGATATAAAAGTAATAGATAAAATGAACATATATATTCACAAAAATCAATAGGAAATGAAATGTATAAGTGACAGTTACTGAGGGAGTAAGGATCTAATTTCAGATTTAAACTGTGAAAACGATAGGAAAAAAATAGGTTGCTTTTTATATTTCAGGATTGCGCTAAACTAGTGCTGCCATCTAGCAACTGACGCTTCTATCGTAAAGTTTGGCATTTTAGACGGCATACGTACTTAGAACGTTTTGACGTACGAGCGCTATTGGTGTTGTTTACAGTAACTTGTTAATCTCGGCAAAAAATTGAATTAAATCGTGAACATTTTCTAGCGATTATTTTTTACTACTTTCGACGTGGATTAACCCAACAAAAGAGCATCGTCGAACTTAATTCGACTTTTGGCAATGAAGCATCTAGGACTACTGATGGTTTGTCGACTTCAATCGTGACCGTAGATCGCTTAAGGACGAATTTCGTGAAGGGCGTCCCAAATCGGTTGTTGGTTCGGAAAACATTGATGCTGTGCGTGAACTGATTCTGCAAGATCATCATGTGATTTATCATGAGATTGAGGTATCCTTGGGCATTTGTGGGACCAGCATACATTCACTATTGCATGAACATTTGGCCGTCAATATAATTATGGAGTTTATCTTTTTTACATCTGTCACTTTATTGAGGGAATAAAGTTCGAAAAATTTCCCATATAAAGTGACACTTTATATGTCAAAAACTAGGTACATAAAGTCAGTGTTACACCAGGTCGTGAGAAAAAGTTATTTGTATCCTGTGATAGCTATGCAGCCGGCATTACATTCTTGTATTGTTGGTTGCAGAGTTAGCAGGGGCTGAAATTTTCTCCGGAGCGTATATTATTAAATAATTAATGGTTTTATGAAATACAATCGTTCGAATGTTAGAGTCTGTTAGACGATAGATCAATCATTTCTGCAGCAGCAAAACATGTCACGGTCCTTTCTTACTAAAATAAGGTCAAGTAATTTCCTGTATTTATAAAAGAAAACGCTTCGTTTATAAGAGAACTAAAAGAAGATTGATATGAAATTCAACTGCCAGACCAATGAAGTTAGCGAATCGGTTTCAAATTAGATTTTGTTACAAATGATAACGATGCAACAGATATACGAGTATACTGGATTTTATGCTCTGATGCTTACTACTGATGAACTGGAAAGAAAATTCCCGAATAATATTAAATTACAATAAAAATGCTTGTCATGCAAATTATATCAAAAAAGATTTGGGAAAGATTTTTTTTGGACTTATAATTTTATTTAAAAAGAACAGTACAGTATTATTCCACTTTCATTTTCATGTCTGAAATCTATAAATGAAAAGATCTTTTTTGGTGATGTATTAATTATCAGGCTTTCGTTGGCATTACCAAGAAACTTTTATACCCTCACTGACAGGTAGGGATGGGAACGATATATCGATATTTCGAAAATATCGATACTTTAGAAAAATATATCGATATTTAAAATGGGATATATCACGCAAAATATCAATATTCGCACAAAATATCGGTATTCTTGTAAATTTTTTACATTTAAATACATATATGCTGTTCACTTTTGTAAAAATAAACTAAAGGCTATTCCAAACGTTTAGGCGAAACTAGATTTTGAAATCTAGTAATTTTTATTTATTAATTCTTGGTCTTTTGGTCATTTTGTTTAAGATTTGTAAATCATATTCTCATTGCAAATTCTAGATTAAATTGGTCGTCATTATAAAATATCATCTTCACTGCATTTTAATTTTTTGTCATACTTAATAAAAATTTCCCATTTATTTATTTTTTTGTCTTAAAAATATGGAAAAATGTATTAAAATATTTGACATATGTCATTCGTTTCCATGGTTTCACTGTTGGAATTTTAAATTTTCACAGACCAAACCTGAAACATGAAATAATCCAAGCAAGGTCCTTTTCGTGACAACCTAAAATAACGAAATTTCCATTTAGTTCAGCCTAATCGTTTGGAATAGCCTGTAAGTCAAAATTATGATTTCAATAATTTGCACATTTGAAATTGTATATCATGTTGGTATTAAAAAATTATAAACAATGTCACTTTCTTAATAATGATCATAATGAATAAATCTTAAGTCGGTTTTACAGCGTAAGGAATATTTTTCATTGACATTTGAAGTCAATCGGGTGATTTTGGACTGCCTCTAAAAAGAGCATAGGCTGTCAATAAAATTTCTCCATCTAACTCGTCTATCTGCCATAGGCTTCAAGTCGGTGATGTTGTTATACTGTTTTTTGTCTTGGTTTTGAGAGCTCCATGCATTTATTTCTAGCAGGGTTGAGCGACGCCAGGTGTTCTTGGGTCGCCCTCTACGCCTACTGCCCTGAGGGTTGTATGCTAGTGCATAGCGACACACTTCGCTAGGAGTCCTTCGAAGAATGTGCCCTAACCAACCACACTTTCTTCTTTTTATTTGCAAATGAATGTCCTATTGACCAGTTCTTTTTTCAATTCTACGTTTGATATTCTACGTGGCCAATATATGCGAAGGATTCTTTTAAGACATTGATTTACAAATACTCGCACTCTTCTCTTGATAGCTTCTGTTACGAACTAAGTCTTGCAGCCGTAGAGAAGAACTGACGTCAAGCATGCACTGAATATGGTAGTTTTCGTGGATACTGTAGATCGCAGAATTCCATACACGGCTAAGTTGGATGAAGGCGCCTCTCGCTTTGCGTATTCTGCTTTCCACAATTATATCCGCACCACCGTCCACAGACACAACACTCCCCAAATACTGGAAATCACCCACACGCTCAATTTGATGGTTACCGAGCAGTAAAGGTCTATCGGTTTCTGCATTTATCCGCATTTCTTTCATCTTGGAGCTATTCATTTTTAATCCAACTTTTGCAGATAATTATTTCGATATATACATATATATTTTTTTAATTTCTGCAAATCGAATTCGCATTCCTGGTTGGTCCATTTCGCAATATAAGAAAAGATGAAGATGATTCAGGCTCCTTGACAATGTGTTTATAATTTTCTTTGAATAAACGTTATATTATACATGTAATTATTTGAGTATTTTTATCGGCATGGACACATTATCGTATTTTACATAATTTATATGTAAGGTTCCACTGTATATATCTGTTGAACACGATTCTATATAAATTATCAATATCGTATTTGAACTACTCGTACCAACGTAGGTTGTTTTCGTTTGTTCTTTGTTTGTTATACAAGGTGTCTCAAAAGAAATTTTATATTTATTTAGCTTACTGCGTGAACGCAACGTATCCGAGGGGCGCGGGGGTTATGTCAATCGGTAGCCTGGCTCTTGGGAATTGAGTCGCTATGGAGCGTTTCTCGGGAGCAGACCGCGCGTTATGCGTGCGAGAGTTTTACAAAAACGGTGATTCGGCGACTGTAGCGCGTAGAAAATTCTGCAATATTCGAGGTTTTCGCCACTTAAATGATGCGCCAAGCATTCCTCTCATTCGACATTGGGTTAAAAAGTTTGAAGAGACTGGTACAACGCTGGATAAATCCAAATCCGGGCGACCTAGGTCATCAAGAACGGTAGAAAACGTGAAGAATGTTAATCAGTCTGTTCGTGACGACCCCAACCTTTCAATTCGGAAGCGCGCAAGTGCTTTAAATGTGCATAGATCATCATTACATCGCATTATGCACAAAGACCTAAAGCTGCACCCCTACAAAATTCAATTGGTGCAAGAATTAAAGCCCCAAGATGCCAGTCAGAGGCTTAATTAGTCAGGCAAATTGATCTCCCGGAGAGGTGACATAAATTGGCCTCCACGCAGTCCAGATTTAACCCCTATGGACTTTTTCCTATGGGGTTATCTTAAATCCAAAGTTTACGCCAATAAACCGACTTCACTGGCGCATTTGAAAGAAAATATCCGTCACGAAATGGCAGCAATCCCTGAGTCCACCTGCCGAGACGTCATAAGTAATTTTACTGTTCGATTAAATGAGTGCCGAGAACGCGAGGGTCTACATTTAGACGATATTATTTTTAAGAAATAAATCCCCAAAAAGTGTATTTTAATAATTAATAAACATTTTTTCTATATACGGCTTACTTTTTTTTTAATCGATCCACTAAATATAAAATTTCTTTTGAGACACCTTGTATTTGATGTACAGTTAATTCATATGTTTCTTTAACCGTAATCGCCTATCTAAATCCTCGCAGAGTTTACGATTTTTCGTTTACCATTGTCCTCTTCTTCCTCATCACATGTTCTATCCCTTGTAATTGTCTACCTTTACTTTCCCACTTGATTAATTTTCTATGAATAGATTTTCAAAACACACGTAAGTTATAAAATATTACAACGTACCTACTACTATCACAAAATTTGCAACACAAGCTTTGGATCATCATTCATCTAAGCAAAACAACGAAATAACGAAAAGAATAAAAAGTATCATCTACAAGAGAGATATTTCGCCAAAAAGTTGCCAAAAAAAACATGCTTTGAGTTCATTTATAAACGTGAAACGACGGAAAGGTTGAGGACCAAACGCAATCCACTGAGGGTTCATGCAAAATGGCTCATTTTAAACAACATCCATCTTGAGGGAGGTCTGCTTGTAATAAGTGCCATAATTCAGATACCACGCCCGTTTCACTCGTGAGTATAAATATACATCGCGGGCTCCTTACACACAAACATATACACGGGTATACACTTCTACCAACGACGGTAGAGTCTTCAGAGACGTAACAAACCAAACCAGCAAGAAAGTAATATAAAGAAAATATAAACACAAGATGAAATTTTACTAATACGAGGGCTACCTTTTAAGTTTTTACAAAAACTAAAGTTAGTTTTACACAGTTCAATTAATTGATAAATAAATTGATCAAGTTTTTTGTCAATTTATTGAAAAATTTATCGGTAACCTTGAAAAAAAAAACATTACTTTACACACATCAATTTATTTATCAATTTTTTTGAAAATGGTTACATTACCAACTGTAAAACATGTTGACATATTTATCAAAATGAAAATATTGAAAAAATCTTCACAAAATTACGAGCTGTGAACAAAAAAAAAAAAGAAATAACCTAGATTATGATAAATTAGAACGTTTGAGGTTATGTTAGAGATGAAACCGAAACAAAAATAATATGTTTCGAGGTTATGCTACAACTAAACAGTTGCAATATCTTAACAGATAAAAATATACCTAGAATTCCCTAAAAAATTGATGAAAAATTGACAAAAAATAGAACTTGTTCTATTTTCAAAATAAATTGATCCACTTTACACACATCAATTAATTGAAGGCCAACTTTTTCAATTAATTGATCAACAAATTGAATGGTGTAAGACTCACTTAAGAAAGATTTTTTCTTTTTTATTTTTCAGAAACTGTTTTATTGCTTTTCAAAATATTCGCCTTTAAGATTTATGTTCTTTTGCATGCGTTCAAACCAATTCGAATTCGATCGATGGCTCACAAAAAATTCAAATGGCAATGTAAATTAAAAGACTGATGTGAAGTGTGAATTTGCACCCTTTTCAGGGTTCGCAGGTATTTAGTAAGCGAATGATGATTATTTGGGATGCCAAAACAAATTTTATGTAAAAATATTTTTTTATGAATTTTAATTCGAATGCCTAATACCATTATTTAAGTTTCTAAATATGTGCAGTATTTTTTTTATATAGCAAGGTTCATTATGATTTTGAAAATTGCGCTTATGGCTTCCATTGGTTGCTTAAATCATAAGCCCCGCCCTCTGATTTCTTATACATTCAAACATAGAATTAAATTATAATTTCAACACTTTCCACTGGTTATTAAATTTACGCTTTTAAAAATTAAATGCAACATTTACCAAAATATAACTAGAATTTTGACAAAATAATTTGAACAAAACAAAAACGCAAAAAAAAACAGAAAAAAAAATTGACAGGAATCGAACTATAATTTGCAAATTAGGAAGCGAGGACGCTACGCACTACGCTACGGGTGCTTACTTATTTACATAGCGAATTAAATATTTAACATAATTTAGTTAAAAACACAAAAAATGCGTCATTATCCGAAAACATAATCTGATTAAAAATTCCTGTTGTACTATTCCAGTTCACACCAATGTACATTACTTAGATTTTTTTCAGATTTTTAGTTTAAACCATCTGGGCTACAGGGTGTGGGACAAAAAATTTTTTGCACAATTTTGGAAAAAATCGCTTAAAAATAATTTATTTTGCAAAAATAAAATTTTAGTCGTTAATCCACGTACTAAGGGCTTTCATTTGATACCCTACTCAAAATTTAAAAAAAATATTTTTTATTTCGATGAGCACATATTTGTTTATATTTTTAGGGAGATATGTTTTTTAGATGTTTTAGTATTTTTCCTATGTGCGGGTCAAAGAGTTGTATAAGCATGCCAAATTTCAATTCTCTAGGTTTAGCCGTTTGGTTACAATTTTTACCAAACAGACAGACAGACAGACAAAAGTCAAATTTTACGAATATAGTAATGACACATTTCAATATTGCCATCTAGTGGTCGTTTGTAAAAACATAAAAGGTTACCTTCGTATAATACAATTTTTAACATTGCTGTTAATTTTAACCACGGCGTTAGAGAATAAGCAATTAGATGCAAAAGATATATTGTTCATCACACGATGGTGAACAAAGCTTGATGATGACGATGTGAATTCAAAGATAAAATTTATAATTAAAAATAGAATTTTAGAAGTGAGGACCTTTTTTAGGTCATCATTTGTATTTTCATGTATAAACGATAAAAAAAGATTTCAAATATTTCCTGGCCCCCCAAATTTAACTCAAAAATGTCCCCCCCCCCCCCAGATTTCAAGAGCTAGCACCACCACTGATTAATAGCCAACCTTGAAGCCGGATATGAGACCTGTAGAAAGAGATTTATTAATAATTTTATATATATATATATATATATATATATATATATATCTAAAAGCCTTCTACCATATATGGTGTAGGCTGCATTTCTTTCTCTCTTTCTCTTGTTCTATGGCGTAAAATGCGTATCTACGTATTTATATACGAAGTTAGCCCATTTTTTTTTATTCTTCGTCTTTTTTTTGGCTTCTACAATCGTTTTTCCTCTCTCTTCTAATATATCTTTTAATGTTTTGTCCCATGTGTTTCTTGGTCTTCCTATTTTGTTCTTTCCTATGTTCTTGTCTCCCAGACTTGCTTCACTTTTCTTGTTTCTTGTAGTCTGTGCATATGTCCCCACCAGCTTAGTTGCCTATTTTCTATGAATTTATCTATTGCTTCTATGTTAAGTTCTTTCCTTATCTCCGTACTTTTAATTCTATCCATTTTGGTCACTCCTTTCACCCTTCTTAAATACTTCATTTCTGTAGCTTGTATTTTATTCTTTTCCCTTCTTGAAAGTGTCCACGTTTCGCATCCGAAAGTCAGTACCTGTCTGTATATCGTTTTAAATATATTCATTTTTGTCTCTTTTGTTATTTCTTTTTTGTTGATAAGAGTACTATTTATGTCATAGTAGAGTTTCATTGCTTTCTCAATTCTTGTATTTATCTCCATTTCCTGTTTTCCATCATCTCGTATATCTACTCCTAAATATCTGATATTCTTGACTTGTTCTATGTTCGTGTCCTCTATTCTTATATTTAAGTCTTCATCTGCTCCATTAAATATTTAAAAATAACAGAAATTAAAAAATCTGTTAAATTATTAAATAAGCTTTATAAAAATAAAAACGTGTAAATTAATTATCATTTCACTCAGTTTACATGCAATTTTTTGTTATATTTTATTTAGTTTTTGTTATTTTTAGAATTGAAAAAATCTCTTTAACATGCGAGTAAATAGAGCCATTTTGAACATTGGGCAATATATCACCTTTAGGTTACATAAAGCTATTCCAAGTCTATCTCTTCATGGTCCATAGAGATAATATTCCATTGTTTACGTTCATTGTTTCCTCCATATTTTCACACGTCCATAGCTGATGTATTTTATATGCACGGTAGCTTTTGACGCTAAAGCTTGCTCGCCTGCATGTGTGTGTGTTAGTGAGAGGATGTGTGTGTGTCTGTATGTATGTATATGTGTGATATTGTTGTTTATGAACTCAACGGTGCGGGAAATCAGGGAAAAATTAATCTATTGCTCTATTGTTATATGTTATTTACTCAACGTCATACCGAACTATAAATGTTTATTTCATAGTTTGAAATTTTGATATCTCTACTAACATATTTAATATTCGAACCATATTATATTAAAACGGATTAATATAAATGCTAACTTTCGTTTAATAGTATTTTATTCAACAAACATTAATTAAATTACTTAACCTAAAGCCTATTACCCCCCTTACTTTACGAGCCCTGTCCAGTTTCAGTTGGCCCAGCTATGAAATTTTCAGTTTCTTTAGAAATTATTAAATAATAAGTAAAAGTAAATGCTGCATTGTACATTTTTTGACAATATAATCATATTAGAAGCAAAGGGGTCAAAATTTATTCAAATATTTAATTTGTGATTATAAAAACAATATTCGTAAAACAAACGTATTTTTTGAGTTCATGTATTCTTGTACTGTATATAAAATAGATGGGTTTTTGCGGTAGCTATGCGTAGTAGGCGTTGGAAAACAAAGTTCGTTTATTG
Source organism: Liopterus haemorrhoidalis (assembly GCA_963971575.1). Lineage (NCBI taxonomy): Eukaryota > Metazoa > Arthropoda > Insecta > Coleoptera > Dytiscidae > Liopterus > Liopterus haemorrhoidalis. The sequence continues at coordinate 5,254,096 of OZ020613.1, forward strand.
ACTGTGATGTATTAAAAGTATTAAGTCTAAATAATTTTAAAACATGGGCAGAGGCAAAGCTATTGATGAAAAAATTCGGTTAATCATTGTGAACTTAGCAAAATCGGAAAATTATTAAGTTTGTCAAGATACAGTATTAGAAATATTGCAAAAATTGTACAAAACAAGTGGTTCAGTTGCCCCATAGCCCCAATACGTGAAGAAAATTACACTGATGGACAATGAAAAACGTGCATTGAAAAGAATTATTAAGGATAACAGACGTGCTAACTACAGTCAATTGAGTGTAATGTGGAGCGATGTTGTTGGAAGACGTGCTTCAAGGTCTACATGTCATAAGGAAGCTAAAAAATTAGGATTTGGAACCTATAAGGTAATATTTTTTTAATCGGACTCTTAAATGTATATTTACAGAAATTTATAAAACTTTCTTAGGCCAAGCAAAAACCATTGTTGACGTCTAAGCAAAAGAAAAACAAGTTGAAATGGGCAAGAGAACATAAAATATGGAATTGTGAAAAGTGGAACAGCGTGCAATGATGCGATGAGTTTAGGTTTGAAGTCTGTGTAGGGGACAACCGGAGCAGAGTTGTTCGTCAGATACATGAAGCATATCATCCCGATTGCTTGAAAAGGAAAGTGAAATTTCCAGCATCTGTCATGGTGTGGGGTTCAATGTCTGCAAGAGGTGTAGGAAAACTTCACTTTATCGATGGCATTGTTAACACAGCCAAATATTTAAGTATTTTAGAGGAGTCTTTGTTGCCAACTATGGAACATGTATTAATCTCTGGGGAGGATTTTATTTTTCAACAAGATGGAGCCGCTTGTCATACGTCAAAAAAATCTTTGAAATGGTTCCGTGATCATTCTATTCCACTTTTAGAGTGGGTTTCAAGTAGCCCAGACTTATCCCCCATCGAGACACTTTTATATTTATATTCTTCAATTCTTTATTGTATTGGTTCAAGTTGTTTTGTAGTTCGTCTTCGTTCCTTTCTATTATAATCATATCTGCATAAAAAAGTTCTGCTACTTTCCCTTTTTTCATTTTTCAGTAGCCCATAGAGTATTTTTTAATATTTTTTCTTACCTCTTTTATCGCGTTGTCTAGTACCAGTGAGAAGAGTAGCGGACTGAGTACGCATCCTTGTCTGAGTCCTTTTTCAGTTATAAAAGATCTTGATATTTCATTTCGTGTTTTGACATAATTCTTGCTATCGTTTTACAGACGGTTGGAGTAAAGAATATGTAACTACAAAGTTACAAATTTCTTTACAGAGAGCGTTTTCTGAGCACTCCCTCCCCAGGGAACAATATGGGTACGCGCCTGTCTAGGTATTCGATTAACTAAATTATTTTCCGTATTGATTTCCATTAACTCAGTATCTTCACTTTAGTTCACTTACTTTTCTAAACGTACTCTGAAGATGAATGTATGAAACTGACTTATTGACTACCTTGACCGTTCCACTGAACCAACTCATTGACGACCTTGACCACCCCACTGAACTAACTCAACCGCTTGAATAAAACTGACTCGAATTATTCAAATGACTCACTGAGCTTCACTGTATGAATAATTCTACTCTCTCAATTACAGGTCGCAAGCCTTATATAGTGAACCTTATCACGTTCTACAGATTTCTAGAACTTTCTGGTTCATGTTCAAAGTTTGCTGCCCGTTTCAAGGCTACTGTTTGGCAGGGCTGTATTTGTAACAGTAAGTATAACTCAAAGTAATATCTAACTAAACTAATTGGATATTTAATATTTACATTATTTGTTTTTGTAGATTTGAGAGACAAAACAGCTTTTACCAAAATGTAAATCGCGTTGTTAAACAGTTTAGTTTTTCATAGAAATAATAAATCTACAAATGAGATATCTTAACTTGTTTGTTGAAGCATTAACAAATACATTTAACAACATCATTATCTTTTCCTCCTTTTCATAAGTGCATAAAAAGTTTATTAAAACAAGAACTGATGATTTACGATGTTAAGAAGACAGAACTCCTGAGCAGTCATCAGTTAGAAATGAGGCAGAGACTACTCAGTATGCAACTAGCGCTGTCTGGTGGCGTGATAGTACATCACACGTAAATAAATCGACTAAGGAATCAACTGCAGGAACGGCCATTCTTTCTTGATCTATGAGAAATTGGATTTTTATTACTTCCAACTGTTAAATTGAAACTGAAAACCGTTTTCAATTAGCAGTTTCCAAGATTAAATTTAGGGAATTGCATTTTAGGTTATTAGAGTTTGTCTGCTGCGGTGTACCTTAATAATACTAGTTAGGTAAACTTCGAACTGGTCCAATTTATGAAAAAAGTTACTATAGTTCAATCGCTGAAACAGCGCAGTTCGTCATTTTGCGTCATAACATCAATAACAAACTTAGTGGCGAAAATATAACTAAATCGATTTTTTTGCATGTGAATTATAGACTAATATTGCTCTTTACTCTTTTAATTTACTAAAACATACCTTTTGAAGTCATATTTAGTTTGTGTTCGATAGTCATTTTGAAGATTTACAAATTTTAAAAGTGTTTATTTAATATAGGGATATTTGTATTGGTATACCTGAATAAAAAAATGTTTACATTTGTCATTTAATAATACGTCTGTTGTGTTTTGATACTGTGTTCAAATAAATAATTTCTAAAAACCTTTTTTATTTAGTTTGTTGTTTATTTAGCAGTTTTGTGTTTAGTTATATATTTTCTTATTTGATTTTGTGTGTACTGCATAGTTTTTAGGTTATATTCAACTTCTATATTATATATTATATTTTCTTTTCTTTGATCATATTTTTGGATCACATCAGTTCTTTGTAGGACTATTTTGCCTATTAGAATAGTTTATTTGTTTCTATTCTGTTCTTATTCTTATATTTTCATTCCATTTCGATACAAGTGACAGCGTACAAATATTGCATTCGTTAAATAGATGAATGTAAACGTACTAAACCTGACGTCACATTTTTTTTGTGACGTTTCAAGTGACGCAACTGCACTGTTTCGCCGATTTCCCTATACTATACATTCTTCTTTTTTGGGCACTTTCAATCGGGTTAACTTTTGACCTTACTCACATTGATCTGTTGATTGTGAGGTCTTTCTATATGTCATGTACAATACTTGTTAGGCAGAATAAAAAAAAATAAAATATTAAAATAAGATAAAAAGACATGTTACATAAAAATTGGTAAAATCAGGCATGATAAAATCAGAAAAACAAATCAAAACAAAATAAAAAATTCTTAAAAATACGGCATAAAATGTAACTACTTAATTACTACTAAAAATACTTAATTAAAAAATAATATATATATTAATTGTCAGTTTTTAGTTTAGGAAAATTAAAAAACAAGATTTTCGGTACGTTTCGCGTTTATTAGTTAACGCATCTTCAGCCAATAGATAGAAGTAATTATGGTACACAGTGGTCAGTTGGTAAAAGTCCAAAATTTGGTCAAAAGTTAAAAAATTTATGTGAAGTGTGAATTTTCACACATTTCAGGGTTTCGCAGGTATTTAGTAAGTGAATAATGATTATTTGGAATGCCAAAACAAATTTTATGTTAATTTTTTTTTTTTTTTGTTATTTTAATTCGAATGCCTAATACCATTATGTAAGTTTCAAAATATGTGCAGTATTTTTTTTATACTGCAAGGTTCAAAAATTTTGAAAAAATTCCTCTTAGATAGATATATAATCTAAAAATATTAAGTGAAGGCGGAATGCCGAGTGTGTAGGACATATTTTGCTTTGTAGTATTCACTGTAAAATGAACAATATTTTCGAAATAATTTATTATCTCTTAATCTAAGAGCTTTAAAAACAAATTTTATGTTAAAATATTTTTATGTTAATTTTAATTCGAGTGCCTAATACCATTATTTAGGTTTCTTAATATGTGCAGTATTTATATAGCAAGGTTCATTAAGATTTTGAAAATTGCGCCTATGGCTTCATTGGTTGTTTCTAGTCATAGCTCCTCCCCTTTGATTTCGTGTACATTCAAACAGAATTAAATTATAATTTCAACAATTTCCACTGGTTATTAAATTTACGCTTTTAAAAATTAAATGCAACATTTGCCAAAATATAACTAGAATTTTGAGAAAATAATTTAAACAAAATAAAAATGTAAAAAAAAAAAAATAATAATAATATTGTCTCTTCCTCGAGGGATTCGAACTCATTTTCTTGGGCAGAACTCTAGTACCGTAACCATTGCACCAAGATACACGTTACAGTTTAGTGTGTTATATAACTATAAGTTTTCAACATTATTAGCAAAAAAACACAAAACATGCTTTATTTTTTTAAAACATAATCTGATCAAAAATTCCTGTTGTACTATTCCGGTTCACACCAATGTACATTACTTAGAATTTTTTCAGATTTTTAGTTTAAACCATCTGGGCTACAGGGTGTGGGACAAAATTTTTTTTGCACAATTTTGGCAAAAATCGCTTCAAAATAATTTATTTTGCAAAAATAAAAATTTGATCGTTAATCCACGTACTAAGGGCTTTCATTTGATACCCTACTCAGAATTTTAAAAAAATATTTTTTTTTCGATGAGCACATATTTGTTTATATTTTTAGGGGGATATGTTTTTTAGATGTTTTAGTATTTTTCCTATGTGCGGGTCAAAGAGTTATATAAGCATGCCGAATTTCAACTTTCTAGCTTTAGCCGTTTGGCTACAATTTTTACGGAACAGACAGACAGACAGACGACAAAATGACGGTATAAGGGTTTTTTGGTCATACCTACAAAACCCTAAAAATTGGAAGTCAAAAATTAAAAATAATAAAATTCACTGTGTACGTGTATATGTGTCAGGTGACTGTGATAAAAATTCTGAATATTGAAGAATTTTTATCACAGTCACCTGATGTTTAGTGGTTTATTAACGTTACCTTCCCTGTATATTCACTACTGAATCCTCTACGTTCATGAAAACCAAACCAAATTCCTAGTCCAAAGTTCAGTCCATAGACACGACACTAGAAATAAAAACGAGATATGTCCAGATTTCACAAGATTTGGAATATCCAGATATAGTACCAAGTCTTTAAGGTATTTATCTCTTAAATTTCGGTACTATGAGAGTATTATATTACGTATTTGAAGAACCATTAAATAGTTATAGCAAGAATTTAATTTTTCCAACGAATAAGAGAATAAAAATCGTTCAAACTCTTTTAAATTTCCTTCAATTTCAATTTAATAAAAGTGACAATTGATATTTGAAGTGTGACGAGTCGACACTGGTGAGTAACCAGATCCAACTGGATCTCATCGTTGCATGCAAGTATGGCTGCTATAGCATCGAGCAAAATGCGATTTCCCGAACAGAAAGGTAGATCCTTTGCTTTAAGAAATGTGATTCCGGTTTAACGTTACCTCCCTATACGTGCCATGTAATAATCCACCTTAGTACGTCCCTGCACCCTGTCTCGTCTCTACACACTTCACATACAGGGTGGAGAGAAATTAGACGAATATTGAAAAGAACGTAAGACGATTTCGCGAATATATGATAGAAAATATCTATACTAGATTCTTATATATTAGAAAGATATAGAAAATGTTCGTATTCGATAAATGTGATAAAATAATATTGTGGAGGTGTGAATTTTTACACTTTTCAGGATTTGTAGATATCTAATAGGTGAAGGTAATAATTGTAGCACAGTTAGTTAGTACCGGTTTCCCAACTTTTTCGATTTACGGAGCCCTTTTCAGAATCAATTTCTAACCTAACCTATACTAAACACTATATAATACAAGTGATGTCCTAACAAAAATAAGGTCCTTGCTTCCAAAATACCAATGATGACCTAAAAAAAGTCCTCATTTCTGAAATCCATGTGATGATCTAAAAAAAGTCCTCCCTTTTAAAATCCAAGTGATGATCTAAAAAAAGGTTCTCACTCAAATACAATTATTATGTCACACTTTCCTTTCTGGGTTCCGGGCATGCGTTCCTGTCTAGTTACGGCAGTGTTCCTAGGTAGACACGTGGATCTAATTAAGCTGACAAAAAACAGCTTAATTCCTCCACTAATTAAATTTATCAATATCTTCATTAGACACAGTTTATTTCCAGATTCACTGAAATTAGCACGTGTAATACAAATGAACAAAAAGGTAGTCAAAATCTCCCTCGTTTTTCAAAAAAATTTCAAAAGGTCTTAAAAAACCAATTGACCTCGAGAAACAGATTATACTTTCCTCCAAATAATATGGTTTCAGATCTAGCAAATCAACCACCAACGCGATTCTAGATTTCATGGAATACGTCACATTTTGCTTTGAAAAAGGACTTTACTGCTCAGGTGGATTTCTTGACCTGAGCAAAGCTTGACTGCTATAATCACGTTATTTTAACAAAAAAGCTACTATATTACAAGTTAACTCCCGAAAGAATCAGTCTCATAGAGTCATACCTGACAAACAGGAAACAATTTGTATATGCAGGAAACCAGACCTCCCAGACATTGTATGTAAAACACGGAGTCCCACAAGGGTCAGTTCTGGGCCCTGTGCTATTCCTACTAAACATCAATGATCTAGCCTTCGTTAACATTGAATTAAACACCATCTTCTTTGCAGACGACACTACAGTTTATGATAACAAAAAATCCTTAACGTTACTTATAGATAATAGAGAATTATCCATGTCCTACTACCGCAACTGGTTTCTGGCAAATAAGTTAACTCTGAACACGAACAAAACCCAGCTTATGGCCTTCTCTACTAGAAATCTACAGGACACCAACAATCCAGTTTCGGTATCCTTTCTAGGTTTAGAACAGGGGTATGAAACTCATATACACGGCCTTGAAACGGTTTTAAGTTATATTCCATCCACCGACAGCGCTAAAAGCGTTTTTTTTAACCAACATTTTGAGAACATTTCATTATCGGCAATTTGCGGCAATTGTTTTTGACGTTGTAATGATAGGTGACAGTAAATTGTGATTGTGACAGTGATGAATTTTATAAGAAATTTTAAATATTAGCACCACATTTTTTATTTTCAAATGGTGTAGTGTAATTAATAATATTTTAAATGGTAAATGCAAAAGAAATATAAATAGTGTCATAAAAAAAAAAAATGGCACAGACTAAATTTAATATGTACAATAAAAGTAAATATAAAAGTAAACAATAAATAGTTTATTTATTTCATATGCTTGCTTGCAAATAAAATAATAAAACTTAATGCTTACTGAAGTATTAACTTTTAACAATTGTAATTAATTTTAATTTTAGGAAATTAATTAGGAGAGTTGTAAATAAATTAATCATAATTTTCGGTTCAAGGCAATCTTTAATTTTCTACCAAAATTACATTTTATTTTTCAATTTTGGTAGAAAATTAATGATCCGCGCGATTCATAGCAATTTAAAATAGAAAAATATATTTGTATGCACTGCGGGTTGCATACTATCTAATCCTAGTTCATATTACAACCACGAATGTCGCAACTATCGCTGTCCAAAGCCGTAACGTGTTTTATAATTTGTGATTTAAAAATAGACAGCAAACTTTTTTTGTCTATTTACTGCCTAAATAACTTAAAATGGACTGCGTCTATGGCAGTTCTAAGAACCTACTACTTTGCCTCTATTCAAGCTCAGTTGACTTATGCCATTCTGGGGTCATTACAGCCATGTAGGACGGCTATTTTCTCTACAACGTAGAGCTGTCAGGATTATGGGGAATATAATACCGGTGCGACTGCACGAAAGCATTTGTGGATTTGGGTTTATTGACGTTACCTTCCCTGTATATTCACCACCGCATCCTCTACGTTCATGAAAACCAAACCAAATTCCTAGTCCAAAGTTCAGTCCATAGACACAACACTAAAAATAAAAACAAGATACGTCCAGACTTCACAAGACTTGGAATGTCCAGATATAATAACAATTTCTTCGCAATTAAATTCTACAATGTGCTTCCTAGAGCCATCAAAAGCTTCAACATTTCAAAATTTCTTCTACTCCACTGAAGAATATCTTCTAAACGATTTTAGTGACTTGAAGGAGATTCTATGATCATTCAGTTTGTCCAGCTCAATATCGTGAACCTATGTATGACATTTGTAAAAAATTGCACATTTATAACCTATAAATAAAATATTATAATATGCATCTTGTAATGTCCCCTACATATTTTGTAAACGTATTGTTATCAACGAATTGACGATCGTAAAAAAATTTAACATTTTTAGCACATAATAAATATGGGTGTTTGTCAGGTCTTGACAAGCGTCCACTAATCTCAAACTTCAGCAACCTTTTGAGCTGCGTCATACTAGAGACTAGTGGAGCTAAATACACACGACTGCATCCCAAACCCTGGTGATATTCAGCCGCGGAAATTACGCTAGATTCAGTGCCTGCACAATGCGGAGTGACCCAAGCAGCACTGCTTTCTGCATCCTGCAGATCAGAGAGTTGGCAGAAGATCTACAGGCGGGAATGGACTCGATTTGCCTTCGATAGGAGGCTTTCGTACCACCCAAAACACCAACTATCAGGACTGCAAGCTTAACTTTATCCCCGGAACACAGCTTTCTAAGCTCGGACAAGAGGTCCATATACTTGGACCTCTTTTCCTCTTCCTTGAGAGAGATATTCTTCTCAGCTGGACTTGAGAATTCGATCACAAACATCTGTTTGGTCTCGATATCCAGGAGGGTTATGTCCGGCTTAGTGGCTGTCAGTAACCTCGAGGTGGGGAAGGAGTAATTCCAATAAATTCGGCACTTGGAATTTTCCACCACCGATTCTATGTCAGAAGGGACGTACGGTATAACTGGTATTTGTCAATACCATAGGCATGTCTAAGATGATAGTAGAGCACTTCAACTTTATTTCTTGACTAATATTTAACACTTCCAACTTTTAATTTCTTCTGTCTTACTGTTATATTCTTTCTTTGTATATATTTTCTTGTTCATTCATGACTGTTATAAAGACAAGAAAAGAAATGTTGCACTAAACACGACGAAATGAGAAAAGTATGTCTATCAAACTGACGTTTTATAAATTACAATTTGAAACAAAGTTATATTATTATTCGGTTTGTTTAGGTGTTGACAAGTATCCACCGATTGTACACTTCAGGATGAAAGGGGTTCTCTTTCATCCTGAAGTGTTCCAAAAACATGTGGTTGGTACGTGTTTTGGTCAAAATGCAAGTGAGGACCTTTATTTTGGTCATCCCTTGTATCTTGGAGGTGAAGGTCTTTTCTTCAACTAGCTGTGATGGTGTATGTGGAGAAGTTTATCACTACAAATGTGCAAAGTTAACTAAAAGTAGCTTTGATAATTGGGCGACTGTTAAACAATTAAAGTATATCTGTACAAAATGTGAAGAAAATGTATTACCAATTGTCTGCAGTAAAATAAACATACTTTTGGAATACATGTATAAGTTGGACATGAAAGTGCAGACGCAGGATATGAAAATTGCCGACATATCAAATAATATAGCCACGATAAAAGAAATTATTATTATTATTATTTTTATTATTATAGAGAGCCAGTATTATGTTGGCTTCTTACAATTATTAAATACCTACAAAACCATGAAATGTGTGAAAAATCACACTTCACAACAATTTTTTTATGACTATCTTAAACGATTAAACGATACCCTAATTTTGGCTAACGACGATCAAGTAAATCGTCCTCGAGTATAGTTTCTAAATCTGACTCCCTTCTAAATAAATCAGAAACAAGGTCAAATGGTTCCCATTTTCTTACATACAGATTTCATATTTTAAATAGAGTTTTAACTCATTTGCGCAATTAACACAGAATTCTAATATCAATATGTAATTGGTTATAAGAAGTCCAATTTGCAGTTGGTTTAAAAAGCATGTTTTACAAAATTACAGTTTTGCAACTGTGATAAAAGTAACATTACACTAATCCAGCATGCAGACCCTTTTTTGTGAAAGCCAGTATGTCAGAAATATATTTCTTTAGCATCCCGTATATGTGGACTTAGGGGAGAGTCCGTTCTTCCTGATAACCGTCTCTTGGTTTGGTCCGTAAAACCTCCACTACATATCAATAGCAGCTAGGTATCAGGTATTGAATTATTTCTATCTTGGGAGTTGGCAAAAGCGCTATCCTTTGATACGGCGTCAATGGATTTCCCTGTTTTATTCAGAAAAGGGATTTTACTTTTATTTTTATATACGCATTAAATTTTGCTGCATTTCCAACCGGATTATATCCATCCAAATCAAGAGACTTGGGAAATTCACAAGGATTTAAGAGAATTTATTTAGGAAAAGTATTATTTCACCAAAACAGAAGCGACATCTATGTTTTTAAAATTATTGCCAAATATTTTCAATCGATAAATTCTACCAGCACTCACGTATGCCGCAAAATTTATGATTAAAATTAAAATTTATTCCACAAGTATTTTAAAGTATTACATGTACGTCTAACGACTAACTACATAACTATATTAATGTCTATCTAACTATCTATTTCAGGGGTAGGGGACAAGGGGTAAATTACCCAAACGGGGTAAAAACGAAATTCTTGGGGGTTATGAGATATTAATAGACATAAATGATATAAATACAAAAAAATTGATGTGAAGTGTGAATTTTCACACATTCCTGGGTTTTGCAGGTATTTAGTAACTGAACGATGATTATTTGGGATGCCAAAACAAATTTTATGTCAAAATATTTTTTTATGAATTTTAATTCGAATGCCTAATACCATTATTTAAGTCTCTAAATATATGCAGTATTTTTTTTTTTATATATAGCAAAGTTCATTAAGATTTTGAAAATTGCACCTATGGCTTCCATTGGTTGCTTACATCATAAGTCCCGCCCTTTGATATCGTCAAACATAGAATTAAATTATAATTTCAACACTTTCCACTGGTTATTAAATTTACGCATTTAAAAATTAAATGCAACATTTACCAAATATAACTAGAATTTTAACAAAATAATTTAATCAAAATAAAAATGCATAAAAAAAACAAAAAATAAAATCAACAGGATTCGAACCCTAGTTTGTAAGTTAAGTTATATTGTTAAGCTTACGACAAATCCAACCACGCCACGAGAGCTACTGATCTGGTATGTTACACAACGTATTAAATAGTTAACATATTTTAGTTAAAAACACAAAAAATGCGTTATTTTCCGAAAACATAATCTGATCAAAAATTCCTGTTGTACTATTTCGGTTCACACTAATGTACATTACTTAGAATTTTTTCAGATTTTTAGTTTAAACAATCTGGGCTACAGGGTGTGGGACAAAAATTATTTTGCACAATTTTGGCAAAAATCGCATCAAAATAATTTATTTTGCAAAAATTAAATTTTGATCGTTAATCCACGTACTAAGGGCTTTCATTTGATACCCTACTCAAAATTTTAAAAAAATATATTTTTTTTCGATGAGCACATATTTGTTTATATTTTTAGAGGGATATGCTTTTTAGATGTTTTACTATTTTTCCTATGTGCGGGTCAAACAGTTGTATAAGCTTGCAAAATTTCAACTCTCTAGGTTTAGCCGTTTGGCTACAATTTTTACCGAACAGACAGACAGACAGACAGACAGACGACAAAATGACGGTATAAGGGTTTTTTGGTCATACCTACAAAACCCTAAAAATCATAAAAAATGCGTTTGGAATACGATAGAAATTTGTGCAAATTGATGTCCCAAACGCTGCATGCACATATACCCATTTGTTTCGAAGATTTCCTACTGGAAACAAAAAGCTAATCAAAACAAGATAGCTGCTTTTCCAAAATTAGCTTTGTTTTTAGAAGATTCCAATGATACTCGTTTTGAGGAAATCAAGATCACAATCAACAAACATCTTGGCAACGTAAAAGACCGTTTCGCTCAATATTTTCCAGAACTTGATTTAAGTACAGTGAGTTGGGTTATAGATCCTTTTAAATGCGAAATGTCGGATATACCAGAAGAGACACAAGGGTTGCCTGAGTCACTTTTGGAACTGATATCAAAATGAAGCACGTATATAATTTGAAAACAAAACCGATCTGTCACATTCTTGGATGTGAAGGGCTGTAAAGTCTTTTAAAATTGTCCATGAGGAGACAATTAAAAAGTTGTTGCCATTTGCAACAACTTATCTCTGGGAGCAAGGATTTTCCATTCTAACGAACATTAAAATGAAACAGAGAAATCGATTGGACCCCAAAGACTGTATCCAAATCGCACTAACAGCCCCGATTTTGTTGATACCCTTTTAAAAAAACCAAAATACGATGGCAACCCCTTTTCAAAGATATTCTCGCGACGGGTGATTTGTCAAAGTTTGGTTCTTTATTCCAGTGGACAAGTCATTTCGTTATTATCCGGCCACACCTCCTTCCATATTATCCCAACAGATAGCAATTTCAAAACATTTTCCACCACACATTCCTTTTAAATATAATCTTTGAAACAAAGTTCGCGGTCATCGACCCTTGATATTCTACCCTTATCTTGTCTCTGCAGGTTCCACCAACATACTTGTCTCTTCTAACTTCGCAGTCTCCATCTCACCACGCTTTCGGCGACACCTATATTTTTTACTTGTGTGTAAAAATTTTGTAACTATTTTCTGTATTTTGACTATTTATTTATTATTTATTCCTACCATATTTATTTACTAGGGGCCTCAGCCCGGCTACGCTGGTCTTCTCCCCTACGTTGTTATTACTCGTCGCTTCGTTTTAATATAATAAGGCATTTTGTCGCACTTGTCTATTATAAAACTCGTCGCTAATCTTTTTTTAACACTATTTTATGGAAATTCTCCCTGCAAATGTCTTAAGTTTTATCGTCAATTCTCCTTAAATGCTTAATTAGTTTTCTTCTGTCAAGAAATACGTTCAAAATGAGAAATCTCGTCACATTTTAAATTGCAAAAAAATTGACAGCTGTCACCTTTTGAAATCTTGTAAGCATATTTTTGCCTCAGAATGATCCAATAATGGCCCAGATTCTTTTAAAGATGTTTTCTGACGCCTCAAAATATTATCTCGCACGTCAAAAAAACTATATTGAACTATTATCACCACTTAACACTTTGATTAACCCTGAAATTTTTAATATATATAAATCTTTTTTTAACACTATTTTATGAAAATTCGTCTTGCAAATGTCTTCAACTTTATCGTTAATTTACCTTGAATCCGTAATTAGTATTCTTCTGTCAAGAAACACGTTCAAAATGTAAAATCTCGTCACATTTTAAAATGCAAATAATTTGACAGCTGTCTCCTTTTGAAACCTTGTAAGCATATTTTTGCCTCAAAATGCTCAACTAATGGCCCAGAATCTTTGAAAAATGTTTCTGATACCTCAAAATATTATTTCGCACGTCCAAAAAGCTATCCTGAACCATTATTACCATTTAACACTTTGATTCTCGCCGTAAATATTCTGGACCGGCCGTCTTGTATCAAGAATATTTTTGAATTATCGTCTGATAAAACCTGTCCGTGCCGATCAATGGTGACTTTGATTCGACACGGATTCGAGGAAAAACTGCATGATTTTTATCAATAAAAATTAGTCAGTACCCCCTGTCGAAATAAAATTAAGCCTTAGCACTAAAAAAATATCACCCGGATAAGACGGCGGTTCATATTCCTCTCTCCGCGTTACCGAAAAAATGAAGATACACCAGAAGTTGAATAGAACATACATACCACACTTGTACAATATAATAGTAGATAATTTAATCACTGACTTATTGTAATTACATTATGAACTTTCACTAATTTTTTATTATCTTACAATGACCGTACGTTTTTTAGATCAGGTATGTTTTAACACTATTAACTATCTCTTGTACTTCTTTTTTTATATTTTGTGTAGCTGGATGAAGAAATAAACTATTTTGAAACTGGTCAGCTAGATCTAGCTGTAGTATTCATGTCCACAACCCGTACAATATTTTTCCACTTGTTCTCAATAACCAGTCAACTCTCAACTCAGCTGTTTTTTTTTTTTTTTAATAGCCCTGTTAGTGTTTAAATTATCAGATTGATTAGAAAAATAAAGATTTAATTATCAATTTTACCAAATTTAAATAAATATTCATTTTATAGAAAAAACATGTTTAGAACCTCGCTATATTTTATTTCCAAAATACAAATATATTACCATATATTTTACCCGATACAATAATATTTTATATAATATTATATAATACTATAATAATTTATTATTGTATTAATTTAAACCTAATTTTAATTTATTTAAAATAACCATTTGTTTTTCTTAAAATATAACTTGTTTAGAGCCGCTGGTAAGACACCTTCCAGCCAAATTAATCCATTTTATTCATCAATAATTCTCTACCAAGATGAGCAGACGTGTTTTTGATTTTTATATTGAAATAATAATTTAAATTCAGTTTCAATTTAATCAGGATCCACTGATTTGTGTAGATTGTAAATTAATATATCAGGGTATATTAATTATTAAATTTATATTTTGTTATAATTATTTTTTTTTTGGATTTTTCCCTCCAGATTTTTTGTGTGTTTCAAATCAGTCATTGTGGCAATAATTAATTAATTACTGCATTTTTGTGAGACCAGAGAGAAAAGTGGTTAATAATGTTCTAAATTTTATTTATATAAACTGTCTATTTTAAATTTATTTCAAATTTTGTCATTTTATTGAGTGACGTCATAAGTCGCTGCACTCAGTACGAACTCGTGTTATACCGTTTCTTCCTGCGGTTCATTCTGCTTAAATAATTTTTCTTTTGTTTAATTTAGTCAAATATATTTGTTATAAATTTACTAGTAGATCTGTACCCATTTCTCAACATTTTGCGTTGAGAAATCAAATCCCTTTTTTGTAGATTTTTAATATAATTTTTTCTTTAAATTTAGAATCAAGATTTTTTATAATTTATGGTGGGATTAATTAACAGTGTAATCGACCGTCTTCACCGTCGCGCTTACCGCTACTAATTGTTGCAGTCCGCAACAATTATAATTGTTTAAATTTTTTTGTACATATTATTTTTTTTTCAATTAGTTTTTTTATTCAACTATTTTTTTGATAATATTTTATTATTATTATTATTCCTGGCAACGCTACACCACCTGTCATTATTATTTTTACACTGTAAATTTCCCTAACATATTAGCGATCCCCAAAACCTTTTCTCTCTTTTATTCAATTTATTGGCAAAGCATTTGCACCAAGAAGCGGTGCAAGAAGCGGGCCGTCATATTTTTTACTTTCAAAGTCAACCCTTGTGTGTCGTCGTCTGGACTCCTACCCTACCTGGGCCAGGAGCGGGCGCCACAATACCTACAAAACCCTGAAATGTGCAACAATTAACACTTCTCATCAAATTTTTGACTTACGTCCGTGATTTGGTCCCAAACTGGGCGCAAAAGCAAGACATTACTGTCCATATCTTCATTCCAGTGGATTCTCCATTATATTTTATGTTGTGATCTGCATAATTTCTAGAATCTTTTTATATAACTGTGGTTTATAAAATATATAACACTTTATCACTGTCGTGCTAAGCCGTATACACTTTACTTAAACTAGAATTTCAATTTGTGGAATGATTTATGAAATATTCAAATACATAAACTTTTTAACTTGGTTTATATTAAATTAAAAGAAAATTGTAGTTATGAAACTCTTTCAAAACAGAATATTAATTTAGCATTAGACATATTCGGTTTCAAACTAAACTTTCATATAAGAAACTATATAAAAATAAGTCTCTTTTCAAACAGATGAGTTCCGTCTATGATGGCTGGATTTTGAAAAAGTTCTTTTCTAAATAAACAACGTAGGGATTTACTTTTGACTTTGAGAACTTATTCTCCTTAAGCTACATACCAAAAATAGAAAACACAGACAAATCTGTGTTACACGTCTATGGATTAGAATCATGGACGTTAATAGAGAGCAATAAAATCTTCAAATGTTTCACAAGAGCTTTAGAAAAATATATAATATTTTCTGGCCTAATACAATAAACAACGCAGATCTGCTGTAAAAAACTATTAATTAAAAAGAAGGAACACAATTAAGAAAAGAAAATGACATAGCTAGGACATACTCAAAGGAAACCTACTACAAATACTACAAGATTTGAGTTGAATTTGAATGTTGAATGTTGACGGAAGTAAGATAGGGGGAAGACCGACAACTATTTGGAAAAGAACTATTTTTCTGGAAATGCAGACAAATATTAACTTGCGGACAAACTAAAAATATATCAGAAAGAGACAAAAAGAAAGTACTGGTGGAAAATATCACAGGTTAAGACTGTAGCTCATACCCAGCAAACATTCAACTAACGGCCGAATGCCGGCAAACTGCTTTTACTGTTGGTAAATTGCTGGTACCAAAAGTAAGTGCAACGCCAGTATTAATAATGTACTTCACATTTGTATTTCGCATTCCGCATATACGAAGTACTTTACCAGCATTTTATAAGCACTCCTTATTTGTATTAATCCAAACAAACATTTCTATACGGGCTATCGTCTCTTCTTCACTCATACTTTTTACTTAAAACTAAATTGAATGTAATAATTTGAAAAGTCTGATTGTTCTTAGTCATAAAACGCCCTAACCACGTGGCCTTGGAGGGCCAGTACAAGGTACGTGTTGGTGGACAGTTTGCCAAGATGTGTATTTAAATAGTTATTGTTTTGTGAACATTTATACAGTTTTTTTTATTGTGATTTGTGTGTGTTTTATTAGATTTAAGGACCTAGTTTACACAAACTGTTTCATGTTAAATTGTTTAATTTTTAGTTTAGTTAAATCATAGTTTTTTCATGTAATAAAATTTCCAATTATTAATAAATCTGTTACAAGATTATAAATATGTCATTTAAAAAATATAATTTGTCATATTTTATTTTGAATAGTGACATCTTAAATATTTTGTAAATATAATACTAACCTAAAATAATACAAACTTAATCCAAAACTGTAAAGCTTTTTTTACAATATAACCAAGTTTCTAAAAGTCAGTAATACACTATAAAAATCACCAAAATAACCAGATCTAGTTTGTTCTTACAAAAGTGAACAGCTTATAGCATTAATGCTTATAAAATTTGATAATTGAATTTATTTTAACAAGTATGATTTCTTTAGGTTGGCACTCTTCAAGTCAGGGGGAAAAGATGTGGTAGATAATACAAGCCGAATATTGGCGAAAATTATTAGTCACCACTTATCTTTAGAATGAAATTTTTTGGCCGAAATGGCAGAAAACCATTTTCTTAAAATTCTTCATTAAATTAATAAATTAAATAAACTAATTCCTGTTATTCCTGAAATTATATTTATTTAATATTTATAAATAAATCAATAAATTATAATTGTTAATACAATTTACAATCGGCCAGTTTTACCATCGTTGAATAAATTTATTTAACAACTTAAGTTAACAATATCGCATCATTCAATTGACAGCAATGTTAATTTCTTCATTAATAGTTTAAAACCGATGCGACATTGTCAACTTTATTTGTTAAATAAATTTATTCAACGATGGTGAAAATGGCCAAATGAGTATTTATTTTGCACCTAACCATTAATTTATTTTAATACTGGGTAAGTACACATATGTTACATTTGAAACACTAGAGAGTGGGTATAATATATGCACTGGCCCAGTGCGAAATGCCAGCACTGGCCATTACTTTCAATGCACTTTACCGTTGCTGGGCCGGCAACTGATACATCAATGGGCCAATAATGGCCACGGGGACACCGGGGTACTGGCCCAGTACGAAATGCCAGCACTGGCCCATTACTTTCAATGCCGGGGAGTATGTGCTTTACCAGCACTGGACCGTATAAAAATGTTTGCTGGGTAACTTACAAATGCCAACGTAAATTGATATAGAACTACAAATTATATATTAGTGCAAATAAAATAAGTGCAATAGTGAAGATTTGCAGGTGTATCTATCCTGTTTTCTATGAAACTTTAGTTCTAGAAATACCTTTTGGCTTTAAAAATGCTCCCTAACACAGTTAAAGATGAAGAAAAGATATTAAATTAAAAGAAAATTGTGGTTAAGAGACTCTTTGGAAACCGAATATTAATTTACCATTAGACATGTTCGTTTTCAAACTAAACTGTATAAAATAAATGTCTGTTTTCAAACAGACCGTAGTGAGTTCCGTATATGATGGTTGGATTTTTAAAAAGTTCTTGTCTAAATAAACAACGTAGATATTTACTTTTGACTTTTAGAACTTTACATTAAGCTTAATTCTCGTTGGCAGTTTCTGAACTTACAACCCAACTTCTAGTGTACACGTCAAAATCTTTCTATAGGAAATTTTAATCTCAAATGTAAAACAAACCAAACTTTAATATGCAATACTGCACTTTACAGAGTACACATACTCACAGAGTTATAAAAGTAAACATATTAGTAATGGGATATTTGTCAAACTGTCACAGATATATAATCACAAAATGATATGCTGAACTTTTTACAAAACTCCAAACACCCACGAACTGGGATTTACTGCAGGAATACCATCCTGCCTCAAGGAGGTGTTGGAATTTTCAAACTGTATGGAGTAGAATTTTATTTATTATTTATTCATTGCTGGTAAGGTTATACACAAAAATTGCAATATATGTGTAAAGTTAGGATTCCAAAAGCAGGACCCTAATTCCAAGTGAGATCTAACTAAATTATGGTGCAGTAAAATTAAAGTTTTATGTTGTTAATAGTCAGCTGTAACGTGAAAAATAATACCAAGGTTCCGAAGAGCTTTTTGGATAATATGCAATCAAAACTCAGCCAGATCAGTCACATTCTGTTCACTGTTCTCAACACTGGAATTCCACAAGGGTCTATCACCGGACCATCAATCTTAAACATCTACGTTAACGATCTCCCCAAGATTCTTGATGCTCTTCCATTTCAGGTGAAATGTCTTACGCTAATGATAACAATTGATAAAAATAAAAAAATCAAACAATTTAAATTTAAATGATCATGTCAGTCAGCTTTATAATACTTTTGTGTGGACACAAAAAAATAAATTAACAATAAACGACTCCAAGTCAGCAGGTATAATTTTAACTCGTCGTTCAAAAACTAATTAGGGTTCAATAGAAATATATATATATATATATATATACAGGGTACTGGGGATAAATTTGACGTATTTATAATAGATTATGTTTTTCCGAAGGTTAGAGGTATTAACCCACACTACTCATCCTTTAAAAGTTTGGACCCTTATTCATTCATATACAAGATGTCAGAGAGGATGGATGGCTGGAACTCACCTGAATCATGGAAGAGAATAACTTGCATCATGATGATTCGTGCCTGCCATCAAAATAAGGATATTATGACTGCTGCCCAATGCTCCCTGAATACAGTAAAAACAATCAGGCATGAACTAGAGACTTGCAATGGTGACTACGAGGCTGTAGCAAGAAGAAAGATCCATAACAGACGATCTGATTGCGTTCGTACAGCAGAATTCCTCAAAGATCTGCAGGAAAAGGTGTTGAAGAACCCTGGCATTGGAATTCGGGCTTTGTCACGTGAAATAAATGTTTCATCCTCCACTATGAAGCTTGCACTCAATGAAGACCTTCGCTACTACTCATACAAGCGCCGCAAAGGTCAGCTGCTCACAGAAAAGGCCCGTGAAAAACGTTTGATAAACGCGAAGAAACTTCTGAGCAAAGTGAAACATCCTGCTGAACCACAAACAATCTGGTTCTTTTCCGATGAGAAAAACTTTTGCCAGGATCAAAAACACAACACGCAGAATAATAGATGGCTTGCATACAGTCCAAAGGACATTCCTCATGTAATGCAGACTATATTTCCCCAAACTGCGATGGTTTTCGGATGTGTGTCCTCTGAGGGCGATGTAATGCCTCCGCATTTTTTCAGAGAGGGCCTCAGGTTGATTTCAGATGGCTACGTGGAGTTGCTAAACACTGTAGTCAAGCCCTGGATAACAAAAGTAGTCAATGGTAGGCCGTATGTATGGCAGCAAGATTCGGCCCCTTGCCACACCTCTGGGAAAAGCCAAAAATGGTTGTCTGAAAATTTTTACGACTTCACCAGTCCAAATGTTTGGCCTCCAAACTCCCCAGACCTTAACCCTATGGATTATTTTGTATGGGGCGCAGTTGAAAAAGACACCAATTGCTGTGCCAGTAATACAAAAGCCCAGTTAATGGATAAAATTAAGAGTGTTTTTGAGGACCTTCCCAGGGAGACTGTAGCATCAGCTTGTTCCAGGTTCCGAAGCAGGATTGAATCTGTGATCGATGCTAATGGTGGTTATTTTGAGTGAAACTTGTTGATAGTATTGTAATTTCTGTGCCTGTTATTATTATTATTTTTTTTTCAATTCGTTAAACTTAGTAGTTACAAAGAAGATTTCCTTTTTACTTACGAAATTGTCAAATTTATCCCGAACACGCTGTATATATATATATTTATATTCGAACCCGAGATTTATAACAAGAAAAGCAGAGTCACTACCTCTGCGCTACCGAAACCGTCGTTATAAATTGGAATATCCAAAATTTTCTTTCTTTTTCAGTGATGATTTACTGTTGTAACTTTTAATAATGAATGTACAAAGTTTGTTAGAAACCACTGTGTCTGACTAAGGTATTACATTGCCAAATTCAATTCAGTTTTCAGAGTTCTGTCTAGAAGTTTTTTTAGTGGTTTGCGTAAAGACCAAATAAGCTGATATTTAGTGGTGAAATGAATGTTTTTAACTTCAGACGCGAACACTAATTCTATTAGTGAATAGACACAAGAAGAGAAACAAAGGGGAGACAAGTTTTTACGAAATCTTGCTGTAGATTGCAAACTGATAATAAAAAGTAGTATTTTCTACAAATATATTTCAGTAGAGATAATAAATAAATTGAATTAAATTAAAACAAAATGTCTCCCAATTGACTGCACACTCTGTGGTATAAGCAGTCATAAGTTGTCAGTATTTGGGCCTTTTTGTCAAATTTCAATCGGCAGCTTCCGAGTGGAAAATTAACGAAGGAAATTACTACGTATATTATTTTTTTGCCGTGTGTCATGCCCGTGGTTGGAAGAGGGGAAGTTACATAAGTTCCTGTGCATGAACATTAGGCATTGGTAGATAAATAGGGCAGTTAAAGTCATTGTTTCTAATTTCATGAAGATCTGACGACAGTCAGCTCTAAAAGGAGCACCTATGACCCTAACAACTTTGCGTTGAAGAGCGAAAATTCTATGGGCTGCTGGTGAGTGTCCTCAGACAAGAATGCCGTAGTTCACGTGTGATTGAAATAACGAAAAGTAGGTCATTAGCACTTTTTGGCAAACTGCTGCTTTCAAATTGCGAATTAAAAATACTGTAGACCTTAGTTTACGGCTTAAGGATTCACAGTACTAATCCCGGCGAAGTTGTGGGTCGATGTGGATACCAACTTGACGTACGGGGGGTTTGAAAAATCGTGTTTCTTGGTGGAAATCAGCATTGATTCGGTTTTGTCAGTATTTAAGGTTAATTTATTCCTATCAAACCAAGATGCAGCGTGTTCTACCACGGATTTACTCTTTAAGCGAAGGGAATTTAAGTTAGAATTTTTGCAGAATGAGATAGTATCATCTGCGTAAAGAATAGATTTTGAATTTATAAAGAGGGGGAAGTCATTTACGTACAGTAGAAATAGCAAAGGGCCAAGAATAGATCCTTGCGGGACACCAAAGTGTATAGGAAGAGTTTCAGATTTGACATCTCCAAAAAGTATAAACTGATTCCGGTCTGATAAGTTTGATTTGATTAGAGAACGGCTGTTGTCATCAAATCCATAGAGTAAAATTTGAGACGTCATGGGGAAGTGCTCCTTTTGCCTCTGCGAGCGCCTATGAACGAGTGATATAAAATTAAAATTAGTGAAATTTATCAAGAATTTACTTTATTTATACCTCTGTTGTTATTATGTTGTTAATTTATTTAATTTTAGAAAATCTAAAAGTTAATTGTTTTATTATATAATACAATTATAAAACAAAACCTTTTGTAAATATTTAAAAGGCTAGAGGTAATAAATTTATTGGTATTTGACAACATGAAATTGTTAAATTTACTTTTGTTTCAACCCAAATGAAATCAAAAGGATAGAAATGAAAAAATTTCATTTTCAACACATTTAATCATTGGTATTTCTATACTGTTCGCATGTTATTTAAATAAAACAACAGATCCTTGAAAACAAAACTGGATCTCCTTAATAAGGTCCAATTATTCACTAGGGTAGCCTTAGCAAATTCATGCCTTCTGTTCAATCCTTGCCCTAAGCTAAAACAAATAAACAGACAGACATACACCTTCTTAGCATCTAATAAGACACGACACAGAATCCCAGAAGACCAAAGAGGCAGTAGTTTCTTTGCCAACGTTGAAATCGTAGAATTATTCATGATTCGAATGTTTGTGTGTGTGCAAAACGAACGTGTCTTCATATGTATTTCTCAAGTATATATGTATTAGTGGCCCTACACATATTTATGTGTGATATAAGTACATCTGTATGTGTGTCTGTATATGTATGTGAACTTATATTTATGGCAGGGTTAGCTTGTGTCAATATTCGATAGAAAATGATTTTCTTTGATCAGCTCAAGATCAACTCTTTTGAAAATTGCTTCGTGAAGATAATTCCATATGAGGTAGGTACTGATTTTAAATCACTAGAGGCATCATAGCACATGTATATATTTGAAGAATATTATTTGTTATTGCATATTTCTTAATATTAACCAACCATCTAAAAATAAATAATAAAAAATCTGAGAAATAAGGTCTTAAATTTTATAAAACCAATATTAAAATGGTTAAAACAGGGAGATAAGAAGGCGCACTCAGGGGAACTAAGCAGATTGATCCCTCCCCCCAAGGACAAAAAAACACGTATTTTTTGTGTTTTTAACACGTTCGCGGACAGTTTTTTACAATAAGATGTACCCAAAATGTCACTTTTTTAGATTTTTGTTTGTAATAGGACATTTACTGTGTTTGGTATGTTCCTGATAGGACAGTTTATACTAGTTTTCATATACTTATTAAAACCTGCCCCAGCCGTCATTTGTATATTTGAATAAAAAAGTAGGACGATTTAGACCGTCATGACCTGAGCTAGGAAAAATATTCGACGGCTATAGCCGTACTGTCCGCGAACGTGTTAACGAACATACTTCTAGAGCTCATGAATTTTTTTAGTCATTGCTTGTATTTTAGAAATGAGGACTTTTTGGTCAACACTTGCAATTTGAAAGCAAGGATATTTTTTTAGGTCAACACTTGCATTTTGAAAGAGAGGACATTTTTTTAAGTCAACACTTGTATTTTAGAAACGATGACCTTTTTTTTTAGGTAAACAATTGCGTTTTCAAAGAGATGACTTTTCTTTTTAGGTCATCATTTGCATTTTGGAAGGTAAGGTGATTTTGGTCAGAACTTGTTACCGAATGATTTCCCGATCCCTGCCCGAATAAAACATTTTTGTCTTCTAACCCCTCCCCCCCTAAAGTACAGAGGAGGAATAGAGGCTTGGTTTGAAGCACATGTCATTTTTGACTGTTGTTGAGTTTGTTTCGTTTTTATTTCGTTCTAATTTTCTATCAGTTATTGTATTTTTTTTACCCCCGACGGTTTTTAAGATGTTAAACAAAGGAATGAAAGTTTTATTATAGGACGGAAAGCTTAGATTAGTTTACCAGGCGGTCAAAAGATGGCGAGAACTACCGAAAATACTTGAAAAAGATGTAACATTTTAGTTCAGAAAAGCAATGGACCAAGCATAGATCCTTGTGGAACACCACTAAGTACAGGGCGTTGTTCCGATAACATGTTGCCAATTTTGACTTGAAAAAATAGGTCGGTTAAGAATGCTTTAATCCAATGTAGCAATTTTCCATATACGAGGTCTGTTCAAAAAGTATCGCGAATTTTGTGTTTTTTCAAAAATTATTTATTTATTCATGAATATCTATTTTGTCCCCTTCAAAGTAATCCCCACCAGATATTATACACTTGTGCCAACGTTTTTTCCAATCCTCGAAGCACTTGAAAAAATCATTTTTTGTGATCTTGTTCAGCTCCTCCTTCGATGCCGTCTTTATCTCCTCACTCGTAGCATAGCGTCGTTGGGCCTCTTCAGTTTCGGGAATTTGGGTCGTCGCGAACAGAGTCCAACAGCTCCTTAGCAATATTAATGCGATGCTATTTTTGGTCTAAATTGAGCAATTTTGGTACGAATTTCGCGGCGACCTGTCTCATGCCCAAATCATTGGTAAAAATCGAATGGCACGAGCCAATCGATATGTTTAGGTCCTCAGCAACTTCTCTAACAGTGATTCGACGATTGGCCAATACTATTTTCTTCACTTCATCAATGTTTTCGTCTGTTGTTGACGTGCTCGGGCGTCCGGCACGCTCTTCGTCGTTCACATCTTCTCGGCCTTCTGAGAACATTTTGTACCACCGATAAACGTTGCTTCGGTCCAAGGTAGCTTCACCATATGCCACAGTCAACATTCGGAATGCGTCCACGCACTTAATTTTGTTTTTCACACAAAATTTGATACAGATTCTTTGATCCATTTTTTGGTAAAAATCGAAGACGAGCCAAAACACGTGCAAGCAAAGCAACTGTCAAAAATTAACAGAACATTCAAAATGGCCGAACTTGTCGGCATAAGTGAGAGACATGAGTACCAACATAACGCCACAAAAAAATCGAAAATCGAATATACGTAACCCGCGGAAATTCAAAATTCGCGATACCTTTTGAACAGACCTCGTATACCATAATGTTTCAGTTTGTGTAACAATCTTCTGATTGGAAGTTTGTCGAATGCTCTCGAGAAATCTAAATAAATAATATCAAGGGGCATAGATCGATCATGTGTCTTAAAATAATTTTTTTATTATTTATAATGTTTGTATTAGTTTTATATGCTTGTCTAAATTTTTTTATGAAACCTCGTTATTATAGCTTATTTAAATAATACCGAATCCGATTTTTATCATTAAAAAAACATTATAATGTAATGTAAAAAATATAAATTAACTTTTGAGGAGTTGGGAAATATTTAAAGTTGAAAATTGTAATTCAAAAGTGAACGTTGGAGAAAATAATAAACTTTCCTTAATGATTTGAGGGAGACAGCTCTGTTCTCCAGAAAATTCATAACTTATACACACAGATTTAAAATAGTTCAACGATCTGTAAAAGTTAAATAAAGGTTTCTTAAACGAGTCGTTAAAAGCCACGGTTGAAAGTCCATTTTCCATTAATTAATAATGATGATATTGCAACGCTGACATTTATTAATATAAATTATAATGCTTCTATTTTGAATTGATTTAGTTTTATGTTTTATGAAAGTTTTGCTTAACTCCTAACTGTATTACGGCGTCCACAGATGACAATGTTCTGCTTTTGTTTCTGTAACGATATTGGGACCTTAATCATGTGTGCTTCGGGCACAAAATTACACCCACGCAGGGACGGACTCAATCGTTTTTAATTTATTCAATTATTCATTAATGATCAACTCTGAATTATCAAAATTAAAACAAACTTTATTACAAACCAAAATCTAAATTATACCAAACTTAATTTGAAATTTGTCTAGTAGATATTAAGCTTGCCAGAAATTTTAAAACTGGTATCTTTTATTGCTATACAAGGTGTTTTTTGGAACTGTTTTAGCATTGCTAACTCTGTTATATTGCTTTTCTGTACAGATCATAAGTACTGATTTCCTAGCACTGGAACGCCAATCCCAGAAAATGTGTCTAATAGTTAAGGAAGATAAAACTAAATACATAGTCTTCAACAAAGCTATACGCCACCATGAACAAAACATCTCCATAAGTAGATATAATTTTGAGACTATTGATGAATTTATCTACCTTGGAACACTAATGGCATCAAACAACAATATGATCAGTGAAATTAAAAATAATTCTAGCTTAAAAAAGTTATTATGGTCTTATTTGATACTTTCGATCTAAAAGATTTTCTGACAGATCAAATTACATGATAATTTTATGCCGATGTTGAAAAGTTATCTGGTATGGA
Source organism: Liopterus haemorrhoidalis (assembly GCA_963971575.1). Classification (NCBI taxonomy): domain Eukaryota; kingdom Metazoa; phylum Arthropoda; class Insecta; order Coleoptera; family Dytiscidae; genus Liopterus; species Liopterus haemorrhoidalis. The sequence continues at coordinate 5,280,301 of OZ020613.1, forward strand.
TTATAAACTGAGCAAAATGTAAGAATGTTTTGTTAGATAAAAGCAAAAATATTAATAAAAAATCAGCTGTGGCCACCACAAGACCGAACGCCATCACAAAATATTCTCTATCACAGAAATTATTTACCCGTATATTTACATGTATACGTATGACAAAAAAAATACTTAATAAGTATTATTAAGGGCCGGTCTTTCCACCTTCAGATAAAGTGGCTGGTAACGTTACCTGACGGATAAAAACAATAAAGCGCCTTTCCACCTTCAGATAAAGTTATTCCTACGAATAAACTATGCTATCTGGTAGATAAGTTATTCGGTAGTCAAAGTAGCGAATAAGTAACAAATAATTGCTGTCAAAAAGTTAAACTAAATGATTTCTTGGAACAAAAAATTGCAAAATGGACTTGAAAAAATATAATTTGTTTGAATTTTATTATTTGTAGAAATAATGCTTTAACTCCAAAATAACAGTGCACCAGTCCACGGTGAGAAAAAATATGAAAAAAGTATCTCGTGTAATATCCAGTCTGATTTCATTTGTATGCCTTGTACGGAAAATTAAATACACAAATTTCAACGAGTATTTTACGAAATTGCCCGCTATCCACGAGTGGTTGCAGCCTGGGATAAAATGATAGTGATCCTGCTTTCTTCTGTGAAAAAAAGGCTGAAGTAAACGGTGTCGAGAAGGATATTTTATATTAAACGTTAGCCGGGATCCACGCCTTACAATACAATGTTTAATAATTCTAATATTCGCTTCGAATTTGAGCAATAAGATTATAATTGGTATAGTATCAAGTGCAGTATTGCGCAACTTTAACGTTACAAGAGTGGATATGAAGAACCACCCACAAAAGATCAGTTCTGTGTCGGTGTTGTACCTGAAGAAACTGATGAAATGAAAATGAAAAAATACTCCGTGATTTAATTATCTTATTTTCAAATTTATTATAACTTATTTTGTATTTACATCAATCATAATAAAATTAAAAAATTAAATAAACGTAGAACAATTATTATTAATATCTACTATCTATTTTCATTCCCCCAATTTTATTATATGCTTACGACATTAATAATTGCTAAAATCTTGTATAACGCATACATAAATTTAATTTTGTTAATGACAATAACAAAAAAAAACGGTTCGACAGCTGTCAGTTTACCAATTTATTTATTTATTTCCACAGAGAAACAAAAAAAAAATCTTTTTCAACGCCTATTTCAGTTACACATCCAGTGTTACCAATCTGAGGATTCAATATGTCAGTCTCATTATCCGTCAGATAAAATCTGACAGATAAATTTGAACTGAAAGACGGGATAGCATTTATCCAACAGATAAAGTATCAGATAACTTTATCTAACAGATAGTTACCCAGAAGTTTATCAGAAGGTGGAAAGACCGGCCTATGTATTATTACTACAGTCTGTTCCAAATGGTTAGGCGGAACTAGATTTTGCAATCTAGTTACTTTCATCGTTTAAATCGTGCTTTTCGACCATTTTGTTTAAGCTTTGTAAATCATACTTACAATAAACATTTTTTGGTTAAGGTTAATATCATTTTAAAATGTCATTTTCTTTATATTTAGATTTTTTGTGTCATTCTTAATACAAATTTCCCATTTATTTATTTTTTTGTCAATAAAATAAGTAAAAAAAATTATTAAATTTTGACATATGTCATTCGTTTCCATGGTTTCATTGTTGGAATTTTAAATTTTGACATTCCAACATGAAAAATGAAATAACCCAAGCAAGGTTCCTTCTCGTGACAACCTAAAAGAACGAAATTCCCATTTAGTTCCGCCTAACCATTTGGAACAGACTGTATAATAAAAATAAAGTATTTAAAAATAATGTAAAAATATATTTTTTAAATCAGCTGTGGCCATCACAGGACTGACCACCAAAAATCATCCATTTCTAACTTTTTTCCAAAAGTTGATTAACTGATGCCATTGGTATGAGAAGCTTAAAAATGAAGTTTCATAAAAATCTGTTTAGCCAGGTTAAAAAGATCTAAGTGGAAAACTGAAAATGCATATGTAATAAAAATTTATTTATTTCAGTATTTTGTATAATTTATAACCAGGTGTTTTATGGGAGATTAAAAAATTCTAAGTAAATATATAAAGTAGGTAAAAGTTATGCGAAAATAATTCCAAGATCTTGAGTTAGTATTCGTTATTGATACAAGATAACCCTTACATAAATATGATAAAGTAACACACATATAAGGGTGGTATCATGAATAATTCTATGGGGTTTTCACCAGCAACGCCAATGAAAAACCGTGAAGCCAACGAATACTACGAACTGTTGCGATTCTCCCCAGTGAACGAACGCAGTCTGAATATTGCATACCCGCAACTTTCTCGCAAATCATTTCAAATATTTTTACAGAGTATATTGAATTTTTATGAGAACTAATAGCTGACTGTGATACTACATTACCGTTTTGCAAACTGTGAAATATGTTTCAACTCGCATACTACCCGATATGGAACATGTATAAATTGGGCTTAACGGTTATCTCACAACCAAACAAATTTGGCATTTTCAAGGATGATACTTACAAATAACTTGGGCATGAAATACGAATTGACAGACACAATCAAACGTATGAAATCTTCAGAAGAATATCATAAGAATGAACAGCATTTGGTAAATAACGAAACATTTTTAATATCTTAATATGGCTTTTTTAGATTTTTGTTTTATTTCCTGTGTAGTAAGAATGTAACTGCTCAGCAGTAGTGTACGATCCATCTGTAACGTTTTAAAAGAAATTTGTTTATTTTATAAACAAATTTAAAACTGTACGCTAATGTACAGCAGCCTACTTTATTAAAATAAGACAATATCGCATAAATTTCGGTAATCATGATTACACAATAATATACAGGTAACAAACAGTCATTTTTATTTTATTAGTAAAAATTATTTGTAAGTGGACGCACCTTTGTTCTGAGAAAAATAAAATAATTTTACTGCGAAGAGTATAGAATATTTTATAAACCTGTATAGTGATTTTTTGAGAACAAAAAGGTGAAGAAGGGCATTTTGTTCCTACGAAATTATTCGGATAAAAATCGTCACTTGCAAAATTTACTTTACTGAGAGCCGCATTACATCTTCAGGCTCTCCTTCCCAGTATTTTTCCTTTTTTCTTTCTGTCCCTCTTGGTGCGTCGCAGGAAATATCCAGAGCCAGCTTACGGCATTGGCGTACTGGTTTGGATAATTTGGGGCTGGACGTACCGAACGTTGAAAGAAGGTTGGATAGAGGAAACTTCAAAAAAAAAATCCAGATAAGCTTTTTAATCAAAATTAATTGTGTTATTGTTTATATATTGTTGTTTTTTTTTAAAATTTTGAATATTAGTTGCATATATATTTTTTTTAATACGTTAGATTTTATTCGGAATGTGTAGGAATTTCGTGGCGCTGGTCGACCAACCCGGAAAAATTTTGTAATCCCGCGCATTCTGGTAAAATCGTCTTATCCAAATTTAACTTTAAATTTTACACATTTGTTTGCTATTCTTGATATAATTATTCTAAATTTGTTATTGATATATATATATACATTACGATTTTGGAATTATAATAAATTATATTTGTTTGGTATTTACTATATTCAGTCGTTGTTATTGACTTATGTCCCAAATATCTCATTTTAGGTTAGGTTTCGCCTAGTGAGACTGATTTGGTCAGTCTTCGTTAAAATCTAGTCTGTGCATGGGATCTATTGGTCGGTCCCAATTATTTTATTTCAGACCAATTGGCGCCCTTATTTTTTTTATACTTTCACCTGATTTTGAACCGCACGACCGTCTCGGCTGTTTAAAGGCTAGCCACAAGACTAAATAAACCTATAGCTGGTGATTTATAGGTCACACACCATTTTTAAATCCGTAGAGGTAAATATAAATCGTACATTGATAAATATAAAGGGATGGCAGAGTAATTATATTTAGACTAATAAAATGTTCCCTGCATTCTGTTTTGTAGGATACTCCCGCGATTATCCTTATTACGCGTCTTTGCAATTTAAAAATACGTTCCGCTGATGGACTGTGTCCCCATACAGATAGAGCGTAAGATATCTGGGACTAGAATAGCGCGTAATAAGAAATACGTAAAATATTCACCGACACGCAGTTCACTAAATTCCTGATAAGATATATAGTACTGCATAATTTTCTTGATAACACAGATACGTGTTTATCCTATTTAAGAACTGGGTCTATTTGATCACCTAGGAAAGTGACAGAAGCAGGGTTATTGAAATTATTATTTCTTAAAGTTACAAGTAAATTATTAGTTTTACTAATATTTAGACTTAATTTGTAGGTAAGAAACCAAGAATGTGCTTTATTAATAATTTTCTCATTGTTCGGTAATAGGTCATTATATGACTGAAATCGAGTAATAATGGTTGTATCATAAGCATATAAAAAATGAGAACAATTGTCTATAGAACAAGGGAAATCATTTATATAGATTAGGTATAGCAGCGGCCTTAAAATTGAGCCTTGCGGCACACCACAGTTAATATAAAGCGGATGTTAGCACCGTACACACGACGCGCACATACTTGTCATCACATCAGACGAGAGTGTCGTGCTCAAATGGAAGGTTATAACCATTTTTGCGTAATTATGAAGTCTCATTATTTAATAATAATGAGCGAAGAGTTGATTAAATTTGAATTGGATGAAGTAAGGCGTATGGCTAGAGAAAGAAGTCAGAGGTGTCGAGTAAGTTCCACATTAAGGTAATGATGTGTTTGCCAACACAGTTGGCAACGGGTGCACTAGTAATAATAATACTCGTCTCATGAGTAGAGCCCTGCAAATCCGCGGGTATCCGCGGATTATCCGCGGATATCCGCAACTTTTCTGCGGATGCGGATAAATTATCATTTAAACCATGCGGATGCGGATCGGATGCGGATTAAATGTCATATCCGCTTATCCGCAATATCCGCGTGAATATTAAATCTTCGGTTACTTTCGGAGAAACAAACAATTGTGTTCTGACTACGCAGTCCTCGGTTATTTTCGGTTGTCTGTATATACATGATATTTTGTAGCATTCAATCTCACTTTATGTTATTTTTATTAAGACAATTGTCCATGATCAAGACTGAGTTGAGACAATCAACTTAACTTTCTTTTTATTATTGAATATATGATAGAAAATAATATTTTGGACAAAAGTTTCCTGGTACACTTTCGACGAAATTATTCCTACCTCTGCTCTAATTCTGGCTTTTAAATCTGATAAAGGTTTTTTTTTTTACATAAAACTGATTAGTAAGTTTTATTTAAATACCAAAATTTACCTACATAATTTTTTCTCGAAAATTTTATTATGTAACCTGCTAATTTTTTTATACTACCCGAAGTAAAAAGTCTTGCAGATCCCAAAAATTTGACAAATGACACATGTTGCTATTTGAAAAAGTTGCAACGCCTAACTCATGCGCGAAATGTCGTAAGAGAATTTACTTGATCTATATGAAATAAGCTGGTAAATCCAAAAAATTTCAGTAGCGTTTTAGAGCAGAGATTACCTAAACAGGCGAAATATGTTAGTTCTTTCCAAACTGACAGCAAAACTTGTAGTGCGGATAGTGCGGATATTTTTGCGGATGCGGATCGGATGCGGATCGGATGCGGATTTGTCATTTACAAAAGCTGCGGATGCGGATCGGATGCGGATACAGAAAAGCTTATCCGCGCAGGGCTCTACTCATGAGTTCAGATTTTGTCCACTTGGCGTCACTTCATAGCGCTGTATCATATCATAATCATCACCAATGACACGAAAACAAACAACATAGTGACCAGCGGTCTCTGTAATGGTTTCCATTTAATTGTTACTAACTTGTTTAATAATTTTCTAATTCTGAGAACAGTCATTAACAATTTAACAAAATTTCTAATTCTAAACATCTCATTATTCTTAATTGAAAACGCCTGACCAAAATTATAAACATATTCCATATTATGAAGTATGCGATAATTGAACAAAGAAGGACAACTTTATTCTCTCTCCTGTTTATCAGAGAGAGACAGATACTTAACTGGCAGTTCATAATCACTGCATGTTTAACATGATGGCTAAACTACCACATATACAGTGTGTCTCGTAACATATTGTTAAAACGATTAAATTTTGCCGTCATTATTATTATTACATAATATCAAGCTTAGTTGTTATGCACAACGAGGATTCGAAACTAGACCCTCCCCAAGTAAGATCAATGAGATTTTATAGAAATTAGGTCGATTTAATTATTTATAGAGAGATTTTGATACGAATTATTAACAAGGGGAGTGGAATTTTGTGCTAGTTATCGATCTTAAACAATATTGAGAATTTGTCTTTACTAATAAACTATTGAAAATTAAAATTCGAAAGTTCTACTCAACACAATCAGTAATATCGAAACCCCGGGAAATTAGTTGGTTTTTATAATCCCGATCCACGCAAAAAGAAGAAGAGAAGGTCAACAGAAAATAAACATAATACAAGGTGTCTCAAAAGAAATTTTATATTTAGTGGATCGATTAAAAAAAAAGTAAGCCGTATATAGAAAAAATATTTATTAATTATTAAAATACACTTTTTGGGGATTTATTTCTTAAAAATAATATCGTCTAAATGTAGACCCTCGCGTTCTCGGCACTTATTTAATCGAACAGTAAAATTACTTATGACGTCTCGGCAGGTGGACTCAGGGATGGCTGCCATTTCGTGACGGATATTTTCTTTCAAATGCGCCAGTGAAGTCGGTTTATTGGCGTAAACTTTAGATTTAAGATAACCCCATAGGAAAAAGTCCATAGGGGTTAAATCTGGACTGCGTGGAGGCCAATTTATGTCACCTCTCCGGGAGATCAATTTGCCTGAGAAAATTTCACGAACACGTGGTAGAGACATATTGGACGTGTGTGAAGTTGCTCCGTCCTGTTGGAACCATGTTCTTTGGTTATAGCCAGGAAAGTTTTGCAGTTCAGGTACCAAGTGTTGCCGATGCAAGCCTCCGAGTTACGAGTCACTTCGCGCGTCACTCACGAGTTTCTTATTTCATATTATGCATCGCCAGATACCGTGAGACTTCAGCGATCTTGTGATAACCGCGAATCTAAATTATTCGCGATACGATTAGAATAATTCACGTCCTTAGTTTTTAAACAGCCCCAACCAATCACAAACAACCCTAGAGTCATAAACCGCATTCCATCACCAAACTTTGTATAAAAAACGGTCATTTTTTACAATCGCTCTCAGTCTAAACTCACCCTTCGCTCAGTTAAAATTCACCCTTCGAAACAAAATCATCTCTAACAGTTCAAATCATTTCTTCGTTAAAAACAAATCTCCAAAATATTAAGTTCGCTTTATTGAAAAACTCACGCTTTCTGTTGTCTGTTTTTCAATCGTCACATCACACTGAAATCACGCTTTCTGCGGTGGTTTTCAGCCATCAGTTCCACTGCGAAACCCACGCTTTCTGTTGTGCGTTTCGTCAGTGGTTCTCAACCATCCCGTTAGTTCCACTACGAAACCCACGCTTTCTGTTGTGCGTTTCGTCAGTGGTTCTCAACCTTCGCATCAGTTCCACTGCGAAACCCACGCTTTCTGCTGTGTGTTTCGTCAGTGGTTCTCAACCGTCCCATCACCACGAAACCCACGCTTTCTGCTGTGCGTTTCGTCGGTGGTTTTCAACCGCGCCGGCATCGCGAAACCCACGCTTTCTGCTGTGCGTTTCGCCAGTGGTTCCCAACCACTCATCCGTCGCGAAACATCTCGCTACGTACAACCAGTGGTTCCCAACCACTCAACTATCACGAAACCTTCAGTTTCGTCCCACCAGTGGTACCCAACCACTCAACCATTGCGAACCTCTAGCTTCTCTACACCAGTGGTTCTCAACCACTCAACCAACGCGAAACCACTTGCCATCCAACAAGTGCGTTTCAACCAACGCGGAACCATTCACCTCCTGTGAATGCTTCCATCGCCGACCACTCGCCACACAACGAGTGCGTCTCAACCAACGTTTCTCGCAGATGTCGAGTAACCCATCGACGCCGACGCTCGCCGCCATGACGACGCCGCCGCCAGGAACGACGCCCGTCGTCTCCTCAAATCCTTCTAATCCTTAAGTCTCACATCCTTTCCATTCCGATGCCTTTCTCGCCTCACGAGAAAGCGTCGCGCTACTATAACTTGTTTATTTATCTAGTCTTTCTATGTTTCATTGTTATGTTACATGTTGTTATCTGTTATTACTACTAATTCTATTCTTTGTTAAATAAATCCATAAAACCATATTTTTGTGTATCATTATCATCATCATCATCTCCCTTCACCACGTTCATTTTCAGAGACCGTTTAGTTACGTCGCGGCTCTTCAAGCCGAGATCAGGCATCACGACCCCGCTCCTGAGCTAGTCCGTGGTCTGTGTGAGGTTGGGACCTAAGGACCTCTTCCGAGGGCCCCTTCCGCAACACAAGAAGTTGTCTAACATCTCCAAATAACGCTCTGAATTCACTGTAACTGCACGCCCCCTTTCGTCTTCAAAAAAGTAAGGGCCGATAATTCCTCGCGCCGACATCGCAGCCCATACGGTCACTTTAGGCGAATGTAGGGGTTTCTGATGTTTGCGTTTCGGATTCGTTGCACTCCAGTAGCGGCAGTTCTGCTTATTTACGTGGCCATTAAGATGAAAATGAGCTTCATCCGAAAACAAAATGTTGGTAAACGTTGAAAATCGCTCAATCACCTGATTTACGAAATTAAGCCTCTGACTGGCCTCTTGGGGCTTTAATTCTTGCACCAATTGAATTTTGTAGGGGTGCAGCTTTAGGTCTTTGTGCATAATGCGATGTAATGATGATCTATGCACATTTAAAGCACTTGCGCGCTTCCGAATTGAAAGATTCGGGTCGTCACGAACAGACTGATTAACATTCTCCACGTTTTCTACCGTTCTTGATGACCTAGGTCGCCCGGATTTTGATTTATCCAGCGTTGTACCAGTCTCTTCAAACTTTTTAACCCAATGTCGAATGAGAGGAATGCTTGGCGCATCATTTAGTGGCGAAAACCTCGAATACTGCAGAATTTTCTACGCGCTACAGTCGCCGAATCACCGTTTTTGTAAAACTCTCGCACGCATAACGCGCGGTCTGCTCCCGAGAAACGCTCCATAGCGACTGCATTCCCAAGAGCCAGGCTACCGATTGACATAACCCCCGCGCCCCTCGGATACGTTGCGTTCACGCAGTAAGCTAAATAAATATAAAATTTCTTTTTAGACACCTTGTATATGTGTATCTATTGTAAATACTGAAATAATGAATAAATAAATCGAATAAAACTGCGACTCCCTAAAACATATTTTTTGTACGTTGTTTTGCTAAAATGGCTCTTCGTATCCAAAAGGTTCCCGACCCCTGGCCTATCGTATTTATCACGTTAATTATTTTCCATTTTGGAGAAATTCTATAACCCAAAACAGTATAAATATATTCTAATAAGTATTTATATACACCATCCTTCTATTTTACTTTTTACATTTGACCCATTTTGCGAAAAATCTCATACTTTTTTGCATATATTTCTTAAGATCTGTATTTTTTACATCATGAATTTTCTAGATGTCTTTCAACTTTGGGATACTGAAAAATTTCTTTCCGGAAGTTCGTATTTTTAAATTAACTTACAAACTCTGAAAGCATTTCAATATATAACTCAATTTGAATGCAAAAAATGCTAAACCTGTTACCAAACTGTTAAGGGTTTAAAAAGAAAAATATTTACCGCTGTTTACCAAAAAAACATGCGTGGAAAATGATCCCTTCAGCTAATTTTGACAACAAAGGGTAGAAATAGACAGAGATACAAATAACTGAAAAGAATGACATCCGAAAAAAAAGTTAAAAGAAAATTTAGTTTCATTCATTCAGGATTTCATAGGTATGACCAAGAAAGATAAATACCTTCTGTCGTGTTTGTCTGTCTGTCTGTCTATTCAGTAGAAATTGTAGCCAAACGACTAGACCTAGAAAATTTAAATTTTGCATGTCTCTACTTTTCTTTGACCCACATATAGGAAAACTATTGATAGTTAATAATAAACATATCACAGGAAAAATATATGCTGTTCACTTTTGTAAGGACAAACCAGATTTGGTTATTTTGGTTAATTTTATAGTGTATTACTGACTTTAATTGTCAACTAAAAATATGTTTCACGTTATAAAACTAACTTTAGATTTGTTGGTCATGATCATTATAATTCAGATATCATTTTTCATTAGGACATATGTCAAATAGATCTATATTTTACGAAAGTGACATTTTTTATAATTCTTTAATACCAACATGTCATACAATTTCAAAAGATCAAACTATTGAAGCCAAAATTTTCTCTTAGTTTGTTTTTACAAAAGTAAACAGCATATATAGGATATTCCAAACCTTTAGGCGGAACTTAATTTTGCAATCTAGTAATTTTTATAATTTGATTCGAGCTTTTGACCATTTTGGTTAAGCTTTTTAAATTATACTTACAATAAACATTTTTAAGTTAAGGTTAATATCATTATAAAATATCATTTTAATTAAATTTTCCTTTTTTGTGTCATTATTAATACAAATTTCCAATTTATTTTATTTTTTTTGTCTTTAAAATATGTAAATATTATTATATTTTTAACAAACGTTATTCGTTTCCATGGTTTCACTGTTGGAATTTTAAATTCTCACATACCAACGTGAAACATGAAATAACCCAAGCAAGGTCCCTTCTCGTGACAACCTAAAAGAACGAAATTCCCATTTAGTTCTGCTTAAACCAAATAATGACCTATATAAAGTCTATTCCAAACGATTAGGCGGAACTAGATTTTCAAATCTAGTAATTTTTACAGATTGATTGAAGCTTTTGACCATTTTGTTCAGGAAAAGCCAACTTCATTATATAAAAAAATAGCTAATGACAACTTACGAAAATGAAAATGCCAGTTAGTTCCGCCTAATCGTTTGGAATAGCCTGTATATACAATATATTTAAGGAAAACTAAAATATTATTTTAAAGTTTTGAGAGCAACATGATTTGGATCGTCTAAATTCGTAGATAAACCATGAATTTATTTATTTTATTTTATTTATTTATTTTTTTGAAAAATTATGTTAGTGTCTTTCGCCATAAATGTCAAAATCCTAATAATTATAATCAAGCATAATGTTTAAAATTATGTGTAGCAATTTATTGCAAAAAAAAAAATATATTTATTGAAATTTCATTAAGGGTAGAACAAACTACATAATTAATTACACCACACTATCCATGATATATAGTAACAACTTTGTTTATTAAATTAATTATAATATAATATAAAAGTTAAATAGTTTTGAATTTTATTTTGAAGTTTTAACACTCAACGCACAATCAACAACCTCCTAACCATAGCAAACCTCATCCCTTAACGTCATAAAATTGAGCACAGTGGCGTCCCGTTGGTAATAAATCCCTAAAACATAAATGCTTAGAATTCTGTAATATTGAATCTACAAAAGTCTTGTTTGGATCAACGTATCCAGAAAATCTTTCCTTGGGCTGAAGCCTATTTTTTATGCCTTAAAACTCAATGAAAAAATTAAAAAACATTCGGGTGTTCAGCCTGAAATTTGTATGTTTAGTGCATTGCTTACGTATCGTAGACAATCAAATCAATTCTGTAAAAATTTACTGTGTAGTAACGTTACTACAAGATAAAATATTATAAAAAGTATAATGACTTTCATTCATGATATTAACTGACCTTGCTCATAGAGACAAATTTAGTTACAATGATCATAGTAACTGAGTTACAGAATTGGTTTGATTGTGTGATATGCACGGGACGTAGAGACGCAGAGGGATATACGAAGCTTCTTATGTCACTTATGTATCTTTTAATTTTATATTTACTTCTTAAACATAGTCAATCGATACTTTTGGCCTCACTCACACAATTTCTCCATTTTGACAAGTATTAGTTCTTCCAGGTAATAGATTTCTTTCAGTTTTTAAATATTTTATAATAATTCGTTTATTTTTCTCCTGCATCCCGCAGTTTATAAACGAGTTTTTGGCATAGTTTCATCGAAGTTAGAAAACTGTTGACTTCACCGTCTTCAGATTTTAGGTCAAATTTATAAAGTATCTTTTCAGCACAACTAGGTAAGAATATTAAATCAATATTGCAACTTTATTATAAAAATTCTTAAAATTTAAGAGCTCGTAGGATTTGTCTTAGACAGTATCAGAAGGGTTGGTAACACTTAATGCAGTTCTAAAGCCTCGTCCCCTTTAGTGATAATATTAAAAAATTGATGTGAAGTGTGAATTTTCACACATTTCAGGGTTTTGCAGGTATTAAGTAAGTGAATGATGATTATTTTGGATGCGAAAACAAATTTTATATTAAAATATTTATTTTGTTAATTTTAATTCGAACGCCTAATACCATTATTTAGGTTTCTAAATATGTGCAGTATTTTTTTTTATATAGCAAGGTTCATTGAGAATTTTAAAAATTGCGCCTATGGCTTCCATTGGTTGTTATAAGTTCCGCCCCCTCTGATTTCGTGTACATTGAAACAGAATTAAATTATAATTTAAACAATTTCCACTGGCTATTAAATTTACGCTTTTAAAAATTAAATGCAACATTTGCCAAAATATAACTAGAATTTTGAAAAAATAATTTAAATATAAAAATTAAAAAAAAAAAACAAAAAAATAATATAGTCTCTTCTCACAGGGTTCGATCCCTTTCGGATCGGGTTACTTGAGTGAAAAATCAGTGTCAAATACCACTAGACCAGCAAACAAGTTACAGTGTGGCGTGTTACAAAGCTATAACTTGTGTACATTATTAGCAAAAAATCACAAAAAATGCGTTTTTTTCCAAAAACCTAATCTGATCAAAAATTCCTGTTGAACTATTCCGGTTCACACCAATGTACATTACTTAGAATTTTTTCAGATTTTTAGTTTAAACCATCTGGGCTACAGGTGTGGGACAAAACATTTTTTGCACAATTTTGGCAAAAATCGCTTCAAAATAATTTATTTTGCAAAAATAAAAAATTGATCGTTAATCCACGTACCAAGGGCTTTCATTTGATACCCTACTCAGAATTATAAAAAAATATTTTTTTTTTCGATGAGCACATATTTGTTTATATTTTTAGGGGGATATGTTTTTTAGATGTTTTAGTATTTTTCCTATGTGCGGGTAAAAGAGTTGTATAAGCATGCCAAATTTCAACTCTCTAGGTTTAGCCGTTTGGCTACAATTTTTACCGAACAGACAGACAGACAGACAGACAGACAGACAGACGACAAAATGACGGTATAAGGGTTTTTTGGTCATACCTACAAAACCCTAAAAAATACGTTTTAAGACGCTTCAGCTACTGTGGCTATAAGCGTTTACATACATTATTACAGTTTATATGAGGGGAATGCAAATATAAACGGTATTTTTTTTATACATTTATTTATTAATAATATACACAAGTGAAACCTTCAGTTTTCCTCTACATAACCTCCTTCACACTGTACACATTTTTGCCAACGTTTTGGAAGCTTGAATATTCCTTATTCAAAAAAAGATTGAGGGCGTCATTAACCAATTGCGCAGACGCTCCTCGACATCTCCATTGTTTTCGAATCGTTCCCCTCCAAGCGATTCTTTAATGGTCGCTAACAAAAAATAGTCACAGTGGGACAAATCTGGACTGTCGGGAAGGTGGTCGAGGGTTTCCAAGTGCATTTCCGCCAATTTGTCTCTTGTGATGTGTGAGGTCTAGCATTATCATGGAGAATGACATCTCTGATGGGCTTACCTTGTCTTTTGTTTCGGTAGGCGGCTTTTGCCGACTTCTGACGCGATTTCGTCAACAGTTAACCGGCGATCACCTTCAACAAGTTCTAGAACGGCACGGATGTTGTCATCTGTGCGACTTGACTTTGGGCTTCAATTATGACTTTCGTTTTTTATACTTCCTCGGTCGCCCTTAAATTGTCTGGCCCAAGTAAACACTCAGTTCTGGGACAGTATAGCGTCCTCAAACTGTGCCTTCAAACGATTTAAAATCTCCGAGGGTTTAACCTCTGTATTGGTTAAAAACTTTATAATAATACGTAGTGCAACAGACGAAGGAACATCTTGTTCACTCATGGCTGTACTGAGGACAGAACAGAGTGGATCAGCTAACCAGGCTGGTTCCCCTTCCCTAACACACCGACCATCAACCTCCCACTCCATCATCCAGCTCTGAACTGCTTGCTGAGTACACTTGCAAAATTACCGTTTATATTTGAATCACCCTCGTATTTTATTTTACGTACATAGATTATAAAGATATTTAAATTTATTTATTGTGTAGATTTACTTGTGTAATAAAGTTATGTTTGTTGTTGTATTTGTGTCGTTTGCAAGAATTTCATTGAGCTTAGGATGTTGTTGGTTACTTTTTCTTGTTGGTATTTTGTGCAGTGTACTATGATTTGTTCGACGGTGAGTGGTGTGTCACAAGTGTCACATGTGGGTTGTTATGTTTTCTTGTAGATGTATTCATGTGTTAATAGGGTCTTGTTAGTGTGACTTGATCTTTCCTGCTGTGTGTAGATGTCCAATTTTTTGTAGTTTCTTTTATGTTTCTTAATTTGTTTGTACTATTTGTGTCCATGTATTGCTCCACTCTTCTTTGATTTTTATTTTGATTATGTTATTTTGGTCTTTTGGTTGTATTGATATTTTGAGCTCGTCATCTTCTATTACTTGTCTTGCGTTTTTATCCCTTTTTTCATTCCCCTTTATGCCTATGTGGGATGGAATACACACAAGAGTGACTGTGTTTTTTAGATTTTAATTGCATTTTTTATGTTTTCTATGTGGGGATATTTTGGGAAGGTCTGTTGATGCGATTGTAGTACAGTTAGGCCCTTAAGTCTTTCCACATTCACGTAAACCTCTACGTAACTATCTGACAGATAAGGTTGTGTGATACTTTCTGTACTGAATAAATGTCATCCCGTCTTTAAATACAAATTTATCTATCGGATAGTTATCTAACGGATAATGAGACTGACGTATGGAATTCACTGATTGGTATTGACATTTATTCAGTAGATGAAGTAACAGACAAACTTATCTGTCAGATAGTTATCTAGAGGTTTAACTGATGGTGAAAAGATCCTGCTTAAGTGAGTTTGTGTATATTATGTAGTGTTTGTGTTGTTCTTTGGTTGTTTTTTTGTGTTCCTCCACTACGTAGATGCTGCACTGGTTGCGTCGATGGTATATATAGGCTGTGCCACCTATTTTAGTTTAGTTTACTTCATAGCATTAGAGACAAGTGTGAGCCACTCTTAGCAATCAACCTATTAATCGCCCTAACTATAAAATTTTAATGTATTTATGTTACTCTCGAGCCACTACATCATTTTAATTTTGTCGCTCTTTATTCTGTTTTACTGGTAACGTATAATTAAAACTAGTCAAAATAATTAAACATTTTAAAAGAATTAAATGAAACCAGTGTCAGAGCATTAATTGCATTATCGAGTGACTAAAAACTAACATGCATAATAAACGAAGTAGAGAGAATACGCACGACGCTCTCGACGTTGGGACGTCGTGTTAAAATGACGGCCATGTCCATACGTTGTCAACGCGACGGCGACTCTCTGACATCATCTAAAACTGTGTTACGTTACGTAATTTCAAATTAACGATACATTGATTACTTTATATAGTGATTTTGTGTAATCACTTTGGGCCTGTCAAATGTACTGGTATAGAACAGTTAATGCCCTTAACTGGCTCACATACTCCTAATTACCAGAATACAGAGGGGGACTTAAATTAATGTCCAAGCCAGATACACAACAACTCCTATCTAAATTATTTCAAAATATATATAATATACAAGAAATTTAAGGTTTAAGAACCGTAATAAAAATTTTAGGATATTAGTACAGATCACTGGTTGATTTTGCTTTGGTTTGCAGGTTTGCGCATCTCCTAAAAAAGTATGATATTGACTAATTTTTATTGATAAAAATCGTGCATTTTTTTTTCGAAGCCGTGTCGTTGATCATCAACATACAAACAGCACGGACAGCTTTTACCTGAAGATAAAAGATGTGTGTTAATATTTACTATTTAGGAGATGATTTTAGATTAAATTTATATTGAAAAATATACAGTTTGTTATTTTACAAAATTTTACAGAAATTATTCGAAATTTTTCGTTTTATCAAAAAACGTCTCAAATAAAAGTTATTAGTTATTGCTTTTATAGCAACTTTTGTGCAATAAATTTTTTCGAAATATTTTTCTGTTGTGAAATATTCACAAAAATCTTAAAATCGATACGACTAAACTCCCATTTTTAGTGAAATGATTTTTACCAACTCGTGCCATTGATGGCAGAAGCTTAAATATGAAGTTTCATAAAAATCCTTTCAGCCGAATTTGCTCTACACGTGTACACAGACGGACAGACAGACAGACGGACAGACAGACTGATGGATGGACAGACAGACCGACAGACATCATGCTAAAAATAGTCAAAACGTTATGTAGGGAGCTCAACTCGTGGAGATCCATCGAAATCTCGAAACGTCAAAATTGGTATGATCACAATAGGGGAAACTTTTTAAGATCGCAGCGCCGTATGCGGCAAAGCTGGAACACTCGAAAGCCACATTAAACTGTTATTCGTGTATTTATTTACATGGTGAAAATGAACACGAGTTGTATTTTTCCTGTTTTCCGAGCTTTTTTTTAATTTAAAGGTAATCTACGATTTACAAGATATGTAATAATATACTATTCTAAAGAAATTTCAAGGATATTTTTAGTTTTTCATTGTATTTTTAATTCTTTTTGACTGTCTGTCAATATAATAACAAGTAAAATATGATAAATATATTAGTAAAAATTAATATCTCTGCCTGAAAAAGTAGAAAGGCCTTTTAATACATCAACTGATGATTTAGGCAAATTTTGGGTGCGATAAATGCTTTTTTTGGACGTAAAAAATCACTTTCCATAAAATACAACGGGCAAACATGCATGCATGGGCTTGGATTTTTGCCCATTTTTAGTTTTGAGTCCATAAAAACCTACGATCCACTTTCTCTCTGCCTCCAAACGTCGTTTCAATTGATATTTTTTTCGATTTAGGTTAGGTTAGGTAAATTATGGAATGTTTAAGAAGGATTCTTCATTATTCACGATTTACATTGCGGCTCACAACAAAATTGATTGTTTTTTTTTCCATGATACACAAAAATAAAACACAAACAACAAAAAAACACGTATTTCTCCATTGAACAAAACAAAACAATGTGGCTTTCGTATCTTTCACAAATTGCCACCAGATGTCAGGGCGCTTAGGAAGTTTCCCCTATACCTCCCTTATATATGTTGGCGGTCGGTAAAAAGGCACACTGCGTAACGTGTATAGAGATGCAAATGTGTTTTTTTTTTTTTGCTCGTAGGACTGCAACCACGCTAAACGCACGACGCAATACTGGAAATTTAATTTAATACTGTCTTGTCATTTTAAATATCAATAAGTTGAGCTTTAAAATCTGTTATGAAATGTTTTTTAACTCAAAAAGCTATGTAACAAATAATTTAATATGACTGCCAATCGTTATTTTGTACATTTCAGTCTGTCATTCTACTGTGAGTTATTTTAAAAAATTACATTTCATTGAAATTCTTTTAAGATAAAATTTTCATTCATACACCTTCAATAAAATTTTTGATATAAAACAATATATCAACTGTCATATCAAGAAAGTAGCATATACTCCAAACATGTCAATACGAAAAATAATTGACAACTTTATACAGAACCACCTAATATTTTAACAGTGTAAAAGAACTTTATTCCCCAAGGACCACTTCTCAAAAGTCTCTCAGAAAAAAAAATCTAAACTTTTTCAGCGATTTGAATATGTTATGGTTTAAGTTACGATATACTTTAGACAATGTAAGTTCTTGTAGCTTGTGTATTTTTATATGACGTATGTCTGTGATAAGGATGTTGGTCCATGGGGCAAAGCTATTTATATAGTTGATACTGTACAAGTGGGTAGATATATTATATGTTTATTTTTTGGGGAGAGTGTAATATTATGCGATACATTCTTCCATGGAATATAGTTTAGAATTTTCTATTTTGTGTAAGGATTGGATTATCCTTAAAGAAAATAATCCCGAGTCCGACGCATAAATTTATGATGTTAAAACATGATATTTGAAAGGTTTTTTGTGAGAAAATCCCGCTTTTAAAGTTATTCGAACAAGACTTTAATTTTTCTATAGTTCAGGGTAATATGAGTGGTATTTAATAAGTCAATGACTTAGAAATGTTAGAATTTTACCAAAATGTGACTTAATTTTCTACGTGTATGTGTGGAGTTGGTCTTGTCCGTCAATAGATTAATGTGGAACGGGTTGTAGGGCTTCTGGAGATAAATATACTACAGCTACCAGGTCTACAAGTATGAAATGCGGATTTTTTTCAAACTTGCCGCGCAAACAGAGTGTATAGTTCAAAGTTTCAACACATATGGCGTTTTGTTAAGTGTCAAATGCGTATAGGTTAGGTTATAATTTGAAAAGTGATCATATAGTTTTGTTTTACTGTGTTAAAAATATCAAAATTTGTGTCAAATAAAGAGCATTCGCGGACAGTACTACTGTTTTGTTTTCATTTGAAAAAACCTGCTGCTGAATCATACCGACTGCTTCGAGAAGCTTATGGTGAATATGCTCCATCGCAAGATACGTGTGAACGATGGTTTCGGCGTTTCAAAAGTGGTGACTTTGATCTTAAAGACAAAGAACATGGAAGACCTCCAAAAAAATATGAAGATACAAAATTGGAAACACTGCTACAGGAAGACGATAGTCAATCACAAAAACAACTAGCAGAGCAGTCAGGCGTTAGTCAACAAGCTGTTTCCAATCGCCTACGAGAGATGGGTAAGATCCAGAAAGTCGGCAGATGGGTTCCACATGCATTGGATGAGAAGCAGATGGAAAAACGCAAAAACACTTGTGAAATTTTGCTTGCGCGATACAAAATAAAGTCTTTTTTGCATCGTATCACTACTGGAGATGAAAAATGGATTTATTTTGAAAATGCCAAACGCAAACAATCATGGGTGAACCCAGGCTCACCATCCACATCAACTGCAAGACCGAATCGCTTTGGCAAAAAGACAATGCTCTGTACTTGGTGGGACCAAAAGGGTGTGGTCTATTATGAATTGTTAAAACCTGGTGAAACAGTTAATACCCAACGCTACCAACAACAACTGATTGAATTGAACCATTCGCTGCTCATAAAACGACCAGAATACGAAAGAAGGCAGCACAAGGTAATCTTACTTCGCAATATCGTTCCATCACATAAGGCAAAAGCAGTTTGCAACACATTGGAGGCACTCAAGTGGGAAGTGCTACCCCATGCCGGTTACTCACCAGACTTGGCCCCTGCATATTACCACTTGTTCGCATCGATGGGTCACGCACTTGCCGAGCAGCACTTTTGTTCATATGAAAATGTGAAAGAATGGCTAGATGAATGGTTTGCGGGGAAAGGGGAAGAGTTCTACTGGCGAGGTATTCACAAATTGCCTGAAAGATGGGAAAAATGTATAACTTCTAATGGAGCATACTTTGTATAAATAAACTTTTACTGTTCTTTTGAGTTTAATGTGTTTTATTAAAAAAAAAAAAATTCGCATTTCATACTTGTAGACCTGGTAGATCTAACTGACCAGTTTCAAAATATTTTATTTCTTCATCAGAGCTACACAAATAAAAATTAGAATTTAAAATACAATAGCTGATTATAAAGTTTAAAAAATTTATGTGAAGTGTGAATTTTAGCACAGTTCAGGGTTTTGTAGGTATTTAATAAAGGTAAGAAGCCAACATAATATTGGATGTCTACGAATATTTGTTCTATTAACAATGTGTTATTTTTTTTATAAGTATTTCATTACTATAAATGATTATTCCTCTTTTATAACTTGAAAACAAAATTCTAAAGTAATTCAAACAATACGTTGAATTACAACGTATAATAGTAGTATAATAAAATAAGTGAATATTACACACTACACTCTACACTGTAGAGTGTAGTGTGGTGTTCAATACTCGGTCCTCAGCTGTTAAATTTTTACCGACCGCCAACATATATAAGGGAGATATTGTGATCATACCGATGTTGACATTTCGAGATTTCGATGGATCTCCACGAATTGAGGTCCCTACAGAACGTTTTGACTATTTTTAGCATGATGTTTGTTGGTATGTTTGTCTGTCTGTCTGTCTGTCTGTTTGTCTGTCCGTCGCTATGTGTACACGTGCAGATCAAATTCGGCTAAAAGGATTTTTATGAAACTTCATATTTAAGCTTTTGACATCACTGGCACGAGTGGATCAACTTTTGGTAAAAATCGATTAACTAGAAATGGGAGTTTACTCTTACTCGTCGCGTTTTATGATTTTTGCGAATATTTCACAACAGAAAAATATATCGAAAAAATTTATATCATAAAAGTTGCTATAAAAGCTTTTATTTGAGACATTTTTATTATGGTTATCGGAAATTATAAATGCACATTATGAAATTGTCAACGTAATATAATACGTAATTGTCTTTTAATAACTACTCTGCTACTAGAATGTATTTTATACAAGTACTTTGTGATGGCGGTAAGGCCTGTGGTGGCCACAGCTGATTTTTTTAAATTATATTTTTTATTTCAAAAAACATAGTATCTTAGCCAAAAATACAAAAAATCTATATCATCATTAGCCATAAATTAAAAAAAATAACTAATTTTGTCAAAAACACAAAAACAGCAATATTTTTCAAAAACGCAAACGGATCGAAAATTCCTCTCGTACGTTTCCGGATCACATCAACGTACATTACTAATAATTTTTTCAGATTTTTAATTTAATCTCTTTGGGTAAACGGGAGCGGGAAAAGAACTTTTTTAGCACATTTTTGACTAAAATCGTGTTAAAATAAAACAATTTAAAAAAACTACTTTTCGTACCTTAATTTACGTTCTAAGAGCTTCCTTTTGATACCG
The DNA here is from genome assembly GCA_963971575.1 of Liopterus haemorrhoidalis. Classification (NCBI taxonomy): domain Eukaryota; kingdom Metazoa; phylum Arthropoda; class Insecta; order Coleoptera; family Dytiscidae; genus Liopterus; species Liopterus haemorrhoidalis. The sequence continues at coordinate 5,301,528 of OZ020613.1, forward strand.
CACAATAAATTCTTAAAAAAATATTTTTTAATCGACAAAACAAAAAATCGACCTATTTGGAAAAATTAATCAGATCAAAAATTCCTGTTGAACTATTCCGGTTTCCATCAATTTTCATTATGGAGATTTTTTCAAATTATTAGTTCAATCACTATGAGAGATTGGGTGAGGGACAAAAAAAATTCTCATTTTTTGGCAAAAATCCAATAAAAAAAATTTATTTTGCAAAAATTAAAAAATACTTTGATCTACGCATTAAAAGGTTTCATATGGTATGTCACACAAAATTTTAAAAAAATATAAATTTTTTTATTAAATATAAAATTGTTTATATTTATCTCGGTATATATATATTTTTTAAACTCTCATTATTTTTCCTAGATGTGAGCTAAAGAGTTGTATAAGCATACTAAATTTCAACTTTCAACTAGGAGATTTTGGTGGTCATACCTACAAAACCCTGAAAACATACCTAATATAGTAATGTAAGGTCTATGTAAAACACCGGTGTTTTACATAGTACCTTTAATACAGCGAACTCTTAAATCCATCCAAAGAATTATTGCAACCAACTAGCGAACGCGGAGAGTTCATATCCAAAACCGCTCGCGGATTATAAACACATTACATAGGATACCTTTAGTTTTAAGCGATGTACATAATATGAATAATAATGAAATATTAAAGTCAATATACCCTTAATTAATTACCCAACCTAATCAATCATTACTTTAACGTAAGTTTATGATTTACTTTCCTGAAAGAAAATCTCAGTTATAATTCTGATTGCAGCACTTCCATTACAAGTTTACAAATGCCACGTGGTAAAAATGGTCCTTCGATCCTCAAGAAGTCGTCAGCTTTGACTGCGATCGTTTACTAAACAATACGATTTTTTTTACAAAGATTCTTTGCATAATTAATAATGAATTATATAATTAATAATGAATAATTTAATCAAATCAGGGAAACCAACCATAATTTCCAAAACACTAACTTAGTGCAAACTAACTAACCCTGGATAATCCAAAACAAAACAATAATATATTCCAATAATTCAGTTAATATTACATGCGTTTCATTACACCAATTAAAACATAATACACAAATACATTCCAATATACTAAATACAACAAATAATTCCCTAGTCCTAAAAAATAGTACCACTATGTTGAAATAATCTCAATGTTTTTGTCACCCCCTGTATGTTCTAATTTAGATAAAATTTCACATAATCTCCGCCAGAGGGTTTAAACCTTATCACGAACTCAATACAGTATGTTTGCGATAAGAGTTGCAGAGTTTTAACCGGTAAAAAACCCGGTTGGATTTAACCGTTAAAGCTTGGAAACGTTTCTGCTTAATTCCACACCGGCCATCTTCAAGCTTAGCAACAAAACAATTGAAATAAAACCAAATAACAAATTAGTGTCTGAAAGAACATGGAATAAAAACAGATGCCTCGACACTTTAAAGACGTTTCTTAAAAGACGGAATGGTGGCCACGACGCCGTCTTAAAACAGAAATTCTCAAACATTAAATAAAAATGGACGCATTTTTAATTTCAATTATTACATATCAATGAAATACAGTATTGGCCATAAAGATAGCAACTTTTGATAATCCTCTTTTATTTTTATTCTATTCAATATTTTTAAAATTAAAAAATTTAATTGTTACCTTTAACAATCCTCTACATATATTATAGTAAAAAATTAAATTTTAACAGTAAATTCTATTATTTTTTTTTTATAGTATTTATTATTTTTACCTGGACATAAAGATAGCAACTACTCTTAAAAAAATCTCTTTTTTTTATTAATTAAGAAAATGAATTATTATTAACAGATAATTTTTAATATTTTGTATAGTAACCACCAGTATTTTATAACTTCCCGACATCTTTTCGGCATTGATTCTAATAATTTCGTGATCATTTCATTATCAATATTAGACCAGGCACCCTGCAAAGCTTTAAACAAATCTTCAATATTTTAATGCGTTTTGTTTCTAATCTTTCTGTCGACAATCTCCCAAAGGTTTTCTATTGGATTTAAATCGGGTGACTGTGACGGCCAAGTCATTACGTTAATTTTTGAATCCTCGAACCATTCTTTGACCAACTTCGAAGAATGTTTTGTGTCATTATCATGCTGAAAAATATGTTTTAAAGGCATGAACTCATCACAATAAGATTCCATAACATTCTGAAGGATGTCTATATATTTAAATCGATCCATTATTCCTTCAATGTGGTATAGATGATCCATATATCGATCCATATCCCGAGAAACAGCCTCTTACCATCACACCACCTCTGCCATGTTGAACTGTTAGCAAGGTGTATTTTTGAACTAATCTTTTATTAGCAGGCCTCCTAACGTAACTTACATCATCACTTTTAAACAAATTGAACTTAGATTCATCACTAAAAATAACTTTTTTCCATTGATCCACAGTCCAGTCAATATGATTTTTAGCAAATTCTAATCGGGCCTTCACATTCTTTTTGGATAGGAGTGGTTTTTTAGCAGGACGGCGACTAAAAAGACTCTCACTAACTAATCTTCTGCGAATAGTTCTTGTTGAGATGTTTTCTTGATCCATTTGTGGCAAAAGGCCCAAAATTTTCTTCGATGACAGAAAGGGGTTATTGGTAGATAAATAAATAATTTTTTTATAAGTTCATTTTGTAGTTTTTCGTGGCCGTACTGGAATTTTTTAAACTTCAAACGTACCTTCTTCTCGAAATCGTTTTATAATTCGCGACACAATAGATTTATAAACATTTAAATTTTGTGAAATCACATTTTGTTGCATTTTTCTTTAAAACCAGAAATTATTAAGTTTCTAATTTCACTTGAAACAGTTTTACTACGACCCATGATTGACAAATATAAACTGAAATATTACTTGTGCACAACATATTATTTATGGATAAAACCTGCATATAACAAGAAAATTCAACTAGTTGCAATATTTTTGTCCAAGCAAAAATGAAGAAATAATTTATTATTAATCTGTGAGTCAGATTATTTGACTATTGATTGATGTAACAGATAAAATATGATTAAATTATAGAACTAAGAGTATTTATTTTCCAATATTATTATTAAAATTTGAAAAATTGAAAAATGTTAAAAGATGCAATCTTTATGGCCAATACTGTATGTAAGGGAGGTAATTTTGATATTATTTCATAAATAAAATTTCATAAATAAATTCAGTATAATCATTCAATTAGAAAATATTTAAAATGTTAAATGATAAAAAATAATCTATTTCTTAGAAAGGGCACTCAAGATAAGGGTAGACTTGTTTATTATTGTAACTTGAGACTTTGTCAATGTAACATGAAAAGTGAATCGTAAATTACTGTGTTAAAAATATACGTCAACCATAGGCACATAAATAATAATTAATTATTGTCTGAGATATAAATATTATGATTGGGCTATTTTATAATGGGATATTTATCTGAGTTATCACCAATAAATTATGATTTTTAAGATAGTACAAGACAGACAGTCAAGAGGTGTTAAATGACATTTAACAGTTGGGCGATGTAAGCATTTCAAGGTAGTCGCGTTTTAAGTGGTAGTTGATTTTGACCCGTCGTATGGTTAAGACCATGTTTAAGAGTTGAGACTAAAGAGTGAAGAAGTTAAGTCATGGTTTAAGTAGAGAGTTTGTTCATCATGGGTTAGAGTCATTTAGAGTGTTCGGTCGGACAAGTAAAATGTAACCAAGTAATTTCGTATTTACGTTAAGGTACTGTTCGTTAGTTTGGTGTAGTGTGCCTAGTGTGTGTGACTGTGTCTCTTTGGATTTAGCTGTAACGTAATTGTAAGTCTAGTGTAATTAGTGTAAATATTTAAACTGTATCATAATTAAAGTAGATCATCTAAAATGTTGAGTTTAATTGAACAACCCTTAATCCTTCCAAGAATCATAGCAACCAGCTAGCGGACTAATAGGGGAGGTCCAGACTTGATCCGATCGCAAGTTTTGGAACCCATAATGTGAGGGATGTACAGAGTAAGTACAAATGAAATAAATAAATCAGCCAACCGTGACATTAGATATACAGTCGATTCCGCTTAATTGGGACACATCGGGACTTAGGCATTTTGACCCAATTAAGCGGCTGCCCCAACTAAGCGAATTTCACATAAAATTATACAATACATATTTTTCTTTCAATAATTTTATTTTATAAACTCTTGGACAAAACTATAAATTACATATAACCAAAAAATATAAACTTTTAAGAAAAAATAATAATAAATTCCAAAATAAAATAATAAATAAGTACATACAATTTAATTCAATGCAAAAATGCGTCAAGTGTAGTATGTCTTTTGTTTTTGTAACATTTTACTTCTACAAAATCAGCACAGGTATTCAGTGCGGATGTAAGGCTCCCTTCATTTCCTTCCTGCATAAAATAATGCTGTAACACGGCCATACATTTTTTTGCCTCCTGGTTGAGAATATGTGTAACATAATATGTACTGTGATCTTAAATTTACTGCCCCAATTAAGCGGAATGTTGTCCCAATTAAACATGTAAATTTACTGTTGGTTCCTTGGTTTGGTTTCTGTTCTTTGAGATTTGGCCCAAATAAGCGGCTGCCCCAATTAAGCGGTGGCCCAATTAAGCGGAATCGTCTGTATATCATATCGTAGCTCCCACAAATAAATAATGACGTTTAATGTTTATGAATCGTCACCATACTAGGTGTGTGAATTAATTCGAATGCGGATGGTTTTCCTGGGTTGCAAATGGATTTTCTTCGTTTGTGATTATTGATATATATCAACTTTTCGTCTTCAGTCACAATACGATACAAAAAACCTTTTCTTTCTTGCTTGGCAAGCAAGATTTCAGACACGGTTTTGCGCCTCTCGATGTCACTTTCTTTCAGTTTGTATGGCACCCATTTTCCTTCTTTGTAAATCTTTCCCATGGCTGTCAAACGAACAGATATTGTTGATTATTTAGACGGTTTGTTACCATAATTTCTTTTCAAAAGGTTTGAGTTATCTTGAATGAATTCTAGCGTTAGTTTGAGATTGCTTTATAGCCCAAATTTTTACCAAATCAAAAGCTTTTTGGTTGCCTATAACATCGTTTACATAGTAAATGGATGTCGTACAAAAGCCAAGCAGAGGAACCTAGCCAACCCCACTACGAAGTTCTTCTCAATCACGGTGACGATCACGAGTCAAACTACATATACAACTACCTTCCGGGTAGACCAAGCAGCAGTCAAAATGTGTTTTTGGTAGTCAACGAAAGCCAAATGAAGAGGTATGTTATATTCAGACTTTAAATCTTCCAATAAGTAATTTTAATGGTTAAATAATCTACCCGTGCAATCACCAAATTGCAATCCTTTGTAAATAATCTCTGTAGAATCATCTGAGTGTTCTGACCGGAGAGAATACCTAACACAGAGCTATGGCAACGAACAAACCAAACAGATATCCAGAAGAAAATAAAATTGTGCAAGTGGAAATGGATAGGACATGTCTTGAGGAGAGAGCTAAATATAAATATAACATTCTATGTAACTATGAATATAAATACTTTTAGATATTGTGGAGATTAATTGTCTGGGGGATCAACTGACAGAGGGATCAACTGTCCTGGGGATCAATTGACGGGGACCAACTGTCGAGGAATCAAGTGTAGGGGGACCAATAGTCGGTGTACCGTTTTGTGGTAGTCCTATGCTCCTCATAAGAGCCAATTGAACATATATTAAAAATAGATAAAATTCACGTACTGACTTTGGTAGCTTGATACCACCACAAACTATTACATCTTCTACGTTTACGTCTACCAGTATTTTATGATTAATTTAATATTTTTTGTATATTTATTTCTTGAAAATGTAATCAAATAAGATTTATTTTCATATTCCAAGACCCATCTTCAGAATATTATTTTGATGTTTTCGTTCTCGTATATTTTGTTTATTCATTTACTTATTCATTCCATATATATAATATTTATTTAGATATTATGAGGGATTCCTTGATTCGTATATGAATCGGGAGTTTGCCCTAAGGCGTAAAAACATAATACAAATATGTAAACAGAACAATAAAAGGACTACACCCCGTTAAATTTATTCAAATAAAATTTATTTATCGTTTTCAGAAATTTAATATAAACAATAAAAAAATTTTGAATTTTATTTAAGGTAGAAATTAGACCTTGGTAACCATCAAAGGTATATTAACAAAGTAAATTGTTAACGATATCGCTTTAATGGTTTATAATAGTAACTGAGCCAATTTTTTGAGTGTTTGAGCAGAGTTTTCTTCTAATAGAGCTTGCAGTTGTTCATTTTCGAACTTTTTCAATTGGCCTGGTCATTGTTTGTCATGAACGTCAAAATCACCATTTTTTCAACGTCTAGCATATGTTACCTGATTACGTAATGCATGAACTGCATTTTCGTAATAAGAAAATATTTGTCATGACGAATGAACATCGGAACTAGGTCAATCAGTAGTGTAAGTACATGGACGTCGTACAGAATCCGGGTAGAGGAACGTAGCCACCTCCTCTACAAGTTCCAGTCAACACGTTGACGACCAAGCCATATACCCATACATCTGGACAGCCAAGCAAACAGTACCATGTGAATGAGAGAAGGCTTCTCGACTTGATTGGCAGCCCCCGCCACGGAGATAGGTCCAAACCGATTCCGGCAAACACGGGGTGGACCGAGGACTTCCCCAAATCCATGGACAAATTAATTGTATTGTTGAAACCAGAAGTTACCTTTCAATGAAACCATCCAAGTGACAATACTGTTTCTGATGATGCACATCACACAAAATTTTTCACAAGTAATTGATAAACTTTAGCTGCACTTTTTTTCAAATTAAAGTAGTGTACATATCGAAAAAACAACTTACAGCTTTCAAGTGTATGGTTGTTGAAGCAGTATGGTTGTAACCCTCGTAGTTCCCGAGGGTTATTCGGAAAGTAACCTCGTTTGGCAATAAAAATAAAACCAGCATAGATAAAAATATTTTATTGTATACATCTTAAAACTACATATTTTCTTTATTTTTCCACCTAGTCGCCATTTAAATTTAAGCACTTTTCATAGCGTCTAACCAGCTTTGAAATTCCTTCTTTATACAACTCTGCAACCACCAGAGAAATGTAGCCAACCTGTCACAGCGTTTTGAAGATCTTTAGCGAAGTGCTAAGACCCAAGCCATTTCTTCATGTGGTTGAACAGGTGGAAATAACTTGGAGTCAAGTCTAGAAGAAAGTCTAGGGCAGAACCCATTTGGTTTTGTGGACCTCGATCAGCAGTTTTGCTACCCAACGAGCACAAAAATTCCGGTAGCCTAATTTTTCGGTGACTATCTCGTACAAAACAGTCCGAGAAACTTGAGGAAATTTTTCGGAAAGTTTTGAGATCGTGAACCGACGGTTCTTTCTAATATTTGGTGGGATATTCTATTTGTACACTCATGTTTTGAAGTTATAACAAGCGAACACTCAACAGTACGACGCTCCCTCTTACACAGCTGGAAGCTTACTGAATCACTGCGCGCGCCGATGTAATAATGGCGATGCTCCACCGCCTACTACTCACGCTGCGCAACAATGGAGGTTACTTTCCGAATAGCCCTGGTACTTCGAACATATTTAAGATCATATTTATAAAAAATATGAACTGGTAGGTATCTTATTTTCAATAACTTTGTCCTGAAATTATTTTTTTCCCCAAAATTTCTGATTTTTCTAATTTTATCTCGCCTTTTCTTGAATTCTTGGTTATTTTTGGTTATTTCTCAACAAATCCTCCTTTCCTGATGATATTTTCGATGACCTAAAAAGATATTTCTCAATATGCTTTAAAAATTTATGTATAATATCTTTGAATCTAAACAAGAAAAAAAAAAACTGAAAAAAATTTAATTACAATCTTTCTTCATCTTTTAATCTTTATATCTCTTCCACACCAAAGCAACATTTCGTTAATATTAAAGTAGATTTTTTTAAATTAACCAAGACCAATCTTGTTCGGGATATAAAGAAAGCGGTGTTAGAGAATATCGGTGTCGCGTAGAATGGCGCGGAATGAAAGAGCCATGATAAAGTAGGTGCAATATGAACGGTTGAAAGTATCCTTGCTTTCTCGTCTCGTCTCATTATGTCCAAGGTTTCATTTGTTTGTTGCTTCGTCCGGCTTAACGGGCTTTTTAAACAGAGATTCTAAACAAGTTACACTTTAAAAATGCTAATTTAATTTCAAACAAACTTTGTATATATTATGATGCGGCTGTCGCTGCGTCTCACAACTGTTAAGTATATTGACTGATAACCCTCGAAAATTATGCATCATTTTCATGGTAGTGTCAAAGGCGCGACAGGGGTGAGAGGCGTGGTGTTATATTTACAAGTTCGAATTTCATGGTGGGGTTGGAGGCGTGATATGTGCGCGTTTTCGGTTTTGACAAAATTTGTGTCTAACCCAAATCTAACCTTAAAGTTTATACAAGTATTTGGAGTAAACGGTTATTCAATTTCATTAAATATGTCGTCAAATCGAAGGAGATGTCTAGCTCTTTTTTATGCATATTTAGATATATTGCGATATGAAGAAAAGCGATGGTGGGTACGTCCCATATATACATAGAAACAGAAGGCAACAGGGAGATTATTTTAACTTGTTACAAAAAATAAAACACAAAAAAACACAGACAGTTACTTCAATTACAAGAAAAGAATTTAATACACAATCTTTTTTACTTGACATCACAGTTTAGAATGAAGATTCTGTTGGCCCCTGCTTGGGGGTGTATTATTAGTATACCCACTGCATAATATTTCTGCAGACCAGATATTTGAAACCGAATCCATAATAATAAACTTTATGACTGCCGACAACATTGTAAAAGTCGCTATTTCGTGGAATATCTCTTGCGATACACTAGTGTACGCACAATTTGGCAGACACTGATGTAGTGCAAGTATAATCATGTCGTCGGCGAAAATTGACATGATTGTCTTACTTGACATTGCCAGATCTGAAGTAAAAATAAGATAGAGAATTGGTCTTAGTACTCTTCCTTGAGGCACACCTGATTAAGATATGGGTTAGATCACTAAACTCACTTCTAAACTTTACTTGAAGGTCTATATCAGAGATATACTACATAAAAATTGTATAAAATTTATCTAGTTAACATCTATCGTATAATAATTTTGCTTAAAACGATTAAAGAACTATCAAGAAGTAAGTTTAAAAACTTTTCTATCATGAATTTCCAAGTATCACCGCAGACAGTCATTATGTGAAAACTATAAGCCTCTGACGTCACCAAAGTTTGAAGCTCAGTTTGACATTGAGCTTTAATACGCTATTTCAAAGCTTATAAATACGGACGTAAAACGAATTTGTCAGGCTTCGTATGTAAGTTCGTGAAGAGAGAGTTCATTGTTTTATTAAGAACTGAAAATACGGTGGTGTAATTGCCAGCTATTTACCAAAGACAAGAGAGGGACACGGAAGAATAATTGTACATGAGCATTGTAAGAGGAATGAGATAGTTTCAATGCAGGATAAAGGAATTGGATAATTAAATACCAAGATAAAAGGAAGAAGAACTTATTAACTGCCATTGTCAAAATACGAATCTAAATTTAAATTATAAATTATTCTATTAAATATATTTATTTAAATAAATAATCCACAGTAGTGTTGTATAGTGGTTCCTAACACGTACAGCCTCGCTTGGCCATCGGTAGGTAATACCTCTACTTTTCTGTTGGTCTGCATGCCACCAAGTAAGACAGGGGGCCCTATGGACATCAGGGGGAAAAGCTTAAATGATATTTATGTACAGTAGCAGATTCTCAGATCGCTCCAAGTACTAGACACTTGACTACCAGTGGGTCACAGTGGGCAAAACTTCATGAAATTAGCTTTTAAAAAAATGTACAGTATCCCTCAGGATCATTCCAAGTACTACAAGATATAGCAGACCGGACAATTTTTTCATATAGCCAATTATAAGTTGATTTTTTAGGGTTTTGTAGGTATGACCAAAAAATCCTTATAATGTCACTTATGTGTCTGTCTGTCTGTTTGTAGGGTAATAATTGTGGCCAAACCACTTGACCTAGAAAGTTGAAATACAACTTTTTAACTCACGTAATCTAACCCTAACTCAAGTTAAATTGTTATGTTTTTGTAAGTGGTTTTATCTCGAGTTAAAATTTTTAATTCGTTATTTAGCAACCGTCCATAAATAGTGTTATATTAGTTTCTGCAAAAATGTTCATGCTTACAAGCTATAATTTTAAGTCATACTTTCAAGTAAAACTTGAAAATGAAATAATATAAATTATTATTATTTAATAGTGAATTTTGGGTATGAATTTTTCAAAAAATGAATTACAATTGTAGCGACTATTGGTGTACAGGTACCAGGAAAGACAAACTCAACAAAGAAAGATAGAGTTGAATGAGTGAAGCCAAAAATAAAATTGAGATAGTTTATCAAACCATCCTGCACAAATTTAATTTAATAATTAATAATTTATCCAAAATAATACTGTTTACATACATTGTTTATAAATTGACCAAAGTAAATGCTCAGGCTAAATTTTAATGATTTACACATACATTAAATTAAACTATAATATAATATTTAATAGAATGACAGATGTACAGATAAACCACAGACTATATTGCTGTAATATCTGTATTGTGTGATGACACCTTCTCTCCGCCCCACTCTGCCCCTAAGCCTTTATCAATATACGCTTGGCTAATACCGTATTAATTATTATTTAATAGGGTGGACTAGTGCACAAAAATAACACCTAATAGGTACCGGTAAACAATACATAATCAGTTTACTATATAGTATAGTATAAGTCGTATACAAATCTAACGAACAAACAAAGCCAACGAATGCCAAAGTAAATAAACCTTGAGAAATATCAAGCAATCTTAAGTTGTATCAAGACCAAGCAACCGAAGTGCGTCCAATTCCAAAAAAACACAACAAACAACCAAAAACACCATTTCAATACATATCTGCCAATTAACCCATCAATATAACATTACCATTCCCAAAATAGAAAAAATTTGTCATAATAAATTCCCACGATGCACGCTACTCTCTCCAGAGATTGACCTAACCATAACAAAATACCCGAAACAACAAACCAATCCACAAATATATAATTAGGCTTCACAGACGGATCAAAAATATATAAACAACTATAATAGGCGGCAAAACCTACAAATACCATCTACCTAGCCAGTGAAATATCTACACATTGAAGACATTCAGCATACAGAAGGTGACAGAACACATAAAAACATCCAAAGAACAACACAAACACTACATAATATATACAGTCTCACTTAGTGTCCTACAATCATATCAACAGACCTACCCAAAAAATCCTCACAATAAAGAAGGACAAGAAAACATACTAGATATCATAAAAACTACAAAAATCACTCTTAGGTGGATCCCATCTCACATAAGGTATAAAGTAGAATGAAAAAAGGGGACGAAAACGCAAGACAAGCAATAAAAGATGACGAACTCAAAATATTAACACAACCAAAAGAACAAAAAACAAGAATCAAAGAAGAGTAAAACAATTAATGAACCAATAAAATATTACCAACAAATTAAGAAACATAAAAAAATACCCAAAATTGGACTACACACAGAAAGAAAGATCAGGTCACACTAACAAGATTCAGAATAGAGCACACCCTATTAACACAAGAACACATCTTTAAAAAAACACAACAAGTGACATGCGACACTTGCAACACACCACTCACTGTCAAACACATCATACTACACTACACAAAATACCAATAAGGAAAATACAAAATTAAGGAACAACATCCCAAACACAATAAAAGACACTCGCAAACAACACAGACACTCGCGAACGACACAAACACACCTCAACTTTATAACACAAATCAATCAATACAATAAAATTTAAATATCTGAAATAGCTTTATAATCTATGTATATATCATAAAATAAATATTGCAAAAATAGATGTAAACAAAGACGTTAATAACCACAAAAGCTGAAGCATCTTTAAATAATAAAAAAAAAAAATCAAAACAGTATGTGTGGTTTTAGATTGTAACCGTGACATATGGTAAATTTGTGTACAGACTGGAACGCAGACGAACACAATTGGATTAGACAGCTAATAACAAAGGTCTAATTTTTATGTATTTTGATAACCCAAGTATTTAAAACGTGTCTCTGTAAAATTTTAAGTTTCTTCCAACAAAAGGTATTTGGAACATATGAAAAACACTTTTTATATTTAAGAAGTTTGTAAACATTAGTTCCTTTAAATAACTTCAACTTATTGAAATAAACTTTCTGTAAGAAAGTAAACAAAGACTGATTTCAAATGAACAAGTAAAAAAAAATCTGTAGAAAACTTTGAAACAAAACCTCGACCAACGAATCGGATCAGCAACAATCAGTGATGATTGTGGTACCGGATTCTCGATAGACTGATAGACGTAATGAAACAATAGAATATACTGGACATGGTCTGGACGCTCTAGACTGTTTTGTTCAACCGGACAAGCACATTTTTTATTTATTTATTCAATTTCTTTCCTGAATTCCTAAATATTAAACAAAAAAAAAAGCATTAGAAAGAAGTTGTAAGGGTGCTAATTTTTTTAATATATATCATAAATAAATTTAATATAACTATCCAGTTAGAATAAATAATTAAATGATTAAAAATGATCTATTTCCTAGAAAGTGCATTTAAATAAGTTTAATAAGACTTTAAACCTTAATAGGATCAAGAATATGGAAAAGATGTCGTAAATTATATATAAGTTCACAAAAGTGTCAAATTAATAGATTACTCCAGCGCTTTTTAAACTTGTAGAACACGAGGATCCCTTTGAGATGAGCATTTTCTTGTCGGACTTTCTAGTTTTGTTTGTTTACTCTCCAGAGCAATAATGCAATTTTTTAAATATAGAAGATTTATTTAAATGCCATTTAATTACCATTAATTTGGTCATTTTGTCACAATTATGATATAATTGTATGCTAATGTCCCAATTCCTTGAGCTGCCTTTAGGCGGTGTATGTCGCGGTTGCTGACTAGCGGTTTTGGGAATTAAAGAATGCGCAGATCGTTGCGTGTTTGTCAACATAAGTTTTGAACTACTTTCTAATGTATTGATAAACATTATCCAATTGTGCCAACTATGGTCTTTAATTGCTGCCAACAATTACACAAATGAATATTGTTTCCAAAACAATTGAGGTAGGACCTGACGTTATAGTGTCCTGGTTAACAGTTATAAAATGGTCTTAGGGAATTAAATCGGGAGTCAGTTATTCAGTAGTTATTCATTAGATCATTTTTGTGAGCACGCTACCCAAAGTCCAGCCCAGCTGTTGAAGTCACCAACACGAGATGCAAGTGCCGTCTACAGGGCTTCTCCACGTGTTCGCCTCGTCCGGATACCTGGGGTGGTTCGACCGATCCTGGAGAAGCCGGGGCAAGAACGGGACTTACATCAGCTACTAACAGACAACACCAGCAGCCATTCTGAAAGTTAATTGTATTCTGATGTAAAATTATTATTATATAATAAATTTTGTAGAAAAGATGTCCGTTCTTGAATCCAACCCGTGACAATATAACTCAAATTTAATTATTTAAAGCTCATTGAAATTATTATTATTTTTTTCTATTTGAACGTTCTGGTAGTCGCCGACCCATTAATTTACGGATCTCAGTTTAAGTTTCACTAGATTAGTCGTATTTAGTTCGAATTTGGAAAATATTAATCTCTGTCTTGAAAATATAAACAGTAGTTTGGATAATTTTTCTAGGGGGATTATACTATTTAATTTATTAGCTATAAATTTCATCGAATTTTGAGATAGACCAGATGGCCAAGGGAGTTAGATTGCTCTTTTATCAGTAGAGTACTGATAGATTTCGAAGTAGTTCAATTTTAGATAATAATGAGTTTAAGGCAAGAGTTTGCGATCAAAAATAATTATTTATCAACAAAAGTGGCTTTATTGTTTTTCAAAATAGTCTCCTTGAAGAACACACTTTGGCACGAGTTGGAATCAATTTCCTAAGCACTTTTTCCACTCCGATTGAGGCACCTCCAAAACCAGTCAAAAAAACTTCTTCAGGTGTCAAAAAACGTTGCCCTCGCAATTTATTCTTGATATGCAGGAATAAAAAGAAGTCATTGGTTGCCAAATCAGGTCTTGAAATCGCGAGTGACCCATCAAATCGACGTTTTGAGTGCTTAAAAAGACACTTGTTTGAGTCGATTTGTGAGAGCTCTTACTGCCGCATTGTTTAAATTATGTGGGATCCAACACGAACAAATAACGGTCAAAAGTTCATGCAATAGTGCATGTATGCTGGTTCCACTAAGCCCAAGGATACCTCAATCTCACGATAAGTCACATGAAGATCTTGTAGTATCACGCACAGCATCAATGTTTTCCGGAACTATAATCGATTTTGGACGACCTTCACGAAATTCGTCCTTAAGCGAACTACTGCCACGATTGAAGTCGGTAAACCATCGATAAACAGTAGTCCTTGATGGTGCTTCATAGCCAAAAGTCGAATTAAGTTCATCGATGCACTGTTGTTGGGTTAATCAACGTTGAAAGTTGTAAAAAATAATCGTTCGAAAATGTTCACAATTTAATTCAATTTTTAGCCGAGAAACAACACAAATAGCGCTCGTACGTCTTGAGCACGTATACCAAAAATGTCACACTTTACGATAGAAGCATCAGTTACCAGATGGCAGCACTAGCTTAGCTCAATGCCGAAATATAAGAGGCAAGCCTCGTACTAAAAGGTTATTACTCTATTCATGTTTGTGCTGGACGCTATATTGTGCATTATATTTAAAAGAATAGTATACTTATATCTGTAATATAAATATACCAAACTAAAAAATGGTATTTCTATTAAAATTGTAGTAAATAATTAATCCAAAAGTGTACCACCGTAATGGAAATAGTAAATGAGCAAAAACAGAGTGATAGTGTAATTATTTAAATATTAAATGACTGTACCGTTTGAAATATGTCTGCATTAATATCAAACCCGGGTTTAAATTAAACTGCCTAATTTGTAGACGGTTTTAAAATGTGTTTACATACTCACTCACTCATCAGCGTAATATACATCTGAATACACACCTGAAACAGAACAATCCAGGATTAGCTTAAAAACTCTGATCTGTTGGATTATATTTACATTTGTAAATGTTTTCAGTTTTTATGGATGAATATTTTAATCGCAAAAAATTTGTTTCATTTGTGAAATAGTCTAGAGCAGGGGTAGGAAACTTTTTTACCATGGAAGGCAACTTCTCACTTTGGATACGTGTAAGAAGGCCTCACATTACCTTACTTTATTACAAAAATTGATGTGAAGTGTGAATTTTCACACATTTCAGGGTTTCGCAGGTATTTATTAACTGTGATGATTATTTGGGATGCCAAAACAAATTTTATGTCAAAATATTTTTTTATGAATTTTAATTCGAATGCCTAATAGCATTATTTAAGTTTCTAAATATGTGCAGTATTTTTTTTATATAGCAAGGTTCATTAAGATTTTGAAAATTGCGCCTATGGCTTCCATTGGTTGCTTAAATCATAAGCCTCGCCCTCTGATACCTTCAAATATAGAATCAAATTATAATTTCAACACTTCCCACTGGTTATTAAATTTACGCTTTTAAAAATTAAATGCAACATTTACCAAAATATAACTAGAATTTTGACAAAATAATTTAAACAAAATAAAAATGCAAAAAAAAAACTGAAAAAATAAAAATTGACGGGACTCGAACACAGTTTCTTACAGTAGTTTCAACTCACTAAGCGACAACACTACCACTGTGCTATACAGGATCACTCGTTTACTATTCTAAATAGCGGATTATTATTTTTTGTAAAGTTGTTTATACATAAGTAATATTTTGTAAATTTCTATTATTAGCTAAAAGCTATATAAATAAAAATTATTATTATTATTATTATTATATTACATATTTTACTTAAAAACACAAAAAATGCATTATTTTCCGAAAACATAATCTGATCAAAAATTCCTGTTGTACTATTCCGGTTCACACCAATGTACATTACTGAGAATTTTTTCAGATTTTTAGTTTAAACCATCTGGGCTACAGGGTGTGGGACAAAATTTTTTTTGCACAATTTTGGCAAAAATCGCCTCAAAATAATTTATTTTGCAAAAATAAAATTTTTATCGTTAATCCACGTACCAAGGGCTTTCATTTGATAACCTACACAGAATTGTAAAAAAATATTTTTTTTTTCGATGAGCATATATTTGTTAGTATTTTTAGGGGGATATGTTTCTTAGATGTTTTAGTATTTTTCCTATGTGCGGGTCAAAGAGTTGTATATGCATGCCAAATTTCAACTCTCTAGGTTTAGCCGTTTGGCTACAATTTTTACCGAACAGACAGACAGACAGACAGACAGACAGACAGACAGACAGACAGACAGACAGACAGACAGACAGACAGACGACAAAATGACTGTATAAGGGTTTTTTGGACCAGATAGCCAAAGGTGTTGACAAAATCGTTTAAATTACTTACTTAATCCTGAAGCCTTTCTACCATACGGATACTCCCCACCCATTTTACTTAAGTACAGAAATTTAAAAATGTAGAAAATAAATAATTCGTTTAAATTATTATCCATAAATGTCATATGAGTTTCGAGATAGACCAGATAGCCAAAGGTGTTGAAAAATTCATTTAAATTACTTAACCCTGAAGCCTTTCTACCTTGCGATGTAAGTCGAGTTACTTATTTTTTGGTCTTGTTCTCCATATTTCTTTTCATTGTGTTCTGTCCTTTGTATATTTTCTTATCTCCTCCCCTTTACGCGTCTCTTCGTTGCAGCCTCTTTTGTTTCTTCGTTCCAGGTTTTTCCCAGTCCTCATGATCTAACCTTGTCCACCATGTTTGCTTCAAAAACTCTTTTTATTATTTTTTCTTCACTCATTCTGTGTATATATCCCAGCCATCTTAACTGTATTTCTTCTATTATAGTCTCCACTGGTTCTGTGTCAAGTTTTTCTCTAAATACTTAATTTCTTATGTCCAATTTGGTTTTACATTTAATTTTCCTTAAAAATCTCATTTCAGAGCTTCTTATTTTGGACCTGTGCATCTCTTTTGTAGTCCAGGATTCGTATGTCAAAATCGGTACTGTCACTTTTTTGAAGATCTCTACCTTGATGTTGGTTGGTTCTTTTTTAGTTAGGAACGATGATTTGATGCTGATGAACATTCTTCCTGCTGCGCCTACTCTTTCCATAATTTCTTGTTCCATTTTTCCAATTCCTGTAGTTTTGCCACAGTCATTTGTGCAGTGTGTGGTCTAGCGTTATCATGCAATAAGATAGAAGTCGATCTGTTGACCAATCTAGGCTGTTTTTCTTTAAGTTTTTGCCTCATTTCGTCCAGTTGCAGTATATTTCTGCTGTGATCGATAAGCCAGGTTTTTTTTGTTTGGTTTTTAAGTTACCTGTACGAAATTTGGCGAATCAATTTCATATTGTCTGCTGCGTAGTAACACTAGAGATGTACAAATACACTATTAAGTTTTTGATATATTTTAGAGCAGCGTTTCTCAACCGGGGGGCTTCGTAATGATTCGTCGGGGGGCCGCGAAGTCAGACAAGATCGAAACATGAAAATATAATAAAAATGCACTCAATCTTGCAAGATATAAATTTTATCCATATTTATAAATATCTTACATTTATATTCATATAAATATACCTTTCATAACATAAATAAAATAAATAATCTATTTATTTTTATACATAATTTACTTATTTTGACAACTAATTTAAACTACAGGCTATTTCAAACGTTTAAGTTGTCACTAGCTAACTTTATAATGAGTAAATGGGCTTTTACTAAACAAAATGAACAAAAGTTTCATTCAATTGATAAAAATTACTAGATTTGATAACATAGATCCGCTTTAACCAAATAAACAGACTATAAGTAGACTATATCAAGGTAAAATAAATTGTATGTGTCGGTTGATGGTAATCTCTGACAATGGTTCGCGTTGGAGGTACTTCAAGTATTTTCAAGTTGTTCTTTGAAGTAGGTACGACTTGAAAGTGCAATATTTTTTATTGTATATTTTTTTAATTGCTCTCCGAGCTACAGATAACTCAAGAGTAAGGATGCGAATGTGTTAAAATTAAAATGGAAGTCACTGTGAACACTTGTAAATAAAAAAACTTTACTTTCAAGTCGTTATAGGGAATATAATCGTCATTTAAAAATATCACAGTTTTTTGTCAACCGTAAAAGATATTAAAAAAATGTTTAAGTAAAAGTTGTTGAAAAGCTCTATCCAAAGATATCCAATATGACATAGGTTCCCATTTATAAATTCTAAATTGTCCTTGATATCCTGTACGGTTTTTTACGGAAAATTTTAACACTACCATTCAATTTTGTGGATAAGTTTTAGTTCAAAAATTTTCACAACTTGCTCACACGTCGCTTTTTCGAAAAAAATCGTGTTCCTATTATCTTGATACACCATAGTATAGGGGGGCCGCAGACAATATTTACATAATTTTGGGGGTCCCAGGCCAGAAAAGGTTGAGAAACACTGTTTTAGAGCATACAATGATTTCTTTAAATATGCGAGATGTGTAACTGTCCAACAAAAAAATAGAACGGTAAAATATTAAGCCAATGTCAAATAATAAGCTGTTAAAGTTGGCAATATTATTATCTACAAACTTCATCCTTGACGACCTGATATATAAAGACTTGGAGTCGTACCTTGTTTCCGATAGACAGTAGATATTGTTTTATTTAATCATTGTTTATTCCCACTCAAATTTAAATCTGTCTTGTTTTCAGAACTCAATTATGACTTTTTGAACTCAATCAAGTTTCTACTAGCATGTTATATTTTTATAAAATAATTTCATTTGTGCGTAGGCCATCTAATCTAAGTCTTCCTACGTCTTGTTAAAATTGTATCATTGTTGGCATAATGTTACTTGGTACGTGTTCGCAGAGTGTAAAAATTTCCATTGGTATTTGTGCCCCCTTTTCTTCCAAAGTATACTTTGAGAGTGTATAAATGGGATATCTAGAAGTTTCTTACTTTTTTAATTCATAAAAACTTTTCGTAGCGGGGTTAAAATGCTAACATTATAGGGTGTGGCGATATAGAAGACTATGGTTTGCAATTTTACTCAAATACAGGGCTGGAATTAAAATTTTGTTTAACACAAAAAATATTGATGTGGTGTGAATTTTTATACATTTCAGGGTTTTATAGGCTTTTATTAAAAGATAACAAATTGTAGGTATATTATATATATAAAAGCCCTAATTCCTGTGTATCAGACCGTAACGCTAAGTCCCTGGGTGCTAGCGGGTCTTGCGGTATGCGGTGGGTCACGAACTGAGTGGTGGGGAACGACATACTCCGACAGCAGCTCACTTAGCACAAATATGGCTTTTAGCTCTCCAGTCAGTATAAACCTTGGCTTAATTAAAGAATGTTATCAATTAATGTTACACCCGCGGACCGTATCCGGCCCGATACTTATTTTTAAACGACACGCATTGAGCGGCTTTTTAGGATTTCCTAGGTATAATCAGAAACATCTGTACCATTGATGTCCAGCATATAGCCCGCGGGCCCTATCCGGCCCGATACTAATTTTTTAAAAACACGCATTGAGCGACTTTTTAGGAATTGCTAGGTATAATCAGAAACAGCTATACCATTGATGTCCAGCATATGGCCAGCGGGCCGTATCCGGCCCGATACTAATATTTAAACGACACGCTTTGAGCGGCTTTTTAGTATTTCCTAGGTATAATCAGAAACAGCTATACCATTGATGTCCAGCATATGGCCAGCTGGCCGTATCCGGTCCGATACTAATTTTTAAACGACATGCATTGAGCGGCTTTTTAGGATTTCCTGAGTATAATCAGGAACAGCTATACCATTGATATCCAGAATATGGCCAGCGGGCCGTTCCCGGCCCAAGATTTTGTCTTGGGGAGGGTCGAATCAAATTTGGAGGGCACACGAGCCGCATACGGCCCTCAACCTTATTTTTTTGTGGCCCTTGAAGTGGTAATCAAAATCACTTGACCTTATTTAGGGGAAAAATATATTTATAAATGTAAAATATACTCTCTTCCCCTTTTATGTTTATAAAAAAATGTCAAGAAACCCTTCGGGATATTTAAAGTTCCGTCACTGCTTATCATTTTGTATGTAAAATAGACTGCGAGCAAATCAGTTCGACACCCCTGCTGTTGGATATTGATGTTTTTCAATAATAATTCCATTATTTGTTGATAAAAAAATGTAATTGTTAATCCATGTATCAAAAACTTTCACTTGATTTTGTCTTCGATAAATACATATTTATTTATATTTTTCGAGGGATATATTTTTGAAGTCTCAATATTTTTCTTACTTATGTTCAGTTCTCTAAATCAGTCGCTTGGCCACAATTTGTACCGAACGAACAGACTCATGTGAAGGTTATACCGAAGTCAGATTTCCACTTTATCTTATCTGAATCGAGTAATTAGTTGTTTAAAACAGTTTTATCATTTGACTGGGTGAATGTTTTAGTCGATGTGTCAGGGGGGAAAAGGATCAACGCTACCCTTCATATAATTCGTTGGAGCATATTTGGAAAGTGATGTATTTTCACTTGAACAACGGCCCCTATCAAGAGTAGGCAATCTTAAAAAAATGTTTATTTATACGAAAAACAAATAAATAAAAAATGTTTACAATGAAGTAATTTAAAAATTAACTACTGTTGTGGTTAACCAATTTTATCTTCAACTCTCCGAGCAGCGCCGTGTTATCTGCTGGTTCTGGGGGGGACCAGGCCCGTCGTCTTCCCCCTGACTGCGCCGCTGTGATCATAACTGAATGAACTCTTAAAATAAACTGTGCGTGTTTAAGCAATGCCACTCATGGCATTAAGTCCCAATTTTTATAACAAAATTATCTGAATTTTCATTAAGAGTGTCTTTGTCTTGAGGTTGTTTGTACCCTTGTGTTGACCCCTACACTCCGTTGTAGATATTTTCTTTCCCAGAGTAGTTAGGACAGCCAAGTTGCAACCCGGCTAAAAGAATTACAGTGAGAAACTTGTGTATATACCCAGAGGCAACGTGGCAATACAATTAATGAAACCTACTCTTTGAATACAAAGTGAACTTGTTTAAAATGGATACTTCTCTCTTACTCACTCACTCATATTCTCACTCACTCTTTGTATGCGAAACGACACTCAATACACATTTGTTTTCGGTGTTGTGATACTTTCATTTATTTAAATACTAGTTTTGTAAATAGTTAGATCAGGGACGGTCATAACGGGGCATCGGGCCCAAGGCTGTATACAGGACCGCCATAACCTGGGGGAACAAGGGATGCATCACGTTCGGGCGATTTTAATTTTTAGATTTAAACATTCATTAATTGTTAACACAGAAAGACCAATATTTTAAATGTGCGGTCATTCAATTAGAGTAAAATATTAAAAATGTAAAATGATAAAAAATAATCCGTGTTTTAGAAAGGACCTTTAAGATAAGGGTAAACATGTTTATTATTGTAACTTAAGACTTTTGTAAACTTAACATGAAAAGTGAATCGTAAATTCTTAAACAGATGACAACTGTGACAATTAACAGATTAGAGGTATTGAGACTAAGGTTTCCAATCTGGATATCCGAATATCCGAATATCCGGATTAACCAACTAATTTGGACTATTCGATAATCCGGATAATATTCATTGAATATCCGATAATCCGGATATTTTTTCCGGCACAATGAAGTGGAGGAAGTAGTTGAAGAAATCTCAAGTGAAAGTGTGTTTAAAAGTCAAAACGCTGTAATTTCTCTACAGCAACAACTGGAAGCGGCAATTTTTTCAATTAATGTTGAAGAGCAGAGCAACGTTATTACTACATTGTCGAAAAAAGATTTCATGATTTTAACAAACACAAAAACAAGGACAGATAATTTAAATATATTAGGCGCTTTCCTTTTACCACTTTACTTAAGAAATCTAAGTTAAGCTAAGTTAATCTAAGTTGTAAGAGCGTTCCATTTATAAGACACTGGCTAAGATAAACTAAGTTTTTTCCTCCCTCCTTTCCCTTGCTATGACATTTGACTAACTTCTTAGCTTAGCCAAGCATTTTAACTTGTAAAAGGAAAGCAGCTATTATTTAATGCACTTCTTACAATAAAACCAACATCTACTGCAACAGAGCGCGTTTTTTTCAATTGCAGGCCGGACTAGGACAAATTTAGAACTCACTTGAATTTTGAAACTTTCAATGCAATTATTTTTTTTAAATACGCATTTTTAAAAATGAAATAAATTTAATTATATAATTTTTTTTTTATTATTTTGTGATTCATTAATGTATATAATTAAAATACTTAAATTAAATTAAATAAATGAGTTATAAAACACCATGAATATTGGATTCAATGTATTATCTTTAATTTCTTATTTGTCATCCGGATATCCGAATATTTTGAATTTTCTGTATTCGATATCCGGATATTCATTAATTTCGGATAGTTGGAAACCCTAATTGAGACCATACGCACATAAATAATAATTAATCTTTGTCTGAAATATAAATATTTGTTTGGTTTAATTTCTAATGGGATACTTATCTGTGTTATCACCAATAAATTGAGAATTTTAAGATATTACAAGAGAGTTCAAGAAAGTGTGATATATTTTACAGTTGAGAAATTATGACACAGTCGTTCTCTATGTAGCGGAAGTCTCAGGTATTAACCTGCCCGACTTTTTTTGTTTACTTAAGTTTCGTATTCTTAAAATTATATTTTTTTATCTTTTCTCCGGGTTATTGTCAGTTTATGTATAATAAACATTAGTATAATAAAATAATAACAACATATAAGTTATAAAAGTTGTCTCGGAGACAGAGTTAAATAACTCCTTAGTAATTTTGACTAGTTTCCTCAAAGTTTTAGTAGAAAAGTTGACTGTAAGAGTTGAGGACTAAAAGAAAAAGTGTCATCTTGTTTGTCATATCAGAAAAACGTCTTAGACTCTTAAGAAACTTGTGTGACACATAACTGTGTCTCATAAGAATGAAAACGTTAAAAACATACTTCAAAGCTGATCATTTTTATTTGAATTCTTTAATTTTATTACAAGTTTCGAGGATGAAATTTTACGATATCGTCAAAATTTTCTTAATGTTTTAAGACTTAAATTGTTTGGTTATAAAATTTGATGAAGTGTAATTTTCAAAGTTGCTTTTAAAGGATATTAGCATATTTATTTTGAATTTACTGCTTAAATTATAATATTCGAACGTTTGAGAACTGAAAGGATAATTGTGAAGTTGAATTTATTAAGTGTAAATTGCAGTGCAATAAGGACGAATAAGTTTTCTATTACTAAATTCTGGAATGCAAACTGCCAGTTCAAGGTGTATGTAATTTTCATAGAAAAATTACTGCGGAAAAGATTTATAGACATTTTCTAACATTGAAAAAATTCAGATATATTTTTCTCAAAAACTAAATAGTTAGAAATATTATGTAAGCGTAGATTTTCTTCAGTTTTTTAAGCTCTTTCTAGCTAAGAAAACCGGAAGTGATTATGATGAATAGTTTTAGAGTTATACAAATAGAAAAACTGATTTACTTTGTTCTTACTCTCCAAAACCACCCATTTAAATTTAAATTCTGAGATGAAATATAACCTATAATCCTTCCCGGATTTAACTTAAGGTGTGTTGCAAATCTCGTGAAAATCGGTTCAGCAATTTTGTCGTAATGCCCATACAGAGAGACAGACAGACTTTCACATTTATATATGTACTAGCGATTATTGTCCCTATGAAGCATTTCATAAAAATTTTATCGAAAATTGGTTTTAATATAAGTGATTTAAAAAGACTTTCGTTCGAGGGATTTGTTAAGTGGGATATTCCCGTAAAAAATACCCTTGCTTAGGTCTTACATAAGACAGAAATACACGGACGGATATACAGACGGATATTTGCTGTTAAATATCAATTTTATAAAATATTTCTTTAAAGCGGGAACTCATCAACCGAGGTACGTACATAAAAATTAACCTCGATTGGCTCTTGCATAAGAGAGAATCCGATTGACGGACATACAGATGGATATTGTTTGTTTTATAGCAAATAAAACGCAAGGAAAACAAAAAACAGATTGCTTTTCATTGCACTCGCAAATCCAGTTGTTCTTTAAGTAAATGTTTCTATTAAATTTTCTTGTCCGTGTTTTAAAAGCAGAGACAGAAACATTCTGAGTTTTTGAAATGTCCAAATCCGTCCGTCCTGTCCAAATTCGAAATGTCTATTCTCAGTTGTTTTATTTCGTGTTTTTCCTCGTGGGAATACGATGAAAAATGTTTTTTTCAAAAGGCTGCTGATACTTTTCATTTCTAATAGCAACACAAAACAACACACACACACACACACACACACACACACACACACACACACACACACACACACACACACACACACACGATACGACACAGTAAAAAGTACACTATAATACGCCACGTTTTCTATATGCAAGCGTAACTCAAACTAACGAGCCAAAATACAGCTGGCTCTGCTTTAATGTAACTCAAGCGCATGGTCTGAACACCCACTCTGCCCCCGACTCTCTGCGGAGGCCATCAAACTTTCTGAAAAAGGAGCCGATTTCGATTTGGCTCGCCTGTCTAAATAAATACAAAGCGTGCTTCATCGCATCAAATGCAATAGAATCATTCCGCACTTAAACAAGTATACGTTTATTTGTATTTATCGGCATTCTTAAAAAAAATAAAAGCTTTTGAATGATTAATTTGTGATGGTGTTGCCATAATTTTGTAATGGTAGGGCGTGGGCTCCTTGGCTCTTCATGAGGAGCCGCCACTGGCTGACGTTACTGCTCAATTTTATAATCACCGTATATATTTCATAACGCTATATATATTACATACTTAAAATCACCCTGTATATCATTTTATTTATACAATTATCTATTTATTTATTTGTTGAATGATGTATGTTCCGTATGATTGTTGTAGAAAACAATGAAGACAGTGTATGTTGTCGAATTCTTCAATAGAGCAAGCAATGGACAAGCGAGTCTATGAAGCGTCAGTAAGCGAGAAAACACAACTTGTCAACATAAAAGCCCTTTGTGCTCTATCTGCTGTCTGTCGTCTATTGCTTGTTCTTGAAACATGTAACTCGAATGTACCATCCCAGTTCAATGTCAATAATCTTATCGTTCTTTCAACTTACACTTGACTTACTCGATATATTACTGATGTTAGCATGTGATGCACACAATACCATTCACGATATTTACAAAGGAACCGGGCTTATGTTTAGCGATTGGACTACATCTACCGGAAGGATTTGCTAATAAATATTGATATGTACAAACCAACTTGTTTTTAAAGAGGATTTGAGGTTAGAAAGGTTAGAATATCAACAGAAATATGTTTTAGTAGATAAAGGCTGAAAACTTTTTGACAGTCCAGTGCGGGACCACCACTTATTGCGCCTCTACCACTTGTCACGCGGATGGTTAGATGGAAATGCAATTCCTGGTTTTAAAAAAACAATTTATTAAATAATGATAGATTTACAGTCTTATTGCAAGATTGTATTCGTCCATGGGAGTTGGGGAAGTCTTTGGTCCACTCCGTGTTGGCTGGAATTGACTTGGACCTATTTCCAAGGTGAGGTTTGCCCATCTGGGTGTCGAGGAGCCTGGATAAGCCTTCTCAAACTCACATGGTGAATGCTGTTTGGCTCACCAAATGTATCAGTATATGGAGTCGTTCTTTTGGTCATCAACTTGTTGAGTAGAACTTGTAGAGGAGTTAGGCTAGGTTCCTCTACCCGGATTTCGTACGACATCCATTTACTTATACCTTCGATTGACCTAGTTCCGATATTCATTAGTCTGATCAAAAATTCTTGTTGAACTATTCCGGTTCCCATACGAGATTATTTCAGATTTTTAGATCGAAACTTCCGGGAAATAGGGTGGGTAAGTTTTCTTGTCAAAAATCCCATAACAAAATTATTTTTCAACACATTAAGATGGTTCATTTGATAACCTACTAATTAGTTTTTTGAACTCATAGTTTTCTAAAATGTGAGTCAAAGACAATTCTTTGTATAAGCATGCTACATTTCTCACTTTCTATATGTTTTTGAAAAAAATCATCTCGGCTAAAAATTGAATTAACCCCTTCAGTAATCATTAAGGACCGGTTTTTCCACCTTCAGATAAAGTCCCAGGTAACTATCTGACAGATAAGATTATTTGTAACTTCATCTGCTGAGTAAATGTCATCCCTTCTTTCTATACAAATGTATCTATCGGATAGTTATCTAACAGATAATGAGACTTACGTATTGGATTCACTGACTGGTATTGACATTTATTCAGCAGATGAAGTTACAAATAAACTTATCTGTCAGATAGTTACCTAGAACTTTATCTGAAGGTGGAAAGACCGGGCCTAAAAATTTAAAAATGGAAAAAAACACAATTTTTTTATGAATTTATTTTATCTACTGAACATATATATCCTTCATAAAAGCCATTTCGGGCCCAAAATGGGATTGAAAGTTGATATTATAGTGCATAGTGTGGGTCGAGAAATAAACGAAATTCATAAAAAAATATTCATTTTCTCTCGTACCTCGTTTGAATCATCGTAGCTGTCTCGCTTCCACATACCATGAATCGTATTTATTTTCGCC
Organism: Liopterus haemorrhoidalis; assembly: GCA_963971575.1. Classification (NCBI taxonomy): domain Eukaryota; kingdom Metazoa; phylum Arthropoda; class Insecta; order Coleoptera; family Dytiscidae; genus Liopterus; species Liopterus haemorrhoidalis. Next base: position 5,328,489 of record OZ020613.1, read on the forward strand.
CGAGTACATTCTGGAGTGATTTTTTCTGCAGGTAAAGCTTTCCCGAGTTATCTCGGGTGTGGGAATTTTCGCACATAATAGACGCCCGAGTATACTCGGGCGTAGTCTTTAAGCGGTTAAATCCTGAACATTTTCGAACGATTATTTTTACTACTTTCGACGTAGATTAAACCAACAACAGTGCATCGATGAACTTGGTTCGAATTTCGGCGATGAAGCACCATCAAGGACTACTATTTATCAATAGTTTGCTGACTTCAATCATGACCGTAGTTCGCTGACGAATTTCGTAAAAGTTGTTCAAAATCGGTTGTTTTTCCGGAAAACATTGATATTGTGCTTGAACTGATACTGCAAGATCGTCATGTGACTTATCGTGAGATCATTGGGCATTAGTAGGACCAGCATATCACTATTGCATGAACATTTAGCCGTCAAAAAGATTTGATCGCGTTAGATCCCATAAAATTTGACGGCCACGACAATACGACCTCTCATAAATAGACTCAAACGAGTGACATTTTGAGCACTCAAAGCGTCGATTTGATGAGTCATTCACCGTATTGTCCTGATTTGGCACCAAATTAATTCTTTTTATTCCCGTATATCAAGAATAAATTACCAGGGCAACGTTTTTTGATACCTGCAGAAGCGGTTGATGATCAACGGAGTGGAAAAAGTACTTCGAAAATTGGTTCAAATTTGTATTGATCTTCATGGAGAATATTTCGAAAAACAATAAAGCCACTTTTGTTGATAAATAATTGTTTTTGATATCAAATCCCGAAATATAAAGGCAATTTTCGTAGAAACACCAACTAAAATGAAATAAAAAGCAAGATATGAAGTGCGTTGGTTTAGCCAACCAACCACTTTTCTATTGGCTTTAAAAACGAGTAGATACGCGCCCTATGCTCGGGACCTTAAAGAACAGAGAGAAAGAGAAAGAGAGAGAGAGAGAAGGACTTTATGTTTAATCACTAAGATCAATTAACAGGAGAATTAGAAACTGTATTGATGAAGGCTGTGGTTTACAATATGTTTGTTACATTATAATTAAACTTGTTTTAATTTTTTGTATCAAGTAGGTATGTTTATCTTTGTTGTAAACCAATACCTGGTTGATTTTGATTCTTGATATATTCCAGTTATCCTGTATAGAAAATATACTAACGTTCCTATTACAGAGTTTTAATTAAATATTTTTTGCTTGCTGGCAAACATGTTCAAACCCACATCTACAACTTCATTAAAAAATAAACAACAGAAAAAGTAAAATAACACCAGAAGAGAAAAATTACACAACTTATGCAACACTGAAATAAATGAAAAAGTTGCATTCTTTTTACACAAAAAAGGATACGTAAAAATAATATTTAAAGAATACTACAACTAAAAATTTAAAAAATATATAAAACAAAAGGTTTTTTTCAGTTACAAGCTTGGTGAAAAATATTTTTTAACGTAGAACATGTAATTTCTACCATACATCAGTTAAAATAACAATATTTGCGTCAGCTGATTAACTGTCTGACCAAGATCAACTCTATTAAAATTTGATGTGAAGTGTGAATTTTCACACATTTCAGGGTTTCGCAGGTATTTAGTAAGTGAATGATGATTATTTGGGATGCCAAAACAAATTTTATGTTAAAATATATTTTTATGAATTTTAATTCGAATGCCTAATACCATTATTTAAGTTTCTAAATATGTGCAGTATTTTTTTATATAGCAAGGTTCATTAAGATTTTGAAAATTGCGCCTATGGCTTCCATTGGTTGCTTAAATCATAAGCCTCGCCCTGTAATACCTTCAAATATAGAATTAAATTATAATTTCAACATTTCCCACTGGTTATTAAATTTACGCTTTTAAAAATTAAATGCAACAATTACCAAAATATAATTAGAATTTTGACAAAATAATTTAAACAAAATAAAAATGCAAAAAAAAACTGAAAAAATAAAAATTGACGGGATTCGAACACAGTTTCTTATAGTAGTTTCAACTCACTAAGCGAGAACGCTAACCACTGTGCTATACAGGATCACTCGTTTACTATGTTAAATAGCGGATTAAATATATTACATATTTTACTTAAAAACACAAAAAATGCGTTATTTTCCGAAAACATAATCTGATCAAAAATTCCTGTTGTACTATTCCGGTTCACACCAATGTACATTACTGAGAATTTTTTCAGATTTTTAGTTTAAACCATCTGGGCTACAGGGTGTGGGACAAAAATTTTTTTGCACAATTTTGGCAAAAATCGCCTCAAAATAATTTATTTTACAAAAATAAAATTTTGATCGTTAATCCACGTACCAAGGGCTTTCATTTGATACCCTAGAATTGTAAAAAAATATATTTTTTTTTCGATGAGCATATATTTGTTTATATTTTTAGGGGGATATGTTTTTTAGATGTTTTAGTATTTTTCCTATGTGCGGGTCAAAGAGTTGTATAAGCATGCCAAATTTCAACTCTCTAGGTTTAGCCGTTTGGCTACAATTTTTACCGAACAGACAGAAAGACAGACAAGACGACAAAATGACGGTATAAGGGTTTTTTGGTCATACCTACAAAACCCTAAAAAATATATTTGCAAGATTCGACAACCTTAACTGTATTATTTAATATTAATCCGGTATCCTTCACAAACTAACAATAATTTGACATATGCTTTTAACCTATTTATTTCGTTGCCTAGCAACGGTAATGTACGTGTCGTATGTAATCTTAATTCAGTTAGACTAACAATACTTGCGTCAGGTGATTAAATGACTAATCAAAATAACCTATGAAATGACCTTAAATGACCTATCAAAAAATATATTTGCAAAATTCGACAACTTTAACTGTATTATTTAATTTTAATGTTTACACGATTAATGAGCTTAAAGCTTCGTTCAGAGCTCTTATAGACATTTTACGAAGACACCGTAGTTTTAAAGATATCGCACTATTCCTAACTCACTAATCTAGAGCTGTAAACGTTGCCTTGAATGTTAAAACTACCTACTAAACATATCTACAAGGTGTCTCAAAAGAAATTTTATATTTAGTGGATCGATTAAAAAAAAAGTAAGCCGTATATAGAAAAAATGTGTATTAATTATTAAAATACACTTGTTGGGGATTTATTTCTTAAAAATAATATCGTCTAAATGTAGACCCTCGCGTTCTCGGCACTCATTTAATCGAACAGTAAAATTACTTATGACGTCTCGGCAGGTGGACTCAGGGATGGCTGCCATTTCGTGACGGATATTTTCTTTCAAATGCGTCAGTGAAGTCGGTTTATTGGCGTAAACTTTAGATTTAAGATAACCCCATAGGAAAAAGTCCATAGGGGTTAAATCTGGACTGCGTGGAGGCCAATTTATGTCACCTCTCCGGGAGATCAATTTGCCTGAGAAAATTTCACGTACACGTGGCAGAGACATATTGGACGTGTGTGAAGTTGCTCCGTCCTGTTGGAAGCATGTTCTTTGGTTATAGCCAGGAAAGTTTTGCAGTTCAGGTACCAAGAAGTTGTCTAACATCTCCACATAACGCTCTGAATTCACTGTAACTGCATGCCCCTTTTCGTCTTCAAAAAAGTAAGGGCCGATAATTCCTCGCGCCGACATCGCAGCCCATACGGTCACTTTAGGCGAATGTAGGGGTTTCTGATGTTTGCGTTTCGGATTCGTTGCACTCCAGTAGCGGCAGTTCTGCTTATTTACGTGGCCATTAAGATGAAAATGAGCTTCATCCGAAAACAAAATGTTGGTAAACGTTGAAAATCGCTCAATCACCTGATTTACGAAATTAAGCCTCTGACTGGCATCTTGAGGCTTTAATTCTTGCACCAATTGAATTTTGTAGGGGTGCAGCTTTAGGTCTTTGTGCATAATGCGATGTAATGATGATCTATGCACATTTAAAGCACTTGCGCGTTTCCGAATTGAAAGGTTCGGATCGTCACGAACAGACTGATTAACATTCTCCACGTTTTCTACCGTTCTTGATGACCTAGGTCGCCCGGATTTTGATTTATCCAGCGTTGTACCAGTCTCTTCAAACTTTTTAACCCAATGTCGAATGAGAGGAATGCTTGGAGCATCATTTAAGTGGCGAAAACCTCGAATACTGCAGAATTTTCTACGCGCTACAGTCGCCGAATCACCGTTTTTGTAAAACTCTCGCACGCATAACGCGCGGTCTGCTCCAGAGAAACGCTCCATAGCGACTGAATTCCCAAGAGCCAGGCTACCGATTGACATAACCCCCGTGCCCCTCGGATACGTTGCGTTCACGCAGTAAGCTAAATAAATATAAAATTTCTTTTGAGACACCTTGTATAACGCACAGTGAACAATCAACTAATTTAAAGAGCTCTCAAGGCTAAACTATCTAAAAGTTCTTCTGCTAAATGAACGCATCTATAACTTGAAAATTAAATTTAATAGTTAAACAATCATGAAAGTAACTTGATCAATAATTATTTAAAATTTCATAGAGTTAAGTAAGTTTTTAACAGAATTATCCTAGATAGTACGGTCACTCTCAGTTATATGGGTGTATAAAGACGGCTAGCCAAGACTAAACATGATTACTAACCGTAGTTCATCTTTATTCATTAGGTAAGCGTAACGCGGGACCTATAAACTTGAGACCTGCCTCTATTTACGATAAGGCAGGGATAAGACTATAGGTTCAAATGTAAACCGAATATTACAGACATGTACAAGGGATTAGGATGTACTGAGACTATACACTACAAGATATGCTAATTGCTTTACCTCTTTGAAGATTTCAGGATTAGCCTCGGATATATATGGACATTGTGTGATTATTACAATACGAAATGTATTATGTATTAGGGTCATTTTGCAAAATAAACCAACGATAATCGTTGCAAAAATATTACTGCTGTCAGATGATGGATTTGGGATACAGGATTCTTAATGTTAGACAAAAAGGTTGAAATAATATGTAGATGAACTTATTCAAATGTTTCGAGTTAAGTTGAGTACGAAATATAGTAGTTCGTAGAGCTATTTCTAATGGTTTATAATCGTCAGCCTTAAGCGCAGAATTTGTATAAGTTCGTTATATTGTCACGTGGGTGGTTAGGTGACGCACACAATACCATTCACGATTTTTACAAAGGAACCCGGCTTATGTTTAGCGATTGGACTACATCTATCGGAAGGATTTGCTAATAAATATTGATATGTACAGTATGTATAATAAGACATCCTTGTTGATTTTTGGCGAACTACAAGGTGTCTCAAAAGAAATTTTATATTTATTTAGCTTACTGCGTGAACGCAACGTATCCGAGGGGCGCGGGGGTTATGTCAATCAGTAGCCTGGCTCTTGGGAATTCAGTCGCTATGGAGCGTTTCTCGGGAGCAGAACGCGCGTTATGCGTGCGAGAGTTTTACAAAAGCGGTGATTCGGCGACTGTAACGCGTAGAAAATTCTGTAGTATTCGTGGTTTTCGACACTTAAATGATGCGCCAAGCATTCCTCTCATTCGACATTGGGTTAAAAAGTTTGAAGAGACTGGTACAACGCTGGATAAATCAAAATCCGGGCGACCTAGGTCATCAAGAACGGTAGAAAACGTGGAGAATGTTAATCAGTCTGTTCGTGACGACCCGAACCTTTCAATTCGGAACCGCGCAAGTGCTTTAAATGTGCATAGATTATCATTACATCGCATTATGCACAAAGACCTAAAGCTGCACCCCTACAAAATTCAATTGGTGCAAGAATTAAAGCCCCAAGATGCCAGTCAGAGGCTCAATTTCGTAAATCAGGTGATTGAGCGATTTTCAACGTTTACCAACATTTGGTTTTCGGATGAAGCTCATTTTCATCTTAATGGCCACGTTAATAAGCAGAACTGCCGCTACTGGAGTGCAACGAATCCGAAACGCAAACATCAGAAACCCCTACATTCGCCTAAAGTGACCGTATGGGCTGCGATGTCGGCGCGAGGAATTATCGGCCCTTACTTTTTTGAAGACGAATGGGGGCGTGCAGTTACAGTGAATTCAGAGCGTTATGTGGAGATGTTAGTCAACTTCTTGGTACCTGAACTGCAAAACTTTCCTGGCTATAACCAAAGAACATGTTTCCAACAGGACGGAGCAATTTCACACACGTCCAATATGTCTCTGCCACGTGTTCGTGAAATTTTCTCAGGCAAATTGATCTCCCGGAGAGGTGACATAAATTGGCCTCCACGCAATCCAGATTTAACCCCTATGGACTTTTTCCTATGGGGTTATCTTAAATCTAAAGTTTACGCCAATAAACCGACTTCACTGGCGCATTTGAAAGAAAATATCCGTCACGAAATGGCAGCCATCCCTGAGTCCACCTGCCGAGACGTCATAAGTAATTTTACTGTTCGATTAAATGAGTGCCGAGAACGCGAGGGTCTACATTTAGACGATATTATTTTTAAGAAATAAATCCCCAAAAAGTGTATTTTAATAATTAATAAACATTTTTTCTATATACGGCTTACTTTTTTTTTAATCGATCCACTAAATATAAAATTTCTTTTGAGACACCTTGTAGAATTACAGCATTATTGTAAGATTATATTCGTCCAGGGGAGTAGAGGAAGAATTCGGTCTACCCCGTGTTGGCCGAAATCGACTTGGACTTATCTCTGAGGCAGGGTTTGCTCATGGGGGAGTCGAGGAGTCCTGAGAAGCCTTCTCCCACTCACATGGTGATTGCTATGGTGACAATTGATTTATGTAAATGAGATTCAATTGAACTCAACTGACAGTAAATAAAGAGAAAGAGATTTCAAAACAGAACTAGTTAACAAATGTAATGTTCATATAGTTTTGCGTAAATATTTATTTTTTAATAATTACATATTTTTAATTAAATTTTATCTGTTTCAAATAAATAATAGACGAACTTATTAAAATATAATTAAAATAAATATTGAGATATTATATAAAATTTTAATTAATAAAAATGTTTAATATTTATTATTTAACATAAATAGAATGCTGCAGTAAAGTAAATTTAAATTATTTATTATTTTAATCTATCTAAAATATACGAGTATATTGGGTTCTATAACACCATCTCATGTGGCAAACATCTCTTGAAAAAGTGGGTTTATGGTGCACATAGCTTCATATATATCTTTATATATAAAAGAGAATATTTGTGGATATGTCCGGAAATTCTAACCCACTTCCAGATATGGTACCGAGTTGAAATTTGGCATACAGGTAGAAAATGCCTTCATCATAACTAGAAAAATCGAAAATCTCAAAAAAGTCCCACTAGAAACGAGAAATTAATAATTTTGTTTTTAATTATATTGGACCATTGGAATATCTATTAAACCGTCAGTGAGAACACGGGAATTTCCCTTCAATAGTTGGTTGTACAATTATATTGAGATCGGGAGTGTTCGGTCAAAATCGTAAATGGCTCAAATATGTAGGAGTGGGGACGCATTTAATCTCAGTAGTTCGTGCGGGCAACATCGCTCTGAGTACAGTCGGTAGAAAATCTAGCAATAGTAAATATGCCTTTTAAAAGTAAGTTAAATGGTCGCGCTATTACTAGCCAAAGTCGCGAAATAATTTCTTATATTTTGACTTTTAAGAGGCTGGGGAACCTATTATTCCTTTCAAATCACAGTTTTTGCTTGAGTGGCTGCTGCAACAGGCGTAACAAGACCTCGAAATTTTCTTCACCTAGAAAAAGTGTACAAAAGGATCGTACGAAAAGAAATATAGACGATTTTGATAAAGGAGTTTTAAAGAGACCTACATACAACAGAAAAAATAGTACCTACTCGGTCTACTATTTTACCAAAATTTTAAGATTTCACGGGATATGACGGAGATCGGGAGACACTCCGATGGGAGAATTAGTATAGGCATCTTTAAAACAGTTTGTGGCCTCCAGAAATATGACATTTCGCCTTGAAAACGCTAAAGAATTATCTCACTTAAATTATTTGTGAACAAGCACATATTTATACAATGGTAGAGTAAAACAAAAAATATATAATTAGACCATACTAAAACTATTCGCACCAATCTAATTTGAACCCATGCCGACATGGGCCCGGTCTAAACCGGCTACGGCTGTATTTTATCCGGTAGCGAAGCATCGGGTACACTGCTAGTATTGAATAAAATTCTTATTTAATAATTGTCATAAATTTATTGTAAAAGGTTATAGAGACGTTTCGATTGGGTATCCAATCATCCTCAGTCCAATATTATAGTCAATTGTAAAAAATCATATATTTCCACATTAAAATGTTTGGAACGGACAGGAACGGTTAATCATAGTCTAGCAGAACGGTCTGTCCTACACTATAAACTCAGTGTTCCAAAATATTTAAGAAACGTAAAATCTGCAGAGTGCGAATTTTTCTCACCAGCGTATTTGTAATCTATATGCAGAAATATCTATAAACTTTCTATTTCTCATATGTTCTGTAGTTTTTTTTTCAAGATATTCAATCAAATTACTTACTTCTGAAAAGTTCTATTTTCATCTAAAATTATTTTTGTTCTCTTTTGTGAAATACGAAGTAAAATATCCCGTCGATTCTGCTTCTTACATCTTGTTCCCCTGCAGGTATTCTGATTTTTATCACGTCCATGACTGAACTTTTCAAGAATATTTTAAACTCACAGCAGAAAAAAATATATATAAGTTGGTCCTTCCAACTCCGATAGATCTACAGATAAGTTTGGGATGCAATATGCTTGCCTTTGACTATGCATTATAAGATTGTATTGCTTTATAATCGAAGAGAAAATATGAGACAGCGTTCCAGGCACATTTTCACCTTTGAATATGTTTATAGTTCATTTCAGTTAGGAATGTAGTAAATAGTGGGTGTTTTTTTTAGAGGTATAGAACTTTAAATTGCAATAAAACAACGATGGATTATTCGATTGACATGATTTTTTTTTTTATTCGAAAGATAATCTTGTGGCATTACATTTTAAATATGATTTCTGGCATATGACCGCCACGGCTGGCTCGGATGTAGTCCAATCTGGACGTCCAATTTTCGATGACTTTTTCCAACATTTGTGGCCGTATATCGGCAATAACACGGCGAATGTTGTCTTCCAAATGGTCAAGCGTTTGTGGCTTATCCGCATAGACCAATGACTTTACATAGCCCCACAGAAAGTAGTCCAGCGGTGTTAAATCACAAGATCTTGGAGGCCAATTCACAGGTCCAAAACGTGAAATTAGGCGGTCACCAAACGTGTCTTTCAATAAATCGATTGTGGCACGAGCTGTGTGACATGTTGCGCCGTCTTGTTGGAACCACAGCTCCTGGACATCATGGCTGTTCAATTCAGGAATGAAAAAGTTAGTAATCATGGCTCTATACCGATCACCATTGACTGTAACGTTCTGGCCATCATCGTTTTTGAAGAAGTACGGTAGCTTCTTCTGTACGCACCGTACGGCGTCTCTGGGGATGCGAGTTATCAATAAGAGTAAACGTGGTGCGAAAATGTTCCATGGTTAATCGAATTAACTGCTCTGATGGACGATTTTGTCGACGATAAAATGGACGTAGTGCGCGATACGTATTCCGCACAGAACCATTATTTTCGAAATAAAATTGCACTATTTGCAAGCGTTGTTCAGGCGTGAGTCTATTCATGATGAATTGCCAAACCAAACTGAGAATAAATCACTTGACAGCTGTTAAATCGGTCGCCATCTTGAACAGTAATGCCAACTTAAAGTTCTATACCTCTAAAAAAAACACCCGTTATTACTTGTTGAGTTAGCGTGAAGTTAAGGATAAGGTAAACTTAAAGAGATTCTTTACTTCAACTACTTTTATTCAACTACTGAAGATGGCTACTTCGTAACCGAAATAGCCTTCGTAAACGCAGAATTCGGTATAGTTTAAAACAGGTATGTTCCATCTATACGCTATATATTTTAAAGCTTTCTTCTGTATATTTTCAAGCTGTTACATATTTATTATAGCCAGGGTTCCAAACTACAGCACATGTAAGGGAGGTAATTTTGGTATTATTTCATAAATAAATTCATTTTATCATTCAATTAGAGTAAAATATTTAATCTGTTAAACGATACAAAAATAATCTATTGCTTAGAAATGGCATTTAAGATAACGGGAGATTGTTTATTATTGCAACTTGTCACTTTTGTCAATGTAACATGAAAAGTGAATCGTATATTATTGTGTTAAAAAAATATACGTCAACCATAAGCACATAAATAATAATTAATTTTGTCTGAGATATAAATATTATGATTCGGCTATTTTCTAATGTTATATTTATCTGAGTTATCACCAATAAATTATGAATTTTAAGATAGTACAAGACAGACAGTCAAGAGGTGTGAAATGACATTTAACTGTTGGGCGAAGTAAGCATTTCAGGCTGGTCGCGTTTTAAGAAGTAGATTGTAAACCTTCATAATGTTAAGTCATGTTTTAAAGTTCATTTTAAACCGTCGTGAAGTTAAGTCGTGTTTTTAATTAGAGTGAGATTTTCTTAACCATGGGTTAGAGTCATTTAGGGTGTTCGGTTGGACTAGTAAAATGTAACAAGTAATTCCGTATGAACGTTAGTGTAGTGCCCAGCTAAAGACATGTGAGAGATAAATGGTTTTAGAGGATGTCAGTCAGGACTGTGGTGTCCAGTGGACAAATTAGTGATTAGTGCTAAAGAGTCCAGTGTTTAGTGTTTGTGAATGTCTCATTTGGATTTAGCTGTATCGACGTAATTGTAAGTCTAGTGTAATTAATGTAAATATTTAAACCGTATCATAATTAAAGTAGATTAGCTAAAATGTTGAGTTTAATTGAAACAACCCTTAATCCTTCCAAGAATCATAGCAACCACCTAGCGGACTAATAGGGGGGGGGTCCAGACTTAATCCGCTCGCAAGTATTGGAACCCATAATGTGAGGGATGTACAGAGTAAGTACAAATGAAATAAATAAATCAGCCAACCGTGACATTTCATATTTATATAACGTATCTCCCCACACACAGAAATTCAAAATACTAGAAAAGTACGCGACGTACAGCAATTTTACTGCAAGCGGAGACTTGAAATTTACAGTTGAACGCATTAAAAACCCAATATTTTCCAGGATTTTGCAACAGTATAATCAATGTGAGGTTCGAAGGATAGTTTACTGTCTAGAATTACAGCTATGTCCTTTTAACTGTTGTAGTTCTCTGAATTATGTTTCGTCTAGTTCATATTGAAATGTTAATACATCTATATTTCTGGAAAATGATATGGTCTGGCATTTGTCATAGTTCAGGAACAATTTATTATCGTTACAATATGTCTGTAGACCAATAATATCATTTTGTAAAAGTTCAGCATCAGCACGACTACAGATTTAAGGTACAACTTCATATCGTCAGCAAACAGTAAAAAGTTTGAATGTTTTATGACAGAGCAAATGTCGTTTATGAAAATTGTAAATAGTAATGGACCCAGATGTGAGCCCTGGGGCACACCGGAAGTACAACTTACAAAACCGAAAGTAAACTGATTAATTTTGACTGCTTGACTTCTGTTACTGATATATGAAATTACCCATTTGAGAAGATCACCTTGAATACCAAAATTAAATAGTTTATTTATTAAAATATTATGATTAATTTTATCGAATGCTTTACTGTAATCCGTGTAGATGGCATCAACTTGTATTCTTTTGTCAAGTTGTTCGGACAAGTAGTTGGTATAAATTATTAGATTGGTACGAGGGCGTAAAATTAAGTTCTCCTATTATTATTTTTTTTTTTTTCATAGAAAATCAAATTTATTCACAACTTTGCGTACATCGTTGGAAAGGTTGAACATTTAGCTATTTTTCTACAAAATCGCCTTGACGATCAATCACTTTTTGCATCCTGGTAACCAACTTTTTAATGCCGGCGTCGTACCACTCTACCGTCGCGTCGCGAAGCCAACGATTTTTGAATGCAAAAAAGGGTTCTCAGATAGACATTCATCCCCAGTTAGTGGAAGTGTACGGTGAGAAGTGTATGGACATAAAAAACGTGCGGAAGTGGTGCCGGGAAAACGTCCACGATGAGCAGCGGTCGGGGCGGCCGAGTTACCGGAATCAACGGCAGCTCGAATCGACGAAATGGTGCGCAATAACCGGAGAATAACCCTTCATTAGATAAGGGAAGGTCTTAATGAAGAGTGTGGCTACTTCGTGCAGAATATAGTGTCGGAGGTCCTCGGTTACCACAAGGTGTCCACCAGGTGGGTCCCTAAACAGCTCACCGATGAACACAAGAGAATGCGCGTGGAAAGTGCCACAGAATTTCTCCACCGTTATGAGGAAGAGGGCGAATAATTTATGGATTCGATTGTGACTGGAGAAGAAACTTGGGCACATTATTACACCCCGGAAACGAGGAAGTGCAAGAAGCAGTCGTCAGTTGGCTTCGCGACGCGGCGGGAGAGTGGTACGACGCCGGGATTAAAAAGCTGGTTACCAGGATGCAAAAAGTGATTGATCGTCAAGGCGACTTTGTAGAAAAATAGCTAAATGTTTAACCTTTCCAACGATATACGCAAAATTGTGAACAAATTTGATTTTCTATGAAAAAAAAAATCAGCTGTGGCCACCACAGGACCGACCACCTTAATAAAGTACTTATATAAATTACATTCTAGCAGCAGAGTAGAAATAACTTGACCTAATATTTTTTAACAGAAATATTATTTATCATGACCATGGAAACGTTACATACAAATATGAAAAAATTGAGACTTGGAAAAAATTTCGAAAAATTTTACAGAAATTATTCAAAATTTTTCGTTTTATCAAAAAACGTCTCAAATAAAAGTTATTAGTTATTGGTTTTATAGCAACTTTTGTTCACTAAATTTTTTCGAAATATTTTTCTGTTGTGAAATATTCGCAAAAATCTTAAAATCGACACGAGTAAACTCCCATTTTTAGTTAACCGATTTTTACCAAAAGTTGATCAATTCGTGCTATTGATGGCGGAAGCTGAAATATGAAGTTTCATAAAAATCCTTTCAGCCGAATTTGCTCTGCACGTGTACACAGACAGACAGACAGACAGACGGACAGACAGACGGACAGACAGACGGACAGACAGACGGACAGACAGACGGACAGACAGACGGACAGACAGACGGACAGACAGACGGACAGACAGACGGACAGACAGACGGACGGACAGACCGACAGTTATCATGCTAAAAATAGTCAAAACGTTATGTAGGGACCTTAATTCGTGGAGATCCATCGAAATTTCGAAACGTCAAAATTGGTATGATCATAATACCTCCCTTATATATGTTGGCGGTCGGTAAAAAAAGGAGACCTTACTTTTCAATATGCCCTCGTATCAACCGATCTTCCACAGTAAAAACCATGTTGTTGTGGTATAATTTGATGCTTAATAGTTTCATATAATTGGCTTCCAAAAATTTTCCGTCTATGCTTTTGCGAAAATACTCTATGCCAAGCAATAAATCATTGAATAAAATTCGCCATTTTAATCCTGGAAATGACAATATTATTCCATGAGCTCATTACATGCTATATTAATAAAATTCTATATTTTAATTAAATATACAATAATTAAACAATCATCATCAATCAGTGTTGGCAACTTTACAACATGACGTAATAGACATGTTGCCATATGTCTCCCCTTCGTTATGGCCCTAGCCTGCGGTCTGACCTATGATTTGTGATTTAGTTGATATGACATTTAATACGTCCCATGTCAAAATATCGGGAGTTTTTAATTTCAAATCGTTGATTCATCGATGCGTTCTCTGATTTTTATTTTTATGTTATTTGTTGCTTGTATGTATGTACATTGCAATATGTCAAATTTATCGTGGTTACAATATTTGTTATTTTATTTTAATTTATTGCAAATATGTATTTGACAGTTTACATTTTTTTATTTATCCTATAAATGTTACAAAACGTTAATTAATATGTTATTTTTTTATTTGTGTATAATTTTGTCCTTTTATCATAATTTTTAATTAGTTAAAACAATTTAAAAATCTTCATATACATGAACTGCTAAAAAGTTGAAAGCCCAAAACTCGAAAAGCAGGAAAGATTTGTTTTTATATCCTGATATTTTTTCTAACACCAAGCGTAAACTTGGGAGCAATGGTGAATCTTTTTCTCCAGACGGGTCAAAATTTAGTTCGAAATTTTGTAGATTCAAATCGCGGGTCAAATATTTACACACCGGCAAATTTAAAGAGACATAAAAATCTAATTATTTTCTCTGTAGTGTACATATTGTTGATATCTCTCAGATAATCTTCTATTACGATGTTCCTTCAAGTCCCACCACACACACAACATCACCTTGTTTGGCGTCAATCCTCGCTTTGCGAACGCTTGTGACGGCTCACCATCCCTTGTCCACGATCTTTTACGCTTCCGATTGTCGTACGTGACACATTTTTTATCACCGGTTATGACAAGTTTCCGAAATGGCTCGATTTCATTGCGTATCAGCAGCGCATCGCAGATGTTAATTCGGTTGAAATCTATGATAATTGTAATCTAATTGTAATTATTTAGAGTGGAGATTTAAAAAGAATGTTCATAAAATCAGTGTGAAAATATCTCTTTTGCAACTATTAAGGGTGTTAAAGTGAGTGGTGTCAAATCTTCAGTAGACCTAGCACGTTTACACGGAGCTACAATTATCTCTGCATGACACTTCTGTAACTTTGCTCCTTCCCACGGGATCAGGAGATGATTGGACGGGACTAGAGAGCAGTGACAGTCTTTTCATCTCCTGCTGTCGTTAAAATTGTTCTTTTTTATCTCTTCAATGCCTGTATTCTTATGCAAATAAAGCACTAGGCCACGATGAATACACATTTTAAAACAAAAGAATTGCCGCTTGGTTTGCGACGCCGTAATTCCCTCAAGATTTTTTTCTAGATGTGCTTGTTTTTTTTCAGGAAATTGTTTAAATTGTTTGGACTCTGATTGGCTTAAACAAAAACATGGAAAATTTTACAAAGGTGGCAAAATAAGAGAGAAAAAGGTTTTATCTAATTTTATAAAGAATTAAAATGGAACTGTATTTTTTTATAAACTATAAAAATACAGGACATTGTGTCTGCAGGATAAAATAAAAATGCCACTGTTAGAGGTTTTTAAATGATTTTATATTTGGACTGTTATGATGTTGAGTGTTCGGAGATCGATCGGTATAGTATTTCCAAAATGAAATGGCCACTCTTCTTTTCTGATCTAAATTTGGCGAGTGTAGGAACCATTTTATATGTCACTGGTAATTTGTTAAAAAAATTAAGTGCTGCTGAGTTGTGCGTGTGTCTGGTCAATTCAATTCTATGTAAGGGAGCTCGAAAATCTTCTCGGTGTCGGGTGATTTTTTATTTCCAACCAAAATTGCTTCTAGTTTTGTATATATTACATAATGATTCTTGAATGTATATATTAGGCAATGAAAGCGCAGGAAACAAGACCTTCTAGACATTGTATGTGAAACACGGAGCCCCACAAGGGTCAGTTCTGGGCCCTGTTCTATTCTTACTATACATCAATGATCTACCCTTCGTTAACATTGAGTTAAACACCATCCTCTTTGCAGACGAAACTACGGGCCTTGATAGCAACAAATCTCTAACGTCACTTATAGATAATAGAGAATTACCCATGTCCTACTACCAAAACTTTTGGCAAATAAGTTAACCTTGAACACTAACAAAACCCAACTTATTGTCTTCTCTACTAGAAATCTACAAGACACCAACAATCCAGTCTCGGTATCCTTTCTAGGTTTAAAAATAGACAGCAAGCTGACTTGCTAACATGCTAACAAAATAGCCCAGAAACTTTGATCGTCTATTTACTGACTAAACAACATATAGTGTGCGTCTAAGGCTGTTCAAAGAACCTACTACTTTGCCTATATTCAAGCTCAATTGACTTACGCCATTCTAATCTGGGGTCATTCCAGCCATGTGGGACGGTTATTTTCTCTACAACGTAGAGCTGTCAGGATTAAAGAGAAATTTCGAATACCGGTGTGACTGCAAAAAAACATTTGTGGAGTTGGGTTTATTTATGTTACCTTCCCTGTATATTCACCACTGCATCCTTTACGTTCATGGAAACTAAACCAAGATCCTAGTCCGAAGTTCATTTAATGGCCACGTAAATAAGCAGAACTGCCGCTACTGGAGTGCAACGAATCCGAAACGCAAACATCAGAAACCCCTACATTCTCCTAAAGTGACCGTATGGGCTGCGATGTCGGCGCGAGGAATTATCGGCCCTTACTTTTTTGAAGACGAAAGGGGGCGTGCAGTTACAGTGAATTCAGAGCGTTATGTGGAGATGTTAGACAACTTCTTGGTACCTGAACTGCAAAACTTTCCTGGCTATAACCAAAGAACATGGTTCAAACAGGACGGAGCAACTTCACACACGTCCAATATGTCTCTGCCACGTGTTCGTGAAATTTTCTCAGGCAAATTAATCTCCCGGAGAGGTGACATAAATTGGCCTCCACGCAGTCCAGATTTAACCACTATGGACTTTTTCCTATGGGGTTATCTTAAATCTAAAGTTTACGCCAATAAAACGACTTCACTGGCGCATTTGAAAGAAAATATCGGTCACGAAATGGCAGCCATCCCTGAGTCCACCTGCCGAGACGTCATGAGTAATTTTACTGTTCGATTAAATGAGTGCCGAGAACGCGAGGGTCTACATTTAGACGATATTATTTTTAAGAAATAAATCCCCAAAAAGTGTATTTTAATAATTAATAAAAATTTTTTCTATATACGGCTTACTTTTTTTTAATCGATCCACTAAATATAAAATTTCTTTTGAGACACCTTGTATAAAATACACATTATTTTTTCGAACTGAGTTTTTGACAATACACTACTGTCAAAATGTTTATTACAGTCACTACCAAAACGTTTCCATAGCTATTACCTAATATTTTATTTTGACGTCATCAAATTAGTGACGTTTTCCCTCAACCGTTCCTCAAGTTAGTGACTCATTAACAATTGTTTATGAATAACAAAAGTGAGTGAGGGAACGACTCAACCTAAAATGAGTGTGAGATGAGGTGAGGTTGAGGTGAGGATGAGGTGAGGATTAGGAACGTTTATGAATTCGGCCCTAAGTATCTGAAATTAAAAGAGTTTTTCCACTCCTCTGATCCATTGACATTTTGATCCGGCTCGAAGGACCAAATATTTGAAATTACTGCGAATTTTAAAGCGATTGGTGTCTACAATTTTGGAACTGTATTTGCAAAGCGCTTAACAAAGTTTTGTTTCTCCTAGAAACTATAGTATTGTATAATGTGTTTTCTATTGTTAATTTTATAGTAATATTCCAAATTCTGCGAATATATTTCATTGACATGCTGTCATGAATTGACGTCATAAGAGGTTATGTGTCGTTCCGTTTTAACCGGAAATGACCGCTTTCAGGAAGGCGGAACGACTTTGAGAAATGCTTTGGTAACTTTTATATTTATTTGACGCGTACATTTAAATGTAGTAAGTGACTTCAGAGAAGAGTTCGAGTTCTCTTTCTACCAATTTAATATTATTGAAGATGTTATCGGGTGTTCGAATGAAGATGTGCACTGTGCTAATGGAATTTTAAATTGAATTAAAGGTAATTTAAATAAACTTGATGTTGAAGATAGGAATTTTTAAGTATTGAATATATTTTTTTTTGGTTTTTTTAATTGAGTCGTGCTAAATGAACAATATTTCAACAAAATAAAAAGTAAGCACGACCGACGTAGATGCATTGCATTCTAATCGTTCTAAATAAATAAAAACAATAATACACACTTAGTGTAATAGGATGTAAGTCGCGTGAAATTAGAGATTTTAAGCGATGAGGAATTACATTCATTCTCAGACATAAATATACAGTCAAGTGCATAAACATATACAAGGTGTCTCAAAAGAAATTTTATATTTAGTGCATCGATTAAAAAAAAGTAAGTCGTATATAGAAAAAATGTTTATTAATTATTAAAATACACTTTTTGGGGATTTATTTCTTAAAAATAATATCGTCTAAATGTAGACCCTCGCGTTCTCGGCACTCATTTAATCGAACAGTAAAATTACTTATGACGTCTCGGCAGGTGGACTCAGAGATGGCTGCCATTTCGTGACGGATATTTTCTTTCAAATGCGCCAGTGAAGTCGGTTTATTGGCGTAAACTTTAGATTTAAGATAACCCCATAGGAAAAAGTCCATAGGGGTTAAATCTGGACTGCGTGGGGGGCCAATTTATGTGACCTCTCCGCTCAATCACCTGATTTACGAAATTAAGCCTCTGACTGGCATCTTGGGGCTTTAATTCTTGCACCAATTGAATTTTGTGGGGTGCAGCTTTAGGTCTTTGTGCATAATGCGATGTAATGATGATCTATGCACATTTAAAGCACTTGCGCGCTTCGGAATTGAAAGGTTCGGGTCGTCACGAACAGACTGATTAACATTCTCGTCGTTTTCTACCGTTCTTGATGACCTAGGTCGCCCGGATTTTGATTTCTCCAGCGTTGTACCAGTCTCTTCAAACTTTTTAACCCAATGTCGAATGAGAGGAATGCTTGGCGCATCATTTAAGTGGCGAAAACCTCGAATACTGCAGAATTTTCTACGCGCTACAGTCGCCGAATCACCGTTTTTGTAAAACTCTCGCACGCATACCGCGCGGTCTGCTCCCGAGAAACGCTCCATAGCGACTGAATTCCCAAGAGCCAGGCTACCGATTGACATAACCCCCGCGCCCCTCGGATACGTTGCGTTCACGCAGTAAGCTAAATAAGTATAAAATTTCTTTTTAGACACCTTGTATTACTGCATATTTATTTTGGTGAAGAAAGTCTTGTATTATTACGTAGTATGTGAGTCATCATCATCATTTTCGCCATTGACGTCCACTGCTGAACAAAGGCCTCTCTCTTGCATCTCCACTCCTCTCTATCCTGTGCCACCTGCAGCCAATTACCGACCAGTCTCTTAATGTCATCCGTCCAATGTGTAGGAGGTCTGCCTTGGTTTCTTGTACTGTCTCTAGGCCGCCATTTCAGTATTCTCCTGGTCCATCTATCATCATTTACTCTGGCAACATGGCCTGCCAACTGCCACGTCAGACGTGATTTTTTTTTTTTTTTTAAATAAACCACAGAACAGGACTAAATTTTCCAATTACACTGTGGCTCACAAACATGCCCATAACCAGAATTCGAACCCGGGACCTTTGGGTCGTGAAGCAGGAGCACTACCTCTACGCTACCAAGGCCGACGAAATTCTTCCAAGTAGGGGAGAGTAGCCAAATTTGGACCACTGGAGCATTTTTTAATATATAGGGATGTAAAAGTATTTTTAATAAAAAGGAAGTAGTGGGAAAAAAAGTTATTGTTTATATCTTAATAATATAATGTATTTAAAAAAATAATTATATTGAACAGTGAAAAATCAATACACAAAAATCGTGTCATCGGTCCAATTAAAGAAACTGGATTCTTAGGATGGACCAGAGGTTTGCCAAGATGGACCATCAATATACTTAAACACAATTGAAGCAAAAGTACTTTTGATTTTTGCACTCACTCCAGCACACTGTGTATGGACCTAAGTGTGATATTTTATGCACTGTATCATCTCATCTTCCTTTATTTCCTCACATATAATACAAAAAAACCATGTAGTCTTAGTTTTTATTCTTTGTCTTTTTGGTCCAATATTTGGTAATTTTACTTTGTTAGTCTTTTTTACAATTGCTTTTTGGGCTATTCCTCCAGTTCGAGAATTCGATGGACCTTGCTGTGGATTTCGTTTTGGTGGAGGTGATATGTCGTAAAGAATATCCTTACACTTTTTAATTTTTTTCTCCCGAGGTACATAATCAACAGCATAATCACTATTATTACTTTTACTGTCACTTAAAGACATAGATGTTGTTGTATTAGGCCTCCTTGTAGTATTTACTGCGATTTCAGCAGGGTTAGCAGAACAGTATAAAATATCGGATGCTGCAAACTGGTGGTCCTGAAAGATATGTCTATTTACAGGCCAAATACCAGAGGCACGGAAAGAACTTTCAGCTATAGCTACAGTGGCTGGTCGGCCGTATGCTTCATTTAGCAATTTAGACATCTGAATTGGACCGATCCAATTCAGGCGACTGCTTGTGGTCCAACTTGAGCTACTTTTATAAATATTTTAAAATGTTTCACCTAACCTTACATTTGAACTAGATTAATAAAATTAATATAGTAAATTGTAGCCAGACAAGTTTACTTTCTGCAGATAGAAATATATTTTGTTACTGACTTTGAAACAGTCTAAAGACTATTGGCCTTATTGATAAAATATTTAATTGACGGTATGTAAATACTAATAACACTTCACTAACTACAACCATGCGGTGCGCTGTTATAAAAATGATTGCATCAGACAAGTTCACGTCCATCCTCTTCTTAATTTCTGTTTTGCTGCGTAAATGCCTTATACAGGTCAAGTTACGATGGTGGTCCAACCTAGGCGATGGTCCAAATTCGGCTACTCTCCCCTATATCACAAACTTTTGTTTGCTGTCTGATCCACAAATTTGTTTTTCGATCTAAAAGTGTAACGCCAATCATCGCTATCTCCATTGATCTTTGAGCAACTCTGTAATTTTTCTGCAGATTTTCGCGTGAGGGTGAGAGTCTCAGCACCGTAGGTGAAAACTGGTAAGACACATTGATTTTATCTTGAGGCAGATGGGGAAATCACTTTTTAAAATGTGCCTCAGATTTCCAAAGGCTGCCCATCTCAAACCAATTTTTCTGTTTATCTTTATAGTTTGGTTGTCCCGGTCGATAGTGATTTCGTGTCCCAGGTATTTGTAGTGAGAAACTTCATCAATGGATCTACCCGCGATTAACAAATTGCCGTTCCAGCACCGTAACTTGTAGATTTTGGTTCGTACACGCTGGTCTCTTGATCATGTGTGCAGTTTTATTTGAATATAATTTATATATAATAATATTAATAATTTTTTTATAAATTATTAGTTTTATATAATAGTTTATTATTTGGGGTACTGTAAATTTATTTATGTGCTACAAACATGTGTTTTCAGAGACATCGTGGGATTTTCTAGGTTTGGTTCCTCCATAGCCATTACTTGTGGGCCTAAGATTTTACCCGTCTTCACCCCAGCTAGGGCTACCATTCCCTTGTTTTAGTCTCCTAGAGTAGCCCCTAAGAGCAGAAGATTTTATATTCCCTTCCCTTTCTTCTAGGTCTTCCCCAAGTGCTCAACTCAGTGCGTTTCCGTATCACCATCACTGTTTTTTCATTCTATATTCCAGGCTTCTGCTGGTGGTCATTTGTAGTCGCCGCCGCGAAGACCATTTTTTGTGACTGTCTGGCCACCCTACCTTACTTAGGGTAGCAGCGAGTGCCATAGATGTGTTAAGAATTATTTTTTAATCAACTTAATTGAACTCATTCCGTGCGAAGAACGAGTACTCTTCTAGTTATTTATATATTTACATCAGTTGCTTTTATTTGATTTTAAACAATGTTTTATAGGAAAATAGTAAACAGCTGTACTTTTTCTTTGCTTACTACGAATCCATAGCTAACAATAACGAAGTGCCATCCAGTTTTAGAGAGCTCTAGAGACAGCATGAAACACATCGCATTGTATAACGGTGTTGGAATAAGAGGAACCTCTTCGTAGACCTCTGCGAGACGAGATAGGTCACAAAATAAACTTCACTAATTATAAATTGCTGAGTTCATAAAGGGTGGAAAAACTGAAACCTTCAATACAAAAGATTCTTAAGCAAGGTCTATTGTTTGAAATCATTTTTATAATACGCTGATTGTGATTTCTTTTATTATGAAAAATAATAACTTTTTTATCGGTTTCTTTTATTTGAGAATGAATGGAAAGCTGATTTTCAAGTAAAACAATGACGAATGGAATACTTAAAAGTTATACGAAAAATTGGGGTAAATGGAAATATTATAAACAGTGGCGGAACAACATTCTTCTATAGAAAATTAATATAAGGGTCTCTCTAGAATGATTGAGAATAAGAAAATTAGGTATACTGTGGAATAAAAAATGTAGCACTATCATTTTATGCAGTTATTTACTTTCAGCATTTGAAGTGATAGGGTAAGTTACCTCAGACCCTCTTGAACTGTCAATTTTATATTATCTTAAAACTCATATGACAATTTATTAGTAATAATTCAGATAAGTATCTCATTAGAAAAATAACCAAAAACTAATATTAATTTTAAAGACAAAGATTAATACAGACCGAATAGATCATAATATTTATTTGACATTTTTGTGATCTGTTATACAATTTACGATGATCTTTTCTATGTTGTTTCCATAGGTCTCAATTTGCACTAGTAAACCTGTTTGCATATTTCATTATTTAATATTTTAATATTTTTTAATATTATACTCTAATTCGATGATTACATTAATATATCATGTCAACTTTTTTTTTAAATTTTTCCTTTTGAAAATGGAACGGTCGGAAATTTGCACTATTATGTAGTATGAGTTCTTACGTGGAACTACGGCATCGCAGACCACGCGAAATATTAATAGTGTATTTGACTCTAGTGTTACTACGCAGCAGACAATATCAAATTGGTTCGCCAAATTTCGTACAGGTAACTTAAAAACCAATAAACAAAAGCTGGCTCATCGATCGCAGCAGAGCTGTACTGCACCTAGATGGACGAAATGATGCAAAAACTTAAAGAAAAACAGCCTAGATTGGTCAACAGATCGACTCCTTTCTTATTGCATGATAACGCTAGACCACACACTGCATAAATGACTGTGGCAAAACTACAGGAATTGGAGTTGGAACTTCTTCAACATCCTCCATACTTACCAGACCTAGCCCCCACTGACTACCACTTCTTTCGCAATTTGGACAACTTTTTAATAAGAAAACAGTTTAATGCCGACAATGCTGTAAAACTGGCCTTCCAGGAATTCATTGACTCTCGTCCGCCAGGGTTTGAACTGCCGCCTGAACAACCTACCGCTTAAATGGCAAAAGTGTATAGAAAATATTTGGGTACATACTTTGATGAATAAAATAATTCCTTATATTTGTAAGTTATCAACCAACTTTGCCTTTTTTTCTACAAATTTTATCCTTGACGACCTAATATATATATATTAGAAAATAAAAAATCAGACTTGGTTTTGTTAGATATGTTAGCATAACCTGATAGTTAACTGATCGAGAAAGAGAGGGAGAGAGAAATACGAATGAAAATGGCGTAGGTAGGTCTGTTTTGAAGCCATATATAATATAAGAGAGGCGAACGAACGGCGAATGCATCTCCTGAAATCAATTCGCTGTAAATTTTCTCGAGAGCTCATGTTCTATAGACTCGGTACGTCTAGCGGCTTTCTGAGATTTATTATAGTGACTTTTTTCAAAGACATTTACTAGCGAACATTTAGTAATTCGTTATCTTTAATTAAATGCAAATTTATTAAAGGCGACTTGCTATAAGTTATCCTTTTTCGAAGGATACCAGGGTTTTAAGAATGCTTCGCTTGGTATTACTGAATTTATTGATTTCGATTCTTGAATTTATGGCAAAATAAATAAAATTAACGACATGATAATTATTTTTCCTCGGATTTTTATTCCGGTTTATTCGGAATTATTGAGCAATAATTTAACGTTTCATCTCACAATCTGTCTCTCTTCTTAGGCACTGTCGGTCTCAACTTCTTGCTTAAAGATAAAGCATATTCAATCACTACTCTTCTAAACGCAACATTTAAATCGTTTATGTTGGGAAAAAGAGCATCCTAATCAACCTAGTCATTGGAGATTGATCACCAGAACTATATTTTTCTTCTTTATAGTGAAAAATGATAGAACACTGTTACACAGTTTGTTCTGGCTTTCCTTAGATGACATCATCATGCTCTCAAGGCACATATTTACTTGCCCGACCTTAATATATATTAATTTAATAAACGAGTTTAGCAGGGACTCTACAAAAATATTTAAACCCTTAAGCGGTAAATTTTTATTTACGCATTATACACACACATTTAACGGAACAGATTGAAAATTATGTTTTTTTTTTAAATTTGCACACGAAATCAGAGGGGCGAAGTTATTACTTAAAACAACCAATGGAAGCCATAGGCGCAATTTTCAAACTCTTAATGAACCTTGCTATATATAAAAAAAAAACTGCACATATTTAGAAACCTAAATAATGGTATTAGGCATTCGAATTAAAATATTTTAACATAAATATTTAAAAATATTTAAAAATATTTTAAAACATTTTAACAAAAAAAATATTTTAACATAAAATTTGTTTTGATAACCCAAATAATCATCATTTACTTACTAAATACCTGCAAAACCCTGAAATGTGTGAAAATTCACACTTCACATCAATTTTTTTTCTTCTTCAATAGGTTTCAGATGGTGTAAATCAAGTTTCAATTAGCTACTTTCAGTTGGTCAAACGTTTGATTCTCAACTCTACTGTGGACAACTAGAGAGATTACGCCAGGCAATTAAAAGAGAACGGCCCGAATTGAATAATAGGAAAGGTATTGTCTTTCATCATGACAACGCAAGACACACTTCTTTGACGACCCGTCAAAAATTGCGAGAGCATGGTTGGGAAATTTTGTTGTATCCATCGTCTAGTCCAGACATAGCACCCTCTGACTATCACCTATTCCGATCTCTGCAGAATTATCTCAATGGAATTAAGCTGGTTTCAAAAGAAGCCTGTGAAAACCACTTGATTCAGTTTTTCAACCAGAAACCACAGAAGTTCTTCACCGATGGCACCATGGCTCTACCCGAAAAATGGCGAAACGTTGTCGATAATAGTGGAGCATATTTGGTTTAAATAAATTCATTTTCACTATAACAAAACTAGTTGAATTTTACTAAAAAAACACCACGAACTTTTTCCCAGATCTGATATTACACTCACATTGGATATTGAATTTAGTTTTTTATTTCTGAAACATCAAAAGTATCTCCCTTATATTGCCTTACTTTTAACGTATAAGATTTGTGCAGGTAAGTTATTATCTTCACCCTTAAAGTGTCGTCAATCTCGCTTAGTTAAGGTCCATGTTTCAAAGCGTGTTACCGTAGTTTTAAGGATGTTGATTAAAATGTCAAAAAAACAGTGATAATTCAAATTTTATGTAAACCCTATAAATATAAGATTATATTCTGACTAAGCAAAATAAGATCTATAGATATATATTATCCTCCAACACTTTGTATCTGTGACATCTTAAACTTATAAATTCGATTGTGAATTCAAGCGTTTCTGATACAAAAATGCTTGTGAAGCAATGACAGAGATATTTTATACCCTATAATATACAATATGTAATAAAAATGTATATCTAGATACTAGAAAATACCATTGAAATCGCTATACCTTAAACAGAAATGGAATAAAATAATTCAACTATTCGCAAAACTATTTTTAATATTGTTCAGAGTTTTAAAGTTTGAAATTTTCAGGAAGTAAATGACAATAGAAAATATTCTTTTGTGTGTTTTATGCGAGAATTTAAAATAAATTTCTCGATAAAATTAAAACTAAGAGAGGTTTAAGAATGGATTTAAAACAACGGATCCAAATATGTCTTGGATACTTATATATAGAGCCGAATTTTACTTACGCTCTTCGGAAGTACTTATTAGTACAGTGGTACAGTAATACCCCGCCACTTGACGTTAATTCGTTCTGAAAAAGCGTCGAATAGCGATTTCGTCGAGTGGCGAGTCGAATTTCCCTATATTTCCATATGTACCATACATACATATCACTGCTGGTGACAGACCTGTCTTTCAACAAATCACTATGCAATGACCTGGCTTTTGCACAAATTATAGCTTCAGAAACACTATCACCAGATAACTCTTTTTTTTTTATCCAAATTAACAATAATTTTTCGTCAATAATAGGTGGACGAAGTTTGGTTATTGAAAAAACTCCCTTCGCTACATCGGTACTTTTAATTGTTTCCTTATGCTGTACAAAAGTACTGATCGTCGATCTAGGAATGCCATACCTTGTAGACAACTCAGTCACACGAATACCACTTTCATATTTGGCTATTATTTCTTTTTTCTGTTCCATAGTGATTCTTACTGTTTTCCTTTTAGCCATGCTTGCATCACTAGCCTTCTTTGGACCCATAATTATAAATATAAATCATTTATTTTAGCAAAAAACAAAAAGTTCATAGCAGCACTAATTCTGAGTTGTTTTCGTCAAGATATCTAGGCGCGAACTGCTGGGCATGCGTTCATTTCGCTTTGTTTACCAAAATATATATCACGTGATCGGTACTCGTTCACGCGTCGGATAGCGATGCTCCCATCGACTGTCACTCTCGACATTTACGTCGAATGGCGAAAACGTCGAACTAAAAGGCAGTCGAGTGGCGGGGTATTACTGTACCTCGATTTACGAACCTAATTCGTTTCTGACCACGGTCCATATCTTGAAATATATGTAGCTCAAAACTCAGTTTTCCATTAAATCTTATGGGAAATCAATTAATCAGTTCCCAGATTAAAAATTTTAAAGAAATTCGGAATTACATTGGCACTTCTAATTGTAGATAGCGTTCCACAAGGCACAATTCTTGGCCCAGTTCTGTTCTGCATTTATATTAATGTCTTTCCACGCATAAATAATGTTTCTTACTCGCTGTTTGCTGATGATACCACCATCTTCACCCTGTCTTGGAGAATAGTCACCATCCTGACCGCGGTTAATATCTTGAAATATATGTATCCCGAATGTCTGTTTGACATTATATCATTTGGGAAAATCAATTAATCCGTTCTCAAGTTAAAAAAATTAAAAACTACAAATCATAGGTATTTCAAATTGTAGTTGGTGTTCCACAAGGCTCAATCGTTAGCCCGGTTCTGTTCACTTTCACAGGACTTTTCACGTATAAATAACACTAATCAACAAATTTAAACTTTTTTTTTGCTGACTTAGATCTGATACTTGTTTTTAACTAATTTTGGGGTGCTGATTTCAAAAATGTTAACAGTTTCTGCCTATCACGTCAAATTTTTGTTCTATCGTATTTTCAATTTTTTCACCTTTTCACGTTCTGATATACGTCTACTTTAATTTTAACTTCGTTCTTGTTGTCCAATATATTTCTTAGGAACGCAAACATAATGCACGAACCTTTGGTGGAGCGAACAAAAATCATTTTCCCCCCTCTTCATATTAAACTGTGTCTAATGAGTTTGTAAAAGCATTGAACAAAGATGGTGACTGTTTCAAATATATATCTGAAACATTTCAAAGTCTCAATAATGAGAAGCTAAAAGCTGTCATTTTTGACGGACCACAAATTAGAAAATTAGTGAATGATTCACATTTCACTGTACATATGGATGATATGGAAAAGAATGCATGGCAGTCTTTCGTGGCGCTCATCAAAAAATTTCTTGGGAATAAAAAAGCCGAAAACTATGTGGAGGTCGTTGAAAATTTGATCCAAAATCATCATCTGGGGTTCAACATGAGCGTGAAACTTCATTTTTTAAACGATCTTGACAAATTTCCTGTCAATCTTGGAGATGTTAGTGATGAACAGGGTGAACGTTCCAATCAGGATTTAAAAGAGATGGAGAGACGTTATCGTGGAAGGTGGCATACTCACATGATGGCTGACTACTTCTGGAGTATTAAAAAAGACTTATCGGGCATGGTGTACTCCAGAAGATCTTACAAACGACCATTTAATCCTTAAATTATTTTTATTTTTATTTTAACACTCCACTGCATTAAATTGTAATTAAAACTGTTCTCATTTTCTTTCTTTCACTATAAATACAATTTTAAGAATATTTTCTAATTATTTAGTCCTTATTGTTCGCCAGATTTGTACCAATTACAGTATCGACGTCTAAAACGATAGAAGCATTATTTGGCCGAAAATATGTATTTGTTTTAGAGCAATAATCTGATGTGATACGCAAAAACTGATGTGATATTTGAGTTCAGCAGCACCAAATTAGTAAGAAACAAGTCTTAGATGTAAGTCAGCAAAAACTGTGTTGACCAGTGTAATGTCTCTACAGGATAGATAGCATCATAAGAAGGCTCTAGAAAAGGAGAATCCTAAAATATGATTCGTAAGTTGTCCGGCATAAGGGGTAAAGTTGTTAAAAATAATGGAATATTTAGTGGATGTATCGAGTTAAACAGAGAATTCGTTCGGTTCTCGGGACACATTTCTTCGATTCACCAATTTGGGATATTTTTCGTGAATCGCAGCCTTAAGTTCATCCTGTTTAAGACAATATTTATTAGAATTAATTGTTTTGTTGTTAATTAAGAGCTTATAATTGACAACATCCTTCCAGTTCCACCAAACTGATACCATTATTGTCCTGGGACAATCTAGCTTTAGGTATGCACCAAAAACGATTTCTAAATTTTTCTCAGCTGGAGGAACTTATTTTATAGCTGAAATTTTGTTAGTCCGGTCCTTATTATGCTGTTTTACATAACGTGCAAGGTCTAACAAGACACATGAATGCTGTCACGTGAGAACAAATGCAACGAAATGATATAACGCCCAACCAAGTTTCTTTTGTACACACTGTTTCGCAATATCAGGAGGAAAATTCTGAGAGATTCAACGCTGTTGGAAAATTTACTGTTATTTTTTAACTTTGGGGTACACATTTCATAAATATAAAACACTCCATATAAAATATACTCTCGGAAAACCTAAATGAATTGCTGATTGAGAAGCCATTAAAGGCGTATCACACTAGAACGCTATCCAAGTCTTATTTTTGTAGGTTTTTTTTCAGGATCCAAGTCTTCAGGTCTTGACATATCACACGGTATTTGAATATTAGTTAAGACTTGGAAATTGTTTGTTTCCCCATGCGCACATCGTGAAATTATGACAGTTGACAGTTATATTTTGAAAGGTTATTTTAAAACAAAGACGCGGCAGCTGTAAGACCTGGGTAAAGAGACCGAGAAATTGTATCCTGTTTCATTTGCCTGTTCTTCAAAACCTAGGTTTTTTCTTCATACTATCACACGCACAAATCTTCGATTCGAATGCAAAGACTTTAATTTTCCAAGTTTAGACTTGAATAATAACTCTAGTGTGATAAGGCTTTTACAGTCAACAAAAGCGACGAATTACGTACATTTTCTTAATCATGAATAAAATCAAGTTCCGTGCAGTTATTAAATATTTCTTTTTAAAAGACTTAAATGCTAAAGATATAAAAACAGAGTTAAGGGCGTATCACACTAGAACGCTGTCCAAGTTTTATTTAGTAAGTCTTCTTCGGGGATTCAACTCTTCACGTTTTCAGCTATCACACGCGAAACAGGGAAAAGTAACTTGCGTCTGCGTACATAACGTTAACAATAGACCCATCTCACTTGATCTGACTGAGAGGGCGAAGTCGCGCACGCGCATTTGACGACTTGGATTTCGTATGTCTTCTAGAGACAGGGGAAATATATCTCGATGTACAAGGTGTCTCAAAAGAAATTTTATATTTAGTGGATCGATTAAAAAAAAGTAAACCGTATATAGAAAAAATGTTTATTTATTATTAAAATACACTTTTTGGGGATTTATTTCTTAAAAATAATATCGTCTAAATGTAGACCCTCGCGTTCTCGGCACTCATTTAATCGAACAGTAAAATTACTTATGACGTCTCGGCAGGTGGACTCAGGGATGGCTGCCATTTCGTGACGGATATTTTCTTTCAAATGCGCCAGTGAAGTCAGTTTATTGGCGTAAACTTTAGATTTAAGATAACCCCATAGGAAAAAGTCCATAGGGGTTAAATCTGGACTGCGTGGAGGCCAATTTATGTCACCTCTCCGGGAGATCAATTTGCCTGAGAAAATTTCACGAACACGTGGCAGAGACATATTGGACGTGTGTGAAGTTGCTCCGTCCTGTTGGAAGCATGTTCTTTGGTTATAGCCAGGAAAGTTTTGCAGTTCAGGTACCAAGAAGATGTCTAACATCTCCACATAACGCTCTGAATTCACTGTAACTGCACGCCCCCTTTCGTCTTCAAAAAAGTAAGGGCCGATAATTCCTCGCGCCGACATCGCAGCCCATACGGTCACTTTAGGCGAATGTAGGGGTTTCTGATGTTTGCGTTTCGGATTCGTTGCACTCCAGTAGCGGCAGTTCTGCTTATTTACGTGGCCATTAAGATGAAAATGAGCTTCATCCGAAAACAAAATGTTGATAAACGTTGAAAATCGCTGAATAACCTGATTTGCGAAATTAAGCCTCTGACTGGCATCTTGGGGCCTTAATTCTTGCACCAATTGAATTTTGTAGGGGTGCAGCTTTAGGTCTTTGTGCATAATGCGATGTAATGATGATCTATGCACATTTAAAGCACTTGCGCGCTTCCGAATTGAAAGGTTCGGGTCGTCACGAACAGACTGATTAACATTCTCCACGTTTTCTACCGTTCTTGATGACCTAGGTCGCCCGGATTTTGATTTATCCAGCGTTGTACCAGTCTCTTCAAACTTTTTAACCCAATGTCGAACGAGAGGAATGCTTGGCGCATCATTTAAGTGGCGAAAACCTCGAATACTGCAGAATTTTCTACGCGCTACAGTCGCCGAATCACCGTTTTTGTAAAACTCTCGCACGCATAACACGCGGTCTGCTCCCGAGAAACGCTCCATAGCGACTAAATTCCCAAGAGCCAGGCTACCGATAGACATAACCCCCGCGCCCCTCGGATACGTTGCGTTCACGCAGTAAGCTAAATAAATATAAAATTTCTTTTGAGACACCTTGTATTTGCTCAGACTTAAAGACCTAGGTTTTTTGTCATACTATCACACGCACAAGACTTCGATTCCAATGCAAAGACTTTAATTTTCCAAGTTTAGACTTGAATAATAACTCTAGTGTGATAAGGCCTTTAGGCGGAAGATCATGGTGAATCTGCTGGATAGCACGCGATGAACCAACTTCAAAAAAGGCAAAGATGCCATCAGCTGGAAAGGATATGGCTACCGTTTGGGATTCCCGAGGAATAATTTTTATCCACTAGTAAATAATTTGATTTGGTTTTAAACTATGTCTAACTAAACAGTGTATAATGAATATCATAGAATAAATACAAAGACAATTAATTAAATTAAATGAATAAAATCATCCCATTGTCCCGTTGATTCTGTGAACAGAGAGAATTTCCCCTAATCACAATTCCAAAACTAGCTAATTAATTTATGAAGTAAATAATTCGTCGAGGAATCTCTACACATATGAGTGTTAATTAATAATTAATGAATAAGAGGTAAGGCAATGTAAGGTAGAGGCATTCACATCACATTCAGATGATTCGTGTGTAGATTGGACCGTTACCAAGGTGCTTAATATATTATTTAACTGATGGAAGGTGTCTTCATGCGAACACAAAACAAAGATATGTCATGTGGGGGATAAAGTATGTGGTTAGAATAACGCTCTGATTAATATATGTTAGTTGCTTAGCATACCGGAGTACTAAGCTAGATTATATTTCCATCCCTTCCATCCTGAAAACACTCTAACGTCTTCAACATCATTAAATTATGAAATCGAATGCTACCGAATGTAATCGAATGCTTAGAATCATTTGAAAAGATCAAATACCGTATTAATAAATAATTGTTCATATTTGTGATGTAGGGGAGAGTAGCCGAATTTGGACCATCGCCTAGGTTGGACCACCATCGTAACTTGACCTGTATAAGGCATTTACGCAGCAAAACAGAAATTAAGAAGGGGATGGATGTGAACTTGTCTGATGCAATCATTTTTATAACAGCGCACCGCATGGTTGTAGGTAGTGAAGTGTTATTAGTATTTACATACCGTCAATTAAATATTTTATCAATAAGGCCAATAGTCTTTAGACTGTTTCAAAGTCAGTAACAAAATATATTTTTATATCTGCAGAAAGTAAACTTATCTGGCTACAATTTACTATATTAGTTTTATTAATCTAGTTCAAATGTAAGGTTAGGTGAAACATTTTAAAATATTTATAAAAGTAGCTCAAGTTGGATCACAAGCAGTCGCCTGAATTGGACCGGTCCAATTCAGATGTCTCTATTGCTAAATGAAGCATACGGCCGACCAGCCACTGTAGCTATAGCTGAAAGTGCTTTCCGTGCCTCTGGTATTTGGCCTGTAAATAGACATATCTTTCAGGACCACCAGTTTGCAGCATCCGATATTTTACACTGTTCTGCTAACCATGCTGAAATCGCAGTAAATACTACAAGGAGGCCTAATACAACAACATCTATGTCTTTAAGTGACAGTAAAAGTAATAATAGTGATTCTGCTGTTGATTATGTACCTCGGGAGAAAAAAATTAAAAAGTGTAAGGATATTCTTTACGACATATCACCTCCACCAAAACGAAATCCACAGCAAGGTCCATCGAATTCTCGAACTGGAGGAATAGCCCAAAAAGCAATTGTAATAACAAGTAGTCCTCATAAAAAGGAATTAGAAAAAGTCAAAGAGAAAAAGACTAACAAAGTAAAATTACCAAATATTGGACCAAAAAGACAAAGAATAAAAACTAAGACTACATGGTTTTGTATTATATGTGAGGAAATAAAGGAAGATGAGATGATACAGTGCATAAAATATCACACTTAGGTCCATACATAGTGTGCTGGAGTGAGTGCAAAAATCAAAAGTACTTTTGCTTCAATTGTGTTTAAGTATATTTATTTATTTATTTATTTATTATAATTAAGGACACTACAGACCAATGGTCCCAAATGTGCCCATACATAAAAGTAAATATACATTCACAACTTACAACCTATATTTAACAATATGTGTATACATATATAAACTTATAAATATTTATTAAACATGTAACAAAATGAGAAAAAATAACTAATAAAAAATAGAAAATGTGGAAGTAAAAAACAAAAATTTTATACGCTCAAGATAAACTTTTTGAACACAACGAAATTCATATAAAACAAGTCAATGTCTTCATTCATTTGTAGAGTCTGGTTATAGAGTGATACCATCCGGTTAAGGGGGCTCATTCTGTACTGATCGGTTCTAGCATGTCGAACTTGAAATACTATATTTTTCCTTCTCGCTCCAACGCGTGGAATTTTGATATTATATTGATGGTCCATCTTGGCAAACCTCTGGTCCATCCTAAGAATTCAGTTTCTTTAATTGGACCGATGACACGATTTTTGTGTATTGATTTTTCACTGTTCAATATAATTATTTTTTTTAAATACATTATATTATTTTGAAGATATAAACAATAACTTTTTTTCCCACTACTTCCTTTTTATTAAAAATACTTTTACATCCCTATATATTAAAAAATGCTCAAGTAGTCCAAATTTGGCTACTCTCCCCTATAGATATACCAGAAAAGTTGTTCCTAAATACAGGTCTGGAAAAAGTTCGTCGCGTTTTTGTCGATAGACGGCGCCAATTGCAAATAACTCAGGCAACACAAATCGCAGCGACACCACTAAACGCTCGTTGGAAAGGTGACAGTTGAAGCGTTACTTTGATTGTCTAAACATCAAAATTTGTGCAGTGGTTGGAAAGTTGCGTTTGAAAATGGAGAAAAGTAATGAAAAATTGCGCTATATTTTCAATATTAATGTGACAAAGGGAAGAACGCTGCGCAGGCTTATGAAAAAAAAATTTGTGCTGTGTACGGTGAAGGTACTTTATCAAAATCTGCTGCGCGGTAATGGTTCGCTCGCTTTCGTTCTGATAATTTTAATGTGAAAGATGACTCACGCTCTGGGCGTCCAATCAGTGAAAAAGTTGATGAAATTCTTGAAAAAGTCCAGCAAGATAGGCATATCAGCAGTGTCGATATTGGTACGGATCTAGGCATTAACCACAAAACTGTTTTGAACCATTTACGGAAAGCTGGCTACAAAAAGAGGCTCGTAATATGGGTTCCTCATGAGTTGAGCGCGAAAAAATATGACAAACCGAATTACCATCTGCGATGCGTTGCTGCGAAACGCAATGAAATCGAGCCATTTCTGAAATTTGTCATAACCGGATCACGTACGACAATCGGAAGCGTAAAAGATCGTGGACAAGGGATGGTGAGCCATCACAAGCGTTCGCGAAGCGAGGATTGACGCCAAAAAAGGTGATGCTGTGTGCGTGATGGGACTGGAAGGGAATCGTCCACCATGAGCTGCTTCCAGTTAGTCAGACGATTGATTCTCAACTCTACTGTGGACAACTAGAGAGATTACGCCAGGCAATTGAAAGAGAACGGCCCGAATTGAATAATAGGAAAGGTGTTGTCTTTCATCATGACAACGCAAGACCACACACTTTTTTGATGACCCGTCAAAAATTGCAAGAACTTGGTTGGAAAATTTTGTTGCATCCACCGTACAGTCCAGACATAGCACCCTCTATCACTTATTCTGATAACTACAGAATTCTCTCAATGGAATTAAGCTGGTTTCAAAGGAAGCCTGTGAAAACCACCATTCAGTTTTTCAACCAGAAACCACAGAAGTTCTCCACCGATAGCATCATGGCTCTACCCGAAAAATGGCGAAACGTTGTCGATAATAATGGAGCATATTTGGTTTAAATAAATTCATTTTCGCACTATAACAAAACCAGTTGAATTTTATTAAAAAAAGCCACGAACTTTTTCCCAGATCTGTATGCAAAGTATTTATTCATCATGTTTCATCAAGAGCTAACATCTCCATTCACCAGTAAGAAGATAATTATTCATATGTAAAACCCTAGTAAATATCTTGTTTTATATTGAAAGTATTTGTAAAGTCTTTTCTCGTACTTCTATCGCTCAACATTGAACATAACCTTTCCCATTTCCATACCGATGCATTCTGTAACTTTTATGATAACATTATTTGTTCCCCCTGTTGTTTTATGGACAATTGACGAAAGCATAGCGTGTGTTTATTAATTTATTTAACAGTGACATAAGAGCATGAAGCTTCGTTCCATATTTAATAGAAACAGCGTACGTATGAAGTGAGTAAACTTGAGATACGGCTGTGTTTGAATAGTTTATTGTTATTTTTGTGTCGAGAGGAAGCAGAACTGCCCGACTACTGACTGTTAGCTGCTGGATGCCAACTGCCACTGACGCTGCCGCTGCACCGTTAGCTCTTATTTCAGAGTAATTGTGTAGTTATGAGGACATCTTTGAAATAATACACTTTCAGAGAATAATATTATTTATTGTTTTTTATAAACTTCTACTATTTTTCATTATAATTTTATTAGGAAAAATTAGAGCAGAAAACAAATGTTCAACTAAAACTTGGTATTGAAAAAATGTTATTTAAGCTGAGTTATATATTTAGTAACGAGACATATACATTCCAAAAAAAGAATCTCAAAAAAAAAAACAAAATAATCAGGCAGGGCCCGATCCGCTACGAAAAATACGTCAATAGAACCCTATTCACTGCGTAGAAAACGTCAATGTCATCTTGCTATCGATCAGCAATAAATTTAATTCATTAAGATATTTTTTTTTCGTTTTTACATAGGCACTGGTTTTTTGTATAGCACCCTTAACTCATCAAGCCTTTAAATCCACACAAAGAATCATTGCAACCAGCTAGCGAACCCGGAGAGTTCATATCCGAGACCACTCGTGGATTATAAACTCATTATGTTTGAGATCTCGAGTTTTAAGGAATGTGAATGATAAGTAAAACAATGAAATATTAATATCAATATCCAAATAAATAGAATAACAAATATATATATATATCAATATCAATCTATCTCTAATTAATTAACTAACCTAATCAATCATTACTAGGGAACGTACAAAATTAGGCCTCGAACTTGAGTAAATACGTTTTCTGTAGTTATTAAAAATATAATTTTGAAATTTTTTACACTTTTAAAATTTAAAATAAACCTAAATTAATAAGGGTCGTAATTAATGCAATTAATGGCATGAATAGAAATAATTTATCTCATAAGAATTTTATCTTTACATAGACCCATCCAATTAGTGAAGCTTTCGACTTTGATCTGAAAACATAAGGTAAACATAATAATTATTTGGACGACTGCACAATATGCATCATAATTTTGAGGAAGCAAATTATAGAAAATGTTTAATTAAACAAAATAGAGTATATTTGTCGCTTGATATGGATCTTTTCAGCATATTTCGTAAAAATACTATTGTGTCTTAACTAATCAACAACTAAAGAATTATAGAAGCTGTGCATCTCCGTTTGTTGAGTTATAACATTTCTTTTTTGACATATACGTCTTATTAAAATCTTTGAGAAGTGTTTTGACCGTATTTCAAATTTCACCAAGGGATAAATTGGTCTATTTTATTCGAAAGTTCCTTGGAGATAGAAATGTAAAATTTGGCGAGTATATTCCAAACATGAAGTAAGCACCTACTAAGAACAGATTTTTCAAAATTCTACCCTAAGCAACTGAAAACGAGTAAAATATGTTTTCACGAATTCCTCAATATCTATTTGGCCCGATGAGATAGAAACTTGCTCTTTGCTTACAAAGATTACCCATGCAAATGTTATATCTGTACTATGTCTAAAAAAATCCTTTTGGCAAAGGTGCACATTTTATTTTTTGAGCGACCAAAAGTAACTTTTATTAAAAAAATTGATGTGAAGTGTGAATATTCACACATTTCAGGTTTCGCAGGTATATAATACGTGAAGGCGGTATGCTGAGTGTGTAGGACAAATTTTACTTTGTAGTAATCACGGCAAAATGAACGATATTTTTAAAATAATTTATCGTCTG
The DNA here is from genome assembly GCA_963971575.1 of Liopterus haemorrhoidalis. Classification (NCBI taxonomy): domain Eukaryota; kingdom Metazoa; phylum Arthropoda; class Insecta; order Coleoptera; family Dytiscidae; genus Liopterus; species Liopterus haemorrhoidalis. The sequence goes on from OZ020613.1 coordinate 5,365,488, forward strand.
TTAATCATATAATAAGACTGGTTATTAAATTTACGCTCATAAAAATTAAATACAACATTTGTCAAAATATAACTAGAATTTTGACAAAATAATTTCAACATAATAAAAATGCAAAAAATAAAATTCACTCCGTACTTGAACTCGAAACCCTTCGTTTTCCAGCCAGTTTAAGAGTGCTCTAACGCATGTAGCCATCGCACGCCATGCATGTAAGTGTCTTACATTGGTATAACTTTTGTACTTTGTGAACCAAAAACCACAAAAAATGCGTTATTTTCCAAAAACATAATCTGATCAAAAATTCCTGTTGTACTATTTCGGTTCACACCAATATACATTACTAAGAATTTTTTTAGATTTTTGGTTTAAACCATCTGGGCTACAAGGTGTGGGACAAAAATTTTTTTGCACATTTTTAGCAAAAATCGCATCAAAATAATTTATTTTGCAAAAATAAAAATTTGATCGTTAATCCACGTACTAAGGGCTTTCATTTGATACCCTACTCAGAATTTAAAAAAAATATTTATGTTTTCGATGAGCACATATTTGTTTATATTTTTAGGGGGGTATGTTTTTTAGATGTTTTAGTATTTTTCCTATGTGCGGGTCAAAGAGTTGTATAAGCATGCTAAATTTGAACTCTCTAGGTTTAGCCGTTTGGCTACAATTTTTACCGAACAGACAGACAGACAGACATACAGACAGACAGACAGACAGACAGACAGACAGACAGACAGACAGACAGACGACAAAATGACGGTATAAGGGTTTTTTGGTCATACCTACAAAACCCTAAAAATTAAATATATTTATTTACATTCGATAATTTATGGTTATTGAACAATGATTACAATTATAAATCTTTGTAGCTCCATTATTCTTCTGTATATTTTCTTTATTTTGACAGTTTGAAACAAACTATCATTGTTAGAGCTGGTGCAATTAGTAGTACTTGTACCAGCTCCGTTATTATCTGACGAGTTACTGTTATCTTTTAGAATCTTATTAGCAATTGCTATTTTTTCCACTCCCACGTTTTAATGTTAATATATCTGGTATCAGCTAATAATGACGCTGATGTTTTTCGGCTGTCAGTTGTTTGCGTGTAACCATGGAGGTCTTGTTAATTAAGAAATGACACATAGATGGCTCTAGCATACAGCACCCAAAAAAAATAAGTGAATCAGCCTAAACCGAAAACAACATCTTTTTGGCTAGTACTACATGATAAAGAACTGTTTTTGATATGGTCATCCAAAAAAAATATTGATGATTTTGCCCTAATCAACTCCTAAAGGGGTGCATTTACATTCCAGGAAAATCAAAGTATCTTTTGTAAAGGCTATTCCAAACGTTTAGGCGAAACTAACTTTAATTTTTATTTGTATAAGTCGTCATGAGCTCTTCTTTTATGGTTTGAAGTAAGCTTTTGCCAAACAAAATTATCAAAAGCCTCACTTAATTGGTAAAATTACTAAAATTTAAAATCTGGTTCCAGCTACCGGTCTACAAGTATGAAATGCGGATTATTTTTTAAAATAAAACACATTAAATTCAAAAGAACAGTAAAAGTTTATTTATTCAAAGTATGCTCCATTAGAAGTTATACATTTTTCCCATCTTTCAGGCAATTTGTGAATACCTCGCCAGTAGAACTCTTCCCCTTTCCCCGCAAACCATTCATCTAGCCATTCTTTCATATTTTCATATGAACAAAAGTACTGCTCGGCAAGTGCGTGACCCATCGAGGCGAACAAGTAGTAATCTGAAGGGGCCAAGTCTATGAGTAAGCGGCATGGGGTAGCACTTCCCACTTGAGTGCCTCCAATGTGTTGCAAACTGCTTTTGCCTTATGTGATGGAACGATATTGCGAAGTAAGATTACCTTGTGCTGCCTTCTTTCGTATTCTGGTCGTTTTATGAGCAGCAAATGGTTCAATTCGATCAGTTGTTGTTGGTAGCGTTGGGTATTAACTGTTTCACCAGGTTTTAACAATTCATAATAGACCACACCCTTTTGGTCCCACCAAGTACAGAGCATTGTCTTTTTGCCAAAGTGATTCGGTCTTGCAGTTGATGTGGATGGTGAGCCTGGGTTCACCCATGATTTTTTGCGTTTGGGATTTTCAAAATAAATCCATTTTTCATCTCCAGTAATGATACGATGCAAAAAAGACTTTCTTTTGTATCGTGCAAGCAAAATTTCACAAGTTTTTGCGTTTTTACATCTGCCTCTCATTCAATGCATGTGGAACCCATCTGCCGACTTTCTGGATCTTACCCATCTCTCGTAGGCGATTGGAAACAGCTTGTTGACTAACGCCTAACTGCTCTGGTAGTTGTTTTTGTGATTGACTATCGTCTTCCTGTAGCAATGTTTCCAATGTTGTATCTTCATATTTTTTTGGAGGTTTTCCATGTTCTTTGTCTGTAAGATCAAAGTCACCACTTTTGAAACTCCGAAACCATCGTTCACACGTATCTTGCGATGGAGCATATTCACCATAAGCTTCTCGAAGCAGTCGGTATGATTCAGCAGCAGTTTGTTTCAAATGAAAACAAAACAGTAGTTCTGTCCGCGAATGCTCTTTGTTTGGCACAAAATTTGACATTTTTAACACAGTAAAACAAAACTATATGATCACTTTTCAAATTATAACCTATACGCATTTGACACTTAACAAAACGCCATATGTGTTGAAACTTTGAACTATACACTCTGTTTGCGCGGCAAGTTTGAAAAAAATCCGCATTTCATACTTGTAGACCTGTAAACCAAAGAAACTGTATCATCTGTGTTTGTTGAGTTATAACGTTTTTGGTATATAGGTGTTCTATTAAGAAATAATCACCAAAATCACCACAAAATTGTTTTATATGCAATATTTTAACAAAGCTTAAGGTAGAGTTTATTTTGCTGATTACCAACTATGCTAGAATCTATTTGAGTTATTGTAATTTCTTCCGTAGAAGCCTACCAATATTAATATATCAAAACAACCTAAAAATTTATCTACATATAATAAATTTGTAACTAAATATCTAATTCTAAAATTAATTACAATACAAAAGCCATTAATTAATTGTACCCTTGTATTAAAATCAGAATTGAATTCCGGTTAATAGAAATTCAGAACAGAATATCCAAAGGGCGTAAATCTAGCATAATCTCAAAACTAAATTTCTCCAACATTAGTAGTAGATCATTCAGTCCATTACTGTGAGTATGTATGGCTAAAATGGGTCACAGAAAAGACAATCTAACATTACTGTTGCATTTGGTTGCGTTGCATATCTATTGCAAGTTTGGTCACCAGTATATTTCATGTATACGAACTTGTATGAATACAAGCGTACTGTTATATTGCCTCGCTGCCAGAACCCACTGTTCATTCTACCATAAATTTAATTTGGGTTACGTATTATAACCATGACGCCGCCGTTACGAATGTTTTAATTATGAATTTCGCGAAACGGTACGCATATTAAATGGACCTTTAGTTAAACGACATCTGATTTCTTCCTGAAATGTTATTACAGAAAATATGAACATTTAGGAATCGTCGAGTGAAAACCAAAGAAAATCAAACGATGATTATAATAATACTATTTATTGACTTTGTTACATAATTATTAGTTAAGATAATAGGTAGTTTTTGAAAGAAATTTTTGCAGGAGGTGGAAATTGCACTAATTTTGCACCTCAATCGCATTGATTGAGGTGTTGTCGAGGTTACATTTGGCAACTAAATTTTTTGGCCGGAGGTTCAGAAAGAACCTCGAAAAACATGCATAAAAGTGTTTTTTTTTGCATATATCGCCGTTCCATTTTAAAATATGAAAAAAAAATGTCTATACTGTATTAAAAATTGATGTGAAGTGTGAATTTTTACATATTTTAGGATTTCGCAGGTAATTAGTAAGTGAATGATGATTATTTGGGATGCCAAAACAAATTTTATGTTAAAATATTTTTTTTTGTTAATTTTAATTCGAATGCCTAGTACCATTATTTAGGTTTTTAAATATGTGCATTATTTTTTTATATAGAAAGGTTCATTACGATTTTGAAAATTTCGCCTATGGCTTCCATTGGTTGTTTTAAGCCATAACTCCACCCCTCTGATTTCGTGTATTCAATTTCAACAATTTCCACTGGTTATTAAATTTACGCTTTCAAAAATTTAATGCAATATTTGCCCAAATATAACTAGAATTTTGAAAAAATAATTTAAACAAAATAAAAATGCAAAAAAACAGAAAAAATAAAATTGTCTCGAGACCACCAGCGAACCCAGGTTTGCAAATTAGCACGCGAGAATGCTAACCATTACACTATGAAAGTATGCTGTTTTAGTGTGTTACATAGGCTATTAAATATTTTACATGGCCAAGCAAAAAACACAAAAAATGCGTTATTTTCCGAAAACATAATCTGATCAAAAATTCCTGCTGTACTATTCCGGTTCACACAAATGTATATTACTTAGAATTTTTTCAGATTTTTAGTTTAAATCATCTAAATTACAGGGTGTGGAACAAAATTTTTTTAGCACAATTTTGGCAAAAACTGCGTCTAAATTTATTTTGCAAAAATAAAATTTTGCTCGTTAATCCACGTACTAAGGGCTTTGATCGTTAATCCACGTACTAAGGGCTTTTATTTGATACCCTACTCAGAATTTAAAAAAATATATATTTTTTTTCGATGAGCAATTATTTGTTTATATTTTTAGGGGGATAAGTTTTTTAGATGTTTTATTATTTTTACTATGTGCGGGTCAAAGAGTTGTATAAGCATGCCAAATTTCAGCTCTCTAGGTTTAACCATTTGGCTATCATTTTTACCGAACAGACAGACAGACGACAAAATGGCGGTATAAGGGCTTTTTGGTCATACCTACAAAAGCCTAAAAAGAAATCAATTCTCTATGATTTAGCTTTTGTAAGTTTTTTTGTGGGATGTTTTGGAGTTTCAAGACTTATTTGACTTTGGGATCAATTTGTACCTCCTAGTATATATATGTATATATATATAATAATTGTGTTTCTTCTTTAATCGTCAAATAGGTAGGAAAAATAATAAATTAGTTTAATTCATTGGGACGTTTCGCATATATTTTAGTTTAATGCATCTTCAGCCTGTAATATGCAGTTAATCATCAGTGGCTGATGTAATGGACGTACATTATGAAATACGGTGGTCGTTGTAATAAAAACTTAGTGTAAAAATTAAAATTTAAAAATTATAAAAAAATATAAAAAATCACTATTGTTTGTCAAATATATAAAAAACCGTAAATAACTGTTTACGTGTCAGTAGTTTAAAATCAAGACTTGATTGCATAAAACTAAAATATATGCGAAACGTCCCAATAAATTAAACTAATTTATTATTTTTCCTACCTATTTGACGATTAAAGAAGAAACACAATTATTATCCTGACTCGTCAAGATCATTCACTCATATATATATATATATATTGCCATCTCCAACAACGATTATCCATAATTCCTCACTTCCTGAATAATAGTTCATCACCAGGTTGTTTTTGACCTTCCGATTTTGCGTGTGCCTTGTGGATTCCAATCCTAAGCCATTCTAGGCACGCTAGTCCGCTCTTTACTCAGGACATGTTCTATCAATTTCCACTTTTTGTGTTATTTCCTTCTGGATATCTGTTTGGTTTGTTCGTTGCCATAGCTCTGCGTTAGATAGTCTTTCCAGCCAGAACACTCGGATGATTCTGCAAAGACATCTGCTTCCAAAGGATTGCAATTTAGAAGTGATTCTACGGGTAACCATCCAGATCTTACGTCCATAGAGTAGCATGGATTTCATATTTGTGTTGAACAAGCGCAACTTTGTATTTCTTGAGATATAACTAGATCTCCAGACAGCATTTAACAGAGCGAAAATTTGCCTGGCCTTGTTCAAGCGTTGTTCAATATCCAGAATTGCTCCTCCATATTTAGCAATTTAGCTAAATTGGTAAGCTACCTTGGCAGCAGCCAAGGTAGCAAAACTCATCTACATCATCAATATCTTCCTGGCCAATTTTTTACTGTTCTGTATTGGTGTTTATTCGCAAGGTTTTTGTTTTATAGATATTTATCTCGAGTCCTGTTAGCTTGGTTAATTGAGTTAGTTGGTTCAGATTGTCCTGAAGGGAGTGGAATTTATGAGACAGCATGCAGATATCGTCTGAATAGTCTAGGTCTGTTAAATGATGTTGGAGATCCCACAATATACCATTTCTGTTCCCACGTGTTAGGATCCAGTCAAGAGCTAAAATGAAAAGCACTGGAGATGACGAACATCCCACCCCCTAGTAGGTTCACATATTTCGAATTGTTAAAATTGTTCGTTTTTCGCATTAAGGGAGGTCTTGGTGATGTTTAGAGAGAGTTGCAATTTTGTTAAGAGTAATAACATCAGTAAGTAATGATGATATTGCAATTAATGTTATATTATTGTCATCAGCATATAATGTATTGATTCTACTAGTGTATAAAGGGAACCCATTGATATAATCATGAAGAGGTGAGGGCCGAGAATGGATCCTTGTGGAACACCTGAGGTAACAGTTAGGGGCTTTACGAAACTTTGTGGAATATAACAAACTGTATTGTTTTTTGGTAGTATGCCATCAAATATATACTTCGTAATATCCAAAGAACTTTAAGTTAAAGAAATTATGAAAAATAATTAATTTTCTTTCGCAGAAGTTTTCATCCCGCCTTCGTATATTTAGTAATCTCTTCGTTTCCAATTTTGCTTTCGATTCTTGGTCTCTCTTTCCTAAAAGTTCTGATAAATAACGTAACATATCGATTTTGAAATGCGTGTCATGTGATTGAACGTGACTGAGGAATGAAGTGGTTAATGTGGTTATTTTCAGCGTTGTAATTTTTTAGAATGTCCATAAAAAGTGATGGGGAAATTTTAATAACGACACATTAGGCACAAAGCCAATAGCTTCTGGATTTCGATTGCAATGAACAGTAAATTTCACGTCAATAGAAAGCTTTAATTCCACACAGAACTGATGACTTTTAAATCCTTATTGTTCAGATACTAAGATAAGAATGATAATATATCTACGGTAGATTACTATAGAATTTAAGTTGGGGTTATTTTAAGACAGTGGTATTTAAACTTTATATTTGTGTGGCCATTGCCAAACTCGTTTTTCTAAAAGAAAAAATTAGAAACTACCGGTTTTTGACAATATTTACAGTCAACGCAAAAACAGCAGTCGGGTATTTTAAATTATACATTAATAATAATTATTAATGTATAATTTAAAATGTACAATTATTGTATAGTTTTTATTTTATTTATTATTTTATTTATTACGTGGAAATCAATATTAAAATTTAATTCTTTAAGTCTTCCCAACGAAGACTTGTATTTTGATAATGTTTTCTATGTTTTTATGTTTTAGAGCTTTCTAATTATTATTGTTATTAATATTATAAAGGGGGGGGGAGTGTAGTCCTGCCAGTACCATCCAGGTTTGCCTGCAACGTGCTTGGCACAGAAAAGACGCTCATCTCTTACCTTCACAGGAAAGTTGAAAGAGCTTTATTCCAGCAATCGACCGCATCTCAAACCCTGGTGATATCTCAGTGAATCTCTCAGTGATATGCGATCAATGGGCCTACACCAAATCCAGCATCCGCACAATGTGAAGTGACCCAAGCAGCACTGCTTTTTGCAATCTGCAAACCAGAGAAATGGCAGATGGTCTGCAGACGGAAATGATCTAGATTTCTTTCTTGAAAGCAACTTTAAGGCCACCCAGTGCACCCAAAATCAAGACTACGAGCTTTACAGAATAACTCGGATACATCTTCTTTAACTTGGACAAGAGGTCCAGGTACTTGGATCTCTTCTCGTCCTCTTTGATAGTGATGTTCTTTTTTATTATTATAATTAATCGAGCTTAAGAGCGAAAACTTAAGTCTTGTATTGCTTAAATATAAAAATACCAAAAATAAAATAAAAATAAGGTATTTTTTTCCATTCCAATACGACATTCTTGTCGCTCTGTATGATAAAACAGGTCTTTAGTGGTCTTTCGAAGGATTGGTGTCAACCGCAAACATATAACCCAAAGACTGAATATACTGTAGAGGGTCCACCGAAAATATCTGAAATAATAAAGGTCCCAACACAGAACCCTGTGGCACCCCGCTCAGTACTGGCCTAAGATTGGAAAATAAGTTATCTGAATGGTCTCTTTTTATGTTAAAAATAATAATTTATATTTCAAACAGTTTAAATTACAAAATAGGTCACACTAAGTTAGGCGGTATTGAGGAAATGAGGGTTCATACATAAAAATCCAGAAGTATTTATCAACCTGAAGTCATCCAGGTAGCCATTGAAGAAGCTATGCTTGGCGAAAGGTTAATGCATAAACTGGGCAACGAAGATCACCAAAAAGAAGAAAGAAAAAAAAACAATATCAATCATCTGGAACACAGAACAGCGTCCCTTAAATGAAACTGAGTTAGTCATGTAGCTAGACAAAACACTAACCGATAAATCGACTAATCGTTTACTTAATGTTTTAATCTTCATAGTGTATTCTCTATATAATATCTATTCAATATTCGTTAAAAATTACGTCTCTTTGTTTCCACATATAGTTTATTGACAAAATTTATTTAATGTCAGTTTTTTGCGTTGAAAAAGGATTTAGTTACGATGAGAGCATTTCAACTGATTGCGTAAATTGATGGAAAATACAATAACTTTAAGCGTGCCAAAAAGTATTACCACAACATAATTTGTTATTTAATTTCCTTAGTTTTTGATTATTTTTAAGTGTAAAAATCCACAGAATACAGGAATCTCAGTATACTTGTCCATTATTTCAACCATTTTTTGTCGGTATGGTAGAAATTATGGTCACACCAGAGTCGGATTCTTTTACCGAACGCCAGGTTCGGTAAAAGAACCAAATGAAGTTCCCTGAGAGTTAGGCCTTTCATTGCACTTAGATTAGGTTAACTCCTGCAATTATCCCACTTCTGATGTTAGATATTTAATTATTTAAATAACTAATAACAGTTTTATTTCTGATAAAGCTTATAGTAGACCATATTTACCACACTTACTGTAAAATAATACTGTAATATATATTTAGTGATATGCGGTTGGCAGCATTGTGTTGCGCATAACCTCCTCTGTAACCACATGTTCTTGGATTGTTGATATCTCGTTTAGTTTTCGTGATATTGTTACTTGAGTGCAACGTGTTTAAGTGTTAGTGGCGATTTTTGAAATGTGCGATTTTCTGGAGCAACGATGCAATGTAAAATTTTGCGAGAACTGGGAAAAACTTTGGAATATTTCATCGTCCTTGGCTTGTTCAAGAAGTTGCCGACAAACGTCCACTCGATTTTCTTTCTGTTCTTCGGTCATCAAACTAGGAACAAATTTTGCTTCTCGATGCATGTTCAATTTTTCAGTTAAAATTTCATGGCATGACCCTGTTGAGATGCTAACCTCTTCTGCAATTTCTCTGATAGTCACTCGGCAATTTGCATGCACCAGATCATTGATTTTCTGAACGTGGGAGTCATCAGTTGAAGTCGAAGGACTTCCAGGTTAAGGATAATTTTTAATTTACTGACGACCACTTTTAAATCATGAAAACCATTCGTACCAATGAGTACAATCCACAGCATCATCTCCGTAAGCTTTTCTGTAAAAGTTTTCCCCAGTTTCACGCAAAATTTTATGTTGCATCGTTGCGCCAGAAAATCGCACATTTCAAAATTCGCCACTAACCCTTTAACAGGTTGCACTTAACAATATCACGAAAACTAAACGAGAAATCAACAATCCAAGAACATGTGGTTACAGGGGAGGTTATGCGCAACGCAATGCTGCCAACCGCATATGCCTAAACATCCCCGTTGCCGCGTAATTTAAAAATTTAGGAATTTTTTTCCATTGGATCGAAACCGTTTTAAGCAACCGCACATTCCAAGTGAGCATATGAACTATCTAACCCCCAACAAGTTCTAAGTTAAGTCTTTTTTTAAATTTTCTGAACAGACCTCGTATGACATCAAATGTCAATATCCCACTTCCGATGTTAGATAAATAATTATTTAAATATTTAATAATAGTTTTATTTTTGATAAAACTAATTTACCGCACTTATTGTAACCTTATAATATGACATGAAATGTCAATTGACGATAAAATGATACTGAACTTTTATTCCGACATCATTAAAAAAGCTTTCTATTCAATGATATTGTACTTCAAACCGCAGTTCTCTATCTCTAACCGTTTTTGCGATAAGACTTTTGAATATTTTGTTGTTGTAAATTGAAAACTTTCATCTGTGGTTATCATGTAAAACTTTTCAGAAATTAGCTCCGACTTTTGTCAATAAAACTTTGTATTTTGATCAAAGTTGTATTGAATAACAACATTACAAGTTCTCCGTTAATTTGACAGGGTAGTATTGCATTGTATTGTTAATCATGAGACAAATGTCCATGTCCCAATTCCGACCGTAATTCAAGTTTGTGTTTGAAGCAGATCAAATTAAAATTCATCGTATAGTGCGCTTGTATTCGAAATATATCGTCTCTTGTTTTCTGGAGGCCATGTACAGTATGCAACGCCCAATTAAATAGCACACTAACGATAATCAGACGTCCAATTTAAATTGAATTAAGTGAAATAGTCTGTCGTGATGAGAATACTACATGCCACTACGCTGTGTTTTAACGCTTCGCTCAACAAACCAACAATATTCATACCACTATTTTGAATATTCATTTCTCTCACAAATTTTCTTATTTATAATAATAATAATTTATTGACCATAATACAAAATAAAACATTGTTTTAGTCAGTCAAGCAATACAATACAAAGTACAAATACATGTTAATAAGGAGCAAAATAAGGTGCAGTACATAAATAAATTTAAAATTTAACATTAAAAAATTCGTCAGTCGAGTAAAATGGGTTTCTTATTAAAAATTCTTTTACAGTTTTCTTGAAATTCAGAAAACGCAGGACTTTATATTCCTCTGGCAGAATATTGAAAAATTTTATGCTGTAATAATTAGAGGCATTGCGTGATTTAGTTAAACGTAAAAAATTTGGATATATATGGTCTTTATTCCTAGTAGCATACGAGTGCATTCTGTCACCAGTTGGCCATATATTTCTATTTTTATATGCATACAATACACACTGATAAATATAGAGGGAAGGTAATGTCATTATTTCTAATTCTTTAAATGCATTCTAACAGTCAGCTCTATAGTTAATTTTTGCTAAAATTCGAATAGCACGTCGTTGAAGGGAAAAAATTCTATTAGCTGAAGCAGAATGTCCCCAAGCTAGAAGAGCATAAGAAATATGTGACTGAAATAGGGCATAATATGATATTAACATTATTTCTTTTGAGACAGTATTGACCAGATTGCGAAAAAGAAATATAGTTTTGCATATTTTTTTGGCAAGAATCTCTACGTGCTGATCCCACTTAAGTGCAGGGTCAACATAAACACCCAGAAAAGCAACAGAAGCAGGATTTGAAAAATTATGGTTTTTACAACTAATTAAGAGGTTTTTAGTTTTCGAATTATTGAGAGATAATTCGTTCGAAAGAAACCAGTCATTTGCTTTTTCAATGATTATATTATTTTCTTTTTTTAAATTTAATGATAGTGATTTAGAGATTATGGTGGTATCATCTGCATATAAAATACAATCATTTTCAATGCAATTGGAGAAATCGTTTACGTAGATTAGAAATAGAAGTGGTCCTAATCTAGATCCTTGTGGAATACCTCCTTCAACATTCAGCGACTTCGAAGATTTATTATTAAAAATTACAAAAATTACTATATTACTATACTATATTATACTATACTATACTATATACTATACTATACTATATTACAAAATTACTATATATGTCAGGTGATTGCAAAAATTCATGTCCAATTTGAAATAAAATTAAATAAAACACATTTTCGTGGAAAAACATTTTTATTTATCAATAATGTACTCCCCATCATTTTCTATAACTGTCTCCCAACGTTTTACAAGTTTTTGAATTCCTTTTTTGTAGAAACTGGTTGGTTTATCTTCAAAGAAAGTAGTGAAGCAGTTTTTGACTTCTTCCACAGAAACTTTTTTTTTGCCATTCAAATTATTTTGAAGAGAACGAAACAGATGAAAATCTGAAAAGGCATGGTCAGGGGAATACAGAGGGTGCTAGAGGATTTCCCATTTTAAATCCCTACGTTTTTGCAGTGTATTTTGTCGTGGTGAAAGATGATGCCTTTTCGATTAACCAAACTTGGACGTTTTGCTTGGATTTCCACATTGAGTTGGGTGAGTTGCTCACAGTACTTCTCCGCAGTTATTGTTTTGCCACGTGGAAGAAGCTCGAAATAAAGTATTCCTCTGCAATCCCACCAGACACATACCAACACTTTCATTGGATGCAATTCAGCTTTTGCCAAAGATTATGCTCGTTCACTCCCATGCTTCCAGCTTCTTTTTCTTTTTATGTTGTGATACATAATCCGTTTTTCATCTTCAGTTATTACTCGATCCAAGAAAGGTTTATTTTGTTGACGGGCAAGGAGAGAAACGGCAGTGGAAACACGTTTCAGTTTGTCTTGTTTTGTTTGTTTGTTCATATATCGAGTTTCGAAGTATAGCCAAGTTTTTTTAAATGGCGAAATGCTCTCGATTTGTCAACATTTAACTTCTCAGAAATCTCTTCAGTCGCAATCCGTGGATTACTATTCACCAAATCACGGATACAGTCATTATTACACGGGCACGAACTTTTGCAATCACCTGATATATAAATTGATTTTCTGAACTGAACTGATTTTCACGAGATTTCACGATTTCAAAAAAGGTTTCACGATATCTAAAAGATATAATACTTCATGAGTATATAAAATATTTTCGGACATTTCGGAAACTGCTCAACAATCTGTGAGCAACGAGAACTCAACAAGAACTGATAAATATTTCAATTAACTTCGAGTTTTTATACCGGGAATTGTAAGAGTGGGACTAGGATATAGGTATGTTGTTATTGGTTGGGTGGTTGGGGTCAGCTATAGGTAGGCATGGGGCTACATGCGGAGGATTATCTTTACCATGTGACCATATGACAAAAGTATCATCGACGTATCTTAACCATTTATTCGGTTTGTTCTTGGTTTCTTTTAAGGCTTTCGCTAAACAAAATCTGCCCTAAACAAAAACTGTGTCTACTGTATTCCTTGATTCCTTGCCAGTGCGGGAAATAATATGTTGGCAAAACTTGCAGACCTTTTCATGTGAGGGTTAACGAGCATAAGAAAAAAGTTCAGCAGGGCGAAATTTATAGTTCCAAACTGGCTGAACATGTTTTCCATTTCCAATGGAAAGAAGCTAAACCCTTAATGTATGAGGAAAACAAGTTCAAAAGTAAATTGAAAAAGTCTGCTTTGATCGAAAATTCTGGAGTGGCTGTCAGCAAAGCTAACATAGAATTTCCTCAACTCTGGCATTCTATTATCCACAACAACCTTTCTAATCCTCAGGTCCCTAATCCTGTAACAAACAACTCATTACCATACAATAATGTGACAAACAACCTTAATCCGGCCGTTAATCCTCCACAGAATCTCTACTTATAGCTGACCCAACCACCCAATCAATAGAAACATACCTATAATCTGGTTCCACTCTTACAATACCCGGTATAAAAACTCGAAGTGAATTAAAATGTTTATTACTTCTCGTGATCGCTGAAGACGGAAACAGATTGTTGAGCTGTTTCCGAAAAGTCCGAAAATATTTTATGTACTCATGAAGTATTATATCTTTTTGATACTAATACTCATTATATTGTACTATTCTAGCCTAGTACTATCAGCAGTGGCAAACGTCCAAAATAACGGTGTCCGCAGAAATAGATATATGGATGTATACAGATCGATTGAAAGAGAGTAATATATCGATTTAATTTTTTTTTCCAAAACTGTCAAATTACACAAGAGGAAAATTCTGTATGAAATCACTTGATCATGGGCTCAATGAAGCCATTTTCAGACATATTTTCCCTACAATTTTCTCTGTAAATTCTTGATAAAGGACATTTTTTGCGTGTATACTCTGTTGATACGTTCTTAGGGAGAGTTTATACCAAAATATATGTTTAATTTTGCATCCTCTTTGATGTAGGGTTTCGCCTTTATATGCCTTCCATGTGGCTTTATGTTGTAGTTTAGAGAATGTCCGGTACTGACCAGTGGCGCTAACACATATCCTCTATCCTCTGATTAAAACCTTATTATGTTAGGATATTGTTTATTTAACTTAATTTGAAAATATCTCAAAAGTTATATCAATCATTATATTTTCACTGAGATAATAAACTAAAGAAACATAATTATTGTTTAATCAGGATAATATTTACACAAGATTATTATTAAAATGTTAAAACAGTGTTGATCAACATGTTAAAGTCATTAGAAATATCATCGATGTTGCTAAATTTTAATGGACTTGGACTGGTCATGCAATTAGAAGAAACGGTGGTGTAATTGAAGACCAACTTGATCCGAACGTAAAAGTAGGCCCCAGGACAGCAATGGCTGAAATTCTTAAAACATTTTTTTATTTTTGCTCCACAGGAAAAAATATACAAGTCGTGCGTCCGTGAGTGATGAATATCGCGAAGGTCGACCAAAATCGTTTGTGATTAAAAATATATATATATATATATATTGATGCTGTGCGCGAAATGATTGAATTTGGCATATCGCAGATTGTAATACATTCTATTTTGCATGAACATTTAACTGTGAAAGAGATTTGTTCCCTATGGTTTACGCATAAATTGACTGAAGCTCAAAAAAAGGCTCGTGTTGATTAGTGTAAGGAACTGCTAAAAAATTCAACCTAGGCACTGCAAAATCCGTATACAACATCGTTATAGGTGACGAAACTTGGATTTATTCATATGAACGGGAAACTAAGCAAAAATGCACTGTTTGGGGTCTTCCAAACCGGAACCCACAAAATTTGTTCGTTCACGAAGTACTTCCAAGATAATGATCGCTTGTTTCTTCGGTTGTACTGGACATCGGATGATCGGAGAACAGTTAATGCTGAATTGTCTACAGCAATTTTTTTGCCAGAAGTCATCGACAAAATCAGAAAAAAACAACCAAAAACGTCGCATCATTTTTCATCATGACAAAGCAAGTTCCCACACAGCACGTCAAACAATTGATTATTTGAAGGAGAAAAACGAATTAATGTATCATTGCCCATATTCACCTGATTTATCCCGTAAAAACTTTTTTTTGTTTCCCAATGTCAAACAAAAAAT
This sequence comes from Liopterus haemorrhoidalis, assembly GCA_963971575.1. Lineage (NCBI taxonomy): Eukaryota > Metazoa > Arthropoda > Insecta > Coleoptera > Dytiscidae > Liopterus > Liopterus haemorrhoidalis. Next base: position 5,380,887 of record OZ020613.1, read on the forward strand.
GCGTGGACAGCGATTTTCATCATCTCAAGGAGTTGTTGAAGCCTTCGAAAACCATGTTTTTGAGATACCAACTTCAGAGTGGAAAAAATGTTTCGAGAATTGGTTTGAACGCATGCAAAAGTGTATAATTCTTAAAGGTGAATATTTTGAAAAGCAATAAAACAGTTTGTTTAAAAAAAATCTTTCTTAGTTTTTGTAAAAATTTATAAGGTATAAGCTGTTCACTTTTGTAAGAACAAACTAGATCTGGTTATTTTGGTTTCTTTTATAGTGTATCACTGACTTTAAATGTCAATTAAAAATATATCTTACGCTGTAAAACCGACAGGTTTTTAGGTCAAGATCATTATAATCAGAGCCGCAGTAAAGAAAATTTGCGCTAGGGGCAGAGCCGTATTTTGGCGCCCTTTGCAAATAAAACAAAGGATTTCCCCTCTCAAAATTCAAGTGATTAGCAAAAAAAAGGTCTTCACTTCCCAAAAGCTAAGTGATAAGCAAACAAAAAAGGTCCTCACCTCTCAAAATCCAAGTGACGAGCAAAAAAAAAAGATCATCGCCTTCGCAATGGCGCCCATTCGTCAAGCCCGTCAGCGCCCAGGGCCGTCGCTCCCTCCGCCCCCCCTTACTGCGGCTCTGATTATATTTAATATATCATTTTTCATTATGACATATATCAAATGAATCGACATTTTAAAAAAGTGATATTTTTAATACCAACATGACATACAATTTCAAAGATGCAAACTATTGAAAACAAAATTTCCTCTTAGTTTGTTCTTACAAAAGTGAAAAGCTTATAGCCCTCGTAATTACCTCTAAATTTTTAACCAATAAACCTTAATCCGGTAAATTATTATCCAACAGGCTGTTTACCCAATAAGGCTTTTTACCGAACCTTGACACACTAATGTGTCACGACACACCGGTTAGAAAGCATGAACCTAACCTAACTTTTTTGAAACTTTTATCAAAGAATCAATACCATTTCCCTGTGTCCTTTACTTACATTTTCGTATTGAGATTTCTGTTTGCTTAAATTTACTAAAAGGTATATAAGTAGAACACAATTTGGATTTTCTCAGAGATTTTCCACGTTTCATTACACACGCTGAAACGGTATAAAGCAATGAAATAAATGTGTTGGAAAATATATGAGGTGTGAGGTACGCCAACTGCTATGTTATACCAAGATAACTCTGATTCAGAGATGATGGAGACATTTGAAACGAATCAAAGCTCTGAGAAAGACCTAACGCCTGCTCACTTACCCTTTAAGAGTGGCCAATTTTAAAAGGGATACATTTACACTAGAAAAGATTTAAGAAGGGTAAATAACAGTGGTTTTATAGGCCAGTGGACCTCAAAATATACGACGGTCAGTCAAATAAACCGGTGAGTAAGTACGGTAACTCACCGGTAACTCACTGGTGAGTGTGCTGAATGTGGCCATAGTATACTAAGTAAAAAAAAAGAAAAAGAAAAACAAAACAAACGGTGGTGGATGACACAACTATATAGAAACAGGGAAATATATAATAGTTCAAGTATGCTAGCAGAACTGCATATGCAAGAGGTTAGTGGACAATTTCAAAATTTTGTTCGAATGTCAGCGGCAGATTTTGAACTACTCGTTAATAAAGTTGATCACAAAATTGGGAGAAAGACAAGATTTATAAGGGCTGTTCCCGCGAAAGAACGATTAGCCATAACCCTACGTTTGATGCAACTGGAGATTCGTTTACCAGCATGCAATACCTATTTACACCATTCCATGTTGAATATTTACTGGTGTTTACTTAAATTTACGCGCACAATTATATGACTGCATAAATCCGTACACACTGAGCGTACAAATTCTTTGATCTTATCGGTGGGACCGACAAGCTACGGATAGCATTCGTGGGAGGATTACTGTACGCACACACAAATTGTACCTCGTATTCACCTGAGCATTTGTGCGCGCACATAATCCGTGCGCGTACAAATGCTCAAGTCAGTACGCACCTTTAGACTTGTCGTATGCTACCATGTTGCCTCAATGTAGACGCGCCATAAGAGTCATGTAGACAATACGTAAAGTTTTAACCAAAAACAAGATAACGCCCAGTGAAACAGATTTATAATATCCAACACGTTTTAGAGACAAGTTCATAATGATTCTCTCTGTTATATCTATGCCTCAACATAACTCGTTACTTTCAACGTTCCCTCAGGATCCCAAGGTTATTTATTAGTTTTATGACATTGAAGAATCAGAAAAGACACAGAGAAATATTTATAAAACCAGACCTACGAAACTGTGATTTTTTTAACCCTTGCTAATTCTATAATAATAAACTTTATAACACGTAAAATGAAGTCAAGATTTTACTCTATAAAAATAAATTTATGAACATAATAATAATATTCTCCTTTGGAATATTTTATATACTTCATAATATTATTAAAAAATTCCCAATTTTATAAAAACTTCATAAAAACCCTAAAAATTCATCAAAGATCGAAGCCTATCAAAGGTAAATTTAGTTCAAATCACCCTTCGAAATTCGTTCGCTGCATCATAAAGTACCATTTCTACAATACTCAAACCAAGTTATCGATCCCCATTACACTTCCCCCTTAATGGTAGGATTTTGGGGACAGAAAGAGGGGGGGGTTCTTATAGCTCGAGGGTAAGGGGAGGTCTTATTACGTCATTTTCACAACTGTAAGCCCTGAGCGCTATTAAGCCTGTATTAATACAGAAGATATTTAATAATAGGTGAGTTTTGTTTGTAAGGTTTGTGAATAGGTGTACGTTTAACACTTTAATAATTTATTAATGCTAGGTCGCTAACATACAAATCTGCACATGAGTGATGTTAGATTCATAATTAATGATTCGCGTATGAGTCTATGAGGTCTTGAACATCAAGAAGATACGCTCAGAGAATTTCTCTGTGTATTTAACAAATACACGTGGTTTACTAAATAGATAATTACTTTATAATAACATTATTTTGGTTACAATGTTTAGGTTGGTAACGAAAAACAAATAAAACTAGAATTGTTTTACCACAGAATGGTGGTGAGACTATATTTTAATTTTATAAATATTATTTTTCTATTTTGCATTCGTAAGATAAATTACAAATAAAAATGTTTAAAAACTAATTTTAAGATTTTGCCCTAATTTTAACATTAGGAGTGAATTATAAAACCCTTTGTAATTTCATTGAACGTATTCCTCAATATCTCTTAGGACCAATGATATATCGACTTGGTTTTTGCTTATAAAAGCTACCCATACAAGTGTTTAAAAATATAATTCGCGATTGTCCTAATCAATACCAAAAGCGGTAAACCTACCTTCAGGGTGAATTATAAAACCCTTTGTAGTTTTACTATGATTGTTAAGTTATAACATTCTTTTTTAGCATACATGCTTTTTTTTTTTTTTTTCTTACATTTAGAACGGATTCCGACACAAATTCCACTCCTAAAGGAGTAAATTGGACATAGTACATCTCTTGTACCTAGAAACATGAAATTCGGGAAATATATTGCTTCCATCACGTAAGTACCCAGTAAGAAAGGATTTTATGAAATATCTCTTAGGACCAATGAGATATTGACTTGGTTTTTTCTTCCAAAGGTTACTCATATAAATGTTAAAAATTTTATTCAGGTTTTTGCCATAATCAATCCCTAAAAGGGTGAATCTAAATTCGGTGTGAATTATAGAATCCTTCATATTTCCTGCATTTGTTGAGCTATAATATTCCTTTTTAGCATATAAGTTTTCTTTTTTAATGTTAAGAACGTATTTTGACAGTTTTTATTTTAATTGCACCCCTTAAATGGTAACTTAGTATTTTTTATTCAATAGAACGTCTTCTCAACCTAGAAACATGAAAATCGGTGTGTAAATTCCCTCGATAACGTATTCGACCCCCAAGATGAAATAAAGGGGTGAAATAACGACTTATTTTTGCTTACAAAATTTAAACATACATTTAAAACATGTAATTCAAGATTTTGCCCTAAAGGCGTGAATTATAGAATCCTTCATATTTCCTGTTTGTTGCGCTATAACATTCCATTTTGGCATATAAGTGTTTTATTTTTTAATTTTATATTATATTTATAAGTGTTTTGTCAGTTTTCTTTTAAATTTCACTCTTAAAAGGCAAATTTGGAATTTTTTATTCAATAGAACATTCCCTGGATCTAGAAACATAAAATTTGGGAATTATATTCCTCTTTTGACGTAAAGAACTGATTCTGGAACAGAAATATCGTGGAAGAAAACACCGAGTAAAAGGGGGGTTTATATGAAACCATGACTGGTCAAATTATTTTTTTTTATTTGGTTTATAATGGGGAAATATTTTGGTCTTATATTTAAGATTTATAAATTTGTCAATTAACAGTATAAATGTAAAGATTTTTTGTAGATTCTAAACCAGAAATAGCATGAATAAAAAACTAATGTCTGTTTCTTTGATTTAAGCGGAACTAGATTTAGAAAAGTAGTAACTTTTAACCTTTAAGGGCCGGTTTCTGCAAGCTTAGTTACCTATAACCAAATGGTCAGAAAATGGTTGCTATGGTTACTTATGGGACTGTAATATTGTAACCGAGTTTAACCAAATGGCTAAACTCGGCTAAGCTTTCAGAAACTAGACCTATATGAAGCATTTGCTCGTATTGTTTAGCAAAAACCCACTTAATTAGCAAAAGTTTGTTCGTGACAATTTATAAAAATTCCATTTAGTTCCGCTTAAACGTTTGGAATAGGATATATCTATCTATCTATCTGTTACCGTCATACCGCGATACCGCGACAAATCATACATAAGTGGGTATTTGTATGAACTTTTATCTTTAAAAAGCTTTCCTTTCTCTGTTTTTAATTTATTTCATTCTTATATCAATTAACCTAAAATTAACCTCAAGAAAGAAAGTAAAAGGAAAAATATAATTAAAGGAAATAAATTAAGCCGTTGTATATATTTGTGGTTATAATCTGATGTAATTCCCCTCTCGGTAATAATAAGCGAGTCCGGTTCTGCAGCTGTAGGGGGTCTCTGCCACAGTAATCTCATCCCGCAGTCACCAGGGGCATATTTTGGTCTTAAGCCGAGAGAAGAAGAGATCTCGGGGACGGAGAATAGAAATTACACCAAAAAGATAATAATACTACAATCTAAGCCTCTCTCTTTCTAGATAGATAGTTTATTTATAGCTTTAGTCCGGGACAGATGCTACACAAAAATTTAAATGGCAATAGTTTTTTTATTTAGCAATAACTTGCTAATGAAGTTTTTTAGTAAATAGTTTTAATTCCGAACCCAATTCTATATTGCATATTATCGAATTCTGGTTCTACTCTATCACTATACCTAATTATATTAAAATATATCTAGGCGTTTTTTCGTGAATTTCGGACAAACAGACAGAAATTGATTTTTTAAGGTTATTGTTTCAGATTCACATGAAATGTGCAAAAACCAAATATGAGGAAGAGAAAATAAAAAAATAAATAAAACAGATATAGCCTACGATTTTATTTATACAAACGATAAATAGATAACTTTTAAATATATAATAGTTTAATATATTAAATAGTCGACAGTTTACTTTGTGAAAGTTAATTATAGATAAGGTGTTGTTAAATAAAAATATGTATAATATTTAATTCATTCTACTATTGCGACCCATTCGTTGGCTGCGCTTCACTGTTGCAAGCAGAATTGTCTAATGTTATTGATTTGTTTATAAAAACTTTTAAAGACATAATTGGCTATGTACTGTGAAGTAAAAGTTACTGAATACATGGGTTTAACATATGTTCTTATTATTTATATTTTTAAGCAAGATTTACCGCTCTTTGGAGATCCTCAAGCATATCAATCAAAATAAAATCCGCATAATTAACACCAACGTAAAAAGCATTCTACGGCTGCACGAGTCAATTGTCTTAGCAAATGCTTTTCAGGTCTTCGTGACCAAAACCTTAAGAAATAAGTATCCTTAAGATATTGGGCCGTATGAATAAAAGTAAGTATAAACTTTTACTTGCAAATTATGAAGCAAATCCTCCCAACAATATGAATAAAAATTCAAGCAAAACTTTCTACTTATGAGTAAGAAGCAAATCATCTTTTGCTCAAGACAGAAGTAAATGGTTATGGATAAAACAGACCTTTTACTTTAAATTATAAGCAAATGCTTCGAAAAACATGCATCTATATATCCTTATACTAAAAGTGTTGTAGTGAATTAATTGCCACGGCGGATATTGTGCATTTAAGAAATTTGAAACATTATAGGCATCGTTCTTCATCACGTCGTACTGACATAAAAGAGAGTTTTGAACAGGAGAACATGGAGTGTTTAGCTAATAATTTTTAGGTAACTTTTTTTTTGTTGAGATATCTAGCTGATTTTGGATTTCAAAGAAGTTATCGGTGAGGAACTTGGGGTGGAGCAATCCACAGTATCACTGACTGCCAGCAGTGTTGTTGATCAAATAGATGCACAAGCTGGCAACTGGATTAAATTTATTACTTCCCAAAATTTATTATTGGACGCGAAAAAAATGTGGCAAAGAAAATACCGTTTTCCAACCACAGTTGTGTCATTAACTATACACATATAGGGATAGAAAAACCGAAGATCCATGGAGATGAATATGTCAATCGTAAAGGAAAACCTATGCTAAATGTATAGGCAATTTGTGATGCCAGTGAAATGTTCACAAGTGTAGGTGTAAAGTGCTGAATCTGTACATGACTTTACACCAACAAAAATAAACTGATATGTCAAACATGGAACTCAGTACAGCACTAGTACAGTTTTGATAGTGTTTATAGACTAATTTCAAGTTGACATCAATCAGAAAGAAGTAGTACGATTTTGATAAATACTGATTTTCAGGTTTCAACATAAACACATTCTATGGACCTTTTACTTACCGGTAGAAGCATTGACTTGTAAGTAAAAGGTAATCCTTATTCATATAAAAAGAAGCAAATGCTTTTGCTCCGACCTTTTACTCCAAGCAAATGCTTTTACTTCTACCTTCTACTTATGAGCATTTACTTCAACTTTATTCATACGGCTGATTCTCTCCGGAAAGGATAACAAATCAAAATTTGCCTTACAAAATAGAACTGGATTGGTCCAAAATCGCTAGCAATACTGCAAGCTAGCCAAAAGACTTTTCGTTTAACCGAACTCAATCACGAAATTTTGTAGACACCCTTTGCTCCCCCTAGGGGCAATTCCCCACCCTGTCTATACATATATATATATATATATATATGTATATTCACCACCCTGTATATATATATATATATATATATATACAGGGTGGTGAATACGACGAATATATGCACAATGAAACGCATTATTATAACAATGTATTTGTTTATTGCACCTGTAATATATATATATATATATATATATATATATATATATATTACAGGTGCAATAAACAAATACATTGTTATAATAATGCGTTTCATTGTGCATATATTCGTCGTCTGGTATGAAAGTCAGATTTTAATTAATAGGGGATAGGCATGATTTTTTTTTATTTTTTATTATATTCCTCTTGTTGCATATAAACATAAAAAACAGTTTTTATTTATTTTTTTTTGTAATTTGAAGGCTTAAAAAAATCATAAATGTATGTAGCGCGCGAAAACGACGTGTGACGTCATACCCCTTCTAACTGACGTATGACACTACTAGCTTACCGGCGTACATAGTCTGTTGTGAACTTATTTGTTTGTATAACTTTCATAGGTTATGTAAAGTTAGAGTGATTTTAGTTAAAATAAAGTTTAATTCTATAAAAACAATTTATACATGTTTACCGAATTAAATTTTATATTAAAATAGATAACTTATATTGCAGTATTTCAATTATGCCTCTAACGTTTTGTAACTTCATGTAAACAATGTAGTAAAATTCTGACATCTAAATTACATAAATATTTACATTTTACAGAGTTGCAGCGTTTGTTTACATAAAGTTATAGAATATAAAATAAAAATTACTTTGACACCACGTATTTCCTCAGCACTGTAGCATTCATTATTTTTCATATATTCCATGAGCATAAATGCATCAATGTTGGGTAAATTATCACTCTGAGCCCTAACAAAATCTTTATCTGCCATTTTAATAATAAATGCGTGAAAAATTGCTTAAAAACAAATACAAAACTCTCGAACAATACAATACACACACGTGTAAAGATTATGTTGTAGCTGTATCTGTGATGTGAAACCCCTATCGTTTGACGTCATACTCAGTCGTTTTACTCGGCAACCTTCGCTCCGTGGTCGGCTTATTTCAAATTTACAATATTTTAATTCAAAAATTTGGCTATAATATTAATTAAAATGTAATTTTTGTTTTGTTAGGTGACATTACTAACATTAACATATCAAAATAATGTAGTTTTAAGGAAATACAAATTTTATGCGTATCCCCTATTGTGCAGTTAATTAACAACATTTTCAAAATTTTCATTGAAATTTTTATCGAAAAAGATCCATGACACCGGTCTAGTCTACAATCCAGTCAAAAATTACAAAAGTTGTTCCAGTATGGTGTTCAAAGAAAATTTCTGTATATTCTAAACTTATATATTCTGTTAAAATGATTTGTTTTGACTTACCATTTATATTTGTTTTGAGGACACGCTGTATGTTGGAAGATATGACGGTCATGTCGATTTGGGGTTGTGCGTTCTCACAGTACGACGCTCGTCCTGAAAAGTAACAAATAACGTTAATTATGGTTTTCCGATATCAGAGCCGCGATCATCAATCAATGTTTATGTGCGAAATAACGAAATGTGCAACGTCAATGCACGTTGTTGCAACATACCAACGATATTAAATACGTGGATGAAAAAAAAAACAACATTTTTACATATACGAAAAATAGGATTTTGGTTACAATGTTTGAAATCCGTGACCTGATTTTTTGGTCATACCTACAAAACCCTAAAAAGGTTAATCATTTTTATTGTGAAGTTTATTTTATTATAATTTTTTATTTTGTTAAATATTTAAAAAAATACATATTAAAAACAATTGAAGGGGAAAGTAGATGAAGGTGTTATGTAGCATTTTTTGAAGTTTTGAAATTTTCGTTGGAATGAGGTGGTATAAGCCTCTTTTATCCTAACCACAACACTCTATTTCCAATTATCTATATTTTGGAAGATACAGATAGACAAAGGTGTTATGTACAATGACCTCAAGTATTTTTAGCGACCGTCAACATATATAAGGGAGGTATTGTGATCATACCGATTTTGACATTTCGAGATTTCGATGGATCTCCACGAATTGAGGCCCTACAAAACGTTTTGACTATTTTTAGCATGATGTCTGTCCGTCTGTCTGTCCGTCCGTCTGTCTGTCCGTCTGTCCGTCTGTCCGTCTGTCCGTCTGTCTGTCCGTCTGTCCGTCTGTCTGTGTACACGTGTAGAGCAAATTCGGCTAAAAGGATTTTTATGAAACTGCATATTTAAGCTTTTGACATCAGTGGCACGAGTTGATCAACTTCTGGTAAAATTCGGTTGACTAGAAATTTGAGTTTACTCGTGTTGATTTTAAGATTTTGGCGAATATTTAGCAACAGAAAAATATTTCGAAAAAATGTATTTAACAAAAGTTGCTATAAATGCAATAACTAATAACTTTTATTTGAGACGTTTTTTGATAAAACGAAAAATTTTTACCGACCGCCAACATATATAAGGGAGGTATTGTGATCATACCGATTTTGACATTACGAAATTTCGATGGATCTCCACGAATTGAGGTCCCTACATAACGTTTTGACTATTTTTAGCATGATGTCTGACGGTCTGTCTGTCCGTCCGTCTGTCTGTCTGTCCGTCTGTCTGTCTGTCTGTCCGTCTGTCTGTCTGTCCGTCTGTCCGTCTGTGTACACGTGCAGAGCAAATTCGGCTGAAAGGATTTTTATGAAACTTCATATTTAAGCTTCTGCCATCAATGGCACGAGTTGATCAACTTTTGGTAAAAATCGGTTGACTAAAAATGGGAGTTTACTCGTGTCGATTTTAAGATTTTTATGAATATTTCAACAGAAAAATATTTCGAAAAAATTTATTGAACAAAAGTTGCTATAAAAGCAATAATTAATAACTTTTATTTGAGACGTTTTTTGAAAAAACGAAAAATTTCGAATAATTTTTGTAAAATTTTTCGAAATTTTTTGTCTCAATTTTTTCTGACTTATATGTAACGTTTCCCCATGGTCATGATAAATAATATCTCTGTTAGAAAATATTAGGCCAAGTTATTTCTACTCTGCTGCTAGAATGTATTTTATACAAGTACTTTACGATGGCGGTCGGTCCTGTGGTGGCCACAGCTGATTTTTTTGGGTATCACACAGTAGTGAAAGAAGAAAAAAATGCAGTAATTTGTGGAAAAAATTTAATTCTCACAATATAATAAATTTGACTGTCTTTCAACTAATTTGACAAGCGAAGAGATAGCGTAAAATAAAAACACAATAACTAACTAAATGTCAATTAACTCAGAACTTAAAATTTTTAACATAACACCTTCATCCACTTGCCCCTTCAATTATCAATAATAAAATATGTTAGAAGAATGCCTAATCTGTAAAAATAAATTGTATTTTAAAGTGAATAGAAACATGGAAATGGTGCAAACAGAGCAAAAGTGGACACTCAGGGCGTAGTTTAGGTAGCTAAAAATTACTTTTACCTAAAATATATTGATATAAAATTTCATAATTATTCAAATAAAATGTTCAGTTCACCTTATTTCTTTAATATTTCAATATCACTTACCATTTTAACGGTGAGCCACCATTTGTCACTTTCACGTAATCAGTTTATTAACAACGAAAACCAATACACTAACAAATTCTTTATTTAAACAATATTTGCTATATAACACTGGCTTACAGTATCTGGGGCCAAATAAATAAAATTAAACAAATATATGTACATATGTATATATTTGCAATACACTGTGTTTTATCTCCGCACAGAACTTGACTTAAACACCGTCAGATCACAACTGATTAGTTGAGTCTTAATAATCAACATTGCAATTAGTGAATTTTTAATCCACGTCTCATTAAAAATTATCTTAATCTTTTTGATTCTGTTAATAATCCTTCGATACCGACATCAATATTATAAAAATTGGAGGCTATATCTCTTTTTAGGGTTTTGTAGGTATGACCAAAAAAACCTTATACCGTCATTTTGTCGTCTGTCTGTCTGTCTGTCTGTCTGTCTGTCTGTCTGTCTGTCTGTCTGTCTGTCTGTCTGTCTGTATGTATGTATGTCTGTCTGTTCGGTAAAAATTGTAGCCAAACGGCTAAACCTACAGAGTTGAAATTTGGCATGCTTATACAACTCCTTGACCCGCACATAGGAAAAATACTAAAACATCTAAAAAACATATCCCCCTAAAAATATAAACAAATGTGCTCATCGAAAAAAAAAATATTTTTTTAAAATTCTGAGTTGGGTATCAAATGAAAGCCCTTGGTACGTGGATTAACGATCAAATTTTTATTTTTGCAAAATAAATTATTTTGAAGCGATTTTTGCCAAAATTGTGCAAAAAAAATTTGTCCAACACCCTGTAGCCCAGATGTTTTAAACTAAAAATCTAAAAAAATTTTAAGTAATGTACATTGGTGTGAACCGGAATAGTACAACAGGAATTTTTAATCAGATTATGTTTTTGGAAAAAAAGCATTTTTTGTGTTTTTTTGCTAATAATGTTGAAAACTTATAGTTATATAACACGCTTAACAGTAACGTGTATCTTGGTGCAGTGGCTAAGATACTGGCATTCTGCCCAAGAAAATGAGTTCGAATCCTACGAGAGGAGACAATATTATTTTTTATTTTATTTTTTTTTTGCATTTTCGTATTGTTTAAATTATTTTTTCAAAATTCGAGTTATATTTTGGCAATTGTTGCATTTAATTTTTAAAAGCGTAAATTTAATAATCAGTGGAAATTGTTGAAATTATAATTTAATTCTATATTTGAATGTACACGAAATCAAAGGGGAGGAGCTATCACTAAAAACAACCAATGGAAGCCATAGGCGCAATTTTCAAAATCTTAGTGAACCTTGATATATAAAAAATTTCATAAAAAAATATTTTGACATAAAATTTGTTTTGGCATCCCAAATAATCATCATTCACTTACTAAATACCTCAATTTTTCAATTTTTTTATTTGTGCATGGCTACTGTTATTTTCAGATATAAATACATAAAATATTGTGTGCTTTTTTTCAAATAAATTGGGATTTTTACTATTCAAAATTAGGCACTAAAATACTGAAGCATATTTATTAATAAAATGAGAGATAGAGTATGCAATGGAAAATTTAACATGGGAAAGTTCTATGTTGCAAGTCGAAAAAGGACAGACGGTTTATGACATTTTTATACAAATTGTTAAATAATTTAATTGATTCTAATTAAAAACTGTAATTTTAAAGCAACTATATGCGTATTTCAATGCGTATTTTAAAGCAACTATAGATGCAATAGCCCAGCTCACAAAATATATATACTCTGGACTGGATAATTCGCGGGCTTGTTCGGCAATTTTTTTGGATCTTGCAAGGCCTTCGACACTGTAGATCATGTTATTTTGTTGAAAAAATTAGAAATATATGGTATACGCGGGTTACCGTTACAATTATTACAAAATTATCTAACGGGAAGGAAACAAAAGGTATTTATAGAAGATGTTTACAGTTCGGAGGAATCTATAATATGTGGGGTACCACAAGGAACTGTTTTAGGACCTATTTTATTTCTGTTGTACATAAACAACCTCTTAAAAAATAACGAAATTAATGGTCAACTATTATCATACGCAGACGATACGGTGTTGTTTATTGAAGCTGACAACTGGGAAACAAATAAGAATATTGCCGAACACGATTTAAAAATTATTAAAAACTGGTTAGATTTGAATATTCTAACTTTAAATTACGAGAAAAGTCAGTGTCTCTCTTTTATAATCTATCATAACGTGCAACCAAATCTCGAAAATATTACAATTCATAAACCTGATTGTTCTGTGCATTACTGTAAATGCATCCAGATTAGTAAAGCAACATCTGTAAAGTATTTAGGAGTAACGATAGATAATCACATAAGGTGGGACAAGCATATAGATAAAATAAGTAATAATCTAAGAACGCTTTTCATTTTTAAAAAATTAAGAGAAATGGTACCTGTTACAATTCTGAAACAATTTTATTACGGTCTGGTACAATCTATAATTAATTACGGATTAATAGCTTGGGGCGGAGCAGCAGAGCTTTATATTAATAAACTGAAAATAATAAAAAAAATATTTATTAAAATAATCTTACGAAAAAACTATAGATTTGGAACTGCTGAACTGTATAGTAGCTGTGGTTTAATGACAGTACCCCAGTTATATACTTTAAAAATTTTAAAATACATTAAAAATCATCCCGATGAAATAGTTTCAATAAATCACTGCTACAGTACAAGGAATAAAACAGCAGCATCTTTGCATAGGGCAGCTAAAAGTGTTGGGCAGAGAAGTTTCGTATATTTCCTCCCAAAAATTTATAATGCATTCCAAAGTTTTATAGAAAATAATGAATTAAAATCCAAAAGTAATTTCAACTACTCCTATTGGATAAAACAATTTTGTTGAACCCAGAATAATTGTTTACTTGCTATATAATAAAATAACAATGACTATGTTAACTTAATTATTTCGATCAAAAACTTGCATTTCCTTTATTTGTTGTTCTTTTTTTTTTTAGGTTAAATTTATATGATATTTCACAATCATTAACCTTCACATAAACACAAACTTATAATATTTGTGTAAAGCCACATTCAGACTGTTTGCAGTTCTTTGTGGCATTGTTCTTATTTTATTTCTCAATTATATATATATATATATATTATTTTGTACATAGTGTATTTCGTCGTAGATGGAACAGACTTTTAATTAAAGAAAATCGTAGAATCCTTGATTTAGAGAGTGAGCTTATTTATTTATTTATTTATTTATTTATTTATTTATTTATTTATTTATTATTATTCATCCTCATTTTTTGTTTAGCAGTTAACATTTACGCTATTGGAAATTACGTACATACATATTGATCAAGCTCACACCAATATTATTGTCAATAAAATCAAATAATGTAAAATATTGTTTAAAATTTATATATAGGAAATTGGTACATGTACTAAAATTAGTTTATTTTACAATATTGCCGCTGCAATTTCGGTCCATTGTTATATTTCACTAATGGTGTTTTTATTCAAACTATTTATATTCCATATTTAGGAAATAATAATTTTAGTATTTCCACATAAAACAATATGGAAAATCATAAGTTGGAATAATGTTCAAGTAATACAGTGTATAGGTTTGGTCGTATGCCAAGTATAAATATAATGCCACGTCGATCGACAGAACATGATTCATATGAATAGTATGCGGCACCTATGAAGTCCTTCCTGGCTTGAAAGTTCTTTTCTTGAAAAATCCTTCGTTGATCGACATGGCATGATATGTATACTTTACAAATAACTGAACAAAATTATTTGGGAAACCTTGAAATATAACACAGTCCAACAAACATGTTGGTGCCTGCGAGTTTTTAACTGTCTCTAGGTAATTTTCGGGCACAGAATCCAAAATAGCTGTCTATCAGATCTAGTTTTTGAGATACGCTATATTGGCCTCTTTTATAATAAAATATCTTATTTCTTAACTTGTGTATTTTTCACGTTATTACTGTTACTATTTGCTCCAACTGCCAGTTACAAACACAAAAGAGACGAAGGTATTTATTTCACAAAGTAGATAAATATACATTCATTATCACTTAAAAATGTTCTTTTTTACGACTTTTTAGCATGGAGTTTACCAGAACAGTCTTTCTGAAGACTCCAACAGTAGTAGGTCATCATGTGGCTATCTTATCTTCCTCGATATCTATCTTCCATAGTTTTATGTCCTGATGGAATCTTTCTCCCGGTTCTTCAATAAAATCACCTAGGTTTTCTGGTAAGTGGTCATAATACAACCGAGAATATTAAAGTTGGAAAGCATATTTTCCACTAATTCTCTGCCTTTATATCCAAGAAAATTTTGTACTACTTGAATAAATGAACACCAAGAATTAGATTCAATCTCGTTCATTGATTGGATTGAATTGTGGACCTTCAATAGGTTGACTTATCTGAGGACCATCAAATATTCTGGCTTTCAGTTTTTCAGAGTTAATCCCAGCAAATTTACGTATCAAGTAGCCTACACAAAGTCCATCTCGATTTAAAGCCTTCAAAAATTGCTACATAAGCCCAAACTTGATATGCAAGGGTGGAAATATAATTTTCTCTCTCCAAACCAAAGGTTCGTTGACAACGTTTTATTTTTCTTGAGTTATGACATTTCTTAATGGAAATCACCCAATTTCTGTTTACCCAGTGCTGATCCTTAGCTCTGCTGTCCCAAAAACATAAAACACAAGGATATTTTGTATATCCACTTTGCTATCCAAGGAGGAAGTTTACCTTTTTTAAATAAAAAACTAAAATCAATTAATCTGTATCTCAAAAACTAGAACTGCTACGAAAAAGGGTCAGGTATTTTTGGAATCAGCACATCAAAAATATCCAAAATCAGTTCTTACTTTTCCAACACCATGATAAAAAAATTATTTTGTTGGGCAGTGTAATCCATACAGAAGTTGAAAAGAAGTCTGACTTAGACATCTGAAAGACGCTTTGGCCGTAGAGCTTTCGTAATGCTGACAAACTTGGCAAATGAGAAAGACCGATACACCTGACCATATTACTCCTGAAAGTACATAGATTGAAAACATGGTCACGAAACCTGGAAACAGGAAGTCTTGGCTCATTTCGGGCTGTCGCACCAATGATGATGATGATAGTTGCTCTTATGTTGCTCATAGTTACGAACGTGTATAAGATTTGAAATACCGCAACTGCATCTCCAAAAGTCCATTTCTATAGGATTTTAATAGGATAACATAATCAATATCACACATATAAATTAAAAATAAAAGGGGCCCCAAACCTGAACCTTGAGGGACACCACTTTGTAAAATACTTGGAGAAGGTAGACAGTTTGTTTAGCTTGTAGCTTTTATTTTAGTTCTGCGCTGTGACGCGTCTATCGCACTAATTTTGTGTCAAATCCAGTGATTATTTTTCCTGTCCAGAAGAATACATAGTAATAGATAGAAATTATTAATCAAATGATTAAAATAATAAATAATATGGTATACAGTAACGCGAGGTGTAACACATACAATTAAATTGTGTATTAGTGAAACCACATAATTTATTATAAATTTATTCAACATAATTATCATATTTAGAAAATTAATTATAAGTTGATAAACGATTGGGCGTATACTAATGTTTTTATTATAGGGCTGAATGTTTGTAGTGACTGTACTATTATTCCCGTTCAATGTGACCGGCCTATTTATAGCTTTGATTTATACAGGGTGATATCTAAAACAAGCCTGCAATACCAATTGCACTAGTATGTTTATTCTATTGATTTTCGAGGTATCAGGTGTTCCTTTTCGCTGAAATTAACAGCAAACTATGTTCGATCTTATTTATCACAATATAGTTTACGAGATACGTTATTCGTTCATTATGTGTGACACGTTGCAAGATTTACTGATATTTATTAAATATCTCTCTCCTTTTGTCTAATACACAATACTCACAAAAATGCTCCAACTGTTGAGTTATCCTACACACCAATTCTCACTAGATCGTCTGTAATGCCTGTTATTATACTTTTCTACGTAGCACTGTGGATTTTTGCGTAGTATTGACATAAAAAGTATAATGTGAAGCACAATTCTTCCTTAAAACTTTCAATGCTCTTCGACATACTACCCAACTTTTCAAACTAGATTCATTCAGACTTTTGTTGTACCAATACATTCTCAGGCATACCAACTTTACACTTATTTTTATGCTGTACTGTTTTACTTTTTCTGCAATTTTTAATAATCTTGATTGAGATTTGGTCTGGTTGATAAGGGTTACCTTTTATGTTTTTACAAACGACCACTAGATAGCAATATTGAAATGTGTCATTACTATATTCGTCAAATTTTACATTTGTTATTGTGAAATCAGTGGCAGCTTATAAATTGACCAGTGAGCGTGGAAAAAAAAATTTTTGTGAAAAAATGGATATTACTAGTGAAGGTTTTCGTTGAATGATTTTTTATGATTTTAGTAAATGCCTAACTCAACAACAATGCATAGATTCGCTTCGTTCAACTTTTGGTAATGAAACACCATCAGAAAAGACTGTTCACAATTGGTTTGCAGAATTTCGTCGTGGTCGTGCGTCCATCAGTGATGAATCTCGTGAAGGTCGACCAAAATCGACTGCAATTAAAAAAAAAACATCGTTGCTGTGCGAAAAATGATTGAAGAAGATCGGCATGTGACTTACCTTGAGATAGAGGCATCCTTTGGCATATCGCAGACTGCAATACATTCGATTTTGCATGGACATTTAGCTGTGAAACAGATCTGTTCCCGATGGATTCCTCATAATTTGACCGAAGCTCAAAAAAAGGCTCGTGTTGATTGATGTAAGGAAATTAAACCTAGTCACTTCAAAATCCGTATACAACATCGTTACAGGTGACGAAACTTGGATTTATTCATATGAACCGGAAACTAAGCAACAATCCACTGGGTCTTCCAAGATGAACCGAAATCCACAAAAGTTGTTCATTCACGAAGCACTTCAAAGAAAACGATCGCTTGTTTCTTCGGTTGTACTGGACATGTTGCAACTATTCCATTAGAGGATCAGAGAACAGTTAATGCTGAATGGTTTACAACAATTTGTGTGCCAGAAGTCATCGACAAAATCAAGAAAATAACCAAAAACGGCGCATCATTCTTCATCATAACAATGCAAGCTCCCACACAGCACGTCAAACAATTGATTATTTGAAGGAGTAAAACATCGAATTAATGTCTCATTGCCCGTATTCATCTGGTTTATCCCCTAATGACTTTTTTCACCGATTTCAGCGATTTTTATCACCTTAAGACTGTTGAAGCCTTCAAAAAAGATGTTTTTGATATAAGACATTTTTGTTCCCCAATGTCAAACAAAAAATGCATGCACAGCAATTTTTATCGCCTCAAGAAACTTTTGAAGACTTCGAAAACTATGTTTTTGAGATACCAACTTCAGAGTGGAAAAATGTTTCGAGAATTGGTTTGAGCGCATGCAAAAGTATATAAATCTTAAAGGCGAATATTTTGAAAAGCAATAAAACAGTCTGTTCAAAAAAAATTTTTTTTGTTTCTTAGTTTTTGTAAAAACTTAAAGGGTGGCCCTCCTACGCCTATCTAGATGTTGGGATCCTATTGTTTATTTATACCATGAGTTCAAAAAGTAATTACATAAGGATTGGCTATGGAAAAATAAAATAATGTCTACTGCAAGCTTTATATAACAACAAATAACTTATGACAAAAACAACAGTGATGACAGTTAATTAATTCTAAAGCTTTCAGTAGACATTATTTTATTTTTCCATAGCCAACCCTTATGTAATTACTTTTTGAACTCATGGTATATTATTAATAGTCATTTTAGATGGGATTTCAGATTCCCGGCTTCTTCAGGTTTGCTGTGCGGCATAAACTTTAACTAATTCATCCTTTGTGTTCTATCCAATCTAGTCATTTGCTTCACATTCCTTTTCTACTACTGATTGTGGTTTTTCCATTTATATGGATTGGACCAAATGCATAATTTTATTCTAAAGCCTGGAACAGAATGCACAGCGCGCTACGCCGTCAGCGCGACGTCATTTGCGACAGCGTTGCGTAGCGCCGTTGAGAATTTTCGCCTGCACACAATGCAATAATTTTTAACGCCGGCAAATGTCACTTGACAACCTATATCTGTGTTTATACGTGCGCTTTCTTTTATTAAAAGTATAATGGATGATGAAGACTTGTGTGTGATGTTATTTATGTTGTATGCAAGTTATTTATACATAAAAACACTTTACCATTCAGTAAAAACTGAGGTTAGGGTTCTGCGTCAACGTTCAACGGCGTCAAAAGTTGGAAGTTGACGAACATTCAGTATCAACGGCGTTCGAACGCCGGAGGACGTTGTTCATTCTGTGCACTTGCGTACGACAGCTTAGTTTTAACTTTCTTCTGACAGATAGTGCCGTACGTACGCCGTTAACGCGTCGTAGAACTCGGTGCATTATGTTTCCCACTTAAGAAATAAGCTGCTGCAAATTTCGATTCGTTAAAGGCCATTTAAAATCCATATGTGAGTACAGTCCGTATTATTATTTAGTCAAATCTATAGCTTTAAATAAAAATTTGAACTGTATAAGGACCGAAATAACTAAATTTTTACGTATTCAAAATCGTGATCTTGTTAAAAACTAAACTTTAGCAAACTTCACTAGAAAGTTATTTTAAAAGGACCCACAGGATTGAAATGTCTCTAGAGATGTCGCTAAACCAAAAATCCACCAGAAACCCAATGATTTTAATCAGTTGGATGCAATATTTGCGTTTAGAATTAGATAACACTAGTTCTGTTTGCAGTGGGCAAACGTTATCATTCAAACACAGGTGAATTCCGTAGAGACCAAAATAATACTGATAGCTTGTAATATAAATACGGATTCTCTGTTTAGTTATCGTTATAGATGGTCTGTATACTGGTTTAGAAAGGGAAATGAAAATTGGAAAATTGTTTAAACATTTTCATGCGAAAATTCTTTTTAGGGTTTTGTAGATATGACCAAAGAACCTTTATACCGTCATTCTGTCTGTTCGGTAAAAATTGTAGCCAAACGGCTAAACCTAGAGAGTTGAAATTTGGCATGCTTATACAACTCTTTGAGCCGCACATAGTAAAAATACTTAAACATCTAAAAAACATATCCCACTAAAAATATAAACAATTTTTTTTTTAATTCTGAGTAGAGTATCTATTGAAAGCCCTTAGTACGTGGATGTTTATTTTCGCAAAATAAACTATTTTGATGCGAATTTTGCCAAAATTGTGCAAAAAAATTTTTGTTCCACCTCCTGTAAGTCAGAGGGGGTAATTTAAAAATATGAAAAAAATCTAAGTAATGAACAATGGTGCGAACCGGAATTGTACAACAGGAATTTTTGATCAGATTATGCTTTCGGAAAATAACACATTTTTTGTATGTTTTGGTTGTTGATGTAAAATATTTAAAACGTTATGTAACACAGTAAACAAGTAAGCGTTCATAGTCTAATAGTTAGCCTTCTCGATTCCTAAGCTGCAAATCAACGCTCGCTTCCGGGCTGGAGACAATTTTATTTTTTATTTTTTTTTGCATTTTTATTTTGTTTAAATTATTTTGTCAAAATTCTAGTTATATTTTGGCAAATGTTGCATTTAATTTTTAAATGCGTAAATTTAATAACCAGTGGGAATTGTTGGAATTATAATTTATCAATATATACGAAATCAGAGGTGCGGAGCATATGACTTAAAACAACTAATGGAAGCCTTAGGCGCAATTAATCTTAATGAACCTTGCTAATTATCATTCACTTACTAAATACCAGCGAAACCCTGAAATGTGTGAAAATTCACACTCCACATCAATTTTTTATATATTGAAGTTGGCTTTTCCTGAACAAAATGATCAAAAGCTTCAATCAATTTGTAAAAATTACTAGATTTGAAAATCTAGTTCCGCCTAATCGTTAGGAATAGATTTTATATTGAAATTTTGTTTTATGTTTTTTTCCACGGCTATCTCTATTTTGAAGAAGACGTCATATTTTATTTTCCAAATATCTACTATTACAGACATTCTATGGCATCAAATTAGACTTTTTAAAAATAAAAACTTATTTTAAACAACATTTTATTCTTGTATTTTTGCTCTAAAATGTACAGAAGGGCCAATTTTCGAACCTATTATAGTTCCATGTTAAACTGGTATGCTCGCGTTTCATTGCACACACGGTACATAAGTTAAAGAGTTTAGGCCCCAGAACACTTCCCTGCGGTACTCCGACACAAATCAGCAAATCACAAACTCGTGCATTTTAATTTTGTAATGCGTACTTTTAACGGCATAGATTGACATAGATTGGATTATTTGTTAGTATGTTCTTAAGTTTAAATTTGAATTTTTCTAGTGGTAGTGTACAGAGTCCCTCAGGCAAGAGATTATATAATTTAACAGCAAAATAATTTGAGCAATTTCTTGATTTATTTAGACGTAAAAATTTACCGCGGATATTATTTTTACTGCGAGTGTTGTGATCATGTGTTTCACCAAATGTACTTTAATTCGTTAAATTTTTGCGTATAAATAATAAACAATGAAAAATAAATAATGAAGGCAAATACATTATTTTGAGTTTCACAAAAAGATCTCGACAATCCGCTCTGAAAGGAGCACCGGCAATTATTCTTACAACTTTACGTTGTAATGCAAAAATTCTGTTTGCTGCAGGTGAATGTCCCCAGATTATTAACCCATAGGTTAGGTGGGAGTGAAAGATGGAAAAATAGGCTTTTAAAACAACATCTGAGCTAACTTCAAGCTTTAGATTCCTTATCAGATACACAGTTGAGCGTAGTTTACAGCTTATTATATCCACGTGTTGATCCCAACGAAGATGAGGATCAACGTGGATACCAAGAAATTTTATGGAGGGGGGATTGGCAATATTATGTCTCTTGGTGCTCAGCAGTAGAGACTGAATTTTTTCTTTATTTAGACTTAGCTTATTACAGGCAAACCAAGAGTTTACACTGTTCACCAGAGAGACATTATCCTTAACAAGAGAATCTAAATCATGTTTACAATCTAATACTGTTGTATCGTCAGCGTAGAGAATTGTTTTGGCGTTTGTAGAGAGAGGCAAGTCGTTTACAAATATTAGGAACAGTAGCGGTCCCAGAACTGAACCTTGAGGCACTCCAAAATGCAAAGGAAGATACTGGCAAGTGCTATTGTTAAATTGGGTAAGCTGTTTACGGTTTGATAAATATGATTTCAGCTCATGATCGAAACCATAAAAAGATAGTTTGCTTAGCAAAATATCGTGAGATATACAGTCGAAAGCCTTGCTTAAATCAAGAAAAATACTGAGGCAGTATTTCCCAGATTCCAACGCATCCGAGACATACGTGACAAAATCCATAACTGCATCTATAGTACTCCTGTTACTCCGAAAACCATACTGACTGTTTGAGAATAAATGATTGTAGGTAAAATATTGCACAATTTGATTGTATAGCACCTTTTCAAAAATCTTAGAAAACACTGGCAAAATGGATATGGGTCGGTAATTGCTGACATCATCATTAGCTAAGAGCACTAAATACGTACTCTTGTATATTTTTAGTTCCTATTTCTTTTTATTGACTAACAGATAATTTTTTGTAATTGCAACGTGTAGTTAATATACCACGTAAATTAATTAATATGCCTATTATTAATAATTTCCTACTAAGGTCGTAGTTTTCAATTTTTCGCCTGTTTTATTTTATTTTCTAATTTTCAATGTTTTGTTATTCCATTTTCTTTTCTTTAAATGCGTAAAGCAATGCTGGGTAACCATTGCATTTAGTTGTGATGTTTTATTTGCCACTTAATCTTTGTGACTGGATGATGATGATTCAGATTAATCTAGCATATTTTTCACCAAGTAAAATGTATTTTCCGTCTCATTGATTTCCCAGGGTCCGTCTTTTCCTGTCATCGTGCTAATTTTGAATATGAATTGGTTTTTTACTTACAATTTTTTAAAGTAAAAAATTTACACTCGTTTAAAAAATTAGGGAAAGCATTTTTTAAGTCAAATCCTTGGGGAAAAGAAAGGATACGAGTCATTTAAAGATGTAGAATTATCTGGGAAATTTCTTTTTAAAAACAGAATTTAAGAAATACATTTATAAAAATCAGTCAGGAAAAGAAAAGAAATACTACCAAAAAATACAGTTATGTTCAAGAAGACTGTGAAGAACCCAAAAATATTAATGACTATAATTAAGTTTATTAAACCACAAATTTTTTTAATAACAAAATTCAGTGTTTTAATTTTTTTCTTATTCAAAGACACTTATTAAACACTGTTTAATTTTTTAAACACTGTTTTTTTTTTAGTTACAGAAGTTGATTTTATCTATTCAGGGTACATTCGATTTGACGCTCCGAGCGTTCCGAGCACGTTCTGTACACTCAAACGTGTTCGATTTGACGCTCGGAGTACACTCAATTGCATTCGTTTTGCGATCGAGCGAGCATTTAGAGTGCGCTCTATGTGTTCGGGGTTTTAAGACCGAGCATATGGAGTATGACGTAAAAAAGTGGGGGAACGGCGGGAAAGAAATAAAAGATTAAAATTAAATTATAAATAAAATAAAAATAATAGCCTTAGACAAATAATAATAGACAAATAATATTGTTATTTGTCTATGGCTACAGAGTACGGCCATTTTATGTATTTGTGACGTTCTGTAAACAGCAAAAAAATTATTAAAATACACCGTATATAGAATTAAAATGGAAAAAATTCATTAATTATTATTTAATTTTTAATTAATTTTATTTCTTCATCATTGAAAAAAAAATCAAGGAAAAACCGAGGTATATAATTTTGACTCATGACTGACGTGAATTAATCTGACAGTAAAAACGCCGCCTAAAATTGTAGGGTTAGATTTTATAAACATTACGTCACAAGAACGCTCGCTCCGTTAGTGCTCTATTCATGACGTCACCATCAACTGTTCGCTCAGCGCTCGCTCTACTCTGTACAACTCGAATGCACCCTCAGAGACAACATTTCATTCTAGTTACCTTAGTAACTAGAATGAAGATATTGAAGATATTGAAGAAGGGAAAGATATAAATGAGTTTGTGTGTACAAATTTTTTCAGAATTTATATGAACAGCGAAAATCCTTGTGATAATTATAGTGATAAAAATTTCGTGAAAAATATCGTTTTTCTAAAGGGAGTTAATTTTATACACCACTTTGTTGGAAATGAAATTAATCATGTGACTTATAAGTCCCTTAATCTATGAGCCATAGATTCAAAATTATTTACCGAATTAATATATTACGGTAGGGGATATTTCAGGATGATACTGCTGATCTTCATGGATTTAGTCAACCTACTATGTCACGTATCATACGTAAAGTTTCAGTTGAGTTGGCTGTAAAAAAGATGCTTTTATAAAATTTTCAGTAATGTATCAAGAAAAAGAAATTTGAACCCTGTAAATATATATGTTTCGGTTAGTCAGGCCATCATCAGAAGAATGTTATTACTTCTTCTGATGATGGCCTACCTTAATAAGACTATTCAACCCTTTCTTTCTATCTCTATTTATCTCTGTATTTCTTTTCATAGTATTAATTACAGATTTATTTAGTTTAACACCTAATTAAATCCGATTCGCTTGGCAGTATTGTAAGGAAAAGTTATAGAAATACCGAGTGAATAGTTTTAAAATTGTCAAAGAACCAAAATTAAGTGCAAGTGAGGAATGTCTAAGAGTGCCAATTGTCTTTTAAGAAATTTAAATTCATTTAAATCGAATCGTTCCTTCCGTTCGTTTCAACTGAAATAGTTCCGTTAATGTACGCTAGGTCGTGTTGTATTGGTATTCGCAGGCCCCTCAGGGGGTAATTCTTTTAAAGTCATAGGCGTACTCAAAAACATTTACAGTCCGTGGTAAACAAGTTGATTATTAAACATAAGGACGCAGGTGCAATACTCAAACAAATACACAAACAAGAACAAATTACTAAAGTGGATTAAACAGGAAAGATTTAAAGAATACAGTAATATCTCAGCTAATTAATTGCGTTGCTAATTAACAATTTGGTCGTCGAATAGTTTTCAACATTTTTGCCCATAGCATGGATAAAGGATCACTCAGGTATTTACTACAATCAAATAGCAGACTCACTAACGAAAGAAGCCATAACACTCCACTCTCACTAAAAGATAACAAGTCACATTTTCAACGAAACATTTGGAAAGAATGGAACAACGAATACAAAGCATCACCAGCAAAGGTCAACACTATGGATTTTTAAGTCCTCATATTCCAAACCAACCGTGGTATAATTCCAGTTTACCAAGAGGTTTAATTACCACTATTGCGAGTATCAAATTCAACCACACCTTCTCAAAAAGCCACCTACACAGAATCAAATCCAACACAGACGTATGCGACTGCGATAATCAAACCATACAAGACGTCAACCATATAATTCTATCATGCCCCAAATACTAGCAAAAAAGATCAAACCTTCTAACAGGTATATCAAGCTTGGCCTACAACTACCTCTAAGCACCTCAAACATTCTAAATAGTAAGTGTCTCTCTGGATTTAGTCATCGTATAATTGTAAGTCTATGTAAATCATGTAAATACTAAACCATAATCGTAATTAAAGTAGGTTAATTAAAAGATTGAGTTTAATTGAACAACCCTTAACTCCTTCCAAGAATCATAGCAACCAGCTAGCGAACATAAAGGGGGTTCCAGACTTGATCCGCTCGCAAGTCTGGATACTCATAATGTGAGGGAGGCCTAAAGTTTAGGGATGTACGAGGTTCAAATGAAGTAAATTATCAGCCAATCGTGGCATTTTAATTCATAATTCAGGTAACAATTTTAATTCATAATTCGTAATTCAGGCTCCCCACAGTTCCCTAGGAATACATTTTTTAAATATTGTCACGGGGTGAAGTCAAGAATATTTTCTACAAAATTTATTATATGATGTTAATGTTTCGTCTTTTTCGTATTTGGCATAGTAGCAGGCGTTGGTTTTTTGTTTTGTTTATGAAAACATAGAAATTATTTTTTTTGACAGTGAATCGGTATTACGTTATTCGAGTGTAAAAAACCGCTGTTGGTCTATTTTCGACTATCGGAAATATAATTATTTATTGTATATGGTGTTCTTGTTCGACTGCATATGTTCATTTGGCATCTCCAAGAAGCTTCTTCAGTATCTGGATACCCAGAGAATCATCTGTCCATCAGCACAAAGGTTAGTAACATATGTCTGTTGAATAAACGCTTAGACACTGTAGTCAAACGTTCGTCGTGTAAAAAGAAATTATACTATAGCTCTGTGTGGTGCGCTTGGAATTCCACACCAGTTAGCGGTTTTCCTAGTGCCGCAACATTACATCAAAATACAATTGTTGGCAAAATGGCTGCTGGTGTTGTCCGTTAGAAGCTGAAATCTTGTTCTTGCCCTGGCTTTTCCAGGATCGGTCAAACCACCCCAGGTATCCGCACGAGGCGAACACGTAGAGAAACCCTGTAGACAACACTCACATCTTCGTGACTCAACAGCTGGGCTGGTCCTTAGGCAGCGTGCTCACAAGAATGACTACTACTTGACTACCAAGAATGACTAACCACGACTCTATTCTGTAAGACCATTTTATAACTTTTAACCAGGACACTATGACGTCAGGTCCTACCTCAATTGTTTTGGAAACATTATTCATTTGTTTAATTGTTGGCAGCAATTAAAGACCATAGTCAGCATAATTGTATAATGTTTATCAACACATTAGAATATAGTTCAACACTTATGTTGACAAACACGCAACACTCTGCACATTCTTTAATTCCCAAAACCGTAAGTCAGCAACCGTGACCTACACGATTTAAAGGCCACTCAAGGAATTGGGACATTAGAACACAATTATACCATAATAGGAAATACGCATAAAATTTATATTTCCTTAAAAATACATTTTTTTGATATATTAATGTTAATTATGTCACCTAACACAACAAAAATCACATTTTAATTAATATTATAGCCAAATTTTTTAATTAAAATATTGTACATTTGAAATAAGCCGACCACGCCGCGAAGGTTGCCGAGTAAATACGACTGAGACTGCTGCGGTTTGACGTCACAGATACAGACTAAACATAATCTTTACGTGTGTATATTGTATTGTTCGAGAGTTTTGTAATTGTTTTAAAACAATTTTTCACGCATTTATTATTAAAATAATTTATGAAATATGTGTACTCACATTAAAATGGTCTTCACAAACATAAAGTTTATTTTTTTCTGAAATATCGGTTTTATTTCGTCTCATAGCTTTCAGCCACAAATTTCGCCTTTTCTGTTGTTTTTCGCCATCAGGTAATGATAAAAATTGTTTTTTTGGATTTCTAATTGAACTATTTGTGCACATCGGTACTAAACAATATTTTCGACTATGTTTCGAAATACTGGGGCCTGGATCTTCCATATTTTATATATTTTAATATAAAATTTAATTCGTTAAACATGTATAAATTGTTTTTATAGAATTAAACTTTATTTTAATTAAAATCACTCTAACTATACATAACCCAGGCTGTACGCAGTACACTGGGTAGGCTGTACTTAGTTGGGGTATGACGTCACTCGTCGTTTTCGCGCGCTACATACATTTATAATTTTTTTAAGCCTTCAAATTAAAAAAAAAAAAAATGCAAAACTGTTTTTATGTTTATATGCAACAAAAGGAATATAATTTTAAAAAAAATTAAATCGTGCCTATCCCCTATTGTGACAATATCAAAAAATTTTGAGTAATATCATAATTTCAATTTCTTGTAGCCATCTGTTCATATTATATTAATAAAACTGAATCGTGTAAAAGTGTAATAATCATTTAGTAAATTGAAATGAAATTAGGTACGGCACTGGTGTATTCTTGAGCGTTTCTCGAGTTAATCTTACAGCGTTCATCTGTGAGTACTCAAGTCGTGTTTTGCATTTCGGCGAGCCGATCTAATGTCCGCTATTCTTACTTAATGATTCGGAAACTATTGCCCTGTAAGAATTTCTAGGAGGGATGTACGTTCACTGTTTAACATTTCTTACAAATAAATGTTTTCTTCCTTTAGTTTACAACCCAGGAACTAGCTATTTCTACAAAAAAAATTACGACGAAAAAAAGTGATGAAAATATTTCTTTGTTTAAAATTTTAAGAGATTCAAACAAAGAAAATTTTAATTATAAAGTGAATTATACTAATACTAGCTGGCGTGTCCGATGTCTGTCCTTCCTATTTATTACGGTTTTGTAGGCATGACCAAAAAACCCTTATACCGTCATTTTGTCGTCTGTCTGTCTGTCTGTCTATCTACCTTAGGTACATCAACCAAAACTGTGGAATCCACTAACACGTCTATAAATTTCTTAAAACAAATTTATTTCATTTTTTCAGTTGATCTTTTCAGGTGTTTTGCAGTATTTTCCCTTTGATCTTTAATGCTCTCTTCATTTTGGCATAAATAGCATAGAATTTTCGATCCATATCCTTCTTCTCCTACTGTATTCCCACTGACTTGTTTATTTCATCTTTTCACTAAACCAGTTAAGGGATTTAATCAAATCACTTACTTTCTTTAGGGAAATTAGCCCACAGAGTTGTAATTTTAACATCTTCCGTGAATTGATCATATATTTTAGGGATTTGATCAAATCTCCGTTTTCATCATTTACCTGCGACATATATACAATTTTAACGTATCCATCTATCTACAAAAATTTCCTAAGAACGATAACTTTTGCATTTTCTGTGCATAATTTTTAGTAGAGATTTAGAACAGATTTTTATTTAATTTAAATAGCATTCTGTAGCTCCACCCTACAACAACACAATAGAGCAGCGTTTCTCAACCGGGGGGCCGCGGCCCCCTGGGGGGCTGTGAAGGCTTCGTCGGGGGGCCGCGAAGTCATACAAGATCGAAACATGAAAATATAATAGAAATGCGCTCAATCTTGCAAGATAGAATTTTTATTCATATTTATAAATACGAGTCTTATATTTATATTCAGAAAATATACCTTTCATAACATAAATAATATAAATATTTTATTTATTATTCTATCTAATTACTTATTTTGACAACTAATTTAAGCTACAGGCTATTTCAAACGTTTAAGCGGAACTAAATGGACTAGTAAGTTGTAACTAGCTAACTTTATAATGAGTAAAATGGGCTTTTGCTAAACAAACTGATCAAAAGCAATCAAAATTCAAGTTGTACTTTGAAGTAGGTACGACTTAAAAGTGCAATATTTTTTATTATATTTTTTTTATTACTCTCCGAGCTACAGATAACTCAAGAGTAATGATGCGAATGTGTTTAGATCAAAATATAAGGAACTTTGAACACTTATAAATAAAAATACTTTACTTTCAAGTCGTTATAGGGAATATAATCGGCATATATATTATAGTTTTTTGTCAACCGTAAAAGATACTGAAAAAAATGTTTAAGTAAAAGTTGTTTCTTTTGAAAAACTCTATCCAAATATACTCAATATGTCATACGTTCCCATATAACATTTCGAAACTATCCTTAATATCCTGTACTTCCAGAAAATTTCAATACTACCATTTAATGCTTTGTATAAATTTTAGTTCAAAATTTTTCCCAACTTGCTCACACGTTGCCTTTTCGAGAAAAATCGTGTTCCTTCTATCTCGATACACCATATACAGTCGATTCCGTTTAATTGGGACACATCGGGACTTAAGCATTTTGGCCCAATTAAGCGGCTGCTCCAATTAAGCGAATTTCACATAAAATTAAACAATGCATATTTTTCTTTCAATAATTTTATTTTATAAACTCTTGGACAAAACTATAAATTACATATAACCAAAAAATATAAACTTTTAAGAAAAAATAATAATAAATTCCAAAATAAAATAATAAATAGGTACATACAATTTAATTCAATGCAAAAATGCGTAAAGTGTAGTCTGTTTTTTGTTTTTGTAACATTTCACTTCTACAAAATCAGCACAGGTATTCAGTGCGGATGTAGGGCTCCCTTCATTTCCTTCCTGCATAAAATAACGCTGTAATATTAAATTCTTTGTACATATTTTTTCTTAAGAATAACATAATATGTACTGTGATCTTAAATTTACTGTCCCAATTAAGCGGAATGTTGTTCCAATTAAACATGTAAATTTACTGTTGGTTCCTTGGTTTGGTTTCTGTTCTTTGGTATTTGGCCCAAATAAGCGGCTGCCCCAATTAAGCGGTGGCTTAATTAAGCGGAATCGTCTGTATATATATAGGGGGGCCGCAGACAATATTTATATAATTTCGGGGGGTCCCATGCCAGAAAAGGTTGAGAAACACTGCACTAGAGGATAAAATTGAATTATTAACATATTCTGTATAATTATAAACATATTTCTGATTCAATTTAGTATGTAGAGTGTATTTTTGTTTATGATTCTCGAGCTTTACTGTCAATTCAGAATGTTCTTGAGGGGTAGATTCAATCCACTGTTACCTTCTTACAAAAATACTTAGAAAAAGTTGATCCAGATAAGTAGGACACAATGTCTTCTTACTATAGAATGCACAACGAGATCCCGAACCATAATCGGATATGAAAACTTTTAAATCGGATATACAGGGTGTGTTAAAATTCACATAGTAGCTAGAGAAGTAGGGCATTAGAGTTATAAATATCGGGCGTGCGGGAGATTACGTACAATTCGGTTTTGAACAGCAGGCTATTCTTCAGCTAGTGATTGCTGGGCAGTTTGTGTAATCGACCACTAGTAACGCGTTTAACGCTTGTCCAAAAGGTTTAAACCAGAGGTTTATACTGATAAAGAATTACACGCTAAACTAATGTCCACTTTACTAAATGGCCATTTGAACTGGAAGTATTTCGGGTTAAATACCAAATCAATCACCACATATTCACACTAAACTATTTTATTACGCTAAATATTAGGACAAACATAATTAATAGTTTAGTTTTTAGGGTTTTGTAGGTAAACTAAACTGACACATTTTTTTGTTTGCCGTTTCGTCAATTTCTCTATACTGTCATTTTGTCGTCTGTCTGTCTGCCTGTTCGGTAAAAATTGTAGCCAAACGGCTAAACCTAGAGAGTTGAAATTTGGCATGCTTATACAACTATTTGACCCGCACATAGGAAAAATACTAAATAATCTAAAAAACATATCCCCCTAAAAATATAAACAAATATGTGCTCATCGAAAAAAAAAATATTTTTTTATAATTCGACTAGGGTATCAAATGAAAGCGCTTGGTACGTGGATTAACGATCAAATTTTTATTTTTGCAAAATAAATTATTTTGAAGCGATTTTTGACAAAATTGTGCAAAAAAAAATTTGTCCCACACCCTGTAGCCCAGATGGTTTAAACTAAAAATCTGAAAAAATTCTAATCAATGTATATTGGTGTGAACCGGAATAGTACAACAGGAATTTTTGATCAGATTAAGTTTTTGGAAAAAAAGCATTTTTTGTGATTTTTTGTTAATAATGTACACAAGTTATAGCTTTGTAACACACTACAATGGAACATGTATGTTGGTGTAGTGGTTTTGATGCTGGCGTTTCACCCAAGTAACTCGATCCGAAAGGGATCGAACCCTACGAAAAGAGACAATATTATTATTTATTATTTTTTTTTAAATTTTTATATTGTTTAAATTATTTTTTCAAAATTCTAATTATATTTTGGCAAATATTGCATTTAATTTTTAAAAGCGTAAATTTAATAACCAGTAGAAATTGTTTAAATTATAATTTAATTCTGTTTCAATGTACACGAAATCAGAGGTGCGGAACTTATAACAACCAATGGAAGCCATTGGCGCAATTTTTAAAATTCTTAATGAACCTTGCTATATATTAAAAAAAAAAATACTGCACATATTTAGAAACCTAAATAATGGTGTAGGCGTTCGAATTAAAATTAACAAAAAAAATATTTTAATATAAAATTTGTTTTGGCATCCCAAATAATCATCATTCACTTACTAAATACCTGCAAAACCCTGAAATGTGTGAAAATTCACACTTCACATCCATTTTTTTAGCTCAGTAAAGCTGCATTTAGAGCTCTTAAATCAATAGCTTATGCATTGTAGCTTATAGACTGTTCACTGTCACCAGAAGACGTGAAACTGTTCAGACCTCCAAATTTAATACGCTGTTTGTGGATTGTGCATAATTTTCGAAACTTATAGCTAGTGAGATGTTTTAATGAGACAGACATATAAACACATTGGCTATCGCATTCTATCAGTGACACCGTAGTTATCGAATGCCTTTACGTAACCTAATATAATGTCATCATTAACAAATCTTGCTCAAAATTACAAAGACGGACAGTAAATATGATCAATTTAGGTAATTATTTAGTTAAAATCTAAGACAACAGAATTATAAGAACGATAATACATATAAAACATTTTACGAAGCTAAATAATTGATTTCAAAATTCACAGATGGAGGGTTATTCGTAACGTACTAATTTATAACAGATGTGAACGGTACATGGAACGATAAAAGAATGCATTAAAGCATAACTTAGAGCGACACAACGAACAGTCTATAACCTATTAATTTAAAGAGGTCTGAATGCGGCTTAAGAAACAATTACAGCATGAAGTCGAACCACTAAATGTAAGCAGCGTACAATGTTAAAAATGTTTAACTTAGCTACAATCACAGCTTTAAATTTAATACAATGTATGTTGTGATTGGATAAATTTATTAGAATGTTCTTAACCTTAAATAAAATTGATGTGAAGTGTGAATTTTCACACATTTCAGGGTTTTGTAGGTATTTAATAAGTGTAAGAAGTCAACAGAATACTAGATGTCTAAAACAGTATTTGTTCTATAATCACATCAAAATCAACAGATTTTTGATAATCACTTTTCTTCGTTATCCCTTACGTTACGGTGTCCTTTGGTTGCGGTGTGTACAAATGTACCCCATTTTTATTTTATCGTAAATAAATAATTTATTAATAATTTGTATTCGAGAAATTTTTCATTTCGCGGGACATAATTTTTTGTTTTCGCAACGGATTTCTTGCTTTTCTGGCCTTAACAGCTTTGATAGCTTGTGGCGTGCGTACTGTTCTCGGGCGACCGGATCTTTTTCGGTCTTTTATGTCCCTAGTTTCCTTAAACAATTTAATGCACCGATACACAAACATTTGACTAATGCCGGGTGGACGTAGCGTCTTAAAAATGTTTGATTTTTCCATCTTACATTTATAAAGCGCAATAATTGCAATTCGGTTTTCTTTGTCTGACCATTCCATGGTAACACACAACACAAAATCAAATTCTTTCCACAGTAAAGTAATTTATAGGTTAACTCACGATTATCACCTGTTTAAATTTGGGTGCGTTCATTTGTATTATTTTTATTGGGTGCGTTCATTATTGTAACTGTATTTATGTCCCTACTAGGTAATTTGCACGAGCAAAGTGCTCGTTTTATAGCTGCAAGATTGTATAATAAGGTTCCTGATAGCATTAAAAGTATAACCAATGAGAAAATATTCAAAAACAAGTTTAAGAAATATCTACTAGAACATACATTCTATTCAATCACTGAATATTTAAATTACAAAGCTGACTAGTGTTAAATTTTGCATTCTGTTAAATTGGAATATTTACGTATGTATACATTATATTGACTTAACCTCTGTATTTCTAATGATCACTAACAGGCTCAATAAAATATTATTATTTTTATTATTATTATACCCTAAAAAAGCTTCTTGAGCTTAAAAAAATGATGTTATTAAACCTAAAACCGAGTCGAAATTGACAATTTTAACCTGAACCCGCACCTGAACCTAAATAAATTGAGCTTTACGTTCCTATTCGGAGCACTGTCTTAGACAGTACAATTGTGAGAGTATTAAAATCTTAAATAATTCAATGTAGGATTTTTATTTGTTGCTGTCTGGATGAATGAATGTAGGTATTGCAAAAGGAATTTTATCCAGGACACGCGGCTGTGTGTTCCAGACTCTCTGATAAATATTTCAAGGAAGTTGTCAAGTAACACAGTGATCTCCCGGGAGAGGAAATGAATCTATCGCCTCCTAGGTAAAGTCTAGAGTCTATTTACTCACTCGATATCAAATATTATTCCAATGGCTTTGCACATATTTCAAATATTATATAATTTATGAATTTCACACAATAGAATACTGCATTTTTAATCATGTTTAAACTAGAAATATGAAAGGTGTTCAAAATTACAGGATTTGTCACCTAAAATTAAATATGTATGCTTATTTTCTTATTATTTATATTTATAACTGTTCGTAAGCAGTAGAAAAAGTGTAATAGATTAAAAAAGTGTATGAACAAGACAAAAAACAACATTAAAAAAATATTTATACGCTATAAAAAATAATAATATAACCTGGTAATTCCATAAAAATAAAAAAGAAATATCCCCAATATCACGTCATAATTTAAGTGGGAGAAACAATTAAATAAATAAAATACATGGGCGAGTATGAGTCGTTGAGTGGTCACGGAAAGATTCTCAAGAGTTATATCGTGAGTGGCTTTGCAACTCGCTCGACATCCGCGTATTGTTGGTCACGGACATTCTAGGCGTTAACTTAATCTCCACCAGCCATACTAACAGGCTTTCACACTAAGCTTTTACATCTAAGTGCCTTCCAGATATAAAATACTAAATGTATTGAACACTAACTAAAATAAATCTGTAATTTTTTAATTAACAATAAAATAATTTATTAATTATTATACGAGGGTTACCTTTTATGTTTTTACAAACGACCACTAGATGGAAATATTGAAATGTGTCATTACTATATACGTAAAATTTTACATTTGTTATTGTGAAATCAGTGGCAGCTTATAAATTGACCGAGTAGTTTGTTGACAGTATTTAAAAAAATTTATGTGAAGTGTGAATTTTCACACATTGCAGGGTTTCGCAGGTATATAATAAGTGAAGGCGGCATGCTGAGTGTGTAGGACAAATTTTGCTTTGTAGTAACCACGGCAAAATGAACGATCTTTTTAAAATAATTTATCGTCTGTTAATCTCAGAGCTTTAAAAACAAATTTTATGTTAAAATATTTTTTTGTTAATTTTAATTCGAATACCTAATATCATTATTTAGGTTTCTAAATAAGTGCAGTATTTTTTTTTATATAACAAGGTTCATTAAGATTTTGAAAATTGGGCTTATGGCTATCATTGGTTGTCTTAAATCATACGCTCCGCCCCTCTGGCTTCGTATAAATGACACAGAATGAAAATATAATTCCAATTGGTTATTAAATTTACGCTCTTGAAAATTAAATTCAAAATGTGCTAAAATATAACTAGAATTTTAACAAATTAATTTAAACATAATAAATATGAAAAAAAAAAAACAAAAAATAAAATTGACTCCACAAGCCAGGAACGAACCTGTGTAGTGAATAACGATCCTGTGTGGTTGTAGAGCAACTGAGCCACTAGACCACCAAACGCTTATCAACTTACTGTGTTATAAGAGTATAACATGTATGCATCGTCAACCAAAAAACACAAAAAATGCGTTATTTTCCGAAAACATAATCTGATCAAAAATTCCTGTTGTACTATTCCGGTTCACACCATTATACATTACTTAGAATTTTTTCACATTTTTAGTTTAAACCATCTGGGCTACAGGGTGTGGGACAAAAATTTTTTTGCACAATTTTGGCAAAAATCGCCTCAAAATAATTTATTTTGCAAAAATTAAATTTTGATCGTTAATCCATGTACTAAGGGCTTTCATTTGATACCCTACTCAGAATTTTAAAAAAATATTTTTTTTTTTCGATGAGCACATATTTGTTTATATTTTTAGGGGGATATGTTTTTTAGATGTTTTAGTATTTTTCCTATGTGCGGGTCAAAAAGTTGTACAAGCATGCCAATTTTCAGTATTCTCTCTAGGTTTAGCCGTTTGGCTACAATTTTTACCAAACAGACAGACAGACAGACAGACAGACAGACAGACAGACAGACAGACAGACAGACAGACAGACAGACAGACAGACAGACAGACAGACAGACAGACAGACAGACAGACAGACAGACAGACGACAAAATGACGGTATAAGGGTTTTTTGGTCATACCTACAAAACCCTAAAAAGTATTTATTTATATTACATCGGCCTATTTCTGCAACGAGGCTAATCGCCGATGCCAGGGAGCGAGCCCCTACACCTGGTTGAGGGTGAATGATTGTGAAAATGAGAATAATGTAAACATATTATTCTCGCCCGAATAATATCACCAACGAAGGACGCTCGAACCACCGACCGCCCAGTTCAGAGACTGTTCTACCAGTCTAAAACCGCACGACCACTCCGTTGGCTAAAAAAAGTAAAGTTTGTGAAAAAAATGGTTATTACTCATGAAGGTTTTCGTTGGATGATTTTTTACGATTTTAGTAAAGGCCTACCTCAACAACAATGCATAGATTCGCTTCGTTCAACTTTTGGTAATGAAGCACAATCAGAAAAGACTGTTTACAATTGGTTTGCAGAATATCGTCGTGGTTGTGCGTCCGCCAGTGATTAATCTCGTGAAGGTCGACCTAAATAGGTTGTGATTCAAAAAAACATCGATGCTGTGCGCAAAATGATTGAAGAAGATCGGCATGTGACTTAGCGTGAGATAGAGGCATCCTTTGGCATATCGCAGACTGCAATACATTCGATTTTGCATGAACATTTAGCTGTGAAAAATATCTGTTCTTGATGGATTCTGCATAGTTTCACCGAAGCTCAAAAAAAGGCTCATGTTGATAGGTGTAAGGGAATGCTAAAAAAATTCAACCTAGGCACTGCAAAATCCGTATACAACATCGTTACAGGTGCCCCGGGCGCCAGCTACTTAAGGGGCGCCAGTAATGTATTTTTTTTGTGAAGGCGCTTTATTTCAGGGGGCGCCAAGAAGTGAGGAGTTTTTGTTTACGTCTTCACTTGAAATATAGACGTGAGAACCTTTTCTTTTTTTTAGATCTTCGGTTGAAATTTAGAAGTGAAGACCTTTTTTTAAAGAGGTCTTTGCTTGATATTTTGCAGATGGGCGCCAAAGACCCTCATTTCGGTTCTGCTAACAGCTTTTTTATTTTTTTTTGGAAGGGAGGGGGCGTCAAATTTTTCACCTCCCCGAGCAACATACCCTCCAGCTACGCCATTGTACAGGTTACGAAACTTGGATTTATTCATATGAACCGGAAACTAAGCAACAATCCACTTTTTGGGTCCTCCAAGATAAACCAAAAGCCACAAAAGTTGTTCGTTCACGAAGCACTTCCAAGAATATGAACGTTTGTTTCTTCGGTTGTATTGGTCATGTCGCAACCATTCCTTTAGAGGATCGGAGAACAGTTAATGCTGAATGGTATACAACGATTTGTTTGCCAGAAGTCATCGACAAAATCAGGAAAAACAACCAAAAACGTCTCTTCATTCTTCATCATGACAATGCATATCTAAAAATTTCTTTTGTTCCCCAATTTCAAACAAAAAATGCCTGTACAGCGATTTTCATCACCTCAAGAAACTGTTGAAGCCTTCGAAAACCATGTTTTTGAGATACCAACTTCAGAGTGGAAATCATGTTTCGAGAATTGATTTGAACGCATGAAAAAGTGTATAAATCTTGAAGGTGAATATTTTAAAAAGCAATAAAACAGTTTGTTCCAAATAATTTTTTTGTTTTTTTGTTTTTTAAAATCTTAAAAGGGTATGTACCCACAATCACTTACTTAAATACCTACACAACCCTGAAATGTGTGAAAATTCACACTTCACATCATCTATTTAAATAAATTTCTTTCTTAGTTTTTGTAAAAACTTAAAAGGTAGCCCTCATAAATATCTACAAAACCTTGAAATCTTTAAAAATTCATACTTTTTTAATAATTTTTTAAATTATTATATTTTATCGGAAGTAAGTAAAATATCCCCAAGTGACACTTCGTTAGCGGTTAACTATGTCACAGAGTCCTGCAGTAGCAAGTGCACTTCTAGAGGTGTACTATAGTGGTTAATTAATTCTGAATGAGCGACTAAAGTGCCTTCTTGTACTTTATTATGTTGAAAGTGTGGACGGAAGTATTTGCTAAGTAGTAAGAAAATTTAATACAATGACTTCTTTGCCACAGAAAAATTATATAAATATTTACCTTTGAGAACTATTTGAAGAAATTTAAAATGTGTAACAATACTTAAATATTAAATAAGAACTTCTTTTGTTTGAATAAATGAAGGAAAGACCGAAGATTTAAAATAGAAATAATGGAAATTTGAACCTGTAACGAATAGAAGTACTGGATAGCTAAATATAGATCCACAATATCAAAGAATTTACGTTATCAATGAAAGTTACTGAAACAATGATGTCATATTCATTGTGAAGTTTAGTTTAAGGGTTTTGTAAGTATGACCACAAAAAAACCATATTACGTCACTCATGTGTCTGTATGTGTCTGAACAAATCGACTTGTTTCTAGAGATGACCGAGCATAAATTTGATTATTTTACAGTGATGCATCGTGCGTTTTGCGTGGTTGCAGTACTGCAAGAAACAACGCTTTTGCATCTCTATACACTTTATGCAGTACGCCTTTATAAGGTTTTGTATAACCACCAAAAATCCTTATAAGGTCACTCATGTATCTGTCTGTCTGTACGGTAGAAATTGTAGCCAGACAACTAAATATAGAATAAAATTTGGTATACTTCAACAATTTTTTGACCCACATATAGAAAATCTATAAAGAATTTAATAAAAAACACATTGCGAAATAAATATAAAAAAATCAGCTGTGGCCACCACAGTACCGACCGCCATCACAAAGTACTAGTTTAATTTATGCTGTTTTATCAAAAAATATCTCAAATTAAAGTTGTTAATTATTGCTTTTATAGCAACTTTTGTTAAATAATTTTTTTCGAAATATTTTTCTGTTGTGAAATATTCGCAAAAATCTTAAAACCGACACGAGTAACCTCGCATTTCTAGTTAACGGATTTTTACCAAATGTTGATCAACTCATGCCATTGATGTCAAAAGCTTAAATATGAAGTTTTATAAAAATCCTTTTAGCCGAATTTGCACTGCACGTGTACACGGACCGACAGACAGACAGACAGATAGACAGATAGACACACAGACAGACAGACACACAGACAGACACACAGACAGACAGACAGACATCATGCTAAAACTAGTCAAAACGTTATGTTTGCAATTCGTGGAGAGCCATCGAAATCTCGAAATGTCAAAATCGGTATGATCACAATACCTCCCTTATATATGTTGGCGGTCGGTAAAAATATGTATTTACTGAAAAAGAAATATATTTTTTTAAATTTTGAGGGGGATATCAAATGAAACCTCTTAATGGATGGATAGACAAGCAAAATTTTTACTTTGAAAAAAAAAAATATACACTTTACTTATTAAATACCTACAAAACCCTAAAATGTGTGAAAATGCACAATTGACATAAATATTTTTGATTAAATTAAAGATACCAAACGTCAAATAGGTTGTCAAGTCGCTTTGGTCAACGCTTTTGTCAATGGTTATAAAAAATTGTTGATTTTGATGTATAAAAAGATATATACCTTCAAAAACGGAAAAATTTCGCATCTGTGGACGAAATCAAAATTCACCTGGACAGATTTTTCGAGAGCAAAGACGGAACCTTCTGGAGAGATGGTATTATGAAATTGCCTGAGCGTTTGTCCAAACTGATAGAAAATAATGGACAATACATTTGATAATAAAAATGTACTGTCCTTTTCATACATTCTAATACAGTGTAATTTACATTCTAAAAACAGTTTGTTTTTAGAATGTATATTTTATTGAATAAATGGTGAAAAAAAAAAACGAACGGACTTATGTAACAACCCAATAGATTGGGTAAGGATGCCCCTTCATATGCAACAATTTATTGCTTGGTAAATCAAGAGGGGAAGGAACATCATCGATGATGATCTCCATTTCGGACTTTCGGACCAAAAACAGCCACAACACCCGAAATTCTTAGAATTCTACAGCTGAAGAAGAAGAAAAAAGTAAGATAAAAAAAACAAAATTTTTAAACAAATAATTTACTAATCCAAGTACATAACAATTGATTGGAAATTTTCTTCTAGTAAAAGTTTTTAACTCTCTTTCTTGAAAATAATCTCAAGATATTGAATTAAAATAAAATTGTTTCAAGATGTAATTTAATCTTCTATTAGTATACAAACTATCTAGTTCCCAAAATAAAAAAAATAAAAAACTGCATTACAGCTGCAAAAAATAAATTACAACAGAACTCACTTAGTTAATCGCAATTTAAAAAACTCTCAGTGA
This sequence comes from Liopterus haemorrhoidalis, assembly GCA_963971575.1. Lineage (NCBI taxonomy): Eukaryota > Metazoa > Arthropoda > Insecta > Coleoptera > Dytiscidae > Liopterus > Liopterus haemorrhoidalis. Next base: position 5,421,281 of record OZ020613.1, read on the forward strand.
TTATTGGAAACTTCAGAGAAATACAAACATATTTTTTTTTGTTTATGTTATATCGACGCTTCAAACACGAAAGCGATAACCGAGAATAGTTTCTAGATAGTTCCATAGACGGAGGAAGATACAGAAAATAATTTGATACAGAGATTATTAATAGGAACGTTTATTTAAGTTGGTAGCACTTGTTAGGTGGAGGTCGTTCCTATATTGTCAAGAATGGTAGGGGAAGTCGGCGAAACATTGCAGTTGCGTCACTTGAAACGTCACAAAAAAATGTGATGTGAAATTTAGTACGGTTACATGATATCCATTTAAAGAATGTAATATTTGTACGCCGTGATTCGCAACCTGCTATACAGAACTATTGATGAATGCCTTTTTAGGGTTTTGTAGGTATGCCCAAAAAACCCTTATACCGTCATTTTGTCGTCTGTCTGTCTGTCTGTCTGTCTGTCTGTCTGTCTGTCTGTCTGTCTGTCTGTTCGGTAAAAATTGTAGCCAAACGGCTAAACCTACAGAGTTGAAATTTGGCATGCTTATACAACTCTTTGACCCGCACATAGGAAAAATACTAAAACATCTAAAAAATATACCCCCCTAAAAATATTTTTTTAAATTCTGAGTAGGGTATCAAATGAAAGCCCTTAGTACGTGGATTAACAATCAAATTTTTATTTTTGCAAAATAAATTATTTTAATGCGATTTTTGCCAAAAATGTGCAAAAAAAATTTTGTCCCACACCCTGTAGCCCAGATGGTTTAAACTAAAAATCTAAAAAAATTCTAAGTAATGTATATTGGTGTGAACCGAAATAGTACAACAGGAATTTTTGATCAGATTATGTTTTTGGAAAATAACGCATTTTTTGTGGTTTTTGGTTCACAAAGTACAAAAGTTATACCAATGTAAGACACTCACATACATGGCGTGCGATGGCGACATGCGTTAGGGCACTCTTAAACTGGCTGGAAAACGAAAGGTTTCGAGTTCGAGTACGGAGTGAATTTTATTTTTTCTGTTTTTTTTTTTTGCATTTTTATTATGTTGAAATTATTTTGTCAAAATTCTAGTTATATTTTGACAAATGTTGTATTTAATTTTTAAGAGCGTAAATTTAAAAACCAGTCTTATTATATGATTAACAGACGATAAATTATTTTAAAAATATCGTTCATTTTGCCGTGATTACTACAGAGTAAAATTTGTCCTACACACTCAGCATACCGCCTTCACTTATTATATACCTGCGAAACTCTGAAATGTGTGAATATTCACACTTCACATCAATTTTTTAAACTAAATATGTAACAAAATAATGTTTTCAGATTTAATTTGATAAAAATAAATTCAATTTATTAAGTTATGGTTTTGGACAGATTTGGTAGAAATAAAGACAAATGTAAATATTTCATTTACTGTATTATTTTTATAAGACATATTATATATTAGTAAAAAATAGTTATATTTTTGATATATTTATTTGTTAAAAAAGCAACAACAAATAATTCTTTACATTAGTTATTTTTTTGTTGCTAAATTGCATTTACTAAATCTTCATTTGAAGGTTGGTATTTCGTGCGCTTCAATCCCAAGCAAGCGCTACTAACTTCATCTGCCAGTGGGTTTCTTTTATTGGTTTTAATATTATTTAACGCCGAGAAAAAAGCCGCATTCAGAGCTCTTTAAATTAACACACTATAGACTGTACGTTGTCAAGTTGTGCATATGTTTTTGTACATTGTTTTAACGTTCTACGAAGCGTTTACAGCTCTTGGAAATTAGTCGGTTACAAATAGTCCGACATCTGTTTGTCTTTAAACCAACTAAAATGTTTATTATCTATTATCGTTTTTATAATTCTGCTGTCCTAGATTTTAACTAACTAAACCTAACCTAATTACCTAAATTGATCATATTTACTGTCCGTTTTTGTAATTTTGAGCAAGATTTGTTAATGAATGATGACATTTTGTTAGGATATGTAAAGGCATACAATATCTACGGTCTCTCCGATAGACTGATATAGTCAATGTTTTTATAGTAGTAGTAGTAAAATAATTTATTTGTTGCCTTTCGGCTTAAAATCTATATAAATTGTAACATATATTATTGTATTAATTATTATTTTTTCTGGCCTTCAGCACTGCTCTCATCCAATCCTCTCCTTTTCCGTGGTCTCCCAATAATCTCTAAATCTCGCAATAATCTTTTGCTGTTTTTTAGGCTCTGCCAGGTACCTTGGAACTTCTGTACATGCAATGTATTGGTAGAACTGATTGTACCGGGACTTGGTTATTCTAGTCCATTGCTCTTGTTTCTGCACATCTTTATCTCGTTCCGTCACCATTAGCACTGTTTCTAGCCCAGCTCTTTTTCTCCCTTCGATATCTTCCTTTGATGTGCCATTTCTTGCTAGGAATTCATTTTTCTTCGTTGTCCATTTTGTTAAATTAGTTTCTTTTTCCTTCCAGCACTCTTTTAAAATATTGTTTTCTGTGGTCGCAATATTTTCTTCGAACTTCATTGCTCTTTTGCCCGTCATTATTCTTAGTTTTTCTCTCTTTGTTTCTTCCAAAATAATGTAACTTGGAGTATGTCTGTCTAAGCCCAAAGTCCATTTCAGGTATTGTTCCTGCAATCTTTCTATTTTTTCATGTTCTTGCCATCCCCATATTTCCTGTCCATATAAGAGGCTTTTAACCAGACTGTCAAACATAAAAATTCTTCTTTTGAAATTGTTCTGGAACATTCTTTCTCCCATACTCCAAACTCTTCCCATTACCATTCTTGCCTTTTTTGTTATCTCCTTTATGTGTGTCTGGTCTTCATTGCTCTTCTGAAAAGTATACCCTAGGTACTTGAATTCTTTTACTTGTTCTATATCTTCCCCTTTCCATCTCCATTTGTTCTCGGTCTGTCGTCCTCCTCCCTTTTTAAAGACTAAAACTTTGGATTTTTCCGTACTGAGGATCATCTTCTTTTTGTCCAGGTATCTCTCCAATCTGCTCATCATTTCCTTCAATTCTCCAATGTCAATGCTTTTATATGTATGTCTCATTAAAACAACTCACTAGCTATAAGTTTAGAAAATTATCCACAATCGACAAAGAACAACGTATTCAATTTAGTATTCAAGTCTGAACGGTTGCACGTCTTACCATATGACAAACTTGGTAGTGATAATCTACAAAGTACAAGCAAATACAAGTACAAAGTCAATAGTCTATTGATTTAAAACGGGGACCGTCTTGTATGCATTGCCCCCGTCTTGTATGCATTACCCCCGTCTTGTATGCATTGCCCCCGTCTTGTATGCATTGCCACAATCTTGTATGCATTGCCCCCGTCTTGATTGCATTGCCCCCGTCTTGAATGCGGCTTTAAGTCTCACAAAAATATGTAGAGGAAAAAATCGTGAATAAAGCCATCGCTAGATTTTCTAAAGTGCTAAAAGTGTCCGGTAATCGGTTCCAAGCGCTCCAAATTTACTGTTCGTAGTGGTACTCTTTTCCACTCTTCAAAAGATTTCTTTCCAGATTCTCAAGTTTGAACTTCAAGTCGACTTCAAGTCCAAGTTGCGTTTACTGTTCTTGGTCGAACCGTAAACGAAGCATGTCAACTAAATGTCTTGGCGTGTCACCAGTGACACGCGTGTCATAGGTTTGCCATCACTAAAATAGGCTCTAGGCGCCATCTGGGGTTTAGGAACTTATTATTATAACAGAAAAAATTAAAACTCAACCAACATTTCCATTCCATTTAAAATGCACTTAATTTTATTTTTGTTTAGTTTCGAAATAACTCAGAAAACAAAGTTTCTGTAAAGTGTAGTACAAAGAAACAATTTTATTCTTAAATTCTCTTTGACATTTTCAAAGTTATTCTATCGCAAGTAGCCAATGCTTTATCTAAGTCTAGACCGCATCGTAAGCCACGTATAAAATCCGTTTTAAATTCAGACTTAAAACTTGCCCGGTCCACGTAAATCTATATGTTCCGATTACGAACAATGGACGAAGTATTATCCTCTCTTTGTACAGAAAGATTATACCAGAAAGCTAGGAAACTCCAGAGAATACAACAGACACAACCACCATTGTAAAAAAATATAATAATAATTTTTAACATTCAAAAATATTTTTGATATTTTTAGAGCGTCTTACTAGACCTCCGAATGACAGAGTAGCTAAAAACATCTTCAAAAGAGGAGAACTTAAAACACTCTAAAAATTGATGTGAAGTGTGAATTTTCGCACATTTCAGGGTTTCGCAGGTATTTAGTAAGTGAATGATGATTATTTGGGATACCAAAACAAATTTTATGTTAAAATATTTTTTTTTGTTAATTTTAATTCGAATGCCTAATACCTTTATTTTGGTTTCTAAATATGTGTAGTATTTTTTTTTATATATAGCAACCCAGCAAACATTTTTATACGGGCCAGTACTGGTAAAGCACATACTCCCCGGCATTGAAAGTAATGGGCCAGTACCCCGGTGTCCCCGGGGCCGTTACTGGCCCATTGATGTATCAGTTGCTGGCCCAGCAACGGTAAAGTGCAAAATAATCGCATTAGTTGCAAGATTTATTTCTGATGGTTTTAAGTAAAAAGTATGAGTGAAGAAGAGTGCTTATAAAATGCTGGTAAAGTACTTCGTATAGGCGGAATGCGAAATACAAATGTGAAGTACATTATTAATACTGGCGTTGCACTTACTTTTGGTGCCAGTAATTTACCAGCATAAAAGCAGTTTGCCAGCATTCGGCCGTTAGTTGAATGTTTGCTGGGAAGGCTCATTAAGATTTTGTAAATTGCGCCTATGGCCTCCATTGGTTGTTGTAAGTCATAACCCCGCCCCTCTGATTTCGTGTATTCAATTTCAACACTTCCCACTGGTTATTAAATTTACGCTTTTAAAAATTAAATGCAACATTTGCCCAAATATAACTAGAATTTTGAAAAAATAATTTAAACAAAATAAAAATGCAAAAAAAAAACAAATAAAACAAAATTGCCTGGAGAGCGAAGCAAAACCATAAAAACCGTACACCCGATTCCTCAAACGTTGCAAAACACCTCATCACTAATAACCATAATTGCGAAATAGAAGATTGTTCGGTCATTCACATTAACAACAATAATCAGAAACATACCTTATTTGAACATTTGGAAATTCACAAAAATTTACAATCTGGAATTCCCTTAATGAACGAGCAACTAATATTATACAATAATCCTTTACTAAAAATTAGAATATAATATATTGACCCTTGATCTGCTTTCTGCTTTCTTAATATAATAGAAAATAATTTTTGTATTTGTTAGTTTCTAAAAAACTTTTGAAAATGGCATCATAGCCGAAATATCGAGTATTAAAGAATTTGTGAAACTTAACCTAGTGTTTTAATTTTTATATTTCTATTTAATATGTTTCACCTAGAGATAACGGAAAAATCTGTTCAATCTATTTAAATTTTTTTTTAAATAATTAAATGGAAGCCCTTAGTACTCAAATAACGAATAAAAGTGATTATCAAAGAACTGTAGATTTTGATGTGATTATAGAACAAATATTCCTAGACATCCAGTATTATGTTGGCTTCCTACAGTTACTAAATACCTTAAAACCCCTGAAATGTGTAAAAATTCACACTCCACATCAATTTTCTGATTCATACCGTAAAAGAAAATTTCCGTAGTACTTCTGAGCATCTGCTGATAGGTAACCTTCCATAAACATTTATCAACATACAAACACATTGGTTCATCCAATCACACAGTATCAATCTAAGTTTATATCCCACTAACAGTAAAACTAAACTTGTGCCTAAAACCATAGCAATCGCATGTCTTATTTTGTTGAATTACTGTTTGAAAAACGCTGATCTAACGCCATTTAGCGGTTGCCCTTCTGTGCCGTACATGTAAAAAGACTAGTGAACGCTGTGTGCTGCCCTAATATCAGGGCGGTGGCGTTGGCGGCGGCGTCGCTGGTAGCATCCCTGATAACAGATCTAGAGCCACGTTAAGCGATTACTTGCGCGGAACGCACAGTTTTTATGATTATCTCATGTTCGTTCGCGAGTAGATTTTATCAAACTGCATTTGGGCTAAGCGCCAATTGGGGAAAAAAACTACGAATTTATATGTCTGTATTAAAAATTATAATAAATAAAATGAATAAAAAGATTTATTTTTTTATTAAAAATAATTTTTGATATAGTATTACAGAGAATATAACACGTAAATATGGGAAATATACCTCGTCTTTAACAGCAAACTGAACGTTATAGTTTTCGCCGGAAATAAAAACATTTCAATGCTTATAGTGAGTTTTCTATTGATCTGGCATGTATGCCCTATGCCCTAGCTGTTTTTAGGGTTTTGTAGGTATGACCAAAAAACCCTTATACCGTCATTTTGCCGTTTGTCTGTCTGTCTGTCTATTCGGTAAAAATTGTAACCAAACGGCTAAACCTAGAGAGTTGAAATTTGGCATGCTTATACAACTCTTTGACCCGCACATAGGAAAAATACTAAAACATCTAAAAAACATATCCCCCTAAAAATATAAACAAATATGTGCTCATCGAAAAATAAAATATTTTTTTATAATTCTGAGTAGGGTATCAAATGAAAGCCCTTGGTACGTGGATTAATGATCAAATTTTTATTTTTGCAAATTAATTATTATGAAGCGATTTTTGCCAAAATTGTGCAAAAATTTTTTTGTCCCACACCCTGTAACCCAGATGGTTTAAACTAAAAATCTGAAAAATTTCTAAGTAATGTACATTGGTTTGAACCGGAATAGTTCAACAGGAATTTTTGATCAGATTAGGAACGAACCCTGGAGAAGAGACTATATTTTTTTTTCTATTTTTTTTTTAATTTCTATATTGTTTAAATTATTTTTTCAAAATTCTAATTATATTTTGGCAAATGTTGCATTTAATTTTTAAAAGCGTAAATTTAATAGCCAGTGGAAATTGTTTAAATTATAATTTAATTCTGTTTCAATGTACACGAAATCAGAGGGGCGGAACTTATAACAACCAATGGAAGCCATAGGCGCAATTTTGAAATTCTTAATGAACCTTGCTATATAAAAAAAAAAATACTGCACATATTTAGAAACCTAAATAATGGTATTAGGCGTTCGAATTAAAATTAACAAAAAAAATATTTTAATATAAAATTTGTTTTCGCATCCAAAATAATCATCATTCACTTACTAAATACCTGCAAAACCCTGAAATGTGTGAAAATTCACACTTCACATCAATTTTTTTAGCAATATTAAAACCAAAATCTGTTTGTAAATTTGAGATAATTACAAAAATTGATGTAAAGTGTGAATTTTCACACATTTCAGGGTGTTGTAGGTATTTAATAAGTGTAAGAAATCAACAGAATGCTGGATGGCTAAGACATTTTTTTTTTCTATAATCATATCAAAATAAAAAGATTTTTGTAGGAGGAGTTTGGTACTTTCATGACTTTAGGTTAGCATCACTGGGATAAAAATAGTTTTGTTTATAACCTTAAAATTGCATTTAACGATGGCGTGTCTGGTTGAAGTTTCCACATTAGTTGAACAATGTTCAGTGATCCGGTTTTTGCTTTCTGAAGGTGAAAAACCATCTAAAATCTTTTCTTGAATAATTTTACAGTATGGTGAAAGTTGTATAAATCGCGGAAATTTTTATAAGGGGGTAGAACAGTTTAAAAATGGTCGAACCTCAGTGACTGACGAGCAATGTCCTGGCCGGACAGTTGAAGTGTCAACTCCTTCGCTTGAAACCCGCATTGACGACATTATTCGTGAAGACCGATGTATTACTGTTGAAGATAGCAAAAAAAATTGCAGTAAGTGTTGGCACAGTTTGTCACGTTATCATTGACAAGCTCAAGTACAGCAAAACAAGTGCAAGGTGGGTCCCGAAACAGTTAACGCAACAACACAAGGAAACAAGACTCAAAGTGTGTACAGACTTGAAAGAACGCTATGAAACGAAGGTAACCCTTTTCTAAACAAGATTTTAACGTGTGATGAAACTTGGATTCACCATTTTGAACCAGAATCCAAAAGAAAAAGCATGGAATAGAAGCACACCAGCTCACCTGTCCGAAAGAAATTCAGCACGCAAGCATCAGCGGTAAAAGTCATGTTGACCGTCTTTTTGGGATACCCGAGGTGTCGTCTTTTGTGATTATTTGGAAAATCAGCGTACAATAAACAGTGCCTACTACTCAGATATGATGAACAAAGTAAAGCCAGCAATGAGAGAAAAACGTCGCGGATCTTAAAGAAAAGGCATGATATTGCTTCACGACAATGCTCGCCCTCATATCGCCAACCTGACCCAAGAAACCATTGAAAAAATGGGTTGGGAGATACTACTTCTTCCTCCCTACAGTCCAGATGATAAATATGCCCCTACGCAATAGGGCAAACCCTCCTAAATCAGATGCCGTTTCACTTTTCGTTTCCCATCTTGTGGGGAGAAAGCCTTTAGCCCAAGAACGACACATCCACAGCCCTAATAGCTTGATATATGGATAGATACATCTTGAACTGGAAAAAAAAGTTTGATGATACTGGTTATCTTCTTTAGGATTCGTCTTATTTTGCATAGCTATTCCGAAATGATGTCCTTAATCTGTATCCTTTAAGGAAAATTATATTATTTTAATGCGGTCTTAGATGTTAATTTTATTACAGTTTTATGCTTTTATGTGTTTTATATTTGTATTTTACTACCTCCAAGGCTTTAGAATATTGCATTAAATTATAAATTTTTGTTTTAATAGAATTGCACGGTTTAAAGAAAAGTAAATAAAAGAATGTTTTTAATCCTTTCATTTATATCAGGATCAGTTAAATAAGAAATTTAAAGATATAACTAGATTAAAAATAATTTAATTTTGTAGTATTTAAAATAACAACTAATTAAGAAAAACAACGTAAGAAAAAAGGAAAAATAATAGCATTATTCACTAATTATTCTTGGGGTTTCTTGCCATAGTTTAAACTTGCATTTCTCAAATCAAGCGACCCCTAAATCATATTAATTCGCCACGTTTTTTAAATTTACTACCTTAAATCTGTAGATGTGATTATATATCGTCTTCAATTTTCAAAAATGGAAATGTAATGCATTGAGTAAAACTCGTCTTGGTAAAAATTATAATTTAAGAATTACCGGCCGAGTTTGGTCATTCATATCAACTTCACTAGGTGACAACTTATTTGTTGGAATTTAAAATTGGTTGGATATATTTAAAATATTTTGGTAAAAATTACAAATTGATACATTCAATAGTTTGAAATTGTATGTCATGTTGGTATTAAAACATGGTAAAAAATTTCACTTAAAATGTCATTCCATTTGACATATGTCATAAAGATAAATGATATCATAGTTATAATGATCATAACCAACAATCTGAAGTAGGTTTTACAGCGTAAGGAATATTTTGAAATGACAAATTTACATTTAAAAGTCAGTACTACACTATAAAAGTAACCAAAACAACTAGATCTGATTTGACTTTACAAAAGTGAACGCATTATATTAAAGCGGGCAAACAAATTTTACTGTGTAATAGTTTCTCACGATTTATTTCAAACTGATTTGAGATATAGTGAAAGTACGCTTTTTTCCGTGTGTGTATTTTTTCATGTGCGCTTTTTTCCGTGTGCGTATTAATCCGTGTGCGATTTTTTCGTGTGCGTATTTTTATATTATATAAGTCATTGGAAAATGTATTTTAATAAATGTAGTTGGATCCACTAGTATCTAGTATAGGGCTGCCATAATTGTCGGACTACCGACCGGGACACCCCCCCCCCCAAAAAAAAAAACTTAAAAAAAACTTTTATCGACAATAATACCTTCATTATAAAAAATTGCACAATATTTTAAAAAAATAAAAAAATTTAAAGACAAAAAAAAATAATTAAAGTAGAAATTGATAATAGGTATTCCAAGAGCAAAACGTTGGGATCAATGGTGAATCATTTTGGAACACTCAGTTCGACTGGAAAAATTTGATGTTTTTTTGTGGATGCGTCTTTATCAAATCTAAAATAATATAATATAAATTATTGGGCGTTTCAATTTAATAAAACCAAATAGAACCTTACATTCCATTCTTCTCTTGCCTTTACTTTCTCCCTTCCCCGACTTCAGTGGCTTCTTTATCATCGCTCTTATGATTGGGCAAAGGCCCAATCATACTTCTCCGATGTTTTATTTTTTTGGAGCAGTTCTTTTTCCCCTTTTATATAATTATAGAATTCAATGCATGACATTTTATAACTTAAAACACATTGAATTATGTTTTTCACGGTGTCAATAGAAAGCGAATTGCGCTCATCTGTCAGTACCAGTCAGCCAGTGACTAGCTGACTGGTACTCGGCATTACTCCGGAACATTTCGGACCTCGAATCTGTTATATAATTTATATATAGTATGTATATATGTATATGTACAATATTATCGAAAAATAATTTTTTAATATGCATAAATTTTAAATCGACCGGGACAAATGACTCTTGGACCGGGACACTGGGACACAAACCTCAAAACCGGGACATGTCCCGGTGTACCGGCACGTACGGTGACTCAAAAGGTTACTAATGGGTGTTTTTTTTAGAGGTATAGAACTTTAAATTGCAATAAAACAACGATGGATTATTCGATTGACATGAATTTTTTTTTATTCGAAAGATAATCTTGTGGCATTACATTTTAAATATGATTTCTGGCATATGACCGCCACGGCTGGCTCGGATGTAGTCCAATCTGGACGTCCAATTTTCGATGACTTTTTCCAACATTTGTGGCCGTATATCGGCAATAACACGGCGAATGTTGTCTTCCAAATGGTCAAGCGTTTGTGGCTTATCCGCATAGACCAATGACTTTACATAGCCCCACAGAAAGTAGTCCAGCGGTGTTAAATCACAACATCTTGGAGGCCAATTCACAGGTCCAAAACGTGAAATTAGGCGGTCACCAAACGTGTCTTTCAATAAATCGATTGTGGCACGAGCTGTGTGACATGTTGCGCCGTCTTGTTGGTATGATTTAATGTAATGCCACAAGATTATCTTTCGAATAAAAAAAAATTCATGTCAATCGAATAATCCATCGTTGTTTTATTGCAATTTAAAGTTCTATACCTCTAAAAAAAACACCCGTTACTAGTAAACGCTTGTCAAGACCTGACAAAGCCCAAACACTTAGCCTAAAACTATTCCAATCTTTCTCCAAATAAGGATGTATAGATTGTTACAAATTTTAATTTAGATTGTCCGTTTCGTATAAGAAATTTGAAAGAACAATTTTGTTGTACCTCCCATTAAATGAGAAATAAAGTAGAGAAAACATCTCTCAAGAGACAAGAAGTTATTTCTTTGTGTAGTATTAGTACTTAACCCTTCTTGAGGCAAATAAAAACATAAAACCACATATTATTATCTGTTTTTCTAGGGCACAAAGGGACATTAGATATATATTCTACATTGGCATTTGAAAATGTCTCGAAAATAATATATTACAAATTAGGATCGTAAAGGAAAACATTTAACGACCATTTTGGTGTTTGGAGAATCGACTAATGCACACTCGAAACGTAGGATTCTCGTTCGTAGACGCTGAACTGGTACGTGAAACTGTAGGCCATTTCGTCAACGATTACCACTCGCACATCCCAGGGTTCAGGGGTGACACTACCCAAACCTGAACCCTTCCAAACGATCGAGTGTTGATAGCGAAATGCTTTTGTTTTCAGATACGACTACTATACAATAAAAAACAGATTTTTTTCTGTATAATTTAAATGGAACTTTTATGTTACTAAAAATAAAGTAGTGCCAACCTTAAATAACTAAATGTATCGTATAGTAAAGGAAAGAAGAGTTTGTAAAATTGGATAGGATGAAAATGATGGGTAACAATTTTTTAATACACATATTATGTATTTCCAAGATCTACAAGTATAATCCCCACAGTTTAAAAATTTCTAAAAGAAGACACAATAAAGCCTATGTTTATAAATTTGGGTTAATATAACAGAGACAAATAGAATAAGTTGAGATAGAAATCTATTTTTCTACAGTGTAAACTTTTCCACGTTCTTGCCCAATCTAAAACAAGATCGAAATAGCTCCTACCTTGCCCACACTCCATTCTTAAAAAAATTGATGTGAAGTGTGAATTTTCACACATTTCAGGGTTTTGCAGGTATTTAGTAACTGAATTATGATTATTTGGGATGCCAAGACAAATTTTATATCAAAATGTTTTTTTATGAATTTTAATTCGAATGCCTAATACCATTATTTAAGTTTCTAAATATGTGGAGTATTTTTTTTTTTTTATATAGCAAGGTTCATTAAGATTTTGAAAATTGCGCCTATGGCTTCCATTGGTAGCTTAAAACATAAGTTCCGACCCTCTGATTTCGTATATTTATTAAATTTACACTTTTTAAAATTAAATGCAACATTTACCAAAATATAACTAGAATTTTGATAAAATAATTTAAACAAAATAAAAATACAAAAAAAAAAAACAGAAAAAATAAAATTTACAGGAATCGAACTGTAGTTTGTAAGTTAGGAAGCGAGGACGCTACGTACTATGCACTATTTATTTACTGTGTTACATAGCGAATTAAATATTTAACATATTTTAGTTAAAAACTCAAAAATGCGTTATTTTCCGAAAACATAATCTGATCCAAAATTACTGTTGTACTATTCCGGTTCACACCAATGTACATTACTTAGAATTGTTTTCAGATTTTTAGTTTAAACCATCTGGGCTACAGGGTGTGGGAAAATAATTTGTATTGCAAAAATAAAATTTTGATCGTTAATTCACGTACTAAGGACTTTTATTTGATACCCTACTCAGAATTTAAAAAAAAAAATTTCAATGAGTACATGTTTGTTTGTATTTTTAGGGGGATATGTTTTTTAGATGTTTTAGTATTTTTACTATGTGCGGGTCAAAGAGTTGTATAAGCATGCCAAATTTCAACTCTCTATAAGGGTTTTTTGGTCATACCTACAAAACCCTAAAAACTGCATTTTATGTGAATTTGTCATTACTACACTAATGCGTATTGATTTTGCTGTAAAAGTTTAAAGCATGTCCCAAATTAATAAAAGCATGTTCCAAAATTTAAAGCGATGTTTAAAAATGCTCATAAATGAAATTCAAGTAGCCATAGAGTGATGAAAAGGTCTGGTGACCGCAGAAAGCATCGTTCCTCGCAAATGGACAAGTATATTCATAGCTGTTCAGTCGAGCATGCATTCTTGGTGGAGCGCAGTCCCACTCAGCCAGCGTCGTACAAACAGGAAATTTTAAATTCCCCTGTTCATATAAATTTTTACGATATATGAACCCCCAAACTCGTTAATATCCCCTTATTTTTCAATATCTTCTACATATTCTTCCACCGTATCATTCATTGTGACATCTAACGTAGATAATAAATTTTAACACAAAATTAAACTACCTACCGCGTCCATTTTATAAGCAAGATGTTAAAATCTTAACGTCAAAAACTAACGTTAATTTTTTGAACACCATTTTAAACGTAAATGCTATTCTCTAGACATATTTGTATTAAAATTTTTACGCGGCGGCGTTAAATTAGCCAGTTAATGTTCTACAATAAGCACCAACCAAAACGATGACTTGAAAAATTAACGCTGGTGTTTATTTTGCAAAAATGGCTGATCCTATTTTAGTAAATGACATGTTATTAATAGAAATTGAATAAAATACAAGATTGTAAGAATATTAATTGTTATAAGACAAAATTTTATATTACTTTTTAAAGTGAATTCTTTACAGCAGAGCTTAGAATGGTCCTTCGTCATTTTTGTGATACAAGTAACCCTTTTGTTACCAGACGCAAGTTCAAGAAATTGTATAGAATGGAAGTAAATGGAGTATTGAAGAGCAGTTTTGGTTTTTGTTGACACACAGAACTTAAAATTATAATCCTCCGAAAGCTAGAAAAATTACTTATGCCGTATTTACAATATCGCAGTACATTTTAATGGTGTATTATTTGAAGAAACAATTGATTACAATGGTAATGAAGATCACAACATGTTATTCCACATAATCCAGGTTGTAACTGTTCGTTTGTTTTGAATTTCTTATGATTAAAAACGTTTTCTTTCAGGCATTCAAACAAATGGTAACATGTTAGAATCTTCTTAACCAGTTACCATTTGTTACCACACGAATTAGAAAAAGCGTAATAAATCAATTAACTATTTAATAATTAATATTAAAAAACACCTTAATAAAAATAAAATAATTTCACATTTTATTGAAAAATTAGAAAAGCTGTTACATTGTAGTATATAAATTGACTAAATAAAAGTTGAATATAGTTATATTAAATTTTATTTAACGTACTGTGTAAACCAGTTATAATGAGTATCACAGGACCAAACATGTCTGTACAATTTTTAAAATAAATTTCGCCACGGTGAATAGCTATATTTGCACCAAAATATTGGGTTAAGATTTTATTGGCTTTTGACACTTAAAAATGTTAGAACTCAACGTAATAGCGCACGCGCCTGCAAAAATATAACCTCTTCACAAGGTATTTTAACACCTCGCGTTAACAAATATGATATTAACGGTTAATCTTTTTACGTAGAAAAATCGACTTAAAATTGGGGTGCGTCTTATGATCCGAAAGTATAGGTGCTTTGTTTAAAAAGTGTGCGATGTTAGTGTGGAATCAATTCAGAGCGCATAAAACAGAATCAACCAAGAAAATATAATAGAAATGAATACAGAATTAGCTGTCATTTCTGGAGGCCTTACAAGTCAACGACAACTCTTGGATGTGTCGATTAATAAACAATTTAATAATTTTATACGGAAAGAGTGGGACAAACTGATAATAAAGCCAAATCACGATGTTACAGGAAAACAGGACGTATGAAACGGACGACAATTTCAGAAGTACCTGAGTAAAAAATGCATAGGAAGCTGTAAATGAAAAGACGATTATAAAGTCTTTTAAGAAATGCGGTATAAGCAACGCATTGGATAGTATCGACGATGACTTGGTATTTGAAGAGATTGACAACAAAAGTTTAGAAGAAAATAATATGAACAGTGATATTAGCGAGACGAGTGATAGTACAGAGAGTGAAGATGAACAGAATGTTGCTGGTACAAGTTATCGTAATAATAAATATTTTTTTAAAAATTGTCTCACAAATTTGGGGTGCGTCTTATGGTGTGAAAAACGCGGTAATAATAATAGGCTCTTTATT
Source organism: Liopterus haemorrhoidalis (assembly GCA_963971575.1). Classification (NCBI taxonomy): domain Eukaryota; kingdom Metazoa; phylum Arthropoda; class Insecta; order Coleoptera; family Dytiscidae; genus Liopterus; species Liopterus haemorrhoidalis. The sequence continues at coordinate 5,436,616 of OZ020613.1, forward strand.
ATTATTAACAAATGGGAGACGGAGTCTGGGGCGATCAAGAAAACTTCGAAATTATATGATGCAATGTCTAGATAGATGATGAATTTTTAGTAATGAGTTTTACACGATCTTATTTAATTTGTCGGCTGTAATTATTTGTGATGAATTTGTTGTACGCCAATGCAAATGTGCATAGCTCGGTTGTGTTCCGTTTGGTGCTTGTCGTTTGGCCCCAGTTCGCTCGACCTATTGAATTCAAGATGAGTTGCCCTCTCGCTTCTAGATCATTTTCTGAAATTGAGCAATTGCTCTCTGAGCTAACAGCACCACTGCACGTTTATTGAATTTCATACTTGTGGTATTGAGTGTGTGTCCCTCAAGATGAATATACAGCTTCATAACAGAATATTCAAACTATATTGATTATATTTGGTATGGAGATCAAATCAAAATGCACCAGTCAGTTAATTAAAAAAATATGAACACGACCTTATTTCAACAAAGTCAATTATGATTATAAATACATAGCCTGGATGTTCGATAAGAAACCGAAATAATGATCTGACTAGGGGAGTGTTTCTCAAACTTGTTCAATCACGGGTTCCCTACACTGCAAATCTCAAGTGAGTACTAGTACTCATTTAAAGTGCGTACATTGCTTGTCCTCGTTTTTACTCACGTACAAGTGAGTACTTTTGTACGCACTTTAAATGAGTACTAGTACTCACTTAAAGTAAGTACTAGTACGCGTTTTAAATGGGTAGTGGAAAGGAAGAGAGGGTAGTAATACGCACTTATAGTGCGTACATAGGTATAAAACTCTTTTCTTGAGTGACGTCACAATAAAGCTTTAAAATTCAGGAAAAGTAAAAATGTTGATTGAACATCAGAAAAATTGTTTTTAAATTATTATAATCAATAATTTATACACTTTTTTGCCAATTTTCAATGCAATCCTTTTCCAGAATTTATGAAGCTTCATATTTTTCTGTAAATAATAAAATGCGATTATTATTATTTCTTGAATATATTTATTTAAAAAAATTTCAAACGTTTCAGATATTACAACTAAAATAATCATAATGATTAAGTATAAGTATGAACTTAGTTATCATCTAAAATTCAATAAATTATTCTAAACAATTTCTACGAATAATAGAAGATAAAAATTATGATTTTCTCCTTAGTTACATTTTGAAACGTATTATTTTAGTATCTAAAATATAATGTAATTGTCTCGGTAATTATGTCGTATAATAGAATCAATGTTAAATCTTTAAACATATATAGAAGGTACCTGAATTAATCTGAGCGCATTTATTCCTAAAATAATGCAATCATCACATGTGCTATTATTATATCGCATTTAAATTAAAACTGCATATTTGTATAACTAACTTTGAGGCTTCCGAACCTTCTTAAACAAAAACTATGCAAAAATAAATTCTGGCTTCAGCAGCCTCTCAATGCTACATTTCACTTTATTATTATTATTTTTCACTTTTACTTAAGTTTAAATTCACTTATTAATCAGCAGATACTTTGGCACTTTTTTTTTTAATTTTTAATTGTCTAATAAACGTTAATATTGTACTATTATTTGGTTGTTTAGTTTTAAAGAGCTTATATGACAGGAAATTTAATATGTTAAGTTAGGTTACTCATACATAACGCGTATTAAAAGGACGCATTTAAAATGAGTATTAGTACTCACATATAACGCGTAGTTTCAGTTCCGCTTTAGAAGTGAGTACTTGTACTCGTTTTACGTGAGTATTTTGAAGTACTCATTTATAACCAGTACTAGTACTCACTTCAAGTGCGTACACTTATCTCCTTCTTCAAAGTGAGTACAAGTACGCACTTTAAATGAGTAATATAAAAAGTACTCATTTAAAAGGAGTACTATTACTCACTAAGATTTGCAGTGTATAATCCACGAAACGGTTATTACGCATTAATAATAATAATATTATTTATTATGTTCAAAAAATGTTTAACATTTATACAATCGTAAATATTGTGGTACGCCTTCAGAACGAGTTTGAACTTGCTAGAGTAATTTTGCTGGCCGAGTTTTTGGCCAGTAAAGACATTCCTGTGGCTCCTCAGCCTCCTTATTCGCCTGACTTGAGTCCTTGTGACTTTTTCCTCTTCCCAAGATTCAAAAATCACCTCAAGGGACGTCATTTTAGGACACTCGAAAACATTCAAACGTCCGTAACCAGTATCCTAGTTCCAGCACTGCTATTGGGATTGGAAGAACCATGTCCAGCGCTGTGTGGCTTCCCAAGGAAGTTATTTTGAGGGAGACAATATTGAATTGTAATTCTATTCGAATAAAAATAAATAAATAAATAAAAATCAGTCCGGTTACTTAATTTACACACCCATATATAGAGTTTTCTACGGCTGGCGCAATTTTCTCTCCATCTCTTTTAATATAAAGACATCTTTCACAATGTTATGGAACCTTATTCTGATGAGTTCATGCCTTTAAAACATATTTTTCAGCATGATAATGACCCAAAACATTCTTCGAAGTTGGTCAAAAAATGGTTCGAGGATTCACAAATTAACGTAATGACTTGGCCGTCACAGTCACCCGATTTAAATCCAATAGAAAACTTTTGGGAGATTGTCGACAGAAAGATTAGAAACAAAACGCATTCAAATATTGAAGATTTGTTTAAAGCTTTGTAGGGTGCCTGGTCTAATATTGAATATTGAAGATTTGTTTAAAGCTTTGCAAGGTGCCTGGTCTAATATTGATAATGAAATGATCACGAAATTATTAGAATCAATGCCGAAAAGATGTCGGGAAGTTATAAATACTGGTAGTTACTATACAAAATATTAAAAATGATCTGTTAATAATAATTCATTCTCTTAATTATTAAAAAAAAAGATTTTTTAAGAGTAGTTGCTATTTTTTTGTCTAGGTAAAAATATTAAATACTATAAAAAAAAAGTAAAATTTACTATTAAAATTTAATTTTTTACTATAATATATGTAGAGGATTGTTCAAGGTAAGAATTACATTTTTTTAATTATAAAAATATTGAATAGAATAAAAATAAAAGAGGATTATCAAAAGTTGCTATCTTTATGGTCAATACTGTATGTATTTTGTCATTAATTACATATTTGTTTATATTTATCTGAGGATGCTTTTTTTGAACTTTCAGGCTCGGTCTTTCCACCTTCAGATAAAGTTCCAGGTAACTATCTGATAGATAAGGTTATTTATAACTTCATCTGCTGAATAAATGTCATCCCTTCTTTCTATACAAATGTATCTATCGGATAGTTATCTAACGGATAATGAGACTGACGTATTGGATTCACTGACTGGTATTGACATTTATTCAGCGGATGAAGTTATAAATAACCTTATCTGTCAAATAGTTACCTGGAACTTTATCTGAAGGTGGAAAGACCGGGCCTCAGTATTTTTAAAGAGTTGGATAAGCATACCAAATTTTAACTTTCTATGTAAAGCCGCTTGGTGACAATTTGTACCGTACAGACAAACAGACAAACAGACAAACAGATAAACAAACAGACAGACACATGAGTGACGCTATAAGGTTTTTTTGATGGTCATACCTACAAAACCCTAAAAATGTACTAAATGAAATGACTGATAATTTAACTTCACCGATTTTACAAGGGCTTTTACGACGATGATTTTCTATTAATTGTTTACACGAGATTTGATATAACAATTTTGTATATAATTACCCTGGCAACACTTTACGCAACTAGTGCCTAAAAGTGCCATTTTAAAAACAGTAATACGTGCGTAAAGTGCATACTTTACGCTCTGTGGTAGGAAAAATATTTATTGGTTTGTATTTATTATAGGAATTATTTTAAATTAATTGAAAAGTGTCAGTATGTGTTCACAAACACTAGATTAGACTGCGAAATAAAGTTTTTTCTAGCTGTACATATTCTTGTAACTAAAATTGATTAAAAGTTTGCAGCTAGGCTATATTATTTTATTTTTTTGTGGTTGAAAGTATTCATATAACCTAGATATCTTTGTGTGGTATTGTAACAGTGGTTCACCTTATTTTTATACATTTTTATCTGCCACAATTCACAGTTCTATGACTTCCTGTAAAAAGCGTAGTGGTAGACAAAATGTCTACAGTTCACATTGCCAAAAACTAATAATTTCTCATGTTTACTATCTATGCCGTGCCGTAACGTCACAAAGGGCGCTCCCTAACGTTAGTTATGTGGCGTACGGTTCGAGGGGAATCTTCTAACAACATGTGTTGTGGTCATTTTGCCCAGTTGGGATATGCTGTGTCTGAAGCTTTATCGGTGCTTAATTATATTCAATTCTACGCGTATCTGACCTTTAGCACAAAGCTGTGAATTCGCTAAGTGCCTTACTTGCCCTTCTTACACTCCCTTTACTCCTCTCATCCGCCCTATGTATTAGATTGGATAGTAATTTGTTACATCATTTTGATAATAGACAAATTTTCAATTTAATTTTAAGGGTTTTGGGACAAATTTAACAAATTAGGCACTGTTCTTATTAGGACAGTGGTTTCATCAGCTATGCCACACACCTGACAACTAACCTTACTGTAGATTAATTGTACGTTCTACCATGAGTTCAAAAAGGAATTACATAATGGTTGGCTATGAAAAAGAAAAGTAATATCAACAGCAAGCTTTAGAACAGTGTTTCTCAACCTTTTATGGCATGGGACCCCCCAAAATAACTTAAATATTGTCTGCGGCCCCCCAATATATATATATATATAGGCTTACCATAATTATGAAACTCTAAACCGGGACAAAAACGGGAGCTTGGGCAAAGGAAAAAATTTAACCACAAAAAATTGTTTTATTATTAAGTCTTACAAAAGAAATATGCAGATGGTCTGCTGCAGCAGAAAGTTAATTATTTTATTTATTGTACCAGTACAACAAATATTTTTAAGAGCAGGTTCTAACTTATAAATAGTTGTTGCTATACCAATATAATTCAATATTCTTTTTGTCAATAATCGGGATTTATGAAAATGATTTAAAAAATAGTTTTGTTTCTCTAGTTATAGCCGATAGTGTATGAATTTATGTGTTTCTATATTGTCCATAGAAGCACATTCTACATAACAATGACTTACATTATAAAATTAACAAAAATTTCTACAAATACCTTTCCAGTCGCTCCAATTTTGGTCTGCATGAAATCCAAACACTTAAGTCCACACTATAAAACACTATTTCAAGTATTTTCTGCACTTTTATCACTTAAAAATAACTAAAAACGTCAGAAAAAATTAAGACGCCACTTGCAAAAATCACGTATCACTACATATCAAGATGGCTAATCATGATAAAGCTCATTAAGGAATATAGTCATTAACAATTAATACATAAGGAACAGAATTGCTTAAAATAATTCTTTATGAGAATAAACACATATATTAATATTTTATCAATAGTATACAGGTGGTTGAAATTGAACTACCGGGCCCAATACACTATTTTTTTATTATTGAAGTGCGTGTTGGGTATAATTGGATAAAACTTTTGAAAAAAAAACAACTTTTACATAAACATGTTTTTAATATCTGTTACGATTACCTATAATGATAAATATAATTAAATATTAAATATTAATACGATTAAAATAATATCCATGTCTCAAGAGCGCCTAACATCGCTCCCCGTTATTTCAATTGAACATGAAATCGGACAGAATATTTATAACGATAATGTAATAGATAATTTTGTAAATAAGCGTATCAGATTAAAACAATTGTAAATTTTGGTAAAACTTACAATTGTTTTAATTTTTATTTTTTATTATAAATCAGTACTAATGTATTGGATCTTGTTACTTACGATTTCTACGTTCTGCGTCTACGTCAGTTGGAAACCAGCCTTTAGCCTGTACTGTTAACTTTTTACAAACTGTTTATACTAGATTTAACTCTATATATTCATTCTAAACATGGATGTAAAACTTAAAAGATAATTTATTATTTCCAAAATCTGCCGGTTAAATAAATACAAAGATGTCACTGTTTTGCCTTAACCTTCATCAAATTTTCTAAAGGCTCATTCAACACATTTGCACTTCTTAATCGTAGTAAAGCCTCTACATAATGTTATCTTCGTGTATTGTTGTACCACCAAGTCCATCTTTCGACACAACGACATCCCTTCAAAAAGCCGAAACTTTGCTACAGTAAATCAATAAGATTTATGACTAAGGAGCCATGAGAATTTATTATTTTTTGTGAAAAAAAAAATTCTTACCTCGAAAACAAGCGAAGAAACTTATGATTTTTTTTGACGATATTTAATACTGTAATATTTTTCATATAAACTTGTGAGAGTGTAATTTTTAGAAGTAAATGAAAATTTATTTTCTTTTATCCCTAGCTCACGAATTTTCTTCTTAAATTTGTGTGTTTTTGTAGAATAAATATTATTAAGGTAGCTCTCAAAAACTCGTAAACTTTAGAAACCGATTAGTGATGAGGGAATATATATATTTTTTAATATTACTTGACTGACAGAAATAACTGTTCTTAAGCGTGTTCTACATTATACAATTCTCATCAAATTTTCATACTTATTTCTTTGATTAGAACTTGAACTAGAAATAAATCAGTGAAATTGTACAGTGTAGAACACTGCATGTAGTTAAGGTCAACTTTATTCAAAACTAGATTTGATCCAACTTTTCTTGAAAACACATCCAACTTGGAACTCGGTGCATGCGCAGTAGACACTTTTAACAATAGTACCAACATTAAAATTACGCTTGTAAATATTTTGTATTACCACTTGTTTAATAGTGTTTTGTTGATCATTGGTTTGAATAAGCGAATATATAAATTGTGTTTTGTACGTAAATCAGTAATTTTACAAATCTAATAGCTAGGTTATAAACACTTGACAAGATATGAATTATATTTTTATGTTGGTACTTTAAATGAACGTTTCAGTTCATTTAAAGTGTAAGAATTTCATTCTCTATCAAAAAATTGAAAAATAAATTGTATTAAAACTTTGACAACTTCTAGTTCAAAGAAAAAAGTTTAGAAAATTGATGAATAAAGTATAATGTAGAACACGCTTTATTATAAATTAAAATTGATGTTAAGTGTGAATTTTCACACATTTCAGGGTTTTGTTAGTATTTTGTAAGAGATAACAAATAGTGGATACACTTTAAAAAAATTGATATGAAGTGTGAATTTTCACACATTTCAGCGTTTCGCAGGTATTTAGTAAGTGAATGATGAATATTTTGGATTCCAAAACAAACTTTATGTTAAAATATTTTTTATGTTAATTTTAATTCGAATGCTTAATACCATTATTTAGGTTTTTAAATATGTGCAGTATTTTTTTTTTATGTAGCAAGGTTCATTAAGATTTTGAAAATTGCGCCTATGGCTTCCATTGGTCGTTTTAAGTCATAACTCTGATTTCGCTCTGATTTCGTGTATTCAATTTCAACAATTTCCACTAGTTATTAAATTTACGCTTTTAAAAATTAAATGCAACGTTTGCCCAAACATAACTAGAATTTTGAAAAAATAATTTAAACAAAATAAAAATGCAAAAAAAAACAGAAAAAATAAAATTGCCTTGAGAGCGGAGCAAACTTAAGTTTGCAAATAAGAACGCGAGCATGCTTGTTCACTGTCTTAGATAAGTTATTAAATATTTTACGTAGTCAAGCAAAAAAAACAAAAATGCGTTATTTTCCGAAAACATAATGTGATCAAAAATTCCTGTTGTACTATTCCGGTTCACACAAATGCACATTATCAAAAATTCGGTGCAAAATTTGATGTATAGATTATCTCTAATTTTATTTCAGATTATTAGCTTAAAGTCCATTCTACATTATACTTTTTTCAATACTTTTTTCAATACTATCCAACTCTGACGTCATTTCAACTTTTGATATTACAGAATATAGTGGGGGGAAAAAAATAAGAGACAGTGATAAATTTTATACCTTCCATCTCTTATTACTTTTCATTGCCAACTTAAAAATTTTTAGGTTCAGATGGCAGACAACAATTTGGTTATAGTAAACCAATTTATAAATATTGTTTAATTGTGCTAAGTTTATATTTAATTATATGATCTAAATAAACTTCTTATCAACTTAATAAACTACGAAAAGTTAAGTTGTAAACAAAAACTAAAAAGTTGGTGTTGGTACGACGGAAAAGTACAGAACTGTCAATCGAAAATTTGATCGGAGGTAGTTTTGGATGACAGTTCATTTTCAATTTCATTTGGTAAAATAAAGATTTTTTTTTTTAAATCTCGTCTTAAAATTTAAATTTATCAATTAATATTAATTATTTAATATCTCACTGTCTCTATGATTAAATAACTGGCTGCCTCTTTTAATGTGTTAATAATTGCATATACATATGAGTTCAAGAATTGAACCCCTGGCTAGTAATTTCAGGCCTATGGCTTCTCTTTTCGTACTGTCTGTGTTTTTAAATAGTGCAGAAGCAGTGGTAAAAGACGAATTTAAAATTTTCACCTGTGTAAAAATACCGACCGCTAGAGATCTGATTACCTGTAACGAAATCCTTTAAAAAATCTCTTAATGCTTTTATGAAATAATCCATATGTTAAATGTTTTTCCAGCATTTAATGTCGTAATGGTAAAAATAGCTGGGAAATCCGAATTCTACCCGTGTCTCTCACATAACCGCCAGAGGGCGAGTCCCGCAGATAAACCGGGAGTTTCCGCCCTTCCACGGTGGAGAATCAACACCCTTCTACCCTCGATGCCCTTTTAAACCAACGAGTTTTACCCTCTACAAAAATTTAATTGAATTTAGGTGGTAGATTAACTTTGCTGTTTTGTTTTAACCGATGGCTCTCAGTAAAAGAACCTTTTGTACTTTTTTTAGGATTATTTTAACTTTGTGCTTTTGATTGAAATATTTAATGCAGATTTTTAGATAGCTTTATTAAGGATAAAATATTACGCGTAAAATTTTATAATTTTAAAGTGTTACTTCTGATTATAAAATATTATTTCATTCTTTCTTATTTTTGAACAAGTGGTCGGTGTGAATTTTATACCAACATAAATTAGTATAATCATGAACTTGAAGGTTTATATTTTTTACCCAAAAAATCCCAGAGCTCAATTTAACCCCGTCCTCACACTGACCACGTCAGGCAGGAAACCTTTTTCTTGTTTTGTGCCATAATTCAATTTTTAGGTTTTTCTTATATTTTTAATTTAAACATGTATTCTTTTAAACTGTTCAAAATGTCTAATGATCTTTCTTGGAAGAAGATTTTAGTGTCATCCACATACATGTTGCAGGAGGAGGAGATACATGCTTGTAAGTCCGCTACATAAATTAAGAAAAGCAAGGGACTAAGAATAGATCCTTGTCGAACACCACTAAGTACATTCCCTTGTTCCGATAGCATGTTGCCAATTTTTCCTTGAAAAATGAGTGGATTAAGAAGGCTTTGACCCAATGTAGTAGTTTTCTACGTATGCCATAATGTTTCAGTTTGTACGAGGGCATATTTAAAACTAATTCCTCCATGGCTACTTTATTAGTAATTGATAATTGGTTTACATATAAATGTGAAATAATAGTATAAACTGTCCTCTACGTACTGATATATTCATATAATCGCCATTGACAGTAATGCATTTACACCAACGTGGTACGAGTTTTTCAAGTCCGTCACAGAAAAGGTCTGAAGACTTCCCATGGCACCATTTCCGCACTTCCACTATCACCTCTGCATCCGAAGAGAAACGATTGCCCTTGAGATGTTCCTTAAGCTTTGGAAATAGGAAAAAGTCACAAAACCTCATGAAACCCAAACTTCTCCAGTGCTCCTGTACTGCAGCACATTGCAGATAATGTGATGTACTCTTTCATGTGAAATGCCCACCCTGTTGGCTATGTCAGTTTGTTTACACCGTCGATTCTCACGAACCAGTTCATCCACGAGAGCCATCTGCCTTTCACCACATGCAGACACTGATTGGCCACTGCGTACCCGATCATGGACATCCGTTTCAGCAGGACTTGCGTCTTTCACAGTCCTTACCCACCTCCTAACCGTACTCACATGAACACACGCCTCACGGTAGACGGCACTTAACCTTCGATGGATATCATTGGGCGCTACACCCTCCGCAGTAAGAAATTCAATGACAGCTCGTTGTTTTAACCGCACATCCATGCCGGCCGCCATGTTTAGAACTTTCATGCGTAAACTCGATGTTGCTGAGGATCTCCGCTAGGAGGACTTATGTACAGATACTTAAGGTAAATGGCAAACCACTTTTGACACGATCTGGCCCGTCATTATAAAAGTTATGGTCATAGAGGCATTAGTTTTCAATATGCCCTCGTATAACAATCTTCTGATTGGAAATTTGTGGGACGCTCTGATGAAATCTAAATAAATAATATCCAGAGGCATAGATCGATCAGGAGCCTTTGCCCAAAAGTCGGTTGGATTAATGACATAGAATTATCAGTCGTGGAAGCCACCAGAAATAAATAAATGTTTGATCTCTTCAGAAGTTATTTGCACCGAATTTTCTACAAAGAAATGTTTCTTATACAAGGGTAAAGTTTTCAGGTATAACATTTCATAAATTTAACACAATTACCGAATACATATTAATGTTTAAACTTTTAAATAAAAATAATTAAGCAAGTTAAAACTTCTCCACCAATTATCTTCAATAGAGTCTTGTAAATTTCTGAAGAAGATAATATTCTCTAAAGGCATTTAGCACGATTAAGTAATGCAAATGCAATATAAAGGATGTGAGAACAAGCGGAAGTAGAGTGAGAAAGAGAAACTGAAACAAATGAACGACACGTCAGATTAGATTAGTCACCGGTAGAGCGAAGCACTATATCTGTATGGTAGACACATGTATCGTTAGTTACCATTTAGCGAATTCACTCTACACCGCTTTTGTTCACACCCTGTATTGTTGGAAAATAAAAGGATAATATTTGCTCTAATAGCATAAAATGATAAGATCATAACATTATTTATGGGTTAAAAATAATTTAAAACACAAATGTGTAGCCAGGATAGAAATAAGACAATTCAGTCCTTAGGGGAATTAGAGGTCCTTTATTCCAAATTCAAACAACTACAGGGTAAGATTAATAAATAAAACACTCGGTAAGTTTCACAAATATCAGTTTAATATACTCTATACGTATTTCGGCAGTGACGCCATCAACAGGAGTTGCAATTACAAACTAAACTTATTTTTTAACAAATACATTCAGTAGGAACAAATATTATGGTAGGGAATACAAGTGTAAACCATATTAGCAGATAAGGGAAAAAAGAGAAAAAAGTTATTTACCGATTTATTAGGGGTGAGTTGTAAACGTCAATCTGGTCATTCATTAAGGGAATTCCAGAGTTAATATTTTTGTGAATTTCTCGGTATTCTAAAAGGTTCAGTTTAAGGCTTTTATTGTGTATGTGTAGGATTTTGAAGTCATTGACGGAAAGGTTATGATTATTGGAGATCATATGTTCTGCTATGTTGGACTGTTCTACTTTTTTATTTTGGATGGCTTTCAAATGTTCACCAAATCTTGTAGCAAATTTTCGACCAGTTTGGTCTATATATATTGTTGAGAAATCTTGGCACGATGCTTGATAAACTCCACTTTTGTTGTGTAAATCAGTTTTATCTAGTTTATTATTAACGAGTAAATTTTTAATTGTATGTTTATTATAAAAGGCTGGGGTTATATTTGATTTCTTTAATTTTGATCCTATTTTGAAACTAACTTGGCCGTGAAAGGGTATTTTTTTATAAATTTTTGTATCAGGTATACTTGGGGGATAAAAATATGTTAATAAAAGTTTTTTGCGCTTTTTTCTAATAATTTTGTCAATTTCAGCCTTGTTATAACCGTTATTAATAGTAATTTTGTAAATAGTTTGTAATTCCAGATTGTAGTCTTCATCAGAGAGTGGAACTTTTAATAATCGGTCTACATAACAATTGAAAGCAGCCATTTTAGTATTATAAGGACTACAGGGTAGACTTTCAAGTGGACGGCAAAATAATTATCTGCTGTATTCGTAATATCCATAATCACTACTAAAAATTTGTGAGAGAACAGATTTGTGACTGATAGTTTACTATCTGTAAAAAAAAAATTTAGAATGGATGAACATTTGTCTATTGACAGACAAATAGTACAAAGGTAACTGGTTAAACTGAGGAAGACTAAAATGATAAGAGACATTTTATTGCTTTGACTGATATAACACGTGTTAATCATAATGATTTGTTTGATTCTGGATGGTCAGGGATCTCAAGGAACTGTGTTTGTTTTTTTTACTCTGGATGGTTAGAGACCTTATGGAGTTATGTTAGTTTTGTTTGACTCCGGATGGTTAGGGACGTCAAAGAGTTTGGTCGAACTCTGGATTGTCAGGGGCCTCAAAGAGCTCTGTTAGATTTAATAGATAGATATATACAGTGAATTATTTTTTAATGCAACATGTACTATGTCATTACCATGGATACAGTTTTTGACAGCAATATAAATCGTGTTCATTTTCATCTGCAGCATAGTAAAAACCATATTTACTAGTAAAATCAAAATATTTTATTAAAAATACAAAAAAAAAAAAAATAAATAATAATAATAAATAAATAACTAATAAATCATATAATAAATGTTCAAAAGTTTCTCCGTTTACTTGCATACAAAATGTTAAGCGATCATAAAAATGATTCAAAACATTCAGCAATTGCTCTTGAGGTATATTGTTGGATGCTTGAACAATTTAATAACTTTTTGCCGAAATAGCCGAGAAACTGTCGACAAATCTACCTATTTCTAATTTAGATCAAAAAACTCATCTTACCAGATGTACAAATTCTGCTTTCCTTTGTCCCACTGACCCAACGGAGGTTAAGAACGCAATCTTCTCCTTGTCGAACAGCAGTGCTGAAGATGCTTATGGCTTGACTAGCGCAATCTTAAAAATCGCTGCTGGGTACATAGCAACTCCACTATGTGCAATTATAAACAAAAGTTTTCAAACTGGCGTCTTTCCCGAAAAGCTTAAACTCTCTAGAGTTGTGCCTGTCTTTAAAGGGGGGGGGGTGATAAATCATATACAAATTACCGTCCCATTACAATCGTTCCAATATTCTCAAAAAAATTTGAAATTATTTTGAAAAACAGATTGGATTCTTTCTTTGATAAAAATAAAATTCTCACAAATAAACAGTTCGGATTTAGAACTAATCTGAACACGACTAAAGCTGCAACTGAACTTGTAAATTTTGTAACAGACAGCTTTGAAGAACATTCGTCCACATGTGTGCATTTTTTGTGATCTGTCGAAAGCATTCGACTGCGTACCACACGAACAACTTCTTGAAAAGCTAGATTGCTATGGAATTCGCGGTTCCTTAAAAACTCTTATCGAGTCTTATTTGACCAATAGAAGTCAATCTGTTATTCGTAATGGAACTAAGTCTGCTACTCGCACGGTAAATTTCGGAATCGGCCAAGGTACCATCATTGGGCCTCTGCTATTTATAATATTTATTAATGACTTAACGGAAGTTATAAAAAAAAGCAATTCAGAAATCATACTTTATGCCGACGACACAACTCTACTAACAAAACATCAGTCAGTTAAAGCTTGTTATTAGAATCTTCCGAGGTAGCTGAAAGAGCCAACGAGTGGTTTTTTGCAAATAAATTAACTACGGACAAAACCCAAAAACTTATCTTCTCTTTAAACCGGATTGTATCAGAGGGCATTGTCTATGGTGACTCAGTTAAGTTCTTAGGTTTCCACATTGACGGACAACTCACTTGGGATTATCACGTGAACAAATTGGCGTCCTGTCTAAAAAGAATTAATTTCGCGCTGAATAAATTAAAAACAACAGTCTATTATGAAACATTGCGCTTATTCTACTTCGGTGTCTTTCAGTCTAAGTTGGGGTATGGCATTATGCTTTGGGGAGTCTGTAGTTCGATTGATCGAATTTTTAAAATTCAAAAACATGCCATAAGACAAATTAATAATGCTCCATATAGAGCCCATTGTAGACCATTGTTTATTCGCAATAAAATTATGACTGTGTACAGTCTTTTTATTTATAATTGTTTATTGTATGTAAAAGAGAACCAGACCAAATATGTAACAAACTTTGATAATCATTCCTATGATACGAGACGCAAATTTGATATTCGCAGCCCAAAAATCCGATTAACCAAATCTAAAAATGGTATGTACTTGGCCGCTCTCTTCTACAACCATCTGCCTGAAAGTTTTAAAATTCTTGAAAAGAAAACCCAGCAAACATTTTTATACGGGCCAGTACTGTTAAAGCACATACTCCCCGGCATTGAAAGTAATGGGCCAGTACCCCGGTGTCCCCGGGGCCGTTACTGGCCCATTGATGTATCAGTTGCTGGCCCAGCAACGGTAAAGTGCAAAATAATCGCATTAGTTGCAAGATTTATTTCTGATGGTTTTAAGTAAAAAGTATGAGTGAAGAAGAGTGCTTATAAAATGCTGGTAAAGTACTTCGTATAGGCGGAATGCGAAATACAAATGTGAAGTACATTATTAATACTGGCGTTGCACTTACTTTTGGTGCCAGTAGTTTACCAGCATAAAAGCAGTTTGCCAGCATTCGGCCGTTAGTTGAATGTTTGCTGGGAACCTTTAAAAACAAATTAAAAAGTATTTTAACTGATAACTGTCTTTATGATTTTGATGACTTTTATAATATTGTATTTTAAGATCATATTTGACTTATGTTTTACTATTTTATCTTAACACGTTGTTTTGTAATATCATTTTAAAATTTGTACTTTTTATATATTTTAATTTTAACATGTTGTGTCTGTAATATATATTTTTTAATTTATTTTAATTTTTTTTTTATATATATTCTCATTTTAATATGTTCTTTTTGTATACTATTTTATTTTTTTACTATTTTTAACTATTTTAAATTTGTACTTTTTTTTATATACTTTGACCTGTGTAAACATTTTCTGTAATGTATTTAACACTAAAAAATAAATATTATTATTATTAATTTTGTCTTGCAGTTCAGCAACATCCCTAAGTTCTTCATTATATACTGTTGTTTTACAAACTTCAATACAGGACGGTCCCAGAAAATTCATTTTAATGTGGTCAAATTTTATACAAAAAATTTAACCTTATTCTAGCTATCACCGATCTTGATAGTTTTGTTTTTTCATTGTGAAGTCTGTAGCTTACGGACAATCAAGTACTGAGTGTGCTATTACGGTGGCAAAGTGAAGAGTTGCCCTAGTTAATGATCGACCAATGTAACCTGAGAGACCACCTCCCCCTACCCCTCAGTCCCCCTCTGCTGTCAAGTCCCACTGCCTTTACAATCAGGGATAATTCGATTTAGAAGTCCTGGAGCTCTGTGTCCTCTCAAACAAGGATTCAATTGGTACTCTTAGATTGTATCTATTTTATGTATTATCAACATAAGTTTAGAAAATTACAGACATACTGGAATGGAATTTTAAATGAACACAGCTAAACTTTAAATGTTTTTTCAGAGATTAATTTAATTATTAGCCATTTCTGGAGTTATTTTATTCATGAAATCATATCAGATGTCAGTAAAAGTAAAAAGCGTTCTGCTTTTGAATATATGTGAATGCGATAACAGATATAACATTTGTGAACTGAGAGAGATTTGCAATACATGAGCAATGCCTGGATTTCCTTCAAAGTTAATGGCATGTCTCTTTGCATTTCTTTACCTGACATTCTCACAAACTGCATAAAATGTATAAAAGGAAATTTAAAATATTACCTATGAGTTTTAAGATAATGTAAAAAAGACAAGTATATATATAAATCAAAGGACACACTGATTTTAAAAATAGCATGTTATCTTTTTCTGTCACTCTATCTACAGTGAATTTATTTTTTAATGCAACATGTACTATGTTATTACCAAGGATACAGTTTTTGACAGCAATATAAATCGTGTTCATTTTCATTTGCAGCATAGAAAAAAAACCATATTTACTAGCCAACAATTTTAGATAGTTTCGGAAATAAAATGTATAAATAAATTGAAATTATTTATCTAATTCGAGTAAAATACTATTAAATTAAATCAATAATTTATTTCTTAGAAAGGGCACTTAAGATAAGTGCTGCCATGTTTATTAGTATAATTTGAAACCTTAATATCACAAACAAGAAAAGGAAATCGTAAATTCTATATTAGTTGACAAAAATGTCAAATAACACTGGTCAACACAATTTTTGCTGACTTACATCTAAGACTTGTTTCTTACTAATTTGATGACCCCAGATGATAATAATTTTCAATCAAATTAAGAACTGTACCTAAGCCTTTTCTGGGAAACTTATTGAACAACAAGTACATATTGGACAACAAGAACGAAGTTGAAATTAAAGTAGACGTATGTATATCAGAACGTGAAAAGGTGAAAAAAGTCAAAATACGATAGAACAAAAATTTGACGTGATAAGCAGAAACTGTTAACATTTTTGAAATCAGCACTCCAAAATTTGTTAAAAACAAGTATCAGATTCAAGTCAGCAAAAAAAAGTTTAAATTTGTTGACCAGTGTAGTTATAAGACATATTCGGACCATATGTAAAAAACAATTAATCTCTATATATATTCTTTATTCCCCTAAGCCTTGCGGCGTTCAGGGTGCTAACATTTACAAAAAAAAAACAAAAATAAAATAAAATATAAAACAATCAATCCAAAAATACATAACAATAACATCCAATACAATTTACATTTTACAATATATTTTTTTCTCTTTTCTTTCTTCTTTCCGTTTCCCCTTTCTGTTATCCTTCGCCAATCTCCATCCTTCTTGCCTCTTATTCTCTCGCCCACCTCTCCCCCTTCCATCTTCGTGCAACAGGTCTATTGTGCTCCCCGACCATACTGTCATCTCTCTACACCTCTTCGCGAGGTGCTCTATATCTTCCTCCTCCTCCCCACACATCCTGCACATCTTATCCTCCTGTCTCCTCCAATATCTATTTCCTCTCTTTTCATTCCCGCACCTTAGTCTCGCAATCCTCCTAACTCTCCCTCCTGACCTTCCTCTTTCTCCCCTCAAGTAGCTTGGTACCCCTATAGCTCTGACCTCCTTATATCTCCCTGCGCTGCTTTAATTGTCTATTCTGACTGTTCTTTCTTGCTCCCCCACTTCTTTATCCCTCCTCCACAACTCCTCAATCACGCTTATCCCATCTTTTCTTCTCCTTTCCACCTCTGTCGCATCCACTCCGCATCTCCAGTAATACTCTTTTCTCATCTCCCCCCATGCGTACCATCTTTCTTTCTGTTCCTCTCTGGCTCTTTCTTCCCAGCATTCTCTCATTATTTTTTTGTCTATTTCTATTCTAACTTTCTCTTCGTACTTAACCGCCCTCCTTTCTGTACCCACTTTCATCTTATCCCTTTTCAGTGTTCCTCTCGTACAATGTACCCTGGTGTCGTTCTATCTACCCCTAAGGTCCATCTTAAATAACTCTCCTGTACTCGTTCTACCTTCTCCCATTCCTTCCGTCCCCAAATTTCCACCCCATATAGCAGGATGTTTTTCACCACGGCGTCAAACAACCTCAATCTCCATCTAATATCGTCGCTAAACTTCCTCTCTCCTATACTCCACAGCTTCCCCATGACTATCCTTGCCTTCTTTACTCTTTCCCTTATGTGTAGTTCAGCCCCATTGTTCCTCGTTAGTATATAACCTAGGTATTTTAAACTCTTCACCTCTTCTATTTCTCTGCCACCCCATTCCCATTTTCTCTTCTTTCTTCTTCCTCCTCCTTTACCGAATACCATTACCTTCGTCTTATCCCTATTTACTTCTAATTTTTTCCTTTTGAAATATTTATCCGCCCTTTCAATCATTCTCTTAAGCTCCTGTTAAAAAAACAATTAATCTTTGTCTTTCAAATAAATATTAGTCTTATTAGTTATATTTCTAGTAAGATATTTTAATCAAATTTATGGCGAACAGTAATTTATCATTTGAAATTTTTAAAGGCCAACTGGGGGCCAGAGTATCTTTTAGCCCCCCCCCCCCCCGACCCCCTGCTAGCGCCGCCACTGCTTTTATGCCATCTTTTCACTCTATGCTTTCCGTTTTTATTACATATTCTATTGTATTGCCATGTTATGCACCATATTTGTTAAATTCGTTCATAAACATCTAAAAGCTTAGAGAGTGGTTAAAATACATCGTTGGCCAGCTAAACACTACTCCTACATTAAAATTTCAGTAAGACAAATTTCGGTAATATATTTTGAGGAGTGTAAATTGCTTGTAATTTTTACCAACTCCTAGTAACTTTTGTTTTATGCCATTTAATCTTTCCTGGCATTGTAGCATACCTGCGTTTATCCCAAGTCCTATTTGTGTGTAAAGTCATTAGTCACAGTGTTACCAACTTTGGGAAAATAACATATATTACCCTACATAAGTTTAAAACTTTGTATATCCCTGTTTTAGATGCAAAGAAATATGATTTGAATGCAGTGAGCTTTGGGTAGTATATCTAAAGCCCTCTGGGTATTTCTACAATTCGTGGATCACATTTTCAGAGTATAACAGAAAGAATATAACATTTATTTACTCATTACATTTATAACTTAAGTTTGCGCAGTGCAAGAAAGGCGAGGGGTTTGAAATATGTCCAGATTAGAACAAGACGTGATCCTCTACTACGACTGTGATTCACAGACTTACAGAGTCGGATTCAGGTGTATTATTCACTCTGTAGTTTGCAACTAAAGGGACGATTCAACGACGGTTATCTTTTATGTTTTTACAAACGACCACTAGATGGCAATATTGAAATGTGCCATTACTGTATTCGTTAATTTTGGCATTTGTTATTGTGAAATCAGTGGTAGCTTATAAATTGACCGAGTAGTTTGTTGACAGTGACGTATAGAAAAAAAAACAAGTTTGTGAAAAAATAGATATTACTCATGAAGGTTTTCGTTGAATGATTTTTTACGATTTTAGTAAAGGCCTAACTCAACAACAATGCATAGATTCGCTTCGTTCAACTTTTGGTACTGAAGCACTATAGGGAAATCGGCGAAACAGTGCAGTTGCGTCACAAAAAAATGTGACGAAGGTTTAGTATGTTTACATTAATCTGTTTAACGAATGTAATATTTGTACGCTGTCACTTGTATCGTAATGAAACAAAAATATAAGAATGTTATTATTTTTAGAATAGAAACAAATAAACTATTCTAATAGGCAAAATACTCCTAAAAAGAAATAATGTGATCCAAAAATAAGATCAAAGAAAAGAAAATAAAAATAAGTTGAATATAACCTAAAAACTATGCAATACACACAAAATCAAATAAGAAAATCTATGAGAAAATATATAACTAAACACAAAATTGGTAAATAAACTACAAACTAAATAAAAAAGGTTTTTAGAAATTACTATAAGTTAGATATTTGAACAGAAGTCAGTATCAAAACACAACAGACGTATTATTAAATGACAAGTGTAAACATCGTTTTATTCAGGGGTACCAATACAGATGTCCCTATATTAAATAAACACTTTTAAAATTTGTAAATCTTCAAAATGACTATCGAACACAAACTAAATATGACTTCAAAAGGTATGTTTTAGTAAAATAAAGGAGTAAAGACCAATATTAGTCTATAATTCACATGCAAAAAAATCGATTTAGTTATATTTTCGCCACTAAGTTTGTTATTGAAGTTATGACGAACTGCGCTGTTTCAGCGACTGAGCTATACCAGAAAAGACTGTTTACAATTAGTTTGCAGAATTTCGTCGTGGTCGTGCGTCCGTCAGTGATGAATCTCGTGACGGTCAAGCAAAATCGGTTGTGATGCAAAAAAACATCGATGCTGTGCGCAAAATGATTGAAGAAGATCGGCATGTGACTTACCGTGAGATAGAGGCATCCTTTGGCATATCTCAGACTGCAATAAATTCGATTATGCATGAACATTTAGCTGTGAAAAAGATTCCCGATGGATTCCGCATAATTTGACCAAAGCTCAAAAAAAGGCTAATGTTGATTAGTGTAAGGGAATGCTAAAAAAAATCAATCTAAGCACTGCAAAATTCGTATACAACGTCGCTACAGGTGACAAAACTTGGATTTATTTATATGAACCGGAAACTAGGCAACAATCCACTGGGTTTTCCAAAATGAACCGAAACCCACAAAAGTTGTTCGTTCACGAAGCACTTTCAATAAAATGATCGCTTGTTTCTTCGGTTGTACTGGACATGTCGCAACCATTCCTTTAGAGAATCGGAGAACAGTTAATGCTGAATGGTATACAACAATTTTTTTACCAGAAGTCATCGACAAAATCAGGAAAAACAATCAAAAACATCATTGCATTGCCATGATGTTTTTGATCTCCCACACAGCACGTCAAACAATTATTTGAAAGAGAAAAACATCGAATTAATGTCTAGTTGCCCGTTTTCACCTGATTTATCCCCTAACGACTGTTTTTTGTTCCCCAGTGTCAAAGAAAAAATGCGTGGACAGCTCAAGAAGCTGTGGAAGCCTTCGAAAACCATGTTTTTGAGATACCAACTTCAGAGTGGAAAAAATGTTTCGAGAATTGGTTTGAACACAAAATTATACAAATTTATACACAAAAGTGTATAAATCTTAAAGGCGAATATTAAGAACAGCAATAAAACAGTTTGTTCAAAAAAAAAATTCTTTCTTAGTTTTGTAAAAACTAAAAAAGTAGCCCTCATAATTGAGACTAAGTGTGTTTGTCTACAAAGATTAGCTAATGTCAGAAATAATATCACATTTTCGATCTGAGCGTCATCTGTTATCAAAATCACTGACTTGTCGAACACTCCTCTTTATGATACTGTTTGATATTTTTCTCCTCACTATTCACTTAAGATTAATTTTAACCTATTTGTTCAACCTTGCTTCCATAAGCTCTTGATATACTTATAAATATATATAATAAAATACTGTCTCTTTTAGTATTACTCCTGTGTAATGGTCTGGACATATTAAGAAAATATGCGGAAGAACAATGTAAAAGAAAACATCAAAAATGATATTTCTACTTGTCTTCCTCGATATGTCTTCATGTGATTTACGTTAGTCTTCTTAAATATAACAGTTTATTTTTAGAATATAAATAAATCCATATTACATCTCCCACAAAAATGTTTTTTTCACAAAATATAATTCTTTGATAGACACAGTTTCGGTGAAAATAAAGATTTAAATTACAAACAGTCTAATTATTTATTTACAAGAAAAACAAGAGTATAGTATTTCTTAAATAACTAACTAACCCGTCAAAAAATATCTTCGAATGTAATTTATTAATTAAATTGATCAATTACAAGGGTAATTTTTTAAATAAAAACCGTTCTGGTTTGAAAGTAAACGCAACTAACGTTTTTTCAAAATTTTTATCTCTACAATAATCTTTTCGCTATTTTTCGACGTGATCCTTGTCCCACGCGATATATTTTCCGAATTGACGATGAATTTGACGATCCTCTCGCAGTAGATGTCGTTCGCCAGTTCATTTTACCAACCGTTCACAGTGTCTTTGACGTCATCATTAGTGTTTCTTCTCGAGAATTTCTCGAGAAAAATTTATAATTTTCATTTTTCATTTCTCGAGAAATGTAACATTTTTTTTCGAGAAATGTAATTATTTTCTCGACGGCACGTTAAGCGCATTGTGTTTTTAAGGGGGGGGGGGTATGGTATTTTTGATGATTTTTTTTTCATTTTTTTTACTGGCTTATTCGATTGTATATATCTTCAAGAGTATCCCATTAAAATTTCAAGTTAATCGGAGCAAAATTGACTGAGATATACCCATTTTAATACTAGTACCTATTATTTGTTTTTTCGCGCCTATCGTATGTATGTGGCGTTGTATCGCTTTTGTGCGCATGTGGCTTTAATATCGATATCAGCTGCTTTATACTCTTAGAGAGGGGACTCGTGACGAATATCTTTGATACATATATTGAAATATACTTGTATATAAGCTATATATGTGTGTTGTACCGGTATATTATTTTTGAGCAGTTATACACAAAAACATTATTTATTTTTAAACGCGTTTTCTGAAAAATAGCTTTTTTTGATGCGGTGTACATCATAACTCAAAAACAAATGAATGGATCTTTCTGAAATTTTGCACACTTCTTTATAAATCATTTTACTAGATAGTGACGTTGAGTTTTTGCTTTTATTTTGAATATTTTTTTTTTATAACCATTTTTCCGATTACCAAACACGATTTTTTACGTTTTCTTTCGATTTTTTTACTTTTAAGTCGTACCAAAAATTTAAAACTCAATTTAATAAAAAAAACTCGACGTCACTACCTGAAGAAACTTTTAAACTAACCAAAACTTTTTGAATTATATGTTTCAGATGATTGTGTCACTAGATATCGTGTACACCGCAAATCAACTTTTTTTTTGGAGTGTTTACTAAAAAATGACGCCAATGGCTCATTTTTCAATATTTTTCAAAATTTAATGCAATACTCTTCAAGTGTTGTTCTTTAAGATAGACTTTCACCCATTTAGCTTACCTTTACCAGATTTCCACAAATCGTTCTTAAAAATATGCTTAAAAAATGCAAAATTAACCATACCCCCCCTTTAATAAACTATTTAAAAAAAATATAATATTGAGTCACTGATTATAATTTAATTTTGATAAAATTTGTCTTCTGTCTCCCGCAACGCGGTAACAGATAAGAAGCGATTTATAATATTTAGCTAATTAGCATTTATTGTTACAATATTTTATTTTAATTTAGTGTATTATTTATTATAATCAATTACATTTCATTTCTTGTGCAGTTTAAAACTGTTATGTAAAAGATTACCTACAAGTTAAATAATATAATTATTACTAATATTATTAATTTCTTAATTTTTGGAAAATTTCTCTATACATATGTATTTTCAATTAATATGCAATTACGTGCCTTTTCGTAATCATTAGAGTCCGGCAAAAATATGCAACGGTACTTTAGTTAGATGTTTTTCGATAAAAAGCGGCACATGTGTTATCTTTAGAAATAAAATGTAATTATATATATTTGTAATGTGCCCTGCTGACAAATAGTGTAATGTATAAAAATTTAATATCTTATCAAAAACTGACCAATGGCAAAGAAGTGACCGGAATTAACTATCTCGGATATAATCCCAAAATAATGAGGTGTCGTTGTTAAGATAAGAATTCATTGCGGTACAAGTGTTTTATTCTTTTGTTTTTTGTTGGTTTTTTGTTAAAATAAAGTTTAAAATAGCACGCCTATGGCAAAAGTACCGTTGCATATTTTTACCGGTCTCTAATTATTATTAATTTCTTAATTTTTAGAAAATTTCTCTATACATATCAGCACCTTAGAGGCAAACTGTATCAAGTCACATTTTTATCAGAAATGACATTTTAGTGCCAAGTGACTTAATAGTTTATAGTCCGTCGATTGGAAAATAATTTGGAACTATAGCTCTAGCCAGTTTCAATATACGTTGCTTTAAAACTGTATCAAGTCGATAAACGCAAGGAAGTAACAATCTTAAATCGTCTTTTCTGAGCTGTTTATCATTTGTGACTTAATACAAGTTACCTCTGAGGTGCTCATATGTATTTTCAATTAATATGTAATTACGTGCCGTTTTCGTAATCATTTTCAAAGCCCCGTTATCCATTTTTTCTAATGTTATTTAAATTAATAACGGGTGTTTTTTTTTAGAGGTATAGAACTTTAAGTTGGCATTACTGTTCAAGATGGCGACCGATTTAACAGCTGTCAAGTGATTTATTCTCAGTTTGGTTTGGCAAGTCATCATGAATAGACTCACGCCTGAACAACGCTTGCAAATAGTGCAATTTTATTTCGAAAATAATGGTTCTGTGCGGAATACGTATCGCGCACTACGTCCATTTTATCGTCGACAAAATCGTCCATCAGAGCAGTTAATTCGATTAACCATGGAACGTTTTCGCACCACGTTTACTCTTATTGATAACTCGCATCCCCAGAGACGCCGTACGGTGCGTACAGAAGAGGCTATTGGTACTGTAGAGCGTAGCATTGAGGAAGACCCGAATGAGTCCATCCGCCATCGAGCACAGGAATTGGATCTGTGTCCATCCACTTTATGGAAGATTTTGCGGAAGGATCTTGGTTTGCGTGCTTACAAAATCCAACTCGTGCAAGAATTGAAGCCAAACGATCATCAAGCAAGGCGTAGATTCGTCGAATGGGCCCAAAACGAGATTGCCGTTGTTCCCGATTTTCATAAGCGAATTTTGTTTAGCGATGAAGCGCACTTCTGGTTGAATGGCTACGTCAACAAACAAAACTGCCGCATTTGGAGTGAAGCTAATCCTCAAGTGTATGTCAAAACACCGTTACATCCAGAAAAACTGACTGTTTGGTGCGCTTTATGGGTTGGTGGAATCATTGGTCCGTACTTCTTCAAAAACGATGATGGCCAGAACGTTACAGTCAATGGTGATCGGTATAGAGCCATGATTACTAACTTTTTCATTCCTGAATTGAACAGCCATGATGTCCAGGAGCTGTGGTTCCAACAAGACGGCGCAACATGTCACACAGCTCGTGCCACAATCGATTTATTGAAAGACACGTTTGGTGACCGCCTAATTTCACGTTTTGGACCTGTGAATTGGCCTCCAAGATCTTGTGATTTAACACCGCTGGACTACTTTCTGTGGGGCTATGTAAAGTCATTGGTCTATGCGGATAAGCCACAAACGCTTGACCATTTGGAAGACAACATTCGCCGTGTTATTGCCGATATACGGCCACAAATGTTGGAAAAAGTCATCGAAAATTGGACGTCCAGATTGGACTGCATCCGAGCCAGCCGTGGCGGTCATATGCCAGAAATCATATTTAAAATGTAATGCCACAAGATTATCTTTCGAATAAAAAAAAATTCATGTCAATCGAATAATCCATCGTTGTTTTATTGCAATTTAAAGTTCTATACCTCTAAAAAAAACACCCTTTACTTTAGTACTTTAAAGTTGACTATAATTTTTACATGTTTTTATACTCGTATACCTAGATTGGTGAACAGATCGACTCCAATCTTATTGCATGATAACGCTAGACCACACACTGCACAAATGACTGTGGCAAAACTACAGGAATTGGAGTTGGAATTTCTTCGTCATCCTCCATACTCACCAGACCTAGCCCCCACTGACTACCACTTCTTCCGCAATTTGGACAACTTTTTAATAGGTAAACGGTTAAATTTCGACAATGCTGTAAAACTGGCCTTCCAGGAATTCATTTACTCTCGTTCGCCAGAGTTTTTACCACCGGCCTGAACAACCTGCCGCTTAAATGTATAGACCAGTGGTTCCCAAACTCACGGAACCCCTATGAGCTCTTCAAAAAATTACGGAACCCTTTTATTGGAAACATTTTTGATACTACAGTAAATACAAAAAAAAAACATTATATTACTGCAAACTTTTTCCTTTTATAAATATGATAGAAAAGTAAGACTTTATAAATTAGTAATCATTTTCATTGTATTCCTAAAAACTACAGTAAACAACAATAAAAGTAAAAAAATAAAAAAATCATGAAATAAGCGAGCTAGATTTGCCTTTATTTTATATTTATATTTTTCATATAAAGTGTGAGACTCTTTGATAATACAGCTAAGTTTAATGAGAAGCATGCTTTTGCATTTTGGATTCTAATATCCTTTCAAAATTTGGTATAATATTGGATAATCGAATTCGCATATCTGGTGCAGCATTTGGATTGCTGCGAAATTTCGTTTTTGTATCAGCGTATTTTGAAAATCCAACTTTACACATGTACACAGTAGTAAATGGTAACAAAAACCGAATTGCCCTTTTTGATAAATGAGGATATTTTTCGTATATATCAGACCAGAAAGTTGTTTTTCTGGTCTGTTTTGTATCTTTTTTTGTGTGTATTTTTCTTGAATAAATATTTAACTAATCTTAAATTCTTTTTATTTATTTTTTTTAAACATCCATTTTTATGAAACAAGAGAGATATAAAGAGTACCTTGTCCCGCGGAACCCCTGAATTTTATCCCAGGGTTCCGCGGAACATACTTTGGGAAACGCTGGTATAGACAATATGGGTGCATACTTTGATGAATAAAATAATTCCTTATATTTGTAAGTTATCAACCAACTTTGCATTTTTTCTACAAATTTCATCCTTGATAATTTGCCATTATTTTAGATTTAGAGATAGAGTTTCAGGAATAATTTTATCAAACTCTAATAAATAATACGGTTTTGTTGGTCTTATCCCGCCTGTCAGTGTTATTGCAATTGCATTTTTTAGCATCTCTTGCATTTCCTCTATTTTTTATTATAATTTTTCGTAGTAAATCATTTCTTTTACAAATTTATTGTGCTTTATCGTCACAGTTCTGCATATTTACAATACATACATGAGCTTACAATTATATGCAAGAGTGTTCTGTGCTGTGACTGTGAACATTAAATGTAAAGCAACGTCTACAAGTGACTGCTTGCACCGTAACGGTCACGCTCTAAGTTCCTAAAGTATCCACCCGTTACTTTCAGAATAATGAGAAATAAGTTTTGACCTATTACAATACAGTATATACGAGGGATACCTTTTATGTTTTTACAAACGACCACTAGATGGCAATATTGAAATGTGTCATTACTATATTCGTAAAATTTTACATTTGTTATTGTAAAATCAGTTGCAGATTATAAATTGACCGAGTAGTTTGATGATAGTGAGCGTTAAAAAAAACAAGTTTGTGAAAAAATGGATATTACTCGTGAAGGTTTTTGTTGGATAATTTTTCACGATATTAGTAAAAGCGTAACTCAACAACAATACATAGATTCGCTTCGTTCAACTTTTGGTAATGAAACACCATCAGAAAAGACTGTTTACAATTGGTTTGCAGAATTTCGTCGTGGTCTTGCGTCCGTCAGTGAAGAAACTCGTGAAGGTCGACCAAAATCGGTTGGGATTCAAAAAACATCGATGCTGTGCATAAAATGATTGAAGAAGATAGGCATGTGACTTATCGTGAGATAGAGGCATCCTTTGGCATATCACAGACTGCAATACATTCGATTTTGTATGAACATTTAGCTGCGAAAAGATTCCCGATGGATTCCGCATAATTTGACCGAAGCTCAAAAAAAGGTTTATGTTGATTGGTGTAAGGGAATGATGAAAAAATTCAATCTAGGCACTGCAAAATCCGTATACAACATCGTTACAGGTGACGAAACTTGGATTTATTCATATGAACCGGAAACTAAGCAACAATCCACTGTTTGGGTTTTCTAAAATGAATCGAAATCGGAGCCCTAACTGCTCCGCGTGTACTTCTCAGGGGCTCCGCAGCCGTTCCAGGAAATAAAATAAATAAAAATTTAATAAAAGCAAAAAAATTAGAAATAAAAAACAGAATCAATATAAGAAAACTGGAAATTACATTCTGAAAGAAAATTGGCCAAGTTGTATGTATGTATGTCCGAGTGATTTCTGACTTTAGCCGGTTTGTGACACTATGACTAGCTGGAATGTGATCGGCGAGATGCATTTTTGTTTGGCGAGATGCATCAATAATCTGCGTGTATTTTGATTATTTACTTCATTTTATAAAAATCTGTCTATCAATATGTGAACTGTGAAAGAGAAAAGTGAATTTATATTAACCAAAAAATCTACCCCCTCCCCCGTATCATTACTTCTAAACACCATTAATTTGTAAGACATAGGGTAGGCCTAGGGGCTCCGACATAGAAATTGATTCTAAAAAGGGCTTCACTAGTAAAAAAGGTTAGCAATCACTGCTTTAGAGGATCGGAGAACAGTTAATGCTGAAAGGTAAACAACAATTTGCTTGCCAGAAGTTATCTAGAAAATCAGGAAAAACAACCAAAAACGTCGCATCATTCTTCATCATGACAATGCAAGCTCCTACAGAGCACGTCAAACAATTATTTGAAGGAGAAAAACATTAACTATGTCTCATTGCCCGTATTCACCTGATTTATCCCCTAACAACTTTTTTTGTTCCCCAATGTCAAACAAAAAATGCGTGGACAGCGATTTTCAAACCTCAAGAAGCTGTTGAAGCATTCGAAAACCATGTTTTTGAGATACCAACTTCAGAGTGGAAAAAATGTTTCGAGAATTGGTTTGAACGCATGCAAAAGTGTATAAATCTTAAACCGAATATTTTGAAAAGCAATAAAACAGTTTGTTCTAAAACAATTTATTTCTTTCTTAGTTTTTTTAAATCTTAAAATGTAGTCCTCGTATGTATATTTAAAAAAAAAAACAAATTGTAAGTTATTCAATATACTTTCATAAATTCTGACCAGTAGAATTTAAATAAAACACAATCCAAGAAGGACAGCTAAGGTGGTTTGGACATGTTCAAAGAATGGGAGAAGAAAGTACAGCGAAGAGAGCATTTGAAGCAAGACCTGATGGCAAAAGACCCCGAGGCCGGCCAAGAAAAGCGTGGGAGACGGAAGTGGCACTAGCCATAAAGGACAGAGGAGGAACCTGGCAAGACGGAAAAACTTTAGCACGAGATAGAAAGCGATGGCGTAAGTTCTGGAAAATAGTGCCACATAGAGACAAGTGACTCAACTCACACAGCCTTACACCGAAAGGTAGAAAGACTTAGGATTAAGTAAGTAAGTAAGTAGAATTTAAATAAAAATTGTAAGCATCTGTTATCATTGGTACTAATAACTTTTTTTATAAAATCTACTCTAATATCTAAAAACCTCCTTAAATATCAAATAAAAAAAACGAGTAAAGATTTTTAGATAGATTAGGGACTAAGAACAGAACGAAAGTGAAAACAAAATAATGGCACTAACCGAAATTTTTTAAAGAACGAAAACGAAAACCGAACGAACTATAAAAGGTTGCATGTCAGTAATGTTGCAGGTGAATTTTTAAGCCCCAGTAAATTATCTTATCTGTGATTAGGTGAATCCCTGGAATATACCCCCCCCCCCCCCCGGAATCCCCGAATATACTCAGTACTCAATTTATTATTGCAGCAAGCATACTGTTGTGAATTTAAATCGTTTTTGTTCCAAACGGTATTTTATTTCATTTTCAGTCCTCATTAGATATAGATTTGGTGTCCATGTCGAGATAGACATCTTAAAAACCCTTTTTGTTAAAAATTTATATTCAAAGTATTTTTTTGTAATGATAATCTCTACCCGGGTCACGTTACTCAATTAAAAATCCAATCTAAAATTTAAAAATTCTACTAATTAGTACCCAATCAGAGGCTAGCTATCATTTAAGCATAGTATAATTCGGAAACTAAGCTCATAGCCGTTCCCAAGTGACTCATAGAGCTTCATTGTATGGATTAAAAGGACCCGTGGATGCAATTAAGCTATACTAGCGCCAGCTTTGCCCTCTACGGTCACTCTCACAACTACTTGACGACGATAACATACCATGACCTCAAGTACAACAATTAAACGTATTAGAATTGTTCATTTTATGCACTGTTAGAAATTCTAGTCCGATTTTATGTCGGTATTGAAGTTATATAGAGATAACATTCGGATTTCAGACAGTCAGATCATTTCTGTAAAAAGTTACTATAATAGTTACAGTAGTAACGTTACTACAAGATAACTTTTATAGTGACTTTAATAGTAACTTTAACATTTTTCGTATTCTGTAATATCCAACTGTAGTGACGTCGCTATGAAAGTTATATCTTAATGACAGTTACTGAGAAAAGAATGAAGTTAGTTACAGAAGCGCAACACGCATGCGCATTGGTGGTAGACAGATGACAGTTGAGGTTAAAAATGTCTAAATATTGTATTGCTTACATTATTTTGTTATTATAAGCAGTTCACTTTTGTAAGAACAAACTAGATCTAGTTATTTTGGTTACTTTTATAGTGTGTTACTGACTTTAAATGTCAATTTAAAATATTCCTTACGCTGTAAAACCTACATTAGGTTGATAAGGTTATGATCATTATAATTAAGATATAATTTTTCATTATGACATATGTCAAATGGATCGGCATTTTAAAAAAGTGAAATTTTTAATACCAACATGACATACAGCTTCAAAGTTGCAAACTATTGAAAACAGAATTTACTCTTAGTTTGTTCTTACAAAAGTGATTTCATCTACTTACTAGATGATAAAAAAATTGATGTGAAGTGTGAATTTTCACACATTTCTGGGTTTTGCAGGTATTTAGTAACTGAATGATGATTATTTGGGATGCCAAAACAAATTTTATATCAAAATATTTTTTTATGAATTTTAATTCGAATGCCTAATACCATTATTTAAGTTTCTAAATATGTGCAGTATTTTTTTTTTATATAGCAAGGTTCATTAATATTTTGAAAATTGCGCCTATGGCTTCCATTGGTTGCTTAAATCATAATCCCCGCCCTCTGATTTCGTCAAACATAGAATTAAATTATAATTTCAACACTTTCCACGGGTTATTAAATTTAGGCTTTTAAAAATTAAATGCAACATTTACCAAAATATAACTAGAATTTTAACAAAATAATTTAAACAAAATAAAAATGCAAAAAGAAAAACAGAAAAAATAAAATTAACAGGATTCGAACACTAGTTTGCAAATTAAGTTACATTATTAAGCGTACGACAAAACCAACTACGCCACTAGAGCTACTGATCTGGTGTGTTACATAGCGAATTAAATAGTTAACATATTTTAGTTAAAAACACAAATAATGCGTTATTTTCCGAAAACATAATCTGATCAAAAATTTCTGTTGTACTATTCCGGTTCACACCAATGTACATTACTTAGAATTTTTTCAGATTTTTAGTTTAAACCATCTGGGCTACAGGGTGTGGGACAAAAATTTTTTTGCACAATTTTAGCAAAAATCGCATCAAAATAATTTATTTTGCAAAAATAAAATTTACGTACTAAGGGCTTTCATTTGATACCCTACTCAGAATTTAAAAAAAATATTTTTTTTTTCGATGAGCACATATTTGTTTATATTTTTAGGGGTATATTTTTTTCAGATGTTTTATTATTTTTCCTATGTGCGGGTCAAAGAGTTTTATAAGCATGCCAAATTTCAACTCTCTAGGTTTAGCCGTTTGGCTACAATTTTTACCGAACAGACAGACAGACAGACGACCAAATGACGGTATAAGGGTTTTTTGGTCATACCTACAAAATCCTAAAAAGAACTATTTTTGATATGTTAATCCAAAAAAAATTAATATAAATTATAAATTTTAGCGAATAGTTCATATGAAATATCTGTTTTAGAAGTGAAATTTGTAAATTCCGTGGTACAATTATGCGCGGCATGTACGCTGAGCTGCTCAAGAATGAAGATGTCTGTTAGGTAATTCTATATTTACGCTGCACTTGCTACGTTCCCTGGCAATGCTTCTACGCATTTAATCTTAACCGAGAGCATTCTACTCCTACTAGTCTTACATATGAGATGGCACAAACATATTAATTCACTAGAAAATTACATTTACAACGAATTGGAAACAATTAGCCAACGCATAAACTGTACTAATATTAATACCAGACTGTGGGGGAGGTTTTGCTTTGGTTGCAGGTTTCCGCAACTCCAAAAATATGACAAGGAAAAAATATTTTTTGTTATTTGTCTTATCTATCAGTGTCTGTTAATAATATTAATTAATAGAGCTTGCAGCCATTTATTAAATTCACAAACTTTAATTTTAAATCAGCTGGAATATTTTAATTCCGAAAATGAGAACAATGGGCCACTTATTTCTCTATCTTGTGTCCATCAAAGAATAGCAGATGCCTTGAAGATTTTGGAATCAATAATTCGTAGAATTATAAAATGTAATAAATCTGAACTTCTCACTAACAAAATCACGAGAAAACGAAGGAAATTAAAATCTGAAACAGTTTATTTTATTGATACATTGGCACAAACGTATGGTCATGAAGTACTAAGGTTACCTTTTTATCACTGCCAGTTTAACCCCATTGAACTATTTTGGGGTATAACAAAAAATTATTATGATAGACATATTGGTCAAAACGGATATAGTGATAACAAAGTTTTGAAAATGTGGCAAGTAGCCTGTGATCAAATTAGTTGTGAAACTTGGGCAAAATCTGTTAAAAAATCGAAAATTTAATAAATGAATGGTGGGAAAGGGAAAGGATTGTTGATATCCAATAATAATAAATACAAGAAATGGCAGCGATAGTTCAGATGACGACGATATCATGCATTACTGTGACTATTTTTTTTAAATTAAAAATAAACATTTAAATACAACTTGTAGCAATATATTATATGAATAAATATATTTTTACTTAATATTTTATTACTTTATACTTAGGGGAAACATAAAAATTTAATTTAATTAAACAACAAATTATAATCCAAAATTTACATATGAGTATAAGTTTTTCCTTATTTATAATTATTACCTTACAATTAATAATTTTGTTTGAGTGCTGCTGTTAATTTATTTTCGAGCTTTAATTAGTAAAGATACCTACGAATCATGCCGTTTCTTTCTTCATGCTTTGTTTTTTATTAAAATAATTTAGAAGGTTAGTTGTCAACTTGCGTCACTGTACGTTACTATGGTATGCAAATAATTATAATAATATAGACAGAGAAAGCATATCGTATTGTATATCGATACTTGTAGCAACGAACAGTCACCTATCAGCAATCCGACTATAGTTGCTAGATCAACTAATCAATGGATCCTATCTATTCTCAAATAATTTTTATTCAGTTTAATAAGTTTTGAAAATTTATATGCATAAAATTTTACAAGTCGTACTCCAGCCTCGTTCAGCAGCGAAGAGAGCCAGGTTGCATCTATGGTACACGCTGTCCAAGGTACTGATTACTAACCTATTTTCCTATTTGTTATTAAAAAGCACTCAATTTCTCTATTAATAAAATGTAATATTGATAGAAGTTCTTTTCAAATATTTAACGATTATATTCACGTCAGTTTTCGATTCACACTTCTTTCACCATTCATCAATTCATATTAATTCTATAAGGCTTATTTTCATTTCTCTTCACGTTTACGAACTTTAGACCTTGGGCAATATTAGAGTCCCTTAAAATATCCCTTATAAACTCCCGGCGAGCGGGTTACCAGCCAGCACGGGGACTTTAAACTCGCTACGGAATGCATTATGAAGACAAACAAGTCCCTCCGTCTCTCCGTCTCTCTTTCTCTCTTTCGTGGGTACTGTCAGTAGGTGTCCTTGATTTCTCTCACTCAGGTTACTCTGTTATCCCTTTCGTGGGTACTGTCAGTGCGGACTTTTGATTTTACACACACGGATTACTCTGTTAAGTGTCAGTTTTCTGCAGGTACATGGTATAGAAATAAGTGGTATACTTTAATATTTTTCACAAGAACTTTCAATGATAACGACACATTAAAGGAATTTTTGCGAGATTCATTTCTAACTTAGGAAATACTATGTTGTACCTCCATACACCATTAATTTGAATGGGATTTAAGATTTTATGGGACTTGAGGGACATATTTGAAATACTAGGAAATATTTGAATTATGTATTAGGGAAATGATAAGGAATAATAGGGAAATATTTAAAAAACTAGGAAATATTTGAAATATGTATTTGCAATATATGTGAAATAATTGGGAAATATTTGAAATAATAGGGAAATATTTGAAATACTAGAAAATATTTTAAATACTAGGGAAATATTTGATGTACTAGGAAATATTTGAAATAGTAGGAAATATTTGAAATATGTACTTGGGAAATATTTCAAACAATAGGAAAATATTTGAAGTATTAGGGAAATATTTGAAACATAGGAAATATTTTAAATAATAGGAAAATATTTGAAATACTAGGAAAATATTTGAAACATTAGGAAATATTTAAAACATTTGAAATACTAAACAATATTTGAAATTTGTACTAGAGAAATATTTGAAATAATAGTGAAATAATTAAAATAATAGGGAAATATTTGAAATACTAGGAAATATTTGAAATATGTACTTGGGAAATATTTGAAATATGTATTAGGGAAATATTTGAAATAATAGGGAAATATTTTAAATACTAGAAAATATTTGAAATACTAAATAATATTTGAAATATGTACTTGGGAAATATTTGAAATAATAGGAACAGTTGGCCCTCGGCTTCGTGGGCACCGGGCGGCTGCCCAGTCCACCCACCGCTTAATACGCCTCTGACAAGGAAATATTTAAAATAATAGGGAAATATTTGAAATACTAAAAAATATTTGAAATATGTACTAGGGAAATATTTGAAATAATAGGGAAATATTTGAAATACTAGGGAAATATTTGAAATATGTACTAGGGAAATATTTAAAATAATAGGGAAATATTTTAAATACTAGAAATTATTTGAAATACTAAATAATATTTGAAATATGTACAAGGGAAATATTAAAAATAATAGGGAAATATTTGAAATATGTACTAGGGAAATATTTGAAATAATAGGGAAATATTTTAAATACTAGAAAATATTTGAGATATTAGGAAATATTTGAAATAATAATAAAATATTTGAAATACTAAGAAATATTTGAAATGTGTAGTAGGGAAATATATTAAATGCTAGGAAAACATTTGAAATACTAGTAAATATTTGAAATACTTCTAATGTATTTCAAATACTGACATTTTCAGACAACAAATATTAAATATAAATACCAAGAGAATTTTTTTGAATACTTGAAATACAATAAATACAATTTCCCGCTCGGTTAATTTTTGCCCATTTTAGTTGTCAAAAATATTTTAGGTTCATCTACAATGAGTTCAAAAAGAAATTAAATAAGAGTTGGCTGTGGAAAAATAAAATAATGTCTATTGCAAGCTTTATATAACAATTGGCTGACGTTTAGGCAATATAAACAACATGACAACAACAGTAATGACAGTTAATTAATTGACAGTTAATTAATTGACAGTTAATTAATTGACAGTTAATTAATTGACAGTTAATTAATTGACAGTTAAAGCTTGCAGTACAAATTATTTTATTTTTCCTCAGCCAACCCTTATGTAATTTCTTTTTGAACACATGGTATATAAAATAATATTTTAGTATACTATGATTGACGTTGATTATTTCAAAATCCAATTTTTCCAAAAACAGAAATCTAGTGACTTTTTCTGATTTGTTATAGTTTTGACTTTTGAATTTACTTTCTCTGGTTTAAAAATAGACCATAGCCTGTTTCAATTCAAGCAAATAAAAATGGGACAAACAGAAAGAAAATCTCAGTTATTAAAAGAAAGCATTTAGTAGTAAAAGAAGGTATATTATTGTTTAATAATTTTCCTGAAAAACTGTTTTAAAATTGGTTGAAATTGTAGATGTCATATACTAATGGGTGTTCCAAAAATGGCATTGTAAAAAACATTCGTTGACGTGTTTTGGTAAAAAGTTACTAATTAACTACATTTTATTTTAATTAACCCTTTCCCGACATGGGTTTAGAGTTTTGGCGTTAACGTGTTTACATAATTTAAAAGTCTGAAAGTTGTTTTGTTTTGTTTACCATAATTACAAGCGAAAACGTATATTATTTTAGCTACAGTCGGTGCGAACTATTGCCTTTGTTTAACAACAACCATTTTAGTTTTCAAACTGTTTAAAAATATTTACAATGCGTTAGTAAAACTACTAATGCATGTTACAAACTACAGAAAGAATTTTAATATCGTACTTATGATAATTTACCACATGGTGTACTTACAAATTAGTTTACATGCTTATGTTAAAAATAATAACAAAATTAAATCATTCTAAAATTGTTTCAGAATATTAAACTCTTTAAGTGGATCCTGCACTGTTCATTCAATATAATCGCTGTATTTGTAAACAATTCATAAAGTGGATTTAGAAAAAATGCCACCAAAACTAAAAAATTGAAGTGAAGTGTGAATTTTCTCACATTCCAGGGTTTTGTAGGTATTTAATATGTGTAAGAAACCAATATAATACTGGATGTTTAGGAATATTTGTTTTATAATCACATCAACCTAAATTAGAGTACGCAAATACAATCTGGAGCCAAAAAACAATGTCCCACAAAAATAAATAGAAAAAGTACAAAATAGATTTATGAGAAACCTGACCCTGAAATTAACCGGAATACAGTTGATTTCGCTTAATTGGGACACATCGGGACTTAGGCATTTTGGCCCAATTAAGCGGCTGCCCCAATTAAGCGAATTTCACATAAAATTAAACAATGCATATTTTTCTTTCAATAATTTTATTTTATAAACTATTGGACAAAACTATAAATTACATTTAACCAAAAAATATAAACTTTTAAGAAAACAGAAAATAAAATAATAAATAGGTACATACAATTTAATTCAATGCAAAAATGCGTCAATTGTAGTCTGTCTTTTGTTTTTGTAACATTTCACTTCTACAAAATCAGCACAGGTATTCAGTGCGGATGTAGGGCTCCCTTCATTTCCTTCCTGCATAAAATAACGCTGTAATATTAAATTCTTTGTACATATTTTTTCTTGAGAATATGTGTAAGATAATATGTACTGTGATCTTAAATTTACTGTCCCAATTAAGCGGAATGTTGTCCCAATTAAACATGTAAATTTACTGTTGGTTCCTTGGTTTGGTTTCTGTTATTTGAGATTTGGCCCAAATATGTGGCTGCCCCAATTAAGCGGTGGCCCAATTAAGCGGAATCGTCTGTATATCCTTTTCGTATCTCTTATGCAAACCAGTTAAAAAACCTAGCTGTCAATAATAGCAAGTTATTTCAAACATTAGAATGGAGACGCGACATCCACACTTTGAATTTCGCGTTTAAATTATTTAATAATAAACTAGATGCCCCAGAACTTCTTCAAAATTTAAATATTCGTGTCCCTGACATAAGATTGAGAATTAAAAATTATCACTTTTTCAAAATTTCAGAATCTATGTCACCACTGAACAAAATGCTCAGTCAAGTAAACCAGTAAGTCTCTGATAGAGATGTAGATGTCTTTTACGGCAACCACAGAAAGTCAAAAACACCATTTACAAAAAAATATGTCTAAATTATATTTGGCAACAGCGCATTTCGAACGAATTATGCTTGAGAAATAAGAAAGAAATTGTCTCCCCCACCAAAATACATACACCAATCAGAGAGCTAGCTAAATTAGTATGTGTGCGAGTTGGTGTGAACGAGAAATGCAATATTGTCAGTCAACACGAGACTCAACATGAAGTATGATGCAATTTAGGAAAGAAATTGGCGTGATTTTGACTTTTATTGAAAAAATTATTAAAAAAGCATTAAATAATTACTTTGAAATTTTTTTTTTTTTTTGTAATATTGTTCTACAGGCTTGACAGCATCTAACTGTAATTTTACCTTATTTTAATTGATATTTAATGAGAAAAGCCTGGGGTATACTACACTCCACTTGGTTGGATGTGTATATTTTAGTCAACTACGGGTTAAGAGCTTTTTTTTGATAGCACACAATATATTTTTTTTTCGACGACACAAAAAAATCGACATTATTCGAAAAACTTACTGATCAAAAATTGCTGTTGAACTATTCCGGTTCATATCAATGTACATTACGGAGATTTTTTTCAGATTTTTAGATAAATCTTTTTGGGGGATAGGGTGGGGGGCAAAAGTTTTTTGGCACATTTTTGGCAAAAATCCAATAAAGGAAGATAATTTTTCAAAAATAATTTTTTCTTTTTTTATTAAATACATAATTGTTTATATTTATCTCAGGATGCGTTTTCTTGAACTCTCAGTACTTTTCCTATATGTGAATCAAAGAGTTGTATGAGCATGCCAAATTTCAACTTTCTATGTTAAGCCATTTTGCTATAATTTCTACCGTACAGACAGACAAACACAGACAGGCATATGAATGACGTTGTAAGTTTTTTTTAGTCATACCTACAAAACCCTAAAAACGCGTATTATGAAAGATTTTAAAATAACATAACAATTATTGTAACGTTACTTAAATAAATTAAAATAAAAGCATTTTTATTGCACACGATAAAAGTATTTTGTATCTCTACTACCGTTGTTACAGGAGCGTGATGCTGGTTGCATACCTATTTTTCACCCCAAATCACCTTCTCATTCTGTAGCTCACACAGGGGCCTAATTAATTAATTGAAGAGTGTCTCCGCTCCAATCAGACACTGCCTCGATACGGCTCCACCTCCCCCCGTACACCCGCACCCCCTGCAGAACCCCCACGCAGGAGGTATCATCACAGGCGACTTAGATTATCTCGTTAGATGAAAATTACGTGATGCTCTTTAATTATTGTGCTGAACAAATGAAGTGTGTTGCCGCAGTTGTGCATTAAGATGGTTAGATTTGCTCGTTATTATGTAGTGTGGTACTGTGGGTGTTTTGCTTTGATTAAAAACAGTGGTTAGGGGATTAAATCATGGAATTATTTTAAATATATTGACCTAGATCTGATTAAATCAATTCTCTTGAACTTACAATATCTTATATTCTTATATTATTACTAGGTTATTACCCGTCAACAATGACGGATTTATAATATAAAAATTTCAATTGTTTGTATATGTATTTGGTTTTATTTTTTAACGTATGTTAATTTCGTCGCCGGTTAGCTAATCACGGGACAGGATATCACCAGTTAGCTAATCACGGGAGAGGGTGTCACTTGTCAGCCAATCTAGAGACAGGGTGTCCCCAGTTAGCCAATCACGAGAACCTTAGGAAAAATTGACGTCATCATTCTTAATACAAGACGGCCGGTCCAGAATATTTACGGCGAGAATCAAAGTGTTAAATGGTAATAATGGTTCAGGATAGCTTTTTGGACGTGCGAGATAATATTTTGAAGTATCAGAAAACATTTTTCAAAGAATCTGGGCCATTATTTGAGCATTTTGAGGCAAAAATATGCTTACAAGGTTTCAAAAGGTGACAGCTGTCAACTTTTTTGCATTTTAAAATGGGACGAGATTTCACATTTTGAACGTGTTTCTTTACAGAAGAATACTAATTAAGGATTTAAGGTGAATTAGCGATAAAGTTTAAGACATTTGCAAGGCGAATTTCCATAAAATAGTGTTAAAAAAAGATTTATATATATTAAAAATTTCAGGGTTAATCAAAGTGTTAAGTGGTGATAATGGTTCAAGATAGCTTTTTTGACGTGCGAGATAATATTTTAAGGCATCAGAAAACATTTTTTAAAGAATCTGGGCCAACATTGTATCATTTTGAGGCAAAAATATGCTTACAAGATTTCAAAAGGTGACAGCTGTCAAATTTTTTGCAATTTAAAATGTGACGAGATTTCACATTTTGAACGTATTTCTTGACAGAAGAAAACTAATTAAGTATTTAAGGTGAATTAACGATAAAACTTAAGACATTTGCAGGAGGAATTTCCATAAAATAGTGTTAAAAAAAGATGAGCGACGAGTGTGACAAAATGCCTTATTAACAACGTAGGGGAGAAGACCGGCGTAGCCGGGCTGAGGCCCCTAGTTGTTATTATATATTTTAGTATTGTGCGCATACATGGAATATGGATAAAAAAAAAATTATGTCGATTTCATATATCAAGAACAGAAGAGGGCCTAAAAACAGAACCTTGTGGAACTCCATTTAGGACTGAATGTGACTTTCACAAAGAGTATACAAATATGGAACGAAATATGGGATAAAAATGCTTTAATCCAACAATCACAATTTGCTATTATACTATTTTTGAGTTTATATAAATTACAAAAATAAAATAATAAATAAATATGATGGTACGTAAATTGAATTTAATAATTTTGGTATTTTCGGATAAGGAGATTAACAAAATGGAATTTTACAGTCAATACAAAAGCGAGTAAAATATTTCATTGTATTTTTAATTTTTCCATTATCATTAACAAATAATACTATTCAGTTTTTATTGCTTTTATATCTATTTCATGTAACAGTGAATAAAACTTTAAACTAAATAAAAAAATATTTTATATATAGCCTAAAGAAGAACAATGCAAATCACTCTTATAGAATACAATTTTTTAATAACACAAAACCATCAAACACTTTACGGTCAATGATCGTAATCGGACAAAGAGACACTGACCGGCCAAAACTACCATTTCCCAAAATGAATGGCCAATCTTAACATCGTCCGGCCATTGACGAAAATTACCATTTTCGGCGGTCAGTGTAACATTTTCCGTACAATGACAGGCAAATAAAATAGTGTGTACCTAAAAACTGGGTAATCAGGTTAGGTTTAGTTAGTAAAAATCCAGGACAGCAGAAGCCGAAATACTCGAAATAAGCTTAAAGGAGTTTGTGCAAAAAAAAAAAACAAACAAAATAAATGTTTTTTTATTTTTTTATTTCATCACTAATCACTTAAAAATGTTCTTTTGTTGTCGACTTTCTAGCATAGAGTTTACCAAAACAGTCTTTCTGAAGACTCCAACAGTAGGCCATCAAGTGGCTATCTTATCTTCCTTGATATCTATCTTCCATAGTTTTATGTCCTGATGGAATCTTTCCCCCGGTTCTTCACTAAAATCACCTAGGTTTTCTGGTAAGTGGTCATAATACAACCGAGAATATTAAAGTTGGAAAGCATATTTTCCACTAATTCTCTGCCTTATGATTTCCAAGAAAATTTTCTACTACTTGAATAAATGAACACCAAGAATTAGATTCAATCTCGTTCATTGATGCGGTTGGATTGGATTGTGAATCTTCAGTAGGTTGCCTTATCTGAGTACCATCAAATATTCTGGCTTTCAGTTTTTCAGAGTTAATCCCAGGAAATTTACGTGTCAAGTAGCCTACACAAAGTCCATCTCGATTTAAAATCTTCAAAAATTGCTACATAAGTCCAAACTTGATATGCAAGGGTAGAAATATAATTTTCTCTCTCGCAACCAAAGGTTCGATGACAACGTTTTGTTTTTCTTAAATTATGACATTTCTTAATGGAAATTACCCAATTTCTGTCAACTCAGTGCTGATCCTTAGCTCTGCTGTCCCAAAGACAAACAAGGATATTTTGTATATCCACTTTGCTGTCCAAGGAGGAAGTTTACCGTTTTTAGATAAAAAACTAA
This sequence comes from Liopterus haemorrhoidalis, assembly GCA_963971575.1. Taxonomy (NCBI): domain Eukaryota; kingdom Metazoa; phylum Arthropoda; class Insecta; order Coleoptera; family Dytiscidae; genus Liopterus; species Liopterus haemorrhoidalis. The sequence continues at coordinate 5,477,952 of OZ020613.1, forward strand.
AATAAATTAGTCTGTATCTCAAAAACTAGAGCTGCTACGAAAAAGAGTCAGGTATTTTTGGAATCAGCACATCAAAAGTATCCAAAATTAGTTCTTACTTTTCCGGCACCAAGATAAAAAATGTATTTTGCTGGGCAGTGTAGTTTTTTCAATCAACACGTGAAATTAATATTTTTCAAAGATATTCAATTAATCCTGTTTGTGGTTCTTTGTGCAAAACCTAAAATTTTCTCTCAAAAATAATTTAATTGCCAATTAAAAATTCGACTGAAGCCCTATTTTATTCAGTTTCACAAGCTATACATCTATATAATTTCATTTTTTACATTTGCACGCTTCAAGTAATCAATACATACTCAAAACCGTTTTTTTTTTTTTCACTTTACGTACAATTAGCTACAGTAGCATTCGAATAAGTGTTTTTACAATTTCAAAACCACTTTATTTGAAAAAGAGTTTGGGATATTATAGTGTTTTCAATTGAACAATATTTTTCAATAGCTTTAATATGTGAATAAATTCATTTCATAAAATGAAAGTACATATTTTACCATTATATAATTCCCGCGTCATATGAATTCACCCGTACCTATATTATTATTTAAATTTTTACCTATTATTTAGGGTTTATAGGTATGACCACCAAAACACCCTTATAACGTCACTTGTGTCAACCACGTTAACGTTTGTCTGTCTCTCCCTTTATCTATCTCTCTGTCTGTCTGTCTTTCTATCTGTCTATAAAATATTGATATTTGGCATACTTGTATAACTCTTTGACCCACATAAATAAAGAGAACTAAAAGAAAAACACAACTCAAGATAAATATAAACAAATATATATTTAATGAAAAAAAAAAAAATATAGTATATTATGTTACTAGGAGTAGAACGCGCTCTTTCTTGTGCTGAGCTCAAATGTTGCTGCCGAGGCGCAGCCGAGGCTTGCATATTGAGCGAAGCACAAAAAAGGCGTTCTACTCCGAGTGACATATACTATTTTTTCTTCAAGCGTAAATATTAAAAATTTGCAACCATAAATACTTATGACTTTATAGTTTCAGATGCTATTGCTGCTAATTCCGGCGGTGTACATTGAATTGGTTGAGACATTTTTTAATTTTTGATCTTTATATTGTGTATTTTGTAACTAATCACAGAATGATCACCGAATAATAATAAAGTAACTCACTAATAACGTAACTAACTTCTGAATTCACTACAAACCACGCTACAAACATATTAAATTGACAGATGTTTTGTTTATGGCGACTGCTGCCATCAGTGCCATCTGTTGATAACTATATGAACTATTTACTAGTATAAAAATGTTCACATTTTGTTACTAGTAAAAAAATGTATCATTTCTACCGAATGTATTGAACAATGTAATGTTAGCATTATAATCGGCTTGAAGAAAAATATATTTTTTTTAATGTAATTAAGTTATCAAAAGAAACCTTTAAAATCCGATTTTTAGGGTTTTGTAGGAATGGCCAAAAAACCCTTATACCGTCATTTTGTCGTCTGTCTGTCTGTCCGTCTGTCTTTCTGTCTGTCTGCCTGTCTGTCTGTCTGCCTGTCTGTCTGTCTGCCTGTCTGTCTGTCTGCCTGTCTGTCTGTCTGTCTGTCTGTCTGTCTGTCAGTCTCTCTGTCTGTCAGTCTGTCTGTCTCTCTGTTCGGTAAAAAGTGTAGTCAAACGGCTAAACCTAGAGAGTTGAAATTTGGCATGCTGATACAACTCTTTGACCCGCACGTAGGAAAAATACTAAAACATCTAAAAAATATATCCCCCAAAAAATATAAACAAATATCTGCTCATCGAAAAAAACATATTTTTTTTAAATTCTGAGTAGGGTATCAAATGAAAGCCCTTAGTACGTGGATTAATGATCAAAATTTTATTTTTGCAAAATAAATTATTTAGACGCGATTTTTGCCAAAATTGTGCAAAAAAAATTTTGTCCCACACCCTGTAACCCAGATGGTTTAAACTAAAAATCTGAAAAAAATATAAGTAATGTACATTTGTGTGAACCGGAATAGTACAACAGGAATTTTTGATCAGATCATGTTTTCAGAAAATAACGCATTTTTTGTGTTTTTTGCTTGACCATGTTAAATATTTATGAACTTATGTAACACTGTAAACCAGCATGCTTTGATAGTGTAATGGTTAACATGCTCGCGTTCTAATTTGCAAACTAAGGTTCGATCCGATCTCGAGACCATTTTATTTTTTCTATATTTTTTTAATTTTTATTTTGTTTAAATTATTTTTTTAAATTCCACAAATCAATTATGACTTAAAACAACCAATGGAAGCCATAGGCGCAATTTTCAAAATCTTAATGAATCGTGCTATATAAAAAAAATACTGCACATATTTAGAAACCTAAATAATGGTATTAGGCATTCGAATTAAAAGTAACAATAAAATATTTTAACTTGTTTTGGCATCCCAAATAATCATCATTTACTTACTTATTACCTGCGAAATCGTGAAATGTGTGAAAATTCACACTTCACATAAATTTTTTTATTTAGTGATTTTCGCCAAAAATATATCAAAAAACTTTTGTCCTCTACTCCAGCGGTTCCCAAACTTTTTTGAACGCGACCCGGTACGAGGTTTTAAAGATTTTCGCGACCCACCGTATGAAACAAAAAAACATTTATTTACAAAACCAATTTTATTTTAAAGCAGTAGCTTTATAGTAATAAAGAGTAATAAATAGTAATAAAGAGTATAGTAGAGTAATAAAGAATATAGTATAGTAATAAAGAGCACAAAAAAATAATATGTACAAAAAAAAATTATTTTTGTGTTTTTACAATTTTTCTCGCGACCCGGCAAAAATTCGCCGACCCACACTTTGCGAAACGCTGCTCTACTCTATTTTCCAAAGGGGTTGATATAAATATCTCAAAAAAATCTAAATGTTTTCAAAAATTTTATGTAATAGTATTGGTATACAAGGTACTTGCAAAACAAACATGACCGTACTATCTATTTTACTTGATATTTTATCTATAAGAAATAATGTAGATTATAATTATTTTCTTACTTTTAAGATTAAAATTAAAATTTTAACTATCCAAGAGATAATCTTAAAAAATAAAATATTTTTAAGACGTATAAATTAATTAAAAATAACATAATTTTTAGTTTTAAAGATATCTTTTCTTAAGTGTCGGTTCTTAATGAAAAGTTCTCAGAAAACCAAGCATCTTGAATCTTCCAGCCTTTTTATATCTTGGCAAACATTTTATGTGCAACAAAATATAAGAGTAGCCGCGAAATTAGAACGTGCAACTTTTATGTTGAGGGAAAAAAATTAATGAAACTTGCAGTTCAAAATGCATATTTTACGAGAAAACTCGACTTGATTAAGTGTTGCCATAATTGAGTTAAATTTTACTGTGTATCCAGCCATCATTTTCGGGGCATCATTACGGAATCTTCGAGGATTTAAGGGTAGATTAAATCGAGAAGAAGTTAATGATTTTGGCCTAGATTATATACTTCTTTAATAGCTTACACTTTATGACCATTGTTGCTTGCCAAAAATATTTAATAACTGACCATTAAACTGTTGAATTCATACGAATTTAGAAAAAAAAAAAAAAAAATGTGTAAAAGTGTGAATTTTTACACATTTCAGTTTTTTGTTTAGGTATTTAATCATAACCATATTCAGTCATAACCGTTTTTGCTTAATTATGAAGTCTACTTAAAGTAAAAAGTAATGTTTTATACTTTTAATCTAATTTAAATAACAAAAACTAAGTCGAAGCTGCGACCATAACATAATTTTCACTGTCAGACGCCATTTTACAAATGTTGGCCCGTGTTCTTGGCCAGCACTAACGCATCAGCAGCATCAACACATCGTCAGCATCTGTATATATATATATACAGTATTGGCCTTAAAGATTGCAACTTTAACATTTTTCAGTTTTTCAAATTTTAATAATAATAATGGAAAAGAAATACTTTTAGTTCTATAATTTAATCATATTTTGTCTGTTACATCAATCAATAGTCAAATAATCTGACTTACAGATTAATAATAAATTATTTTTTCATTTTTGCTTGGACAAAACTATTGCAACTACTTGAATTTTCTTGTTTTATACAGGTTTTATCCATAAATAATATGTTGTGCACAAGTAATATTTCAGTTTATATTTGTCAATCATGGGTCGTAGTAAAACAGTTTCAAGTGAAATCAGAAACTTAATAATTTCTGGTTTTAAAGACGGGCTGCTGCAAAATGTGATTTCACAAAATTTAAATGTTCATAAATCTGCTGTGTCGCGAATTATAAAACGATTTCGAGAAGAAGGTACGTTTGAAGTTTCAAAAATTCCAGGACGGCCACGAAAATCTGCAAAACGAACCGATAAAAAAATTATTAATTTATCTACCAATAACCCCTTTCTGTCATCGGAGAAAATTTTGGGCCTTTTGCCACAAATGGATCAAGAAAACATCTCAACAAGAACTATTCGCAGAAGATTTTAGTGAGGGTCTTTTTAGTCACCGTCCTGCTAAAAAATCACTTCTATCCAAAAAGAATGTGAAGGCCCGATTAGAATTTGCTAAAAATTATATTGACTGAACTGTGGATCAATGGAAAAAAGTTATTTTTAGTGATGAATCTAAGTTCAATTTGTTTAAAAGTGATGGTGTAAGTTACGTTAGGAGGCCTGCTAATAAAAGATTAGTTCAAAAATACACCTTGCTAACAGTTAAACATGGCGGAGGTGGAGTGATGGTATGGGGCTGTTTCTCGGGATATGGTATGGGTCCTCTATACCACATTGAATGAATAATGGATCGAATTAAATATAAAGACATCCTTCAGAATGTTATGGAACCTTATTCTGATGAGTTCATGCATTTGAAACATATTTTTCAGCATGATAATTACCCAAAACATTCTTCGAAGTTGGTCGAGGATTCAAAAATTAACGTTATGACTTGGCCGTCACAGTCACCCGATTTAAATCCAATAGAAAACCTTTGGGAGATTGTCGACAGAATGATTAGAAACAAACCGCATTCAAATATTGAAGATTTGTTTAAAGCTTTGCAGTGTGCATTGTCTAATATTGATAATAAAATGATCACGACATTATTAGAATCAATGGCGAAAAGATGTCGGGAAGTTATAAATACTGGTGGTTACTATACAAAATATTAAAAATGATCTTTTAATAATAATTCATTTTCTTAATTAATAAAAAAAAAGATTCTTTGAAGAGTAGTTGCTATCTTTATGTCCAGGTAAAAATAATAAATACTGTAAAAAAAATAGAATTTACTATTAAAATTTAATTTTTTACTATAATATATGTAGAGGATTGTTAAAGGTAAGAATTACATTTTTTAATTTTAAAAATATTCAATAGAATAAAAATAAAAGAGGATTATCAAAAGTTGCTATCTTTATGGCCAATACTGTATATATATATATATAAGGTTCCTGTCGCCCCTATGTGAAGCATAGGGCCTCAATCAACTTCCGCCATTTGGATCTGTCTTGAGCTAGATGTTTTCATGGTTAGTCTACGCCATGTGTTCGTTGGTCTGCCACATCTACGGCTCCCTTGTGGGTCCCAATCAAGAGCCGGTTTACTGATGGACAAAGGGTTGTTCCTTAAATTATGGCCTATCCATTTCCACTTCCGCTGCTTTATCAGGATGTCTATGGGGCTTTGGTAGGTTCTCTCCCAAAGGCTAGCGTTGGTAATAACGTCGGGCCAAATTATGCGTAATATTGTACGCAATCAAGGATTGACGGACACTTGAAGATGATTTATAATGGTTCTAGAAGTTTTCCAGGTCTCACAGCCGTATTGTAGAACCAGCATAATATTAGAATTAAATATTCTAATTTTTGTGGACTTGGCATACTGCGAAGAGTTCCAAACATTTTTCAGCATACTGAAAGCATGCCTAGCTTTATTAATCCTCATTTTAACATCCTCTTTGGTGCCTCCAGATTTGCATGAGACAATGCTTCCGAGGTAAGTAAAAATTTCGACGTCTTCAATGAGGTGATGGTTAATGCGGAACTTGTCTTGTTGAGTGGAGCCTAATCGCATGGATTTCGTCTTCTTAATGCTGATTGAGAGGCCTACCGATTGCGCCTCCTTTACGAGAGAATCTAGCATAGCAGTCAGGTTGTCGAAGGTGTGAGACAGAAGGCAAATGTCATCTGCATACTCCAAATCTGCCAGGTGGGAAGTTAAAGTCCAGCGAATTCCGTCTCCAGTTCTTATACTCTTTCGCAATAAATCATCTAGGACGATGTTAAAGAGGATGGGCGACAGAGTACATCCTTGCTTAATGCCAGCGCCAACAGCAATGGGGTCGCTGAGAACACCTTTGTGCAGGATTTCGCAGGTGGCATCCTGATAAAGAAGCTTGATGAGTTTTGTGATCTTAGGTGGAATTCTTCTTTTTCGTAGAGCTCTCCAAATTGCATCGTGAGATAGACAGTCAAATGTGCCACCGTCTGTAGGCGCCTTAATACTTTCGCCCTCTGCGCAGTAGTATCTCAACAACCAGCTTAAAATAGCCCGACAATACCAATATCTCAATTTTGAATTTTGAGTGACAAATCACATTTTGAATATTACCTTCTCATATAGATTGTAATTAATTTTATTTCCGATTGTTGTTTTTGTATAAGAAACTATTGTAAACTATAGTTGTGCACAACCTTAACTCAGAAATGTATTTTGTAGGTGGAATATAATCTGAATTCAGTTGAAATTTTCCTTTAACTATATTTTGAAATGTACTCATGTATTAGTTAGCAAAATTGGTTACACCAGCACCGGATTAGAGAGGTTAATTTGAGAAGTACTTGAGTAGAATCGAAACATGACTTCTGAACAGAACTGCAATGCCGCGTAGGTAGTAATAGCTGTATAGATACGGATTAACAGTAGGTACTTATAACGTGAATTGGGTATTTTCAAGCTTCGTTACCTATAATAACCTCTTGATTTAAAATACATCTCTAATACCCTATTAAAAGTACATTCTTTTAAATAGCTAGTTTAAGTTTTAATCTGAAAAAAACTAACAAAACGTTTATAAAAGCACATAAAGGGGGGCCTTTATGTGCAATAAATCTGCAAAATAATGTTCATATCGCTCAAAGGATATAGGATTGTCTGCCAATCACGAGAACCTTAGAAAATATTGACGTAACAATGTTACCGACATTACATAAAGATACTTGCTAATTACCCTAACAGCCCAATAGACATTTTGGTGCCTGCGAGTTTTTACCTGTCTCTAGCTAACTTTTGGGCACAGAATCCAAAATAGTCGTCAGATTTGGTCTATCAGATCTAGTTTTTGAGATACGCTATATTGGCCTCTTTTACAATAAAATATCTTATTTCTTAACTTGTGTATTTTTCACGGTATTACTGTTAATATGTCCTCCAACTGCCAGTTACAAACACAAAAGAGACAAAGTAAGGTATTTATTTCACAAAGTAGATAAATATACATTCATCACTTATCACTTAAAAATGTTCTTTTGTACGACTTCCTAGCATGGAGTTTACCAGAACAGTCTCTTTGACGACTCCAACAGTAGTACGCCATCATGTGGCTATCTTATCTTCCTTGATATCTATTTTCCATAGTTATATGTCCTGATGGAATTTTTCCCCCGGTTCTTCACTAAAATCACCTAGGTTTTCTGGTAAGTGGTCATAATACAACCGAGAATATTAAAGTTGGAAAGCATATTTTCCACTAATTTTCTGCCATATGATTTCCAAGAAAATTTTGTACTACTTGGATAAATGAACACCAAGAATTAGATTCAAGATCGTTCATTAATGCGGTTGAATTGGATTGTGGATCTTCAGTAGGTTGCCTTATCTGAGGACCATCAAATATTCTGGATTTCAGTTTTTCAGAGTTAATCCCAGGAAATTTACGTATCAAGTAGCTTACACAAAGTCCATCACGATTGAAAGCCTTCAAAATTGTTACATGAGCCCAAACTTGATATGCAAGGGTGGAAATATAATTTTCTCTCTCGCAACCAAAGGTTAGTTGACAATATTTTGTTTTTCTTGAATTATCACATTTCTTAATGGAAATCACCGAATGTCATGTTCTGAATGTCATGTTCTGTTAACCCAGTGTTGATCCTTAGCTCTGCTGTCCCAAAGACATAAAAAACAAAGACATAAAAAAAACAACTCTGGAGATGCTGTCAGCCAAGCCAGCATAGAATTTCCTCAACTCTGGCTTTCCATTATTCAAAACAATCCTCTTAATCCTCAAGTCACTAATCCAGTAACTAACAACTTATTACCACACAATAATGTGACAAACAACCTTAATCCGGTCGTTAATCCTCAGCAGGTAGTCGCGTCCCTACCCATACCTGATCCCAACCACCCAACCAATAGCAACGCATCTATAACCTGCTCCCACTCTTACAATACTAGGTATAAAAACTCGAAGAAAACTGAAATGTTTATCACTTCTCGTGATCGCTGAAGACGGAAACAGATTGTTGAGCAGTTTCCGAAACGTCCGATTTTTTTTTTTTTTTATTACTCTTGAAGTATTATATCTTTTTGATACTAATACTCATTATATTGTACTATTCTAGCCTAGTACTATCAGCAATGGCAAACGTCCAAAATAAAGGTGTCTGCATAAAAAACAAGGATATTTTGTATATCCACTGCTGTCCAAGGAGGAAGTTTACCGTTTTTAGATAAAAAATTAAAATCAATTAGTGTGTATCTCAAAAACTAGAGCTGCTACGAAAAAGAGTCAGGTATTTTTGGAAACAGCACATCGAAAATATCCAAAATCAGTTCTTACTTTTCCGGCACCAAGATAAAAAATTATTTTGTTGGGCAGTGTTATAAATGTCAGATGACCTTCAATGTGTTTGTGTTATGTTAGATTAATGTTTGGGGGGTTTTGTATAGGAGGGGTTAACTATCAGGGGTATTTTACACGGGGGGTTAATTGTCAGAGAGATTTTTTGCATGAGGGGTTAATATCCAGGTGGTTTTTGTTGGTTGGTTTATGTCCGGGAGGTATTTATCCAGGGGTTATGTGTCCTAGAACCTTTGGTTCGCGCTCATCTTGTAATCAAATATACTTGTAAGTTACGATACGAAAAACGTAAGTAAATAATTCACTTGACTTGCCTCTCTAGTCGTTCAGTGCAAACCAAACTTTACTCATATATATTACATATATATATATATACAGTGCACACAATACAAGAAATTCAGAAACATACACACAACTATACACACATACAGGCAAATATGTGTTCTAAAACACATACTTGCTTACACACATGTATATAGTACCCACACATTTATAGGTTCCCGTACACTGGTTCCTGAACACAACATACTGATTCCACAATCGCGGATCGTGAAATTAATAACTGGTTTTGGCCGTGCGCGCCGCTAGTTCAGATAATGACGAAGCTGATAAAAAAGAAAACTGCTCGCGTTAAATTAATCCCATTACATGTAGGATAAAATATGAAGTATATATACGTGTTATCCCAGGAAATCATCGGGAAAAATGTTACCTTATTTCAGATCAGTTAAATTACCGTAAAAATTAAAGAAATCGACAGTTCAACATGTAGTGACAGTTTGTGAAGTCTGCGTGGAATTAGTAATGGGGATTCTAAGAGATGCCGAATTATAATCTTTCTCGGACATAACTATACAGGCAATTGTATAAAACATTATTTGGCGGGAGAACGCCAATGTCGTCGTCAGTGTTGTAATGTATCTAGGTATTTGTATCTAGATACAGTAACTAGATACTGTGCAAGTATCTAGTTACTGTATCTAGGTACATTTTAAAATATGTATCTGTATCTGTATCTAGATATTTAAATCAGTATCTAAGTATCTGTATTTCAGGTACTTTTTTCAGATACTTTCCTATTTTGTCTTTTTCAAGGTCTTTTTACAAAATATGTCCTTACGATTTTTCAAACCTGTGATCAAAATAAAACAATTTATAGAGGGATTTTTTTTATTGTTATTTATAAAAAAAAACTACAGTATGTTGCATATTTGTAACCTTATGAAAGTTAACTCAAATTTTAACAGGAGTTTAATTTAAGTGAAATTTATGGAAGGTTTTTATCTTTGTTAGACAAAGATGTACACCACATGTTTCGCATTTGAAATGCGTATAACCCTTGCAGCCTGGCAATTTACTTTGCAAAATTATCTTTGCAAACTATAATAATAATAATAAAAAAACACGTTTAGTAACTCTATTTAAAGGTTGTTTGGGTAACCGTTGTTAATAAAATTATTTCATTAAAAAAAATAAATTATTAGCTAACTAGTTTCGGCGTAAGCCATTTTCAGAACTGGAAATACAATTACATTTTATTAAAATTTTATAGAGAAAAATAAATTAAATAAATAAATTATAAGTTTGAGAATTATGATAAAATACACGTTCTATATGTAATTAATTAAATTTTGGAAAATATTCTTTTATTTTTTATTTTTTTTTATTCTTTATTTAAAAAAAAAGGATTTATTTATTTATTTAATTTATTTTTATCTATAAAATTTTAATAAAGTGTAATTGTATTTCCAGCTCTGAATAAATTTAAAAAAAAAATTAAAAAAAAATAATTAATTTTATTAACAACGTTAAGTAAAACAACCATTAAGTAATTATCTAATCTAAGAATAAGAATTAATTTTATAAATGTGAATTAAATAAAGAAAAATATAATAAATAAAATGGTTGTTTTATTTTTGTCATCCTAAATACTCATTTAATAATCAGTAATTTATTAGCGAACAAAAAATGTTCGAGATATCCGCTGAAATTGGAATAAAAAAGTGATTTTTTTAAAGATTACATAGGTATATAGTTAGTTATTATTTCTGACACACAGCTTCAAAGGCTATTTGTGTTTATTTTAAGAGTAATAATAATGCATAACTTATTTTTTATTTTGAACAAATATATTTCTTGCTCTAGTTATTTCTTTTTTTTTGTGGTGTTTTCATTTTTCCAAAAGTATCTTAAAAGTATCTTGAAGTATCTAGATACATTGTAAAAAAAAATTATCTGTATCTAGATACTTTTTAAAATTTGTATCTGTATCTGCATCTAGATACATTTTTCCTCAAGTATCTGTATCTGTATCTAGATATATTTTCAAATGTATCTATTACAACACTGGTCGTCGTTTACAATGGGTAATTAAGACCAGGAATAACATCCTGTAAAAGCTTGCTGGTTCTACATGGGGAGCAAATGCTAACACCTTACGCACTGCTGGAATAGCTTCGGCTTACTTTGTTGCCGAATAATGCGCTCCAGTTTGGAGTTATAGTGCTCAAACCTCGAAAATAGACACTCCGCTGCACCACACCATAATTTCGGCAACTATTAAATCAACACCTATTGCTTGGCTGCCGATGTTATTTTATATAGCGCTCCCTGAACTTAGACAAACATCTGCGAGTAAACTTGAATGGGATAAAGCAGCCAATTCTGATTACATGCCAATTAAAAGGGACTTAGGCTGCCTTCCTGCCTTGCGACTGAAATCAAGAGCACCTATTTGGATGAACCATAAACTAATAGCCCCATTGGATACAAAAGCAGCTTGTAATGATTTATGGAACGAGTCAAGTGTGAAGAATGGCGCTATAGTTTCAGATGCATCCAAAAAACTTCCTGGTTTCGATCTCCCTAGACAAATATGGAACCAACTTAATCGTATAAGAACTGGTCATGGTAGATGTAACGACTTTTTTAATAAGTGAGGTTTGTCATCTTCCCCAGAATGTGATTGTGGAACGCCCTATCAATCTATTGAACATATATGGAATGATTACAATTAATGCAAGCGTACCTTGCCTTGCCTGCAATGCAAGCATTGCCTCAAGTATGGGGCATAGGTGAGAGGAATTTTAAAAGAGATATGAAGATAAGGATGCTCATGTTCAATTCCATAATCAAGAGTATTATGATGTATGGAGCGGAAATATGGGGTTGGAAAGACCAAGAGAAATTAGAAGCGGTGCAAAATAAATATATTAAGTGGACATTGGGTCTAGACAAATGTACACCGCAGTACATAATATTAGAAGAAGTAAAAGTTGACAACATCAGGATAGAAGCAACAAAAAGAGCAATTAAATTTAAACAGAGGATACTAAGATTTCCAGAAAAACAAATTGCTAAACCAATGCTGGGCAGAAATAGAAAGAAAAGTGGAGCAAAGAAAGATTAAATCCAGATGGGAAGTCCAAAGAAGAAAAAGATTTCAATATGACGGCTACTCAACAAGGGAGATATCTATAAAGATTTCGGGAGGACAAGATGTGACACTGGAAATAAGAGATAGAATGAGAGATATCCAAGGACAAGAAAGAAGCGAGAGTCTAACAAATTCCAGATATAACTGCAAATACGTAAAGACTTGGACGACACAGATACCAGAGTACCTAAAAACAAAAATGAACGGAGATAAGAAGAAAATAATAGCGAGATTTAGTTGCGGAAATGAGGAAAGGGAAAACGAATACTGGAGAAAGGATGAACAAAGAATGTGCAGGTTGTGTGGAGAGGAAAGAGAAACCATAGAGGACATACTGAAGAATTGCGGAGAAATGAAATTTAAAGAAGAACCCAAGAAAAGATGTGCTGTATGATTCAGGCCAAGGTTGGACATGGATGGAAGAGGTCTTGGAGAGAAGAAGGAATTTGAAATGAAGATACCCTAGTTAGCAATAATTATAGTTTTTATGTGAAATATAAAGTTAATGAATGTAAATATGTATATTTAAACCGAAAGGTATATAAATAAAATATTATCTATCTATAGTGCAATATTGTTCAGTCTAATTTAGGTGTTCGACTGATATAGACGCGTTTTCATAGCACTGTTTTTGTAACCATGGAAGACGCAGCAAAATCTCAAAGAGCAATAATTTTCTTTTTGTGGAAAGAAGATGTGAAAACATCAGAAATTATTCAGCGTCTGCAAGGAGTATTTGGTGAGTCTGCAGAATCCAAAAGTACTGTTTATCGGTGGATCGATCGTTTTAAAACCGGTAGAACATCACTAGAAGACGATCCACGCAGTGGGCGCCCAAGCACGTCGGTAAATGAAAGAAACATTACTGCCGTCGAAGACCTACTGAAAGAGGACAGGCGAATGACTATTCGTCAAATTAGTGTGCGCCTAGGGATAGGTACACGACAAGTTCATGACATCTTGCATGATTGTTTGGGCGTTAGCAAGGTTTCGCCGCGCTGGGTGCCAAGGCTGTTGGGACCAGAAAAGAAACTCAATTTCAAAGTTTTTTGAGGACGGCTTAAAAAAATTAGTTTATCGTTGGGATTAATGTATTCAGTTAAATGGAGATTATGTTGAAAAATTACATTGTAATATTGACGAAAATTAACAAAATAATAAAAATTATAGCTAAATTCCCAGAACTTTGGAAACATCCCTCGTATATTTATGTTGTAATATTTTTTCCTAATCAAATAATCATCATCGTAGCGAGAGAATTTTTTAATAGGTCTATAGCAGTGTTTCTCAAACTATGGACAGTTGCGGACCACTTTCTGAATTTTACACTAACCGCAGACCACCAACGTCAAGAAAAACATTTTTTTGCGTAAAGGTCCATTATTAATACTAATGAAATATTGTGTGCCCGTACCACCAATAACTAACCCGCGGACCACCTGTTGAGAAACACTGGTCTATAGCACGTATGGAACACGGAAAGTTATAATGTTTTCTCCAATAAGACTTAGCTTCTTTTACTTTTCTGCCTACTAGAAAATCAATCCATTCTTCAGATTTTTTGCTATTTTTAGATCTAGCAGTAATCGTACAAGAATAAAAATAGCGAACGAAAAGATCGAAAGGGTTCATACCTACAGATATCTTGGATGTAACCTAAACGATCAATACGAGGATTCTACCGAAATAAAGAATCACATAACTACTCAGTTTAAATCTGCTATAAACGTCGGAGAGAAGGTCGGTAGCCCAGATAAATATAATGAGATCACAGGAGGGTTACACAAATACTTACATCCTATACTGTCTGAAATTTGTAAGCACCATTCACTTCTCATCTATTTGACACGAACCTGAAAACGAAAACATTAACTATAAAATTTATCTAACAAACAATCAATAAGAAATTAACAATAATCATTACAATTTCCTAGCATGAAGTTAACTTTTATTGATTATGTGAACCTGATATTGTGGATCTCCTATATGTGTGTTTTCGTACTCATATGTGTGTAACTCCGACTGCGCAGCTAAATTAATCGACGAATTTAAGTGCTAAAGAATTAATTGAAATTTTCTGAAGCCATCTGGAAGAGATAGTTGCATTAGGAACGGTTTTAAACATTTCCAATTATTATAAAATTATAAAAACAGATTTTTTTTTAATCATTTTAATTTAATAAATTATTGAGAAAGCTCTTTTTAAATCTCTTTTATTTATGTAGAATTTTAAATTCTACGTAGATAACATTATTTCTATCGGAGTTGGAAATGTCGGAAAGCGAGAAAGAGGAACAGTGAAAATCCATTACTCTAGCGTAAGTTGTTATCATCGTATTGTGGCTCGTTCACTGTACGAACACTACTTCTACAGTCAAATAATATCATTTATTTTTAGTATAGAGAAATTGGTATTTGACAATAGAACTACAATTTTAGATAGAGTACGGGAAATGAAAGAAAGATATACTTCAATAATTTTTAAGAGAAGTTTGATCAAAATCATGACTCATCATCGTTCAGCCCTTCGAAACCACTGCTAGATATAGGCCTCCAACAGTGGAGTAGCTAGAACTCATCGGCCTCCTAAGCGAAATACACAAATCGGGAAAGTCTAGTGATATTGAAAAAAATATTAAAATATATTGCTTATTGTACCTTTAATGTTGTATTTCAATTAAAGTAAGTAATTATGAGTAGTTGGCTATGGAAAACAAGTAAGAACAATAACCAACAAGACAAAACAAATACCAATTTGACAAATTTTATTCAGTACATGATTAGGGATGGGAATTTATTTTTGAATATCGATATATGTGCGATTCGATATATCGTAAGTGTAATATCGATATTCGATATATATCGAAGTAAAAATATCGATATATTCGATATATCGAAATAATTAACACGTAACATGAAAGATATATAAATTCCATTTGTTTTTTGTTGGCTTGGCTGGTAAAGAAGTCGCCATTTGACAGACAATCACTTTACAGTTGGTACTCACCCAGCTACCAACCAACTTTCTAATATTTTCCTAGTTAACTGCTCTCTTAATTAAATATATATATGCTGTCCACTTTTGTAAGGACAAACCAGATCTTTTTGGTTACTTTTATAGTGTATTATGGACTTTAAATGTCAATCAAATATATTCATTACGCTGTAAAAGCTACTTTAAATTTATTGGTTATGATCATTATTAAGAAAGTGACATTTTTTATAATTTTTTAATACCAATATGACATATAATTTTAAAGGTGCAAATTATAAAATCAAAATTTCGTCTTACAGGCTATTCCAAGCGATTAGGCGGAACTAAATGGAAATTTCGTTATTTTAGGTTGTCACGAAAACGGACCTTGCTTGGGTTATTTCATGTTTCAGTTTTGGTATGTGAAAATTTAAAATTCCTACAGTGAAACCACGGAAACGAATGACATATGTCAAATATTTTAATAAATTTTTCCATATTTTGAAGACAAAAACCTAAATAAATGGGACATTTTTATTAAGAATGACAAAAAATTAAAATGCGATGAAAAGGACATTTTATAATGACAATCAATTTAATCTAGAATTTAAATTTGAGCATGTTTTACAAAGCTTAAACAAAATGACCAAAAGTCCGAATTAATAGATAAAAATTACTAGATTTCAAAATCTACTACCGTTTGGAATAGACTATAGTTTGTTTTTAAAAAAGTGAACAGCATATATTTAAATGTAAAAAATATACAAGAATACCGATATTTTGTGCGAATATCGATATTTTGTGCGATATATCGCATTTCAAATATCGATATAAAAATATCGATATATTTTTCTAAAGTATCGATATTTTCGAAATATCGATATATCGTTCCCATCCCTATACATGATCCATTTGTTGATCACATGTTTGATTTTAATTCGATTTAAAACATTTATATTAATAATTGCAGTGTTTTTAAGTAGTAGCATTCTTTTTAGGGTTTTGTAGGTATGACCAAACAACCCTTATACCGTCATTTTGTCGTCTGTTTGTCTGTCTGTCTGTTCGGTAAAAATTGTAGCCAAACGGCTAAACCTAGATAGTTGAAATTTGGTATGCTTATACAACTCTTTGACCCGTACATAGGAAAAATACTAAAATATCTAAAAAACATATCCCCCTAAAAATATAAACAAATATGTGCTCATAGAAAAAAAATATATTTTTTTATAATTCTGAGTAGGGTATCAAATGACAGCCCTTGGTGCGTGGATTAACGATAAAATTTTTATTTTTGCGAAATAAATTATTTTGAAGCGATTTTTGCCAAAATTGTGCAAAAATTTTTTTGTCCCACACCCTGTAGCCCAGATGGTTTAAACTAAAAATCTTAAAAAATTTTAAGTAATGTACATTGGTGTGAACCGGAATAGTACAACAGGAATTTTTGATCAGATTATGTTTTTGGAAAAAAACGCATTTTTTGTGATTTTTGGCTAATAATGTACACAAGTTAAAGCTTTGTAACACGCTACACTAGAACGTGTATGCTGGTGTAGTGCTTTTTGACGCTGGCTTTTCACCCAAGTAACTCGTACCGAAAGGGATCGAACCCTGCGAGAAGAGACAATATTATATTTTGTTTTTTTTTTTAATTTTTATATTGTTTAAATTATGTTTTTCAAAATTCTAGTTATATTTTGTCAAATGTTGCATTTAATTTTTAAAAGCGTAAATTTAATAACCAGTGGAAATTGTTTACATTATAATTTAATTCTGTTTCAATGTACACGAAATCAGAGGGGCGGAACTTATAACAACCAATGGAAGCCATAGGCGCAATTTTTAAAATTCTTAATGAACCTTGCTATATATAAAAAAAAATACTGCACATATTTAGAAACTTAAATAATGGTATTAGGCGTTCGAATTAAAATTTACAAAAAAAATATTTTAATATAAAATTTGTTTTCGCATCCCAAATAATCATCATTCACTTACTAAATACCTGCAAAACCCTGAAATGTGTGAAAATTCACACTTCGTATCAATTTTTTAATAATGGAGTGATAGCATTTAACTATCCACGAGATGAATCGTGCGGTGGGACTTCTCCAAGCTGGCTTCAGTCAAGTTGATGTAGCCAACCAGATAGAAGTTTTTCAAAGTGTCATCAGTTGGTTATGGAGACGTTACAGAGAAACAAGGAGTCCGGCCGAACAACATCCGGGACGTGGTCGCTGTACAATAGGAGGTCAAGACAGAATTTTGGTCTTAAATGCTAGAAGACAACCTTAACAAGAATTGATAAGGAAGACACTAATAGCGAAGTAGCCGGAGAGTCTAAAAATAAATAAAATAAATCTTGTAAAATAAATTTAAAATAAATATAGCGAAACATTTTGATTCTAGAATAAATACTTTCTCCAAGAAGCCGTAATAGTTTTGCTTGATTAAAAATCACTATGAACTTTGTAAGTAATCCAATAAAATTGGAAGTATAACAGCGTAAAGAGGAACCAATAAACAGTATTTAATAACAAAGTAGTAGTAAGATATCTTTAATAGCAGCTAGATTGTGAACCACGTCAGTTTTTCAGGACTTTTGCTCTGAAAGCGTTCTATGAATTTTACATGAACAAACACAGTTTGTATATTTACAGAGAGTCTGAGAGTGAGTCAGTGAGCCAGAGGACGAAGAAGTTCAGTCATAGCTCAACAGCGAATAGTATTCCCACTCATATAAGAGAATATTTTCAACAACAGATAAAAACGGATGCACACACAGCGATTTTAAACAAAATATTTGAATATCTTAGTTCACGTTGAATATATTTTTATAAAAAATACCAGAGATAACTTATATTTTCTGTGAGATGATGTAGGAAGGATATTTTATTAAATATAATTTTCAAGAATAGAGATAAAGTTAGAAATAAATTTCAAATAAATAGGATGTATAGGGAGGTCAAATATTAACTTAACAGCTCTTTTCAAATTATTCCTATAGCAAATACAAAATAAATAAATTTTATTATAGTTGAAAGTACAAAAAAATACAAAAACCAAGTAAAAAAAATCATGGAAAATAGAAAATCTATGCTAGGAAGGTTAAATCATCACCTAGATATTCAGAGATGCTATAATAAGCCTTTCCTAGCAAGAAGTTTGTGATACAATATTTAAAATTAGCATTATTCAAAGTTTTAATTCTAATCGGCAATTTGTTGAACACAATTGCTCCGACATAAGTAGGCAAATTTTTTGACATATTGTACTTGATTCTGGGTAGTCTGATATCAGACCTAACTCTGGTGTTATGGTTATGTACAGTACCATTTGTGTGCAACAAATTACCATTTTCTTTAATATATAAAAGTTAATGTAATAAATATAGACAAGGTACCGTAAGTATTTTTGATTTTGGGAAAATTTCCCTGCAGCTAGCTCTTCTGTTGACCCTACCAAAGATTCGGACTGATCTTTTTTGAAGTTTAAAAAGACGAAGCCATTCAGTTGAGTTTACCTGAAGTACTATACCGTAATTAAGATTAGCCTGAACATAAAAGAAATAGACAACTTTGGCTGACTCTAGCGACACATGATTTATGATTTTATAGAGCATATAATTGTATTTGTTTATTTTATTTGCAGTTTCATCACTGTGTTTTTTTCCAGTTTAATTTTGAATCTAAAAAGAAACCTAAAAATTTGACTGTGTCCGTCTTATAGAGTACATTATTATGCTCCATATTAGTTGGATCGGGGGATAAATTAATAAAATTGTTTCACGTTACTGAAAACATTCATTCGTTGGAAGAGATATCATCTTCACCGTATGAAGGTCATTCATATCCAATAAACCAAATAGATTACTACCGAGATGGTACTAACTTAGTATCTTGTTCTTTGGATGGATCAGCTATTAATGTAATCCAATCCTTCCATTAGTTACATTTCTTCAGTTTAAAAATACAAGGAACAATGTTTTTAACAGATGTTGTTTTGATTTCGTGATTTTATAGGTTAGGATAAACAAACCAAATTCTCATCGGTTTTTACTCGTTCCAACACTAGTTAAGATGATTCTAGAACTATAATAAAGGTAATGTTAACAGCAAGTTTTAGAATTAATTAACTGTCATCAGTGTTGTTGTTGTCATTTATATTGAAAATTCAATCAAGCTACAATTATAACGGGTTTTACAAAAGAACACAAAAAATTTATAATTGATTCATATTTTCGAAATGGTGTTCGAGAAAACGGCAAATGGATTTACAGTGCGGTGTAATGAGGAATTTCGGCTAGAATTTTCAGATATTGCTTTCCTTGAAGGAGATTTTTGCAGCGCATTTAAAATATGTGTTGATTCCTACCGAGATACAGGGAGAATTAGTCATAGAGATTGAACTGGAAAACCAAGAGTTCGTGCTCAAAATACAGTTAATGTTCGTCAACGAATGAACGAGCAACCCACTACATCACTACGTACATTTTCGCAAAAGACTGGTTTATCCTTAAGAACTTGCCATACTATTGTCAAAAAATATTTAAATCTATTCCCATACAAAATTCTTGCTTTACATGAGTTGCTGCCAACAGACCACAATAGGTGAATTGTGTATTGCCACTGGTTCCAACAAAATTTAATTAACAATGACGATTTGTTAAATTTAACGTTTTTTTCTAACTAGGCCTGGTTCATCCTTTCGGGGTATATAAATTCACAAAATAAGAGTTTATGGAGTGCTCAAAATCCTCGTACTTTTCGCGAAACTCTCCTTCACCCGTTAATGTTGGTGTTTGGATTGCTGTGTCTCGAAGACATATTATCGGACCCATATTTTTCCACGAAACTGTTACTGCTCAGAAATACCGGAATATTGTATGTGAATTTATTAATCAGCTTAATGAGGATGAGCTCCAGCAAGGCTACTTCCAATTGAATGGCGCGACTGCCCACACCGCTCAAAAGACCATCAATTACCGTGAATTTTTTAACGATCGTATAATTAGTTTACGTTCAAATCCAGAATTTCCACCTAGATCACCAGACTTGACTATTTTAGATTACTTTATATTCCTTTATCCGAAAAATAATGTACACAAGACCCTTATTCACAGTATCGAGGAACTGCAAAACAGAATTATCGAACAGCGTGCCTATATAACTCCTCAAATTCTTTTAATAGTATGAAAACATGAGTAAATTTTTGCCTGCAGGAAAACGATTCTTACTAACGCTATACTCTTTCAAAGTAATAAAGTCCTTTTAAATACACCCTGTAATTATTTATATAGGGTGAGTTCAGTGTGCAACTTTAGAAGTTAGTTAATTTTTAAAAGTTTTCTTAAATCCCTCCCTGTTTATTGATAAATTTTGACGGATTCGGTCCTGGCTGCATCTTGACATTTAACCGTGGTATTTACCAGTGGTGTGTGGGTATGCCGGGGGGTGTTTGGGGGTGAGAAGGGGTTGCTAGGTGATTAGCGTAGGGGTCGATGAGTGGCATTTGGTGTGATGGCTCCGATGAGGAAGGAATTAAGAACTTGGGATGCTTGTTTCTCCAGACTTTCCCGACCAAAGGTTTTATACACTAAAAATAAACTTTTACAAAAGAACATTTCAGGCTTTTCCTTATGTGAAATACCGTATAGAATAGATGCCTTTATGTTTGTTGTAATGGTTCTTATAAAGGCTCTTAAAGTGAGGTTTTGAATTTGTTGAATTGCATGTTTTTAGCGGTATAAAATATAAAAAAGTCCGGAATAGTGTCTTACAAAAATGGTACATAAAAATATCTATCTTATAATGTTGTTTAGTGTTAAAACGAACGTTAGCACTTACGAAAAACATAAAACAAATTTTACTCTGACTCTTTTTGCTGCCAGTTTTTTAATGTCTATTTATAGTTTTAGATATGCATTAGCAGAGTACCCATTCTTCACACGGGATAAGTTCAAGATAATTGAATATAAAATAAATCTTCATGTCTTTTAATATTTAGTAATAGTAATAGTAATAGTAATTTATTAAATTTGCCAAATACAAGAAATGTACATTAAATTATGTCAAAATACACAAATATACAAAAAAAATAAATAAATAAATAAGCTGCACGCAATTATACAATCACAAAATTGCAGCTATCAATATTATCATTTAAAAATTCTTGAATACTGTAGTACATTTTCTCCAATAAGAATTTAAAAATAATTTTTTTAAATTTTTGGAGATTTAATTCTCTGATATGCATAGGTAATTTATTGAATAGGGTAACGCCTATAAATGAAGGAAGAGACTTTGAAACATTTAACCTTATTTTCGGTAGACGAAAATCAGATTTGGCTCTGGTTTTATAGTTATGAAGGTCGCTTCCACTATTCAATAAATATCCATTTTCTTTTATATATAATAGCATTTGCAATATATATATGCAAGGAAAACTTAATATTCCTAACTCTTTAAAAATCTGTCTACAATGCGCTCTTCTTGCAACCCCACCAAGTATTCTTATTGCATTTTTCTGAGTTCTAAAAATTCTAATAGAATCAGTAGAATTGCCCCACAGAATAACACCATATTGCATGACTGACTGTATGTATGAAAAATATACAGTTTTTGCTATATGTAGTGATACGTATCTCATGATTTTATAAAGCATAAAGTTGTACGAATTAATTTTGTTAGCTACATATTTCACATGTTCTTTCCAATTTAACTGTGCATCTAACACAAATCCTAAAAATTTTACATGTTGAACATGATACAGATGATCATTGTGGAAAGATCTGTTGAGACTAAAAACTAAATGGGAAGTTTTATTTTCATTAAGTTTAAGCTTATTCCTATTAAACCACAATATAGCTTCATCCATAGTAGCTTTTATATTCTGTTCAACATGAGTATGATCTACACCACTATTAATAAAATTTGTGTCATCTACATACATAACAGTACTAGCATTTACTTCATCAGGAAGATCATTTATAAATAATAAGAATAGTAACGGCCCAATCACCGTTCCTTGACCGACCCCTGCATTAAGAGCAAGTATGTTAGACGTGTTGTTATTGTACATTGCAACTTGTTTTCTATCCGAAAGATAGGATTTTATTAGAGTTAATGCAATCCCACGAAATCCATAGCGCTCGATTTTGCGTAACAATTCATAATGACTGACACAATCGAAAGCTTTAGTGAGGTCACAAAAAGTTGCAGACACATGAAGACCGCTCTCGAGTGCCTTAATGACATCAGACAATAGTTCACTGGCTGCTTTCGTTGTAGATCGTTTAGGTCTAAAACCATACTGACGTTCTGATAACAAATTAAATTTCTTAGCATATCCAAAGAACTTCTTTGTACACACCGTATCTTTCTTTGTGGTTCAAGTGGTCTACTTTTTTGTCAGCACACAAATGAAACAATCTACGCTTTCACTCACCCTTGAACCGGCAACATATTACTGGCCGTGGGAGAAACAGCTCGTATAATATACATCTTTAAAGAATATGGACTTTCAGAATAAAGCTACGAGGGTAGATCAATAAGTCCTTACAAATTATAAGAGATGGCGCTAGTGGTATTTTTTTTATTTAGTAAGACACAAACTTTATACCATTAAAGAATGTTTTATATTCGTTACCGTAATTTTTTTTTGCCTCTTCACTTTCAAAATAGTTATGACAACTTTTTTTGCTATTCATTTTGTTACGCTATACTTAAAATTACATTTTACATTGTGGGAATTTTTGTCCGTTCGTGGGAAATTTTGTACCTTGCTGTGGGAATTTTCGTCAAGTGTTGGCAACACTGGGTCTTATATAAAAGAGAAACACTGACAGAAGAACTTCATTGCTGAAGAATCTAGGAGAGTGGTTCGTAAAAATAATACGGATTCTAAAAATGTTTTTACTTGCTCGACCTTAATATATAATGGGCAAGTATTGTAATCGCGAAAAATTTCTGTGTGTATACACGATAACTCAAGAACGGTTTAACTTAGAGAGTTCGTTCTGGTACTAAAAAAATCTCCTATTAATTGGGAAGAACCCTATTGTTTTTTATGAAAGTCCGAAACCGGAAACGGAAGTTATTAAACTTTAAAATTTTTAAAAATTCGTAACTAGTAAACCAAGCCTTGGACAAAAATTTGTATAGAATATAATTTGATATATTTTTGAGGATTTACCTTAAACTTTTTTTTATTTATTTTTTTTATTTATTTATTTTATTATTATTATTATTATCTTTTTTTATGGGAGGGCAAGTTTAGCGGAGGTCTCTCTTCGCTACTGGTTTATTCAGTAAGACACAAACTTTATAACAGTAAAGAATGTTTTATATTCGTTACCGTAATTTTTTTTCCCTCTTCACTTTCAAAATAGTTATGACAACTCTTTTTGCTATTCATTTTGTTACGCTATACTTAAAATTGCATAATTTTACATTGTGGGAATTTTTGTCCGTTCGTGGGAAATTTTGAACCTTGCTGTGGGAATTTTCGTCGCAAAGTGTTGGCAACACTGGGTCTTATATAAAAGAGAAACACTGACAGAAGAACTTTTTTTTTTCTTTTATTTGTTGGCTTTAGCTGCTTTGGCTATTGTATAAATACAGAGATTACAATATTTTTAAAATTACATTTATAATTTGATATTTTCTGCTTTAATATAGTTATAAATAATTTCATAAATGTCTAGACAATTAGTAGCAAGAAGCGTTTGAATATTGGTCGGTAAGGATATTTTTTTGACAACTAAATTTTGTATGAATAAGTTACGATTACGAAAATGAATTGGGCATTCAAACAATAAATGGTTCGAATCACTGACAGACAAATTATCACACGGACAGAAAGGAGACGAAACCATGTTAATTCTATGCAGGTGATATGGAGAGAAGTTGTGATTAAATCTAAGCCGGATAAGAGTGGATATAAAAAATCTGCTTTGATGAGAAGAAAACCAAGGCTTTCTAGGAAGAAGAGGTTGAATTTGACCGTAGTATGATCCTTTTTGATGTAGAGAATCTATGTATTCTTGTTGCCATAGGTTGTATATGGAAGATTTGAAGATTGACATAATCTCATTACTGTTTAGAGGAATATTTAAGAGGGAGCCATTTACAGCTGCTTCTTTGGCTAGAAGATCGACTTCGATGTTGAACTCAAAATCTGAGTGGCCTTTAATCCAGCATATTTTTATAATTTAACCGCTGATCGTTAAGGCATTTAATAACATCATAAATTAATGAATAATAATTTTTCTCAAATCCAGGGCAACTCAATTTTTGGAGGACGCTTTTACAATCAGAAAAAATTATAAATTCATTATGAAAGTGATTCTTTAAGTATACAGAAGAACTTCATTGCTGAAGAATCTCGAAGAGTGGTCCGTAAAAATAATACGGATTCTAAAAATATTTTTTGTAAATAAATCAAAATTTCAATTGAGTATCTTTTGGTAAACATATTTGGAAAAATCACACACTTTTCGAAATTGATTAAAAGTGTAAACACATTATGATTTAAAATAGGTGTTCTGAGTTGAAAGTTGTGGTAGTAAATCACATGAAATATATGTATCTGTATAAGCTGAGCGCGAGTCGAGGTGAACCTGTTCGTATGTTGGAGCACTTTAATTCACAGATGACCATATAAATCATGTGACGATTTGCGGGTATCGAACTTTTGACCTTTACTAACATTCACAGCAATTAATCAGTTCCACAGACATGAAATACTACGATTATTCAACACTTGTAATCGTTAATGTTCGATTTATTATAGTATTTATAAGTGTCAGCAAATAGATTATCATTTCAAATTAACTCTACTTCCCTTCTTTGGATCTCTCTGCCGGGTTTCTCTCACTTACTCTGCCAGACACGGGAGGACTTTTCAGTGGAGTTCCAACTGGCCAAATTCTTCGATCCTAGAAAGAACGGATCCGTCACACCCGTTTCTTCGAGTACTCACTAAGGTCAAAATAAAAATTCATCGCTTACAGCGGAACAAGTCCACCGGTGGACCAGATCTCTTCGTTTATGGAGCGTACATACTCGTAATTTATCGGGATCTGGCACAAATAGTGACGGATCTAAACTTTCGGCCTGAGATAAAGTAAAAAAATCCTTAATTTTACCAAACCTTTATTGCAAAATTTTACAGAACATTGGTTTTTACAATAAAAACACAGCCACAATTTGGTTTTTTAGGGATTTGTAGGTATGACTACCAAAAAATCCTTATAAAGTCACTCATGTGTCTGTGTCTATATGTCTGTCTCTCTGTCTGTGTGTCTGTACGGTACATATTGTAGCCAAACGGCTGAACATAGAAAATTTAAATTTGGCATGCTTTTACAACTCTTTGGTCCACATAGAAGAAAAATAGAGAGAATTAAAAAAAAACACATCGCAAGATAAAATAATACATAAATAATTGATAAATGTGTTTCTAAAATTAAATGGTTGCCTAATAATTATTAAACTATATAAATAAATAATGAAAAAACCATTAAATAAAACACACATTGAGGGAAAAATATAACAAATATATATTAAATGAAAAAATAAATATATTTTTTTAAATTTAAGAAACCTCTTAATGTTTGGATAAACAAGCAAATTTTTAATTTTTAAAAATCTATTTCATTCATAGCATATTCGCCAAAAATATGTTAAAAAACTTTTGTCCCTCATCCTTGTTCCCAAAGGGGTTGATTTAAAAATCTGAAAAATTGTATCTCTTTAAGTAACAGGAATTTTGGATCAGATTAGTTTTTCGAAAAATATCGATTTTTTTGTTGGTGAAAATAGTATTATTAAAAAAATATATATTGTGTGGTATCAAAAGAAAGATCTTAAGACGTGAATTAGGCAGCAAAAAGTAGTTTTTTTTTTAATTTCTTTATTTTAACACCTTTCTTTTCAAAAATGTACTAAAGAAATTACTATCCCGCACCCTTTAACTTTAAAAGGGGTCAATTCAAAAACTGAAAAAAAATTAAGTAATATACACTGATCTGAACCGGAAACGTACGAAAAGAATTTTTGATCAGATTACGATTTTGAAAAATTATTTTTTTAATTCATTGTTACGTTATGACTAATAATATTATGTTTTTTTTTATTTATATTTATGGCCACTGCAGGTGTTGTATGTCTTCTTTTGAAATTAAAACGATATTAAAAAAAAATTAACAGCTGTGAATTGAGTTCATGTGTGTAAGATCTTACAATTATACGTCAGGATTCAACCTATTGTTTGAATTGTTTTAGATTTTTTTTAAGGTATCAAAAATGAATAAATCCTGTATGGTAGTGAAATAAATCAAATAATCTAATTGTTAACAGAGAAAAATTCGTTCCTGAAAATGAAAAAAAATTAAACCATGGGAGAACTGTATTGCGTTTTAACCTTTGAACGGATTATAATATCAGTATAAGTATCGATACCGTCGAGACTCCAGTGCTAAATGCACAGTTCTTTATTTTGTACTAGCAAAGTAATCGATACCACGTAATATATATAATTTTTCGATATCAATACCGGTATCAATATTATGAAATAATACCGATACAATGTATCGATAACTGCAATCAATATTCACATCCCTAATAATATCAAAACTAGTATAGTAAAAATAACGTGAGATATATGCAAATTCAGTACATAAAACGTATATTTTCGCTCTAGAGATCACATAACATCCTATCTACATTCAAAAAAGACAAAAGACATCTTGTAACATTGTATGCTTTGCCCCTAGACATAGTTGAGCCCTTCTGCAACTCTTTACCTGCATAATTGATAATGGCTGACACACTGACACACTTTAACAACTATGCACGTTACGACGCAATACAATACACCAGCGAAATTAACTAAATAGACCGGGAGCTCATGACATTTTTGGTCTCCGATTTCATACAGCATGCCTTTTGGAGGAGAGAATATTTACCTTATGACAGCAAAAAAGGGATGGTACTAAACCCCTGCACGCTTTCCGGTCATAGGGAAAATTGCATTTCCACTTGCACAAAATTTTTGTGATTTTCTCTGACTTAATATTGCTTGCCCTTTTGTCAAAAGAAAGTTGTAACAAATTTAAAGTCTTTTAATTATAGGCATGCTGTATGAAAACGCGGAAAATCATATTTTTTTATTACAAGATCACATGACCGTTTGAGCCCTTTGGGACCCTACGAATCGCATGCATATATTTAAAAGACTTTAAATTTGTTATAAATTTCTTTTGACAAAAGGGCAAGCAATATTAAATCAGAGGAAAGCACAAAAATTTTGTGTTTAAGTGGAAATGCAATTTTCCCTATCACCGGAAAGCGTGCAGGGGTTTAGTACCATCCCTTTTTTGTTCTCACAGGGTAAATATTCTCACCTCCAAAAGGCATGCTGTATGAAATCGGAGACCAAAAACTGTCATGAGTTCCTGGTCTATATGTTCATTTTATTTATTATATATGTAGGATTTTCGTCTTCAAAATGAAAAACTATACGTCTTTAACACACTATTATATTGTAAATCAGTTAATAATTACAAAATATATTGAAAGACGTAAATACACAATTATCAAACGCAATATGAACATTCAACAATAAAACCACAAATTATAAAACAAGGAAGATAGCGGACTCCCACGTTACGTCTATGAACAGCGATAGTTGCGACATTCGTGGTTGTAATATGAACTAGGATTAGGTAGTATGCAACCAGCAGTGCACACAAATATATTTTTATATTTTAAATTGCTATGAATCGCGCGATCATTAATTTTCTACCAAAATTGAAAAATAAAATGTAATTTTGGTAGAAAATTAAAGATTGCCTTGACCCGAAAATTATGATTAATTTATTTACAACTCTCCTAATTAATTTCCTAAAATTAAAATTAATTACAATTGTTAAAAGTTAATACTTCAGTAAGCATTAAGTTTTATTATTTTATTTGCAAGCAAGTATATGAAATAAATAAACAAGTATTTATTTTTTACTTTTACATTTATTGTACATATTAAATTTAGTCTGTGCCATTTTTTTTATTACACTATTTATATTTCTTTTGCATTTACCATTTAAAATATTATTAATTACACTACACCATTTGAAAATAAAAAATGTGGTGCTAATATTTAAAATTTCTTATAAAATTCATCACTGTCACAATCACAATTTACTGTCACCTATCGTTACAACGTCAAAAACAATTGCCGCAAATTGCCGATAATGAAGTGTTCTCAAAATGTTGGTTAAAAAAAACGCTTTTAGCGCTGTCGGTGGATGGAATGTAACTTAATATCGTTTCAAGCAGGGGTATGAAACTCATATACACGGCCTTGAAACGGTTTTAAGTTATATTCCATCCACCGACAGCGCTAAAAGCGTTTTTTTTAACCAACATTTTGAGAACACTTCATTATCGGCAACTTGCGGCAATTGTTTTTGACGTTGTAACGATAGGTGACAGTAAATTGTGATTGTGACAGTGATGAATTTTATAAAAAAATTTAAATATTAGCACCACATTTTTTATTTTCAAATGGTGTAGTGTAATTAATAATATTTTAAATGGTAAATGCAAAAGAAATATGAATAGTGTAATAAAAAAAATGGCACAGACTAAATTTAATATGTACAATAAAAGTAAATATAAAACTAAAAAATAAATATACATATACTTGTTTATTTATTTCATATGCTTGCTTGCAAATAAAATAATAAAACTTAATGCTTACTGAAGTATTAACTTTTAACAATTGCAATTAATTTTAATTTTAGTAAATTAATTTGGAGAGTTGTAAATAAATTAATCCTAATTTTCGGTTCAAGGCAATCTTTAATTTTCTACCAAAATTACATTTTATTTTTCAATTTTGGTAGAAAATTAATGATTAATGCGCGATTCATAGCAATTTAAAATATAAAAATATATTTGTGTGCCTTGCGGGTTGCATACTATCTAATCCTAGTTCATATTACAACCACGAATGTCGCAACTATCGCTGTCCAAAGCAGTAACGTGGGAGTCCGCTATCTTCCTTGTTTTATAATTTGTGGTTTCAAGGCCGTGTATATGAGTTTCATACCCCTGAATAAAACAATACAATAATCAACAGCGTCCCTAGTCACTGACTTCAATTGTTTCTGGTCTGTCCTGTGTCTCTTAGTTGGTTTTGGTTGAGACTTATATGCGGGAATATAGGAAAGTCCCACATATATATACCGTATGTCTTTTTCGAGTTGCAACAGTTGCATGTTGCAACTCGCAGATCTTTCCCATGTTAAATTTTCCATTGCATATTCTCTCTCTACTATGAGTTTTACACAAAAACTTTACTAATATAAATTGTTCAGTATTTTAGTCCCAACACATTTTGCCTAATTTTGAATAAAAAAATCTCAATTTGTTTCAAAAAAGGCAGACAATATTTTTTGTATTAATATTTGAAAATAACAGTTGCCATGAACAAATCCCTTTTTTCAAACAATTTTTTTTTTATTCAAAATATTATTATTGTTATGCATTATTGTAATCAAACGACTCTGTATATAAATTAATGTACCGAGTGCTAATTCCTAGTAGATGAAGCACAAAAAAAAATGCAATGTTACACCCTACAAGCTTCTTGAACCATACTACGAATTGAGTAAAAAAAAACGCGGGAAGATGTCGGAAAGAAAATTAATTCCTTAAGAACAAACTGCCGCATCTAAGTGAATAAGGTCATATCACCAAACCGACATGGAGTCAGTACTGCATAAGATGTACCAACAACAATTGGTACTAAATATTAATTAATTTTTACAAGCAATAGTTTATTTTAAAGATAAAAGTACAATCAAGTCTCCATTTATTTTAGGTATTTCTATTTAGATTTTTGAAGTATTGCATGTGGGCTTAAATCACAATATTAATATTATAAATGCATCATTGACATTACATACAATAAAACATCATTCATCTGTGTTAAAAATTCATTTATCACACAATAATCTATTTGCCGAACTAATTAATTATATAATAATTATGAACTTTTCATTCGGTTCATTCATCAATATATATTTTAATTATAAACTTTTGTGTTGTTATAAAAACGTTTTTTGTAAATCAAAAAAAAAAAAAAAAACTAACATCAGTGAAGCCAGAAGTTCGTCTATCGATCAATATGTTTGAAACAGGTAAAATGAAACTAAAATACAGAGTGTACATTAATTTTATGCATTTCCTTCTCTTCTCGGGTATGTTGTACAAGGTGTCTCTAAAGAAATTTTATATTTATTTAGCTTACTGCGTGAACGCAACGTATCCGAGGGGCGCGGGGGTTATGTCAATCGGTAGCCTGGCTCTTGGGAATTCAATCGCTATGGAGCGTTTCTCGGGAGCAGACCGCGCGTTATGCGTGCGAGAGTTTTACAAAAACGGTGATTCGGTGACTGTAGCGCGTAGAAAATTCTGCAGTATTCGAGGTTTTCGCCACTTAAATGATGCGCCAAGCATTCCTCTCATTCGACATTGGGTTAAAAAGTTTAAAGAGACTGGTACAACGCTGGAAAAATCAAAATCCGGGCGACCTAGGTCATCAAGAACGGTAGAAAACGTGGATGTTAATCAGTCTGTTCGTGACGACCCGAACCTTTCAATTCGGAAGCGCGCAAGTGCTTTAAATGTGCATAGATCATCATTACAACGCATTATGCACAAAGACCTAAAGCTGCACCCCTACAAAATTCATTTGGTGCAAGAATTAAAGCCCCAAGATGCCAGTCAGAGGCTTAATTTCGTAAATCAGGTGATTGAGCGATTTTCAACGTTTACCAACATTTTGTTTTCGGATGAAGCTCATTTTCATCTTAATGGCCACGTAAATAAGCAGAACTTCCGCTACTGGAGTGCAACGAATCCGAAACGCAAACATCAGAAACCCCTACATTCGCCTAAAGTGACCGTATGGGCTGCGATGTCGGCGCGAGGAATTATCGGCCCTTACTTTTTTGAAGACGAAAGGGGGCGTGCAGTTACAGTGAATTCAGAGCGTTATGTGGAGATGTTAGACAACTTCTTGGTACCTGAACTGCAAAACTTTCCTGGCTATAACCAAAGAACATGGTTCGAACAGGACGGAGCAAGTTCACACACGTCCAATATGTCTCTGCCACGTGTTCGTGAAATTTTCTCAGGCAAATTGATCTCCCGGAGAGGTGACATAAATTGGCCTCATTACATAATTGGTAAATATTCTGGACCGGCCGTCTTGTATTAAGAATATTTTTGAATTATCGTCTGATAAAACCTGTCCGTGCCGATCAATGGTGACTTTGATTCGACACGGATTCGAGGAAAAAATGCATGATTTTTATCAATAAAAATTAGTTAGTACCCCCTGTCGAAATAAAATTAAGTCTAATCACTAAAAACATATCAGCCGGATAAGACGGCGGTTCATTTTCCTCTCTCCGCGTTACCGGAAAAATGAAGATACACCAGAAGTTGAATAGAACATACATACCACACTTGTACAATATAATAGTAGATACTTGAGTATGGGGATGGAAAGAGCAAGAAGAGATAGAGAAAATCCACAACAAATACCTACGATGGACACTTTCAATCGATAAAAGAACACCGCTCTACATATTACACGAGGAAACGAAGAGGCATATACTATGCGTTGAAACGGGCAGAAGAGCAATAATATACGAGGAGAAAACAAGAAGATCGAATTGAAAAGAACTGGTTTTTGCATGCTGGGAGCAGATAAGAAAAGAAGAAAATAAACTAGAAAAGAATGATTGGGAACTAGAACGCACAAAGTATTACGAAAGAAAAGGCTATTCAACAACAGAAGTAGAGAATCGAAGACGAATGGGAGTTAGCTTAAAAGAAGAAATTGTGAGAAGGGAAAAGGGCATGGAACTACAACAACGAAGAGAGAAGATACAGATATCAAAATACAACCCCAGATACAGGTTTTTAGAAACAATAGGCATGCCTGTGTATCTAAGAAAACAATCAAAAAACCAAAAAATAATAGCCAGATTCAGAGTAGGAAACGAAGAAAGAAGGAACGAATATTGGAGAGAAAAAGAAGAAAAGAAGTGCAGAATATGTGAGAGGAATGAAGAGATGATAGAACATCTAACACGTGACTGCAAGGAAGAAGTGAGAAACCCGAAATCAGCCATACAAATACTCAATGACGAAAACCCGGATGAAACCTGGATAAAGAACATATTAAATAAAAGACTATAAATGACAAAATTTAAAAAAATGTACTGTACATATAATAATTGAACACTGTTTGCTACCAGAAAATGTAAATGTATGAAAATTTTAACACCGCAAGGTGAAAATAAATCTTTACTATACTATACTACTTGAGACTGAATCAGCCTCTCAGTTCGGATAGTTGATTTTGGGGTTTGAACCCGCTTTGTGTTCCTCGAAGCTAAGTCATATTTTCTATTATACAAAATAAATTATTTTTTTTGAGATAAAGTAAATGATGAGACATTTTCCGTTCTCGGCAAAGAATATTTCATTTGAAAACATTAATAATACAGATATAATATCAACGATATCTCTATAGGGAAAGATATGATTATATTTTTTACTATCCTTAGTCTTTTATCAGTTTTTTATGTTCTTTTTCATAGAGGCGCCTACGATATTTCACGGAAATAATTATCACAAAATAGATTCTATGATTTTCTGGACTGTAAGGTCTCAAAAGATCTTCTTTGAAAGCATTAACTCACGAAATATACTCAGAGTGACTCAACAATGAAACGAAAAGCTTCAAAGAGAAGTGTTAATTTAAGTTTTAAATTGAAGTCCATTAAAAAAACTATGAAATGTTCATTTACTCTCTTCACTTCCGGCTTCACACTTGCGAAGCTAAATTTAACTTTATAAATTTAACTTCATAAACTAAGATGGATTATATATTTTCCTGCTTTGTTTTAAATACTAAATACAGGTACTACAAAAAACAAATGAACGATATGTTTCCACCCACATTTTTATTTTAACGTGAATACGTCTTTAAAATCGATTCGAAGTATGAGCTGTATGTTCAAAAATCTCTCCTCTTATCGACAGATTTTAAAAGCATATATCGCAGAAAGTATACGGCCAAATAAAAGTTAATGATGTCAATATTTTGAATGCAGATGTTAAATTTCTTTATATTGAATTAGCTGCACCGTCCGCCCATCCGCGCCCCGCGCTTTAATGTTTTATAAGCAAAATTAATTGGCGTACTCAATTAATTTCGAAGGCCCATAGCTTGCGAACCCGTAGGCCGATTTTCGCGAAATTTTTTACTACGTCCAGAACAACCTAAATACATAAATTCAGGCTAATCGGGCCAGAAGAGTGATAGTTATGCTTACATTTGGTCGAAAATTGGATTTCAAAATCAAAATACCGCAATTTATGCGTCAAAAGTACAAAAAAAAAATTGATGTGAAGTGTGAATTTTCACACATTTCTGGGTTTTGCAGGTATTTTTTAGTAACTGAACGATGATTATTTGGGATGCCAAAACAAATTTTATGTCAAAATATTTTTTTATGAATTTTAATTCGAATGCCTAATACCATTATTTGAGTTTCTAAATATATGCAGTATTTTTTTTATATAGCAAAGTTCATTAAGATTTGGAAAATTGCACCTATGGCTTCCATTGGTTGCTTACATCATAAGTCCCGCCCTTTGATTAAGTCAAACATACAATTAAATTATAATTTCAACACTTTCCACTGGTTATTAAATTTACGCTTTTAAAAATTAAATGCACTATTTACCAAATATAACTAGAATTTTAACAAAATAATTTAAACAAAATAAAAATGCAAAAAAAAAAAATAAAAAATAAAATCAACAGGATTCGAACCCTAGTTTGCAAGTTAACTTATATTATTAAGCGCATGACGAATCCAACCACGCCACGAGAGTTATTGTTGTGATATGTTACACAACGTATTAAATAGTTAACATATTTTAGTTAAAAACACAAAAAATGCGTTATTTTCCGAAAACATAATCTGATCAAAAATTCCTGTTGTACTATTCCGGTTCACACCAATGTACATTACTTACAATTTTTTCAGATTTTTAGTTTAAACCATCTGGGCTACAGGTGTGGGGCAAAATTGTTTTTGCACAATTTTGGCAAAAATCGCATCAAAATAATTTATTTTGCAAAAATAAAATTTTGATCGTTAATCCACGTACTAAGGGCTTTCATTTGATACCCTACTCAGAATTTAAAAAAAATATTTTTTTTTTCGATGAGCACATATTTGTTTATATTTATAGATATATATTTTTAGGGGGATATGTTTTTTAGATGTTTTAGTATTTTTCCTATGTGCGGGTCAACGAGTTGTATAAGCATGCCAAATTTCAACTCTCTAGGTTTAGCCGTTTGGCTACAATTTTGACCGAACAGACAGACAGACAGACAGACAGACAGACAGACAGACAGACAGACGACAAAATGACGATATAAGGGTTTTTTGGTCATACCTACAAAACCCTAAAAAATTGATCCAATGATCAAAATATATCGGAACTTGAAGAATCCAAAACTGTGCCAGCCACCAATGCAGAAAGTTATAGGGCTTACAGAGATCGCACAAGAGCTGACGCCTTAAAGCAAAAAAATTTACGTGAAGTATGAATTTTCACACATTTCAGGGTTTTTTAGGTATTTAGTCAGTGAATGATGATTATTAGAGGGCGAAACGATGAATGCCTGTCACTACATAACACAATTACAAGTGTTGGCTTTAAATCCTTTAAATCAATAGGCACGACAAGAAGGTTGTAGTTAGATTTTTTCTACCGTGTATCATATATCTCTAATAATAATAATAATATTTATTTATAGGCATATAAATGCCAATACAGTATCACTACAAAATAAAATGTAAACAAATATGTGAAAAACATAACAACCATTTAAGTACAATATTTATGCAATAAATAATTTGTAATACATTTTTAGATTATATTTAAAATGTCTTAAACTGTCGACATCCTTAACCTCAGTAGGTAAAGAGTTATACTTTATAATGCCTTTATCTAATATTGTATTCATTGTGTTCTGTTCTTTTTTCCTCGTAACACAAATATCGTTTTTATTTCGGGTATTATAATTATGTATATCTCTGTATCTAGTTATGGTGTTAAAACATGAGGTTAAGAGCTGGTGATCTAGCTTATAAATAAAAGGCAACACATTACATTCAATTTTCTCCCTGACTTTTAACCACTTCAAAACAGTTAACATTGTTTTGATATAGGTATATCTGGGACATTTGAATATAATTCTCATTGCTTTATTTTGCAATACTTGCAATTTATTAAGTTCTGTTTCAGAAACTGAGTACATAATAGTATTGCAGTACTGAAAGTGTGGCTCTATAATTGTGTTATACACAATGATTCTGGAACGCAAAGAAAGATGTCTAGATATTCTACTAAGATAACCTATTTATTTACCAATCATTACTCCCAGATATCTAATTTCTTTTACCCAATCAATGCAAGTCTTATCAATAATTATTCTTTTACTAAAACAATTCCATTGATTATTATTTCCTAAAAACATACATTTAGTTTTATTTACGTTATTTTTAACTTATTAACAATAAAATATGTGTTAATAATATCTAATTCCCAGTTTAATTCTGCAATAATATTATCTGGATCGTCTCCAATAATGTATATTAATGCATCGTCAGCAAAAAGGATAATTTTACACATTCTTAAAAATTTCACAATGGCATTAATATAAATTAGGAACAAAAAGGGTCCCTTAACACTGCCCTGTGGTACGCCGTGATCGATTCCAATAGTTATTGAAATGTAATCATTCCACAAAACATTTTGCCTTCGATTAACTAAATAATTTCTCAAAATGGAGAGATCATCGTCATAAACACGATATTCTTTTAATATTGTTAGGAGAATATTCCTATCAATCGTCTCAAAGGCCCTATCAGATCTATAAAAAAAATAATACCATAATATACAAGGTGTCTCAAAAGAAATTTTATATTTAGTGGATCGATTAAAAAAAAAGTAAGCCGTATATAGAAAAAATGTTTATTAATTATTAAAATACACTTTTTGGGGATTTATTTCTTAAAAATAATATCGTCTAAATGTAGACCCTCGCGTTCTCGGCACTCATTTAATCGAACAGTAAAATTACTTATGACGTCTCGGCAGGTGGACTCAGGGATGGCTGCCATTTCGTGACGGATATTTTCTTTCAGATGCGCCAGTGAAGTCGGTTTATTGGCGTAAACTTTAGATTTAAGATAACCCCAAAGGAAAAAGTCCATAGGGGTTAAATCTGGACTGCGTGGAGGCCAATTTATGTCACCTCTCCGGGAGATCAATTTGCCTGAGAAAATTTCACGAACACGTGGCAGAGACATATTGGACGTGTGTGAAGTTGCTCCGTCCTGTTGGAACCATGTTCTTTGGTTATAGCCAGGAAAGTTTTGCAGTTCAGGTACCAGGAAGTTGTCTAACATCTCCACATAACGCTCTGAATTCACTGTAACTGCACGCCCCCTTTCGTCTTCAAAAAAGTAAGGGCCGATAATTCCTCGCGCCGACATCGCAGCCCATACGGTCACTTTAGGCGAATGTAGGGGTTTCTGATGTTTGCGTTTCGGATTCGTTGCACTCCAGTAGCGGCAGTTCTGCTTATTTACGTGGCCATTAAGATGAAAATGAGCTTCATCCGATAACAAAATGTTGGTAAACGTTGAAAATCGCTCAATCACCTGATTTACGAAATTAAGCCTCTGACTGGCATCTTGGGGCTTTAATTCTTGCACCAATTGAATTTTGTAGGGGTGCAGCTTTAGGTCTTTGTGCATAATGCGATGTAATGATGATCTATGCACATTTAAAACACTTGCGCGCTTGCGAATTGAAAGGTTCGGGTCGTCACGAACAGACTGATTAACATTCTCCACGTTTTCTACCGGTCTTGATGACCTAGGTCGCCCGGATTTTGATTTATCCAGCGTTGTACCAGTCTCTTCAAACTTTTTAACCCAATATCGAACGAGAGGAATGCTTGGCGCATCATTTAAGTGGCGAAAACCTCGAATACTGCAGAATTTTCTACGCGCTACAGTCGCCGAATCACCGTTTTTGTAAAACTCTCGCACGCATAACGCGCGGTCTGCTCCGAGAAACGCTCCATAGCGATTGAATTCCCAAGAGCCAGGCTACCGATTGACATAACCCCCGCGCCCCTCTGATACGTTTCGTTCACGCAGTAAGCTAAATAAATATAAAATTTCTTTTGAGACACCTTGTATATTTTATAATATATGAGTGAATGATCTTGACGAGTCAGGATAATAAGTGTGTTTCTTCTTCAATCGTCATGCAGGTAGGAAAAAAATAAGTTAATTTAACTCATTGGAACGTTTCGCATTTATTAGTTAATGCATCATCAGCCTGTGATATGCAGTTTTCGGCTGATGTAATGGACAATATGTTAAGTACGGTGGTCGTGGTAATAAAAGTATAAATAAAATAACTATTTTATGTCAAACTTATATATATATATATAAAAAAAAACGTAAATTAACTAGTTTCCGCGACAATAAATTCGAAACGTTCCTAATGAGTAAAATTAACTTATTTTTTTAATTTGAGTTTTTATAAATGCATAATTTTATGTTAAATTATAAAATAACTAAAACTATTTTAGCCCTGTCTTTTATTTATGATTTATAAATTATGAATATACTTTAAATTATTAAAATAAATTTAAATAATCACTTTTTCATACAAAAACAACAAAATATTGTCAGCCATTGTGGTTGTTGGAAAGACGTGATTTCCGTCAGAAAAATTCGTATGTAGAAATTCATAAAGCCTTTTATTCAATGCTTCCAGTCTTTATTATTAAGCAACCATATTTACACATTTGTAATGCGGATAATAAACTTTTAGGCGTAAATGTAAATTTTAATTGATGAAAAGCATCTTTTCAAAATATGATTGTACCATTGTGGTCGTTGGAATGACTTCTGAATTTATTCAATGACTGTTCAACATATTGTTAACATGTGGTTTCAACAGAACCTGTCAAATAACATTACAATATTATGAAACAATATTTCTTACTTTGATATAAAATATTGATTATTTTTTCATAATTTCTAAAGCGATTTTTAATAGATTTTTTTGTAATTTGAAATGTTTTTCTTACTCAGTACTTTTTTCTTATCATCTTTTGAAAATTATCTTATATAAATCTGCCATTAAATATCTTTTTGCCTTCCATTGAGTAGAAAATCAATTTGGCAAGTAAATATCGTATTTCCTGTTAGTAGGCCGTGCTGCGAAGAGGACTGGCGTGAACGTGAATGTCTGATGAAAGGAGAGACAAGGTGTAAGGTGATGATTGATGTTAAGAACGAATCAAGTACAAATCAACGAAGAAATTACGTCACATAAACCGATATATGACGATGACAAATAATGGAAGAAAATTTAGCAACTAGCCTTTTATAATTATAAAGAAAAATTGTTCAAAGGATGCCATTCAAAATCCTGATTAGGGATTGTAAATTTATCAGCTTTTTCAATTACTGGTAGTTCGGTAAAATTTTGAAACCAAACCGGTTTACCAGTATTTACCTTTTTTTTTTGTAAAAACATTAATTTGATGAAAGAGTAAATTCTACAAGTCGTGATCAGATATAATAATAATAATAATAATAATTTATTTAGTGCTTGTACAAGTTTTTATACGTTTACACCAGTCAAAGATCATACATAGTTAGTAGAAATATAATCTTGAAATATAGATTATAAAATTACAATACAATTGCCAGATGGGTACTTAAAAAGAGAAGGATTTTTAGTATTTACTCCAATCAATGCTGTAGTACTCATCAGTGCTGTACAGACAGTTTTCATGAAAGACCTCTCTAAGTTTTTTTCTGAAGGTCCTGTTAACATACACCAGGCAGATATAAACAAATAAGTTGTACAATGACATTATTCTACATTTTTTAAAAAGTTCCCGGCAGTGGATTCTGGAGGGGACATTATTCATAATTCTAAGAGCTCTTTTTTGGATTGTGAAATTGCGGGTGATCGATGAGCTTACTCCCTAATGGACTATACCGTAGGACAAACGAGATTGGAACGCGGCAAAATAAAAAATACGTAATGTTTCGAATGAGACCGAAGTTTTGAGCCTGACAAAATATATATTATATGTGCGGATATATATATATATACACACCAGGTCTACAAGTATGAAATGCGGATTTTTTTTCAAACTTGCCGCGCAAACAGAGTGTATAGTTCAAAGTTTCAACACATATGGCGTTTTGTTAAGTTATCATGAAGTGTCAAATGCGTACAGGTTATAATTTGAAAAGTGATCATATAGTTTTGTTTTACTGTGTTAAAAATGTCAAATTTTGTGCCAAATAAAGAGCATTCGCAGACAGTACTACTGTTTTGTTTTCTATTGAAAAAAACTGCTGCTGAATCATACCGACTGCTTCGAGAAGCTTATGGTGAATATGCTCCATCGCAAGATACGTGTGAACGATGGTTTCGGCGTTTCAAAAGTGGTGACTTTGATCTTACAGACAAAGAACATGGAAAACCTCCAAAAAAATATGAAGATACAAAATTGGAAACATTGCTACAGGAAGACGATAGTCAATCACAAAAACAACTAGCAGAGCAGTTAGGCGTTAGTCAACAAGCTGTTTCCAATCGCCTACGAGAGATGGGTAAGATCCAGAAAGTCGGCAGATGGGTTCCACATGCATTGAAAGAGAGGCAGATGGAAAAACGCAAAAACACTTGTGAAATTTTGCTTGCACGATACAAAAGAAAGTCTTTTTTACATCGTATCATTACTGGCGATGAAAAATTGATTTATTTTGAAAATCCAAAACGCAAAAAATCATGGGTGAACCCAGGCTCACCATCCACATCAACTGCAAGACCGAATTGCTTTGGCAAAAAGACAATGCTCTGTACTTGGTGGGACCAAAAGGGTGTGGTCTATTATGAATTGTTAAAACCTGGTGAAACAGTTAATACCCAACGCTACCAACAACAACTCAACTCAAATTGAACCATTCGCTGCTCATAAAACGACCAGAATACGAAAGAAGACAGCACAAGGTAATCTTTCTTTACGATAACCCTCCATCACATAAGGCAAAAGCAGTTTGCAACACATTGGAGGCACTCAAGTGGGAAGTGCTAGCCCATTCCGCTTACTCACCAGACTTGGCCCCTTCAGATTACCACTTGTTCGCATCGATGGGTCACGCACTTGCCGAGCAGCACTTTTGTTCATATAAAAATGTGAAAGAATGGCTAGAAGAATGGTTTGCGGGGAAAGGGGAAGAGTTCTACTGGCGAGGTATTCACAAATTACCTGAAAGATGGGAAAAATGTATAACTTCTAATGGAGCATACTTTGAATAAATAAACTTTTACTGTTCTTTTGAGTTTAATATGTTTAATTTTTTAAAAAAATCCGCATTTCATACTTGTAGACCTGGTATATATATATAAATATTCGCACAAGAAGAACACTAACGCGAAAAATGCCCACATAATAGTGCGCACAGTCATAAATGCTCATATGAAAACTCCTCGAATTATGCTCACATAGAAAATTCACCACACCGAAAATATCTCACAGTGATAAATGCTCACACGAAAATTACCTACTTTTATAAATCCTTTGGTGAAAGTGCTCCCACCAATAAATCATGCAGAGAATGGTTTCGACGTTTCAAAACTGATGATTTCAGTGTCGATGACAAACCTCGTCCTGGTCAACCGAAGAAGTTCGAGGACGAGGAATTGCAGGCGCTAATCGATAAAGACCCGTGTCAATCGCAACATGAGCTCGCGCAATTGTTGAATGTTGATCGATCAACAATTTCTGTGTGTTTGGCAGCCATGGGAAAGATTTACAAAGAAGGAAGATGGGTGCCGTGCGAACTGAAAGAAAGAGACATGAGAGGCGCAAAACCATGTCTGAAATCTTGCTTACCACACAAAAAAGACAAGGTTTTTTGTATCGTATTGTGACTTGAGACAAAAAGTGGATATATTTCGATAATCCCAAAGGAAGAAAATGCATTTGCAACCCAGGAAAACCATCCGCATCAAGACAAAAGCGGAATATTCATGGCAAGAAATTAATGCTCTGTATATGGTTGGTTCAAAAGGGTGTAGTGTTTCATGAGTTATTAAAACAGAGCCACACAATCACTGCCGAACTTTACCAACAACAATTGCTCCGTTTAAGCAACGCATTGAAGAATAAGCGGCCGGAATATGCAAAGAGGCACGACAAAGTGATCCTCCAGCATGATAACGATAGACCACATCTTGAAAAGATTGTGAATGCCACCTTGGAAGCACTTGGCTGGGACGTTTTACCTCACCCGCCGTACTAACCAGATATTGCTCCATCAGATTATCACTTGTTCAGATCGATGGCACACGGGCTTTCGGGTCAGTACTTGAACAATTATGAAGAAATAGACAAATGACTTCAATGAATGGATCGCTTCGAAGGACGAGTCGTTTTTCCGTCACGGAATACAACAACTGCCAGACAGATAGGAAAAAATAGTAGCAAGGGATGGTGTATTTTTCATGTTTTTTCACAATAAAGTCTTTTCTGGAAGAAAAAAAAAAACGGACCGAATTAATTCACACACCTAATACACCTAATACTGACTAAAATTTCTCGTAATAAATTATTTTAATTGTGTACTTTAGCGTAAATTTTCCAATAAAAATATTTTATTAACATTATAACAAATGCAAGACTCGTTAGTGCGCGTTGATAACGAGCTAAAATTTCTGTTTGTATAAGGATTTCCGGGCAACCACTAATGCTCAGCTTTACGACCAGTGCGGAAAAATAATTAATAATACCACAAAAAAATAAATTTAATGTTCTATGGATTAAATCCCATCAAACCACTGACCTAATTCCAAAATCTAATCCTAATAAACACAATGAAGACTAGAAAATGGGATATAAAGAGTTTAAATTTGTTTCTTTACCGTGATCAATATTTTGTAAACATGTAAGGACAAGCAGAGTCAAAGCAGGACATAGTGGGGTTTATCCTTCACGTCACTAGGAGCGCTGCGGTCGTTCAGGACCGGACCAATATAAATTTTAATACGACAGAAGAAATTTGTTACTTTTATACAGTCAAGTTACTGAATCTTCCGAGATAGTTTTGTAGATTTTTTACGCTATTGGCTGGTTTTACTGACTAATCTTTCTCAGCATATAAGAATGTCAGGAAATTAAACGCAATTACAATGGACAGAAAACATAATGATGACAGAGAGTCTATTCTGTGACCTCTCGACAGTGACAGGCACAGTATCATGTCACCTATGCGGTATCAGGACACTAAACCCCGGGACATTACCACCCCATGTCAATAACCCCCCGTGCCATTAACCCCCTGGACAATAACCCCCGTGCCATTTACCCCCGGACATTAACCCCCCGTCAACCACCCCCGTACCATTAACCCCCCGTACCAATAACGCCCGGGCCATTAACCCCCGGGTTTCTAATGATGTAAACTATTCAATAAAGAGTGTTATTATTGAGAGTTTATGCAATAGTGTAAATAATAATGCAATGGTACAACATTTAGTAAGATAGTTAAGTTAGAGAAATATCATATTAGTAATCACGAAAACTAATAATTGGTAAGAATTAGTGTAATTAAAAGTTAAGAATAACCAGTGGTCAACAAAAGTTGACAGACTTCTTCGTATCGAATATATGAAGTAAATAGTTCCCTTAAAAATAAATTTGTTACTATTTATTTTAATATTATTTTATTTATATCTTAAATTAATTTGTTTTATACTTACGTAATTTGATAGTTGAGAAAAGAAAATTCGATTTTTATACATTAATCTGAAAAAATGTCTTCAACCTTGAATTTTTAAAACTCAAATAATATCGAAAAAAGCCATCAACTCGAAATTGTAAACCAAAACATTATTAAAAATATTTATATTCCATTTAAGGCTCAGAAAGAATACAAATTTCAATAAAAAATTCACCATTGGGCCCCTATAAATTTTTGAAAATATTGATAAGGGCGTATTATTAGGGAATAGGTACCTACACCGTTACAAGATTTTTTTGTAGACGGCAACACATAAAAAATTCACTCAATAATTCAAAGATTATCAGTGGCTCTAAAACAATGGTTTCTGGTTTATAAATTCATACACAATGATACACAATTTGAATTGGGCTAATATGGGGGAAAATAAAGTACTATGCACCTAAAAACAAGATAATTAGGTTAGTTTTAGTTAGTAAAAGTCTAAAGCCGAGCGGAGCGAGTT
Organism: Liopterus haemorrhoidalis; assembly: GCA_963971575.1. Taxonomy (NCBI): domain Eukaryota; kingdom Metazoa; phylum Arthropoda; class Insecta; order Coleoptera; family Dytiscidae; genus Liopterus; species Liopterus haemorrhoidalis. The sequence goes on from OZ020613.1 coordinate 5,521,730, forward strand.
ACCCATCTTCTAGTTTAATGACAAAACACTATCTTAGTTTAGGTTAGGTTAGTAAGGATTTGGTTAGAAGAAGCCGAGCGAAGCGAGCTACCCATTTTCTAGTTTAATGACAAAACACTATCTTAGGTTAGGTTAGTAAGGGTTTGTTTAGAAGAAGCCGAGCGAAGCGAGCTACCCATCTTCTAGTTTAATGACAAAACAAACTCACACTAACATAACAATGCCACAGTTGCGTAGGTACCTATTCCCTAGTTATACCCATCCCTTAACTCACATTCACTCAAAAAAAATTAATCAAAATCGTTAGAGCCATTTTTGAGAAAAATGAACAGCATGTTGCTGGTAGAAGTTATCGTAATAATAAATATATATTCTAAAAATTGTCTCATAAATTTTTTTTTTTTTTTAAATATATTGACGTATAACAGCGACGGAGCTTACACACATGAACTTGATGCCCAGCTGTTTTTTTTTATTATATTTTTTATTTCAAAAGAAACATGCATTACCTTAGCCATACATATAAACGTAAATAATTTAGATGGACTGTGTTAGGCGTAAATAGCCATTGTTGCTGTGTGCCATTTTTTTTTTTTTTTAACTAACTAGCTATTTTGTCGGGCCACTACGATTCGTCGCGATTTTTCGAGCCCTGGGCATGTTTACTAAATATTATTTTGCATCGATTTAAAAAAATGTGACTTGAAAAAAAATCCGTCTTCAAAAGGACATCGATGTTAAAGAGGACTAGTACCAAAGGGTCACTCTTAAAATTTCATGGTCATAGCGTCTACAGTTTTCCTCTATCCCAAAAATTTCAATGCGATTCTTGTATTAATTCTATGGACCCAAAATGATTTTTCTTACATTTTTCATGGAATGTACCTCTTTATCTGTCATTTACATTCCCTAAATGTAGGTGGTTAGATGTCTAAAAGTTCAAAGGTTACGACTTTATGAGAAATTGTATTTTTATTAAGTGTTGAAGGGATAAAGAAAAATATAAAATTGTATTTTTTTTATTAGAAGATGATATGAAATATAACTTGGTGAAAATGTTCAGAGTTACATTTTTATAGTATGTAAAAATATTACTTTAAAATAAAATTGTTTTATTGTTTCCCTAAGTGAAATTTTAACCCCAAATAAGTCATATGGCATAAAATGAAACACGGAGACGCTTATAGTAGATAGGAGATGTGACGCGAATATGGGTAATAGTGACAGAGAAATGGAAAAGAAGATCTAGAATAACAGAAAAGTCTACCCAATCTTAATTTATATAGAAGATAAATATATAGATATATTTAGATGGGTTCCATGATAACTGGGGCCGTAAGACAATTGGGCCGTTCACAATTGGGGCTTTTCACAACTGGGGCCATTAACAACTGGAACGATGGACAATTCGGGCCGTACACAATTGGGGCTTTTCACAACTGGGGCCATTAACAACTGGGACGATGGACAATACAGGCCGTTTAAATTGGGGCTTTTGTTTAAAATAAAAAATAATTATTTTACAAGTTGGCATAAATTAAATTGCGTGTTCTGTTGAAAGAAAATATTTTAATGGTTTGATTAGGTACATTTTGGTAGGAATTAGAATAAATAAAGAAAATTCTATTTTAAGGGTTGGCTTAAGAAAATTTTCGTGATCATTTGATTAAAAAGAAATTGTATTTTAAGAGTTATATTAAGTACAATTTGGTGCTCTTTTGACTATATATTCCCCGCACTCATTAACTTCTGAACCAATAGAAAATGTTTATGTACACGTGCATTCGAAGATAATATTTTAATAAAATTTTACGATCGGCGAGAATCTCAAAACAGCAAATATTATGAACATTAGTCACATTAGAGCCATGATAGGTATTATCAATTTTTAATTTTTAGGGTTTTGTAGGTATGACCAAAAAACCCTTATACCGTCATTTTGTCGTCTGTCTGTCTGTCTGTCTGTCTGTCTGTCTGTCTGTCTGTCTGTTCGGTTAAAATTGTAGCCAAACGGCTAAACCTAGAGAGTTGAAATTTGGCATGCTTATACAACTCTTTGACCCGCATATAGGAAAAATACTAAAACATCTAAAAAACATACCCCCCTAAAAATATAAACAAATATGTGCTCATCGAAAACAAAAATATTTTTTTTTAATTCTGAGTAGGGTATCAAATGAAAGCCCTTAGTACGTGGATTAACGATCAAATTTTTATTTTTGCAAAATAAATTATTTTGATGCGATTTTTGCCAAAATTGTGCAAAAAAATTTTTGTCCCACACCCTGTAGCCCAGATGGTTTAAACTAAAAATCTAAAAAAATTCCAAGTAATGTATATTCTAATATAATGTAGATCAGATTATGTTTTCGGAAAATAACGCATTTTTTGTGGTTTTTGGTTCACAAAGTACAAAAGTTATACCAATGTAAGACACTCATATACAAAGCGTCCAATGGCGCAACGCGTTAGAGCGCTGGTGTCGGAAGCTAAAATTCTCTGGAAAACGCGAAGGGTTTCGAGTTCGAGTACGGACGGAGTGAGTTTTAATTTCTGTTTTTTTTTTTCCATTTTTATTATGTTGAAATTATTTTGTCAAAATTCTAGTTATATTTTAACAAATGTTGTATTTCATTTTTAAGAGCGTAAATTTAATAACCTTATTATATGATTAACAGACGATAAATGATTTTAAAAATATCGTTCATTTTGCCGTGATTACTATAAAGTAAAATTTGTCCTACACACTCAGCATACCGCCTTCATTTATTATATACCTGCGAAACCCTGAAATGTGTGAATATTCACACTTCACATCAATTTTTATTATGTTCATCTAGATTATTTTGCCCGTTTTATATAAACGAGATACATAAAGTACCTATGTACAAAAAAAATACTATCAAACATAAAAAAAAAAAAAAACTAGGAAAATCAAATAGTCAAACAAAAAATAACTGATTTTCTCGTCGTTGGCTCATATTAATTAAATTTAGTTACATTTTTACTTGCCCGACCTTAATATATAATGGGCAAGTATTGTAATCGCGAAAATTTTCGATTTCGAGATTTTAACGGATGACCACGTTTCATAGTCCAGGGAATCCAAAAGACCTATTTTCGAAGTGCCGTCCGTATGTGTGTGTGTGTCTGTGTGTCTGTGTGTATACACGATAACTCAAAAACGGTTCAACTTAAAGAGTTCGTTCTGGTACTAAAAAATTCTCCTAATAATTGGGAAGAACCCTATTATTTTTTAATAAAATCCGAAACCGAAAAAGGAAGTTATTAAACTTTAAAATTTTAAAAAATTCGTAACTAGTAAACCAAGCCTTGGACAAAAAATTGTATAGAACATAATTCGATGTATTTTTGAAGATTTACCTAAATATTTTTTTAAATTAAAAAAAAAATATGTATTTTTTTATTATTTTTTTTTTTATGGGAGGGCAAGTCTAGCGGAGGTCTCCCTTCGCCACTGGTTTATTTATATAGTCAAAAGAGCACTAAATTTTACTTAATCTAACTCTTAAAATACAATTTCTTTTTAATCAAATGAACACGGAAATTTACTTAAGCCAATCCTTAAAATACAATTTTTCTATTTATTCTAATTCCCACCAAAATGTACTTAATCAAACCATTAAAATATTTGTTTTTTCAAAAGAACACGCAATTTAATTTATGCCAACTTGTAAAATAATTATTTTTTTATTTTAAACAAAACAGTTGTCAAAAGCCGCAATAGGGGATAGGCATGATTTTTTAAATTTTTTTTATTATATTCCTCTTGTTGCATATAAACATAAAAAACAGTTTTCAATTTTTTTTTGTTGTAATTTGAAGGCTTAAAAAAATCATAAATGTATGTAGCGCGCGAAAACTACGTGTGACGTCATACCCCTTCTAACTGACGCATGACACTATTAGCCTATCCAGCGTACATAGTCTGTTGTGAACTTATTTGTTTGTATAACTTTTATAGGTTATGTAAAGTTAGAGTGATTTTAATTAAAATAAAGTTTAATTCTATAAAAACAATTTATACATGTTTACCGAATTAAATTTTATATTAAAATAGATAACTTATATTGCAGTATTTCAATTATGCCTCTAACGTTTTGTAACTTCATGTAAACAATGTAGTAAAATTCTGACATCTAAATTACATAAATAATTACATTTTACAGAGTTGCAGCGTTTGTTTACATAAAGTTATAGAATATAAAATAAAAATTACTTACAGGTCTGCTTTGACACCACGTATTTCTTCAGCACTGTAGCATTCATTATTTTTCATATATTCCATGAGCATAAATGCATCAATGTTGGGTAAATTATCACTCTGAGCCCTAACAAAATCTTTATCTGCCATTTTAATAATAAATGCGTGAAAAATTGTTTAAAAACAAATACAAAACCCTCGAACAATACAATATGCACACGTGTAAAGATTATGTTGTAGCTGTATCTGTGACGTAAAACCCCTATCGTTTGACGTCATACTCAGTCGTTTTTACTCGGCAACCTTCGCTCCGTGGTCGGCTTATTTCAAATTTACAATATTTTAATTCAAAAATTTGGCTATAATATTAATTAAAATGTAATTTTTGTTTTGTTAGGTGACATAACTAACATTAACATATCAAAATAATGTAGTTTTAAGGAAATACAAATTTTATGCGTATCCCCAATTGTGTACGGCCAGAATTGTCCATCGCCCCAGTTGTTAATGGCCCCAGTTGTCAAAAGCCCCAATTGTGAACGGCCCGAATTGTCCATCACCCCAGTTGTGAAAAGCTCCAATTGTGAATTGTGAATTTAGATGTTAGAGTTATTTTTGCGATCCTTTTTCTTGTATATATTTAAAATTGTTAGGAATTCCTCGTTTTCTGTCCGTTTTTTGTCCGTTTTCTGTTGGTTATTTCTGGCAGATCCCGTTCATATTAGCTTATCTTTTCCCGATGTTTTCAATAAAATTCTCTCCGTGTCTGTTTGTTAGAATATGATCTTAGAATTTTGCAATTCTCACATCTAGCCCTCGGCTTCTACCATATCCTGGGAATAAAATAAATATGTTTGATAGTTTATTGAATATGTATGGGAAGGTGACAGTGCGATAAATTGGGAGGTAGGAGGCGAAGAGAACCACCGAAAGGAAATATGTAAAAAGTGGAAAAAATGTGGAATAAGAAATATTGAATATATTATAGCTGTTGTGACAACAAGAAATTGTTAGATAAGGAAATTTTTGGATGAAAATTTTACTTTTACAAATAAATAAATGAAGTAACATCTATATCCTGTAAATATAGAGGTAGTCTGCCTCATTTCGCAGCTTAACAAGGGTAGAGTACGTATGAAACATTTTTAGAGTTTTGTAGGTATGACTACCAAAAAACCTTTATAACGTCAATCATGTATGTACGGTAGAAATTATAGCCAAACGGCTGAACAAAGAAAATTAAAATTTAGCATGCTTGTAGGACTTCACCAAAGTAAGTTACACTATTTATTTATTTTTTAATTCGTGTGGTTGGTGGGAAAAGTCTGGGAGTCTCAGGGAATTTGCGTCTGGGTGTAGTGGCAGCACTGTAAAATATCTATGTCCGTTCGTCGATCGATCCGGTAGTCAGGCTCCAGCCACTATGGAGACTCCACTTGCCCCTACTGCTGGTTGCGTTCGTGCTGTTATTTGTTTTTTGACGGAAAAAAATAAATATGCTTCTGATGTACATACTACGGTGTCAAGGATCCTTTAAACATCTTCGACAGGAAGCGAATCGTAGTTTGCAATTAAGTAAATGAGAATGCTAACCATTAGACTACAGACGTTTACTCGTTTACTGTGATACATAACGAATTAAATATTTTACATATAAAAACACAAAAAATACGTTATTTTCCAAAAACATAATTAAATGAAAAATTCCTGTTGTACTATTCCAGTTCACACCAATGTACATTACTTAGAATTTTTCCAGATTTTTAGTTTAAACCATCTGGGCTACAGGGTGTGGGACAAATTTTTTTTTGCACAATTTTGGCAAAAATCGTGTCAAAATAATTTATTTTGCAAAAATAAATTTTTTATTGTTAATCCACGTACTTAGGGTTTTCATTTGATACCTAACTCAGAATTTAAAAAAATATATATATTTTTTTCGATGAGCAAATATTTGTTTATATTTTTAGGGGGATATGTTTTTTAGATGTTTTAGTATTTTTCCTACGTGCGGGTCAAAGAGTTGTATAAGCATGCCAAATTTCAACTCTCTAAGCTTAGCTGTTTGGCTGCAATTTTTACTGAACAGATAGACAGACAGACAGACAGACAGACAGACAGACAGACAGACAGACAGACAGACAGACAGACAGACAGACAGACAGACAGACAGACAGACAGACAGACAGACAGACAGACAGACAGACAGACAGACAGACAGACAGACAGACAGACAGACAGACAGACAGACAGACAGACAGACAGACAGACAGACAGACAGACAGACAGACAGACGACAAAATGACGGTATAAGTTCACACCAATGTACGTTACTTAGAATTTATTTATTATACTTATTTTATATACTCTAATTAATAATTAGTATTAATTTAATAAATTCAATCCTATTAAATTAAGTGTTGAAATAGTGGTTTTCCAGAAACGTCACTGTTAAAACTGGAATTAAAATCGAAGGTTAAATATTATTATTACCATCCATATTGGAGAGTTAAATATTTTGTTTATTTTAATCCCAGTTAGAACTAACTTGCACATTAGCAACGCATTTTTATTATTTTTACTCGGGTTAGTGATAATCTGAGTTTTAAGCATTTAACTCTATCGTTAGCAATCGGGCATTAAAGACAAATAAACTTTAGTTTAACCTCACTTTAATGTCAAATCTTGTCTTAAAAACGACTGAACAGTACAATCTAAACCTGGCAACGTCTAAAAACGTTACCAACATTCAGTAAATAGATAGATAGATATACAGATCAATTCTGTAAAAAGTTACTGTGTAATAACGTGACTACAACATAAAATATTATAAAAAATACAATGGCTTTCATTCATGATAGTAACTGACCTTGCTCATAGTGACGAATTTAGTAACTATTATCATAATAACAGAGTTACAGAATTGGTCTGAATGTCTTTATTCGTGCCTTGTGTCTTTAAATAGAGTATAATTCTTAAATAAATAACCCATAATTAACTTTTTGATATATGTAACAAAAAATAAAACAAAAATAAATATTTGGTACTATTTATAAACAGAAATATATATATATATATATATATATATATATACAGTATTGGCCATAAAGATAGCAACTTTTGATAATCCTCTTTTATTTTTATTCTATACAATATTTTTAAAATTAAAAAAATGTAATTCTTACCTTTAACAATCCTCTACATATATTATAGTAAAAAATTAAATTTTAATAGTAAATTCTATTTTTTTTTATAGTATTTAATATTTTTACCTGGACATAAAGTAATGTCAATATCAATATCATTATCATGTAAGATAATGTAATTATCAATTAAGATAATGAATTATTATTAACAGATCATTTTTAATATTTTGTGTAGTAACCACCAGTATTTATAACTTCCCGACATTTTTTCGGCATTGATTCTAATAATTTCGCAATCATTTCATTATCAATATTAGACCAGGCACCCTGCAAAACTTTAAACAAATCTTTAATATTTGAATGCGTTTTGTTTCTAATCTTTCTGTCGACAATCTCCCAAAGGTTTTCTATTGGATTTAAATCGGGTGACTGTGACGGCCAAGTCATTACGTTAATTTTTGAATCCTCGAATCATTTTTTGACCAACTTCGAAGAATGTTTTGGGTCATTATCATGCTGAAAAATATGTTTTAAAGGCATGAACTCATCAGAATAAGGTTCCATAACATTTTGAAAGATGTCTATATATTTAAATCGATCCATTATTCCTTCAATGTGGTATCGAGGACCCATACCATATCCTGAGAAACAGCCCTATACCATCACACCACCTCCGCCATGTTTAACTGTTGGCAAGGTGTATTTTTGAACAAATCTTTTATTAGCAGTCCTCCTAACGTAACTTACACCATCACTTTTAAACAAATTGAACTTAGATTCATCACTATAAATAACTTTTTTCCATTGATCTACAGTCCAGTCAATATGATTTTTAGCAAATTCTAATCGGGCCTTCACATTCTTTTTGGATACAAGTGGTTTTTTAGCAGGACGGCGACTAAAAAGACCCTCACTAACTAATCTTCTGCGAATAGTTCTTGTTGAGATGTTTTCTTGATCCATTTATGGCAAAAGGCCTAAAATTTTCTCCAATGACAGAAAGGGGTTATTGGTAGATAAATAAATAATTTTTTTATCAGTTCGTTTTGTAGTTTTTCGTGGCCGTCTTGTAATTTTTGAAACTTCAAACGTACCTTCTTCTCGAAATCGTTTTATAATTCGCGACACAGTAGATTTATGAACATTTAAATTTTGTGAAATCACATTTTGCAGCAGCCTGTCTTTAAAACCAAAAATTATTAAGTTTCTAATTTCACTTGAAACAGTTTTACTACGACCCATGATTGACAAATATAAACTGAAATATTACTTGTGCACAACATATTATTTATGGATAAAACCTGCATATAACAAGAAAATTCAAGTAGTTGCAATATTTTTGTCCAAGCAAAAATGAAGAAATAATTTATTATTAATCTGTAAGTCAGATTATTTGACTATTGATTGATGTAACAGACAAAATATGATTAAATTATAGACCTAAGAGTATTTCTTTTCCAATATTATTATTAGAATTGGAAAAATTGAAAAATGTTAAAAGTTGCAATCTTTATGGCCAATACTGTATATATACATACATATATATATATATATATATATATATATATATATATATATACACACACACACACACATTTATACATAAACTTATAACTAAAATATGCCCTTTTTACTTTTATATTGCTATTGCTCTTTATTTTTCTCTTAAATAAAAGTACCAACTGAGTAATGGTTTGATGTTGGTTAAATTACATCATAGCATTGGTATTTAAATTATATAGTATAAACCAATTGTGACGTCATCTCATATTTATTGTGAATGGAGTTTAGTTCATAAGCGTACCAAAATGTTCAATGACTTGGTCGTTCAGTAAACGAATATTTTTGGAGAACTCAAATAATTCGGGTCTCTAAATCTAATTACGAAATATTAAGTTTGCTCCTTGATTCTAGTATAAGGAAGGAAGGTTTTAGTACGCAACCCAACAATTAGCTAAACTAACTGTTACTCCCAATGCCAACCCTGTCTAACTGTAAGGGAAGTGTAGTTGAGGGCAAGTTTCTAGACCGTTTCGGCAACAGTACAGCTTCTACTGCCATCTCTGTGCATATCCACTAGCTATAGAAGTTACTCTAATTGTTATTATGAAATTGTCTGTTAGGGGCGGTTGTGTAATGCATGCTACACTTAACACACTGAAGAATAATCTTATTTGATTTCAGGAGATTTTACTTTACGAATTATATTTTACAAGATTATTACTCTAATTTCATTATTACTATTAACACTTTACAAATTTAATTCTGTTATATTTAACTCAGAAATAATTTAACATTTACAAATGTACCTAATAGAATTACAGTATATTCTAGAAACTAAAATATTAATTTCATTTACTGAATTGTCTAGATGCGATGAAAAGTGACGATGTAATAAATTGTGTAACAGAAAGTGGAGTGTCTTTTATCCACATACAGAGTGTCGCAAAAAAATATATCCACACTTTATTAGCTGGGGATCTATTCTGTAACTTATCGACAGTCATTTTCATACTGTCGAGGTCATTTTTATGCATATAGTACTGTAGGAACTTTCGATGGGATACTGTGAAAAGAATTATCGAAAAGCTTACAAAACTGGTTACTTCCTGATTTTTTATTTTTTTAGTTTTAACCGTTGAGAAATAATGGCCACAACCAGACAAAATTTTGAACAAAATAGATTTATTTTGAATAGCTACTGTAAGTATGAAAACACGGTAGAAGTGCAAAGATAATTTAGGAGACAATTTCAACCTGATCCGCTTACTAGACACCATCAGATGAATTAGAAATAAGTTTGAAGCAGATGAAACTGTTCAAAATATCCATGAACAACGTTCCAGAAGACCAACAACATCGACGAACGCTGCCATGGAAGAAACATTGGTAAAAATATATCGTCAAAATTCTTGTTTAGCAGGCTTCTCGTCAAGTACGAATACCAATGGATAATGTCCATCGCATTTTAAAACGCTTCTGGTGGATCATCTTCATTGAGTGCGTGTACTACCTTTTTTGAAAACTTTCATACCAAGATTACTCGGTTACTCGGGAGAACAAGACACAGGAAATAATAGAATGAGGGACATCCAAGGACAAGAAAGAAGTGAGAGCATCAAAAAATGAAGATTATAATGGCAGATATATTAAGATTTGGATAACGCAAATACCTGATCACTTAAAAACAAAAATTAATGGAGAGAAGAAGAAAGTAACAGTAGATTTAGATGCGGAAATAAGGGAAGAGTTGACCTACTTGCAATAAGCAACTTTGTAATTGTCTGCTCTGTTGTTTCCGAGAAATCCATGAACCACTGCTTTCAGGCTTTCCTTTCATGAGTATTGAGTATTGAGAGTTTAAAGTATGATGAGTATACCTGGCCAGTGATAGGGGATTTTGAGATGGTTGGATTTCTGATGGGATGCATTCCCATCAGAAATCCAACCATTCTCTTGTTTTGATAAATTCGCCGCAAATATAGCAGGATGAGTCTACCTCGTGTTTACAACTTTTTGACGCCATTTTTGGATCTGCCGCCACACAAAATGCATTGTATCGCTGCAATGCGCATGCGCATACCGACTATGAACCACGTAAGTGAAATACTACTTGCTTTCCACCCGCTCGTCCCCACCCTTACTTAATATAACGCGCTTCTCCTTATATGGTCATAAAAATAAATAAATATATATTGATCGTTGTAAAATGTACAAAAGCAAAGATTTTGACAAAAAAATAAACGAATATTTTAGTTATTTTTCGATATAAAGAATCAGAAAAAAATATTTTTTTTGTTGACCTGTGTTATTGGACTGACCTACTAATAACATTGAAAATTCTGGTCAGACTATAAAAAGTTCAGGGTTATGGTTTTTAATATATTTTATAATTTTATCCCTTCCGTTAGAGTTAGTATTTTTTGCTTCTTAAAAAATTCTCAACTTCAATCATCTCTGAATTAATATATACTCTTTCAGGCTTTTTAGTTACGAGTGAGCTTAGATCAAGCCGGCTAACATGTTAATAATGCATATTTATGCGAAAAAGGCAATTAGTGGTATAACGTTGGTATGCTAAAGAGAATCCCCAAGGGCATTTCGGCTCACATCCCTTCGTCCCTACGCTTCCACGCGCCACGCGAGAGTTAACGATTTGACAGAACCTGTCAACGATATACCGTAAATAACGGGTAAGCTACTGCAAGGATACGTACTAAAACAGTACGTTGACAATAAAAAAAGAACACATGAACATAACATGCACAAGAAATACCAGAGATGAAAAATACTTGGATGTCGATTATCGTGGAGCCAGAACTTTCAAAAGTAGACTGGAATAACGTTAATGGCGTTCTTTCGAAAAATATTGAGCAAAATTCTGTAAACCAGAGTGATCAAAAACAAGTTTTATTCAGGTTTCCTACGTATTAAAGGCGTATCACACTAGAACGCTATCCAAGTCTTATTTTTGTAGGTTTTTTTCAGGATCCAAGTCTTCAGGTCTTGACATATCACACGGTATTTGAATATTAGTTAAGACTTGGAAATTGTTTGTTTACCCATGCGCACATCGTGAAATTATGACAGTTGACAGTTATATTTTGAAAAACAAAGACGCGTCAGCTGTAAGACCTGGGTAAAGAGACCGAGAAATTGTATCCTGTTTCATTTGCCTGGTCTTCAAAACCTAGGTTTTTTCTTCATACTATCACACGCACAAGACTTCGATTCGAATGCAAAGACTTTAATTTTCCAAGTTTAGACTTGAATAATAAGTCTAGTGTGATAAGGCCTTTACCAAGAAATTATCTGTCCAGACATTTTTGATTTTGATGAGATTACGTTAAAAAATAAGCTGTGGCCACCACAGGACCGACCGCCATCGTAAAATACTTGTATAAAATACATTCTAGCAGCAGAATAGAAATATCTTGGCCTAATATTTTCTAACAGAGATATTATTTATCATGACCATGGAAACGTTACATATAAGTATGAAAAAAATGAGACTTGGAAAAAAATTTTCATCGAAATCTCGAAATGTCAAAATCGGTATGATCACAATACCTCCCTTATATATGTTGGCGGTCGGTAAAAATGTTTTGTTAAATTTTGTAATTTTTGTAGTAAAACTTAATTTTTCAAGAAACTATATCTCATTAACGGTAGAAGATAGGGACCTCTGGTTTAAATTTTTGAGTTCCTCATGTCCATTTTAGTCTAGAAAAAAATTGGGGCCTTAATAACCAAACTTATACAAAAAGCATGTATCATTAAACAAAACCCTTGAAAATGGCAAAAAATCGAAAAAATTGTAAGAGGTACCCCTTTGAAAAAAATCGCGAATTTTTACAAAAAAAAAATCGGGTTTTGCTCAAAATTGATACACTTTGGGCCGTAGATCACTAAAATAAGGTTCATTTTGGATTTTGGCCAACTGGTTTTGAGTAAATCGGAAAAAAGTACCTAAAATTGACTATAACTCAAAAACTAAGGCCTCTTGATTTTTTAAATATTTTTTTATTAATCCTCACCCCAAAATTACCTAACGGCCATATTTTGGACTGTATTAAAAAAACTTTTTTTTTTCAAAAAAATAAAATAAAAAAATTATGTATATAAATTTCAAAAACTAAAAGAGATAGGGACCTGCGGTTGGAATTTTTGAAGTTCTAAGGTCTGAAATATGGTAAAGGCACATTTTAAAACATATCCTAAACAAAAAAAATTAGACGCCTTTTTTCGATCATGTTGTATTTGAATTATTTGATGGAAAATGGTATTTTTGGTACACGTCCTATGTTTCCATATAAGCCATCATACACTGACACCCTAAGTTTTTGTTAGAATTTTTCGGTAAACGAGAAATAAAGATGAGAAAAAATAATACACAAGAGAAATGTTTTATAGTAGATGTTTTAGGGTGAAATTTTACTGGAATAAATATACTGTCACAAGATATGGGAAGTGTGTAATTTTTTGAATTTTAAGATGTTTTTTTAGCTAAAATGTTACATGTTACGCCTCTCTACTCGCACGATGCCAAGCGGGTTAAACATGGTTCAAAATCATTCTTAATGATCTTCAGAAGTCTGATGATGGCCTAGTAATTCAACTAGTTTTTGAAGAAAAGATCTAGAATTGGCATACATCTAACCCAAAACACCCAAACCTGATCACCAACAGCACCACGAAATGGACGCACAATAGTTTGAAGAATATTATCCAAATATTGTTGTGCTGTTAAAAATCCATTGAGAAAAACGAGATAAGTTCTACCGCCAATGATTATCCCATCCCATGCCATAACAGTACCACCTCTGTAACTGTGAACTTCCTGGACGTGCCTCAAACGTTCCAAATTACCGTATCTTCTCCATAGCTTTGTTCGACGAGAATATGGATAAATTCCTAATCTGGACTCATCAGTAAACAAAACTGTAGCCTAATCATTATCACATCAATATTGAAAATTGTAACACCAGTCTAATCTTGCTCTACCATTGCCTCTAGAGAGGGTTTGACATCTGATTGGTCGTCGAGATAGAATATTAGCTTCGTGGAGACGATTTCTTACAGTATCGCGACTAACGGTTAAGTTATGCGCTCGCTGTAACTCCCTTACCAATTCGGGTGTTGTAATAGTGGGTTGTCTTTTAGCATTTAAGACCAAAAATCAGTCTTGACCTGCTGTTGTACAGCGACCACGTCCCGGATATTGTTCGGCCGGACTCCCTGTTTCCCTGTAACACCTCCATAACCAACTGATGACACTTTGAGAAACTTCTATCTGCTTGGCAACATCAACTTGCCTGAAGCAAGTTTCAAGAAGTCCCACCACACGATTCATCTCGTGGATAGTTAAATGCTGTCGCTCCATTATTAAAAAATTATGTGAAGTGTGAGTTTTCACACATTTTAGGGTTTCGCAGGTATTTAGTCACTTACTAAATACCTAAATACTAAAATAATGATTATTTGGAATGCCAAAACAAATTTTATGATAAAATTTTTTTTTTATTAATTTTAATTCGAATGCCTAATACCATTATTTGGGTTTCCAAATATCTGCAGTATTTTTTTTTATATAGCAACCCAGCAAACATTCAACTAACGGCCGAATGCTGGCAAACTACTTTTATGCTGGTAAATTACTGGCACCAAAAGTAAGTGCAACGCCAGTATTAATAATGTACTTCACATTTGTATTTCGCATTCCACCTATACGAAGTACTTTACCAGCATTTTATAAGCACTCTTCTTCACTCATACTTTTTACTTAAAACCATCAGAAATAAATCTTGCAACTAATGCGATTATTTTGCACTTTACCGTTGCTGGGCCAACAACTGATACATCAATGGGCCAGTAACGGCCCCGGGGACACCGGGGTACTGGCCCATTATTTTCAATGCCGGGGAGTATGTGCTTTACCAGTACTGGCCCGTATAAAAATGTTTGCTGGGAAGGTTCATTAATATTTTAAAAATTGCGCCTACGTCTTCCATTGGTTGTTTAAGTCATAAACTCCGCCCCTCTGATTTCGTATACATTCAAACATAGAATTAAATTATAATTTCAACACTTCCCACTGGTTATTAAATTTTCGCTTTTAAAAATTAAATGCAACATTTGCCAAAATATAACTAGAATTTTAACAAAATAAAAATGCAAAAAAAAACAAGAAAAATAAAAATTGAGGGGATTCGAACAGTAGTTTCTTACAGTAGTTTCAACTCACGAAGCGACAACGTTACCACTGTACTACGAAGGTTTACTCTTTTACTATGTTAAATAGTAGATGTTAAAGTTAAAAACACAAAAAATGCGTTATTTTCCGAAAACATAATCTGATAAAAAATTCCTGTTGTACTATTCCGGTTCACACCAATGTACATTACTCAGAATTTTTTCAGATTTTTAGTTTAAACCATCTGGGTTACAGGGTGTGGGACAAAATTTTTTTTGCACAATTTTGGCAAAAATCGCCTCAAAATAATTTATTTTGCAACAATAAAATTTTGATCGTTAATACACATACCAAGGGCTTTCATTTGATACCCTACACAGAATTGTAAAAAAATATATATATTTTTTTTGATGAGCATATATTTGTTTATATTTTTAGGGGGATACGTTTTTTAGATGTTTTAGTATTTTTCCTATGTGCGGGTCAAAGAGTTGTAAAGGCATGCCAAATTTCAACTCTCTAGGTTTAGCCGTTTGGATACAATTTTTACCGAACAGACAGACAGACAGACAGACAGACAGACAGACAGACAGACAGACAGACAGACAGACAGACAGACAGACAGACAGACAGACAGACAGACAGACAGACAGACAGACAGACAGACAGACAGACGACAAAATGACGGAATAAGGGTTTTTTCCTACCTAACCCTAAAGAGAATGCCACTACTTAAAAACACTTCAATTATTGATATAAACGTTTTCAAATTAAAATGAAACATGTGATCAACCTACGGATCATGTACTGAATGAAATTTGTATTTATTGTGTCTTTTTGGTTATTGTTTTTACTTGTTTTTCATAGCAAACTACTCATAATTACCTACTTTAATTGAAATACAACATTAAGGCCCGGTTTTTCCACCTTTAGATAAAGTTCCAGGTAACTATCTGACAGATAAGGTTATTTTTAACTTCATCTGCTGAGTAAATGTCATCCCTTCTTTCTATACAAATGTATCTATCGGATAGTTATCTAACGGATAATGAGACTGACGTATTTGATTCACTGACTGGTATTGACATTTATTCAGCAGATGAAGTTACAAATAACCTTATCTGTCAGATAGTTTCCTGGAACTTTAACTGAAGGTGGAAAGACCGGGCCTAAATGTACAAAAAGCAATATATTATCATATTTTTTTCAATAACCCTAGACTTTTCCGATGTGTGTATTTCAACGAGTACCTTCAACTAATTCAATTATTATTATTGATTTTATTTTAACCGGGTATTTTAATGCTATTTTGTTGTTTTTGGGAGAAATAAAGTCAATATTTATAAGATAAACATGGCATTCATAATAATTTTCATGATTTGATAATTTTAACAAAGCCTAAAACCTTTATGTGTGAACTGATTTTTGGAAAACCAACAACAAATCACCCTTTTATTCATCGTATTTCAAACAATTGTAAAACATTTTTGTTAAAAGGGATGAAATAAACTAAATTTTTAAATGAATTCAAAAAGTGATGACACAGAATTGCAGCTAAACTTTAACAGTCGATATTTACAATAACACCAATTAACTGAATTTGAATCAGAGCATTGATAAAACTAATGTATATACCAGTTGGACTGTTAGTACAATACTAACCAAATCAAACTGGATTAAGTTACGGATGGTTGCGCTAAACGTGCATTGCTTTAACACTATCGACAATATTGATTCCAAATTATTATACACAAGTTGACGTTTGACAATAATATATATGTGGCAACACCACAGCATTAACAATTTTTCAAAATAATTCAACCGAAAATGCTCACATAATCGCTATTCATGAACTGAAATAATTTATTTTAATTTTACAATTTGCTCAAAAAGAAATGTTTTTTCAATTATGAAAGTGGTAGGGAAAACTTGGGTGATAGGGTTTCCAATTATCCGACATTGAATATCCGGATATTGAATACATAAAATTCAAAATATTCGGACATATCCGGATCCTTTTAGCTGAATTTACTCTGCACGTGTACACAGACAGACGGACGGACGGACGGACGACCGACAAACGGACAGACGGAGGACAGACAGACTGACAGACATCATGCTAAAAATAGTCAAAACGTTATGTAGGGACCTCAATTCGTAAAGATCCATCGAAATCTCGAAATGTCAAAATCGGTATGATCACAATACCTCCCTTATATATGTTGGCGGTCGATAAAAAGATTATATAATTAAATTTATTTCATTTTAAAAATGCGTATTTTAAAAAAATAATTGCATTGAAAGTTTCAAAATTCAAGCGAGTTCTAATTTTTGTCCTAGTCAGGCCTGCAATTGAAAAAACGCGCTCTGTTGCAGTAGATGTTGGTTTTATTGTAAGAAGTGCATTATATAATATATTTAAATTATCTGTCCTTGTTTTTGTGTTAATTCTAAAAATAGATTGATTAACGAAATGAAAGCTTTAATGCATTTACATATTTCGTCATGTGATTTAAAGGAACACTTGTAAAGGCGAAAAGATATAAAAAAAGTACCAGGTAAATTGAAAAAATTGTTGAAAAATTTTTTTTTTGACTATTTGACTACTTTTAGCATGATGTCTGTTGGTATGTCTGACTGTCTGTCTGTATGTCTGTCTGTCAGCATGTCTGTCTGTCGGTCTGTCTGTCGGTCCGTGTACACGTCCAGAGCAAATTCGGCTAAAAGGATTTTTATGAAATTTCATATTTAATCTTTTGACATCAATGGCATCAGTTGATCAACTTTTGGTAAAAATCGGTTAACTAGAAATGGCAGTTTACTCGTGTCGATTTTAAGATTTTTGCGAATATTTAGCAACAGAAAAATATTATTGTTTTTAAGTAGATACCCATTCGCAGTGGCGGATTAAGCCTTCGCCGGACCCAAGACATATTTGATTTACGGGCCCTCAACCTATGATTTACGGGGCCTCAACCTAGTGAAGAGCAAAAAAAAAAAAAAGTCCTCACCTCCTGAATCCAAGTGAAGAGCAAAAAAAAAGGTCCTCGCCTCCCAAATCCGGGCCCTTCAAAATTACGGGCCCAAGACAAATATCTTTTTTGTCTAAGGCGAAAGTCCGTCACTGCCCATTCGCATCAAATCATGATATTAATAAGATAAAATATAATATTGTTGACAAAATATAACATATTATTATCCGAATTCTATTCAGGTTTCAAACCAAAACAAAACATCAAAATACCTGGTATATAATTAACAGTATTCCTTTCAGTGAAACCCAAACAGTTGCCTAGCAATGCATATGTATGTTGTACCTGCAAGTTGGTGGTTTTCAGGGAATGGCAGGTATTGCTAAATCGGCACTAACTGGCAAGACTGTGCACATGCATAGTGCGGTCACCAGCATCTAACACCTCGGAATAATTACTCACTTACACCGCCAGGTGTCAGGCCAGGTCGGGATTGAGGTCTAGAAAACTAATAACGAAACAGAGATGTATTGAATTAATAAAGAATTATTATCAATAGAATTGTGGTTAGATTTCAAAGCATAACGCAACACGTTAGTTTATATTATTAATATTGAATGTTATTTGGCAGTTTTTAGATCAGTTTTAATGTTAACGTCGGGAAGAAACTAGCAGTACTTTATTTTTTAAGCATTACGTAGATTCTAGCTTCCTTCTATCCGTAACATCATTTACAAGGGCTATCTTTTAAGTTTTTACAAAAACTAAGAAATACTTTTTTGGAACAAACTGTTTTATTCCTTTTTAAAATATTCGCCTTTAAGATTTATACACTTTTGCATGTGTTCAAACCAATTCTCGAAACATTTTTTCCACTCTGAAGTTGGTATCTCAAAAACATGGTTTTCGAAGGCTTCAGCACCTGCTTGCAGTGATGAAAATCGATGTCCACGCGTTTTTTGTTTAATTTTTGGGAACAAAAAAAGTCGTTAGGGGATAAATAGGGTGAATACGGGCAATGAGATATTAATTCAATGTTTTCTCCTTTAAATAATCAATTGTTTGACGTGCTGTGTGGGAGGTTGCATTGCCATAATAAAGAACGATGGGATGTTTTTGGTTATTTTTCCTGATTTTGTCGATGACCCGAATTAAATACCCCCAAACCAAAAAATCCAATGGCGTGAGATCCGGGGATCGTTAGTTTATTTTAGAGATATTTTGTTTTTTTTTTATTGTTTTCAAAGCTTGCTACGTTCAACTTTGTAAAACTTATGTTGATTATTATTTTGTAAATAAATGGTCGCCATTATGAAATGGTTAACATAAAAATATTATTTTTTGGTGTCATTGTAAAGCTAATTTAATGTACTTTTAGGAAAAAAATATAAAATTATCGATTCCCTATGCTAGATCAAAAGTTGACATCATTTCCGGTGAAACCGGAAGTGCCTCAGAATACTTATAGTAACCTTTAGATGGGCCTTTTTGTCTAGTTTAACTTTTGTTCTGAAGATTTTTTATATCTTTACAAATAAAGGAGATTTTCGGGGTGCCCCGTTTCCAACAAACACCCTTTATAGATATGGATTTAAAAGTAGACCTTTTTTTTGCTCATCACTTGTATTTCAGAAGCAAGGAGCTTTTTTTTATATCTTTACTTTTTTTGTCTACCGCCCCCCCCCCAACAAAAATTCCTGGGTGCGCCACTGTCCGGGGCCCCACTTCTGCGCGTAATGCGCTCACCTATAAATACGCTACTGAATCTAACGTCATTTTCGTAACATCCTGTAATTATATTATCGTCGGTCATCCATTCGTCTTAGAAAAGCAACCTTGTATAATGTTTATCTAAGAATTATGTGTAAAAACGTTGGTATTTCGTCGGTAATAAATCTTTAATGTCGGTATCAATCTTGTGTCGGGCAAAGGCTCTCGGCGCTAACTCACGGGCTACCTTAATTCCCTTAGTTGTTGTATCTGAGCACACGTAACATAAGGGAACCAACAACTAACATGAAGGGGAAGAAAGACTTACAAACAAACTTCTTAACGTTTCCTTAATTCCCACTTTTAGTTACGTATACTTGTTTACTGCGAACACAACCATTTTACCAACTGGACATGTATCAAAATAAAAATCATCTTAAAAACAGATGAATCAGAACACATCAAAAAGTGACGTGCACAGGTTAAAACTGTAAACGGGAGATTTTTGGATTCTCCATAGCTTAGGTAGTCTAGAAAAAATATGGGATTTCAATCGTTTAATGCGCTTTGAGATTACTTAACTTTTTCAATGACAATTTACATTAATTGTGAGAATTGTGAATTAAAAAAATTGATGTGAAGTGTGAATATTCACACATTTCAGGGTTTCGCAGGTATATAATAAGTGAAGGCGGTATGCTGAGTGTGTAGGACAAATTTTACTTTGTAGTAATCACGGCAAAATGAACGATATTTTTAAAATAATTTATCGTCTGTTAATCATATAATAAGACTTGTTATTAAATTTACGCTCTTAAAAATTAAATACAACATTTGTCAAAATATAACTAGAATTTTTACAAAATAAATTCAACATAATAAAAATGCAAAAAAAAAACCAGAAAAAATAAAATTCACTCCGTACTCGAACTCGAAACCCTTCGTTTTCCAGAGAATTTTAGCTTCCGACACAAGCGCTCTAACCCGTCACGCCATCGTACACCATGCATGTGAGTGTCTTACATTGATATAACTTTTGTAGTTTGTCAACCAAAAACCACAAAAAATGCGTTATTTTCCGAAAACATAATCTGATCAAAAATTCCTGTTGTACTATTTCGGTTCACACCAATATACATTACTTAGAATTTTTTTAGATTTTTAGTTTAAACCATCTGGGCTACAGGCTGTGGGACAAAAATTTTTTTGCACAATTTTGGCTAAAATCGCGTCAAAATAATTTATTTTGCAAAAATAAAAATTTGATCGTTAATCCACGTACTAAGGGCTTTCATTTAATACCCTACTCAGAATTAAAAAAAAATATTTTTGTTTTCGATGAGCACATATTTGTTTATATTTTTAGGGGGGTATGTTTTTTAGATGTTTTAGTATTTTTCCTATGTCCGGGTCAAAAAGTTGTATAAGCATGCCAAATTTCAACTCTCTAGGTTTAGCCGTTTGGCTACAATTTTAACCGAACAGACAGACAGACAGACAGACAGACAGACAGACAGACAGACGACAAAATGACGGTATAAGGGTTTTTTGGTCATACCTACAAAAACGGTCAAAAACGGTCAGAGAAAACGATTCGAGGCTAGAATTTTTGAATTCTTCGTAGTATATTTAGTCTAGAAAAAATTTGAGGCCTTATTCATTGTCCGTATTTTAAGATTATGACAAAATTTAATATGGAGTGATTTATAGAAATTTTCATTTTCGCATGGACTTATCTCAAAAACGAAATGCGATCAAGATCTGCGGTTGGAATTTTTGAAATCTAGAGGTTCTAATTGACTTGTAAACAAATTTTTATGCAAAAAAAAATTTGATTTTTTTTTTTATTTTTTTAAATTTTTTGAAAATTTTGATAAATTCTAACTAAAAAATGGTTAGGGATAGAAATCTGCGGTTTGAATTTTTAAAATCCTACTACATTGTTTAGTCTAAAAAAAAAATCTGGACTTTAATAAACCAATTATTAAGTTTTTTATGGGGAGTAATCCAAAACCCTTGAAAATGGCCAAAAAACGAAAAAATCGTAAGGGGTAGACCTTAAAAAATCGTGATTTTTAAGGAAAAAACAAATGTCTCCGATTTAATTGAAAATTGGTAAAAGTATGTATTCTTGGTCATAGATCAACAAAATTTGGTCAATTTTGAAGTTTGGGCAAAAGTTTTGGAATTATAAGCAAAAAACTGACACAAATCGGCTCTAACTCAAAAACTAGGAAAGCATGAATTTTTTAAATATTTTTTTATAATTTTCACTCCAAAATTAGCTCAAAATTATATTTGGGCTAAAATCTGAGTCAAAAAATTTAAAACAAAATTTTAGAAAAAAAATTTTTTGAATTTTGTTGGTATATTGATATACTCATAAATTTTTAACCTTAGATCACTCTAGTATTAGAAAACTCGATATTAAGAATTGTTTAAGCGGTCAAACACACATATAGCTTCTCTAACTGCTGAGTTACGACTGCCAAAGTGGCGCATAATAACGCCATTGTTGCCTCGCGTGCTTACAAATACCCGTCTCAAACTCAAAGACGCAATAAGTCACAGTAAGAATCATGCGTACATCTATGGTCTATCACGTGATACTATTGCCATGTGCATCTAACGCGTAGCAGTAAGCGTTTAAATTTAATCTATTCTCGTTAAACTCGATTGCCAGGAGCGACCATATTAGCTAGGAACATGTTCCATGTCAAAAATTGTGTCTTAATTGATTTTATTTTATAAATTCCGAATATTTAAAAAGAAAAATAACGATTTGATGGAAAATTGTTTTTTTCCAGAGTATAGAACATTTCAAGTTCCTAATTACGGTATTATTTTTTTATTTCCTGAGGAATAATTTCATCCTATAATACTTTAATCTGTTTAAAACGTATTCAAAATTACTAAAAAAACTCTTTCAAGTTAAAAAAGGAAACAAAAAATTAACTATTTTATAATTTACGAACACGTTACCAAAACCAAATACAAAAACTTGTAAAAAAGCAACAAAAAAAGAAAAAAAAACAACCAATTGAAAAATACAAAGAGCTCGTAGCATTAAAACATTCGGATTATTAAACGAGCTCGCAATCATTTCGATAAAAATCGACAAAAATTCACATCATTTATCTCTATAAAAACCATTCGACATAACACTGCCAAACCAAAAACGCATTTGTGTGCAAAGTGACAGTGAAAATTATTATCTCTGACTTTTCACTCTAAAATGTCACTGAGTATCAACTTGAAATTTTCAAGTATGTGTTCATTGTTAAAGAAAAAAACCAAATAACAAATACAGAAAATAACTGTACGGCCAATTGTTGATTTATTGTTTAAAATTTGATGCAGGAATATGATCTGTACTTTTGGATGAAAAAATTGATGTGAAGTGTGAATTTTCACACATTTCAGGGTTTCGCAGGTATTTAGTAAGAGAATAATGATTATTTGGGATGCCAAAACAAATTTTATGTTAAAATATTTTTTTTTGTTAATTTTAATTCGAATGCCTAATACCATTATGTAGGTTTCTAAATATGTGCAGTATTTTTTTTATATAGCAAGGTTCAAAAAGATTTTGAAAATTGCGCTTATGGCTTCCATTGGTTGTTTTAGTCATAAGCTCCGCCCTTCTGATTTCGTGTATTATAGGAATATAAATAGCAGTATAGCAGTAATATATTTAGGCACTAATATGATACAGATATTATCTAAAGCGGACCCCCAGGGGTCCGCGGACCACAGTTTAAGAACCGCTGCATTACACGAATGTATTGCAGTCTGCGATATGCAAAAGGATGCCTCTATCTCATGGTAAGTCACATGCCGATCTTCTTCAATCATTTTGCGCATAGCATCGATGTTTTTTTGAACCGATTTTGGTCGACCTTCACGAGGTTCATCACTAACGGACGCACGACCACGACGAAATTCTGCAAACCAATTGTAAACAGTCTTTTCTGATGGTGCTTCATTACCAAAAGTTGAACGATGCGAATCTATGCATTGTTGTTGAGTTAGGCCTTTACAAAAGTCGTAAAAAAATATCCAACGAATATCTTCACGAGTAATATCCATTTTTTCAATAATAATAATAACAAAATAATAGTTAAGTTTATAGGAGTCGGACAGGTGTAGAAATAAATAAAAAAAAAGTTTATTTAACTAAGCTTACGTTTCGATTTTAATCAAATCTTCCTCAGAGCTAGTTAAAGTCACATAATTTTAAAATAAAACGTTAAATAATAAAATATATCGGTATATGTGTCCATGGTTTATAAGGTCGTTGAACTTGGTGATAAGAATGATACTGAGTAGTATCATTATATTATTCATCAACATATATATCCATTTTTTCACAAATTTGTTTTTTTTTAAACGCCAACTGTCATCAAACTACTCGGTCAATTTATAATCTGCCACTGATTTTACAATAATAAATGTCAAATTTTACGAATATAGTAATGAAACATTTCGATATTGCCATCTAGTGGTCGTTTGTAAAAACATAAAAGGTAACCCTCTATTTATTGTAACCACGTAACATTATTAAAGATTTTGATTTTTTTATAACAAAGATTAATAATGGGTCCTAATTTTATGATCTATTAATAATTCAAATATTACCTATGAAATTTTATACTTTTACCTATAGAAAAATCAATCATTTACCTATTGATAATTAAAAAATGATCTATAGTAAATTAATAGTTGACCTATAGAAAATTATCAATTGATCTATAATAAACTACCTACAGATAGTGTTTTGTCATTAAACTAGAAGATGGGTAGCTCGCTTCGCTCGGCTTCTTCTAACCAAACCCTTACTAACGTAACCTAACCTAAGATAGTGTTTTGACATTAAACTAGAAGATGGGTAGCGCGCTTCGCTCGGCTTCTTCTAACCAAACCCTTACTAACCTAACCTAACCTAAGATAGTGTTTTGTCATTAAACTATACGATGGGTAGCTCGCTTCGCTCGGCTCTTCTAAGCAAACCCTTACTAACCTAACCTAACCTAAGATAGTGTTTTGACATTAAACTAGAAGATGGGTAGCTCGCTTCGCGATTGATTGCAAGAGTACTTATAGGTCATGTATTCATTTTATAGATCAATAATTATATCAGTAGGTAAATGATTATTTCCATAGATCTATTAAATATTTACATAGGTTGATAATTATTTTCATAGGTCGATAAATATTTCTATAGATCAATAATTAATTCCATAGGTCAAAAATTAAAACCATAGATCAATTATTTAATACATAGGTAAACTATTATTTTCATACGTACTATTCTGTAGATCATATATTTTTTTCATAGGTCAAATATTTTTATCCATTAATAGTTGCAAATTAATATTAAAATGATTATAAAATTTTTGTCATTTTCCACTCTTCAATATAACTATTAATTATGTTTGAAAAGAATGGTGAAATTTCTTTTGTAAAATAATTAATTCATACACTTGATGTAAAGCAATTAAAATGTAATTACTTTAAACCCACTGTTTGTACACATGATTATTTTACTTCCGTAAAATAGTTCCCGCTGTATCCGGTTCCACTGATTGTAAACTTTTCGACCGGATAAACCCGTTTTTAACGTTCGTTTACATATATCGACATACCGGTTTGAGGATTGAACGTTCTGCCTGCAATTTGCAGTTTGGTTGTTATTGTTGGCTAAATAGGAGAAAAATATTAGATTTTTCGCACGTTATTTGAATTTTTATTGTTCCATACGATGTTTTTGTACAGTTTTGCTTATTTTACTGTTAACTATTTGCAGAATACAAGCACAATGAAATTTTACCGAACATAACTACTATAGAAATTTTGAAATAACTTGAACCACCACAATGAAGAATTGAAGAAAATAAATATGAAAATTAGCACACCAGAAGACAAAAACAATGGTAATAAGCAGGATAAAAATGAAACATAACATAAAAAAAAATCAGCTGTGGCCACCACAGGACCGACCGCCATCATAAAGTACTTGTATAAAATACATTCTAGCAGCGATATTATTTATCATAACCATGGAAACGTTATATATATGTATGAAAAAATTGAGAAAAATTTTCTAATTTCGTTTTATTAAAAAATGTCTCAAATAAAAGTGTTTAGTTATTGATTTTATAGAAACTTTTGTTCAATACATTTTTTCGAAATATTTTTGTGTTGTGAAATATTCGCAAAAATCTTAAAATCGACACGAGTAAACTCCAATTTTTAGTCAGCCGGTTTTTACCAAAAGTTGATCAACTCGTGCCATTGATGGTGGAAGCTTAAATATGAAGTTTTATAAAAATCCTTTTAGCCGAATTTGCTCTGCACGTGTACACAAACAGATGGACAGACGGAAAGACAGACCGACAGACATCATACTAAAAATAGTCAAAACGTTATGTAGGGACCTCAATTCGTGGAGATCCATCGAAATCTCAAAATGTCAAAATCGGTATGATCAGAATACCTCCCTTATATATGTTGGCGGTCGGTAAAAATCTCTACGGACAACAAAATTACTCTAGCGAGTTCAAACTCGTATTGAAGGCGTATTATATGTTCACCTGCTACCCCTCCAAGTCCCGAGTCCTAAATGTTGCCAGATCAAACGCTATGTTTCTAGTCTGGTTACTTAATTTACACCCTCGTACGTGTGAATAGACTATATTAGTGTGTCGTCAAATACATGTGCTGCCATCTGAGAGTTGAGTCCTTTGGAAGTTTTTAATTGGTTTAAAATACATGTGACATTACTTTTGTTACCTTAATTTTATGAATATCTTCAATTCTGCAGCAAAAAATATATATTTTTGATAAGTATATACTAATATATACAGTCCAGATATTTTATATTATAGAATAATGATTTTATAAATATATAAATAAGGATTCGAAGATATATTTATAGGTTATGTTTTTAAATAACATGAAAATCGAAATATTTTTAGTATTTATTTAATTAACACTAAGTAATCATTAATATTTTGTTTTAGAATGCATAATGGTGTATTTTTTTGCTCCAAATTGTAACCATTACAACTACATTCTTGTAAATTTTTTCGTTTTTTGACAGATGAAAATGAAAAACAATAATGGGTAAAATAAAAACAACATATTGTTCCTTCAAACCATCTAGATATGGCATACACACTTATTGCTATGTTACTTGCCATAATAACGATTAATAACGTAAAATTTTCAACATTGAGCTGCAAAATAATATTGTTCTGCAAAAATAATGACATATGAAATTATAATTTATAAAATAAGAATTTTAATAAATAAATATTGACTTTTTGATGTGAAGCATTCTCTTACTTTGAAAACTTAATTTATATTTCCAAAACACAATTTAATAAAAAATTGATGTGAAGTGTGAATTTTCACACATTTCAGGGTTTTGCAGGTATTTAGTAAGTGAATGATGATTATTTTGGATGCGAAAACAAATTTTATATTAAATTTTTTTTTTTTTGTTAATTTTAATTCGAACGCCTAATACCATTATTTAAGTTTCTAAATATGTGCAGTATTTTTTTTTATATAGCAAGGTTCATTAAGAATTTTAAAAATTGCGCCTATGGCTTCCATTGGTTGTTATAAGTTCCGTCCCTCTGATTTTGTGTACATTGAAACAGAATTAAATTATAATTTAAACAATTTCCACTGGTTATTAAATTTACGCTTTTAAAAAATAGACTTTTGAAAAAATAATTTAAACAATATAAAACTTTAAAAAAAAATAAATAATATAGTCTCTTCTCACAGGGTTCGATCCCTTTCGGATCGGGTTACTTGGTTGAAAAATCAGCGACTAATAATACCACTACACCAGCATACACATTCCAGTGTGACGTGTTACAAAGCTATAACTTGTGTACATTATTAGCAAAAAATCACAAAAAATGCGTTTTTCTCCAAAAACATAATCTGATCAAAAATTCCTGTTGTACTATTCCGGTTCACACCAATGTACATTATTTAGAATTTTTTCCGATTTTAAGTTTAAACCATCTGGGCTACAGGGTGTGGGACAAAATTTTCTTTGCACAATTTTGGCAAAAATCGCTTCAAAATAATTTATTTTGCAAAAATAAAAATTTGATCGTTAATCCACGTGCCAAGGGCTTTCATTTGATACCCTACTCAGAATTATAAAAAAATTTTTTTTTTTTTTCGATGAGCACATATTTTTTATATTTTTAGGGAGATATGTTTTTTAGATGTTTTAGTATTTTTCCTATGTGCGGGTCAAAGAGTTGTATAAGCATGCCAAATTTCAACTCTCTAGGTTTAGCCGTTTGGCTACAATTTTTACCGAACAGACAGACAGACAGACAGACAGACAGACAGACAGACAGACAGACAGACAGACAGACAGACAGACAGGCAGGCAGGCAGACGACAAAATGACGGTATAAGGGTATTTTGGTCATACCTACAACACCCTAAAAAGAATGCCACTACTTAAAAACACTTCAATTATTGATATAAACGTTTTCAAATTAAAATGTGATCAACCTACAGATCATGTACTGAATAAAATTTGTATTTATTGTGTCTTTTTGGTTATTGTTTTTACTTGTTTTTCATAGCAAACTACTCATAATTACTTACTTTAATTGAAATACAACATTAATTGTACAAAAAGCAATATATTTTCATATTTTTTTCAATAACCCTAACACAGACAGACATACAGACAGACAGACAGACAGACAGACAGACAGACAGACAGACAGACAGACAGACAGACAGACAGACAGACAGACAGACAGACAGACAGACAGACAGACAGACAGACGACAAAATGACGGTATAAGGGTTTTTTGGTCATACCTACAAAACCCTAAAAACAACATGCTAAATTCAATTAGAAGGAATCCAACCGCGAGGTGGCAGCACTGAATCCTATTTTGTGACGTTGTTAATAATATGGTCTATTATAATTATAGTTAATTTAATTTGTTAAATTAAAATAATAAATAAATTCTATGTAAAATGATTGGGATAAAAATGATCGAGTAATGCATTAGGATTGGCATTTCCAATTGGATAAATCCCATTTGGAAATCCAATGTATAATAATCCATAATACAGTATGCACAGATAAGATTACCTTAAATCCATTTGTGAAATCAAAATCGTGTTGTATTCAGCATGACGTCACTGTTGTATTGTAGCTTGTCAGTGACTGTATATACATATACAACATATATATACACTTGATAGCCAGGCCAATACCAACAATGAGACAGAGAGAGTACTCTGTATATCTCTATTACCTTCATTTACATGTTAATAAGCTTTTGTCTGATGTTACATTGTTTATTTTTTATTTTTCGTGGTTTAATTAAAAATGTTAACTTGATCCTCTGCGTATGATAATATCAAATATGAAGAGAAATATTTTGGACCTTTTTTCGGGGTTTTCTGCCAAATCTGTAGCTTAATTATAACATGAAATTTTTAAGACAACATTTAACAGCAAGATTTTTTTATATATACTTTTTAAATATATACAACCATGTCATTTGCAAAAATTTCCAAAATATAATTTTCAGTTGGTTTGCACATTATTGAGATTGTGCCGCACGGACGATCTAAAAAATATGTGTATATCTATATATAAGATGATCATATTTTTCAACAATGTTAATTTTTTTTTTAATGAAATTTAATACAACAGATAAGATGATAATGAAATATTAGTATATATATACTCCTCCCTTTCCCTTGCTAAGACAAGTACAGTCGTGGATAAAAACTATTCCACCGAAAGCGTTCCTTTTACGTTACTTATGGTTGGTTTATATACGGAACAAGAATAAGGAATAGGAAATAAGAATAGTACACAAGATGTTAAAACATGGCTGCGCCGTATATCGGTTTATGTAGGAATGAAATTTAACTTAAACATAAGAATAGTTGGTAACTTTCAACATTTTATTCTTATTTCAAGAATAAGGCACGATAAGCCTGCGCACAGCAATCAAAATGTCTGCCGTAATAAAGTTTGTTCAACAGATGTTTTTCAGTTGTGATCACAGGGTTGTAAACAACAATAAAATGTTTTTATTATTTTTATTTATTCTTCTTGTAAGTTTTAAGAACCTGTCAAGTGACAAACGTTAAACACAGGCCAACGCAAGTACGCAGGCGCAGCGACGAAATGTTATGTCCTATATAAACGGTTTAATATTTTTTATTCTTGTGTACTATTCTTATTTCCTATTCCTTATTCTTGTTCCGTATATAAACCAACCATTAGAATTACGTAGGTTAGCTAAACCATTTGACTAACTTCTTAGTTTAGCCAAGCATTTTAACTTGTAAAAGGAACGCAGCCAGTTTTAATCATGGTGTTATTTTGATGTTTAATAACAATAAGGAATAATTAACAATTAAACAATTTACTTACATTAGTATAAACTTGTTTTTGCACGACATACATGATAACCAAAGATATTTTATACATTTTATCCCTGTGTATGTTTTGTTACAAAAATAAGAATCTTTTCTCTACTAATAATCATGGATATTCAACAAGAAAAATTGATGAGAAGTGTGAATTTTCACACATTTCACGATTTCGCAGGTATTTAGTAACTGAATGATGATTATTTGGGATGCCAAAACAAATTTTATGTCAAAATATTTTTTTATGAATTTTAATTCGAATGCCTAATACCATTATTTAAGTTTCTAAATATGTGCAGTATTTTTTTATATAGGTTCATTAAGATTTTGAAAATTGCGCCTATGGCTTCTATTGGTTCCTTAAATCATAAGCTCCACCCTCTGATTTCGTATACTTTCAAACATAGAATTAAATTATAATTTCAACACTTCCCACTGGTTATTAAATTTACGCTTTTAAAATTTAATTGCAACATTTAACAAAATATAACTAGAATTTTGACAAAATAATTTAAACAAAATAAAAATGCAAAAAAAAAACAAGAAAATTAAAATTGACTGGAATCGAACTCTAGTTTACAAATTAGAGACGACACAACGCACTACGCTACGAACACTGACTTATCTACTGTGTTACATAGCGAATTAAATATTTAACATATTTTAGTTAAAAACACAAAAAAGCGTTATTTTCTGAAAACATAATCTGATCAAAAATTCCTGTTGTACTATTCTGGTTCACACCAATGTACATTACTTAGAATTTTTTCAGATTTTTAGTTTAAACCATCTGGGTTACAGAGTGTGGGACAAATGTATTTTGCACAATTTTGGCAAAAATCGCGTCAAAATAATTTATTTCGCAAAAATAAAATTTTGATCGTTAATCCACGTACTAAGAACTATCATTTCACCCTACTCATGAGATTTTAAAAAAATATTTTATTTTCGATGAGCACATATTTGTTTATATTTTTAGGGGGATATGTTTTTTGGATGTTTTAGTATTTTTCCTATGTGCGGGTCAAAGAGTTGTATAAGCATGCCAAATTTCAATTCTCTAGGTTTAGCCGTTTGGCTACAATTTTTACCGAACAGGCACACAGACAGACAGACAGACAGACAAAAACGACAAAATGACGGTATAAGGGTTTTTCGGTCATACCTACAAAACCCTACAAATATATTCTAATTAAAACTCTCTAGGTTTAGCCGTTTTGCTACAATTTTAACCGAACAGACAGACAGACAGGCAGACGACAAAATGACAAAACGACAAAATGGTATAAGGGTTTTTTGGTCATACCTACAAAACCCTAAAAACAAAATATGAAAGATTGCTCTAATTTTGAATAAAACCAGGGTTAAATATTAAAAAGCATTAAAGATGCGATCCTGCTTGTTGAAATTGAAGAGATATGTAAAAAAAAACATTAAAATTTTTGTTCATATTGTATTCAGGTACCAACCTAAATATAACAAAATTACCCCATTGTCTCGTTTACCCTTAAAATGTAAATTACCATATTATTTTCATATACATTACGAGGAGAGTGGCACAGATATGTTTATATGTAATTTTTACTTCTCTCCTTCATTCTTTCAACATTTTGACAAAAGAGACGGTATGCGTCGGGATGCCACAACCCGACGCTGCCGTTTAATGAACGCCACGATAGCAAGCCAGAGAATGCATTTAGATGAGCTGTTTTAATTTGTTCACTGTTGGACTAAAAGGGGACATAGATGAGCCACGAATTTTTAAAACAGGAAATTCGACAACTGGTTTTTAAAAAGATAAAAGAAGGCATTTAGTTTCTCCTAAGCCAGTGTTCTTCAACCCGTGGTCCGCGGAACAGTGTCGGTAATCATGTAGATGCACACTTCTATTCACGAGTATATAGCATATTTTTTTAGTCGACGCAGAAGCTAACTTTTGTTCGAACCATGATTTATTTAATATTTACTAGCACCAATACAACGCCTCCCGTGGATATTTTACATACTTTCTTTGAAATAGTCGCTTATAAGAGGAATATATAGAAATGTTTCCACTTTTGGAAGAATTTTTGATTGCTGCTGATATCAACCAGAAAGTCATATTCAACAATAAATCAACATTTAAAAGTATAAGCTGAAAATTTTAATAATTATTTCCCTGAAAATGAGAATCCTCGTAAAGGTAACCTCTGGATTAATAATCCATTAGTAGGTATGGGGGCGGTTGAGCCTGGGAACCAAATCGAGACCGTGGGAATTTTCTTATCAGTGCGGCATCCTTTGATGTTGCCGACACCTGGTCAGGTGTTAATTACAGGTGTGTAATCAGGTGACCTTGCTTACAGATCTGATTGCGAACAGACCTGATTGTGAACAGACCTGATAAAAACAGGTCTGTTTAGATCAGATCTGTTAGCAATGTCACCTGATTACACACCTGTAATTAACACCTGATCAGGTGTCGGCAACATCAGAAGATGCCGCACTGATAAGAAAATTCCCTCGGTTTCGATTTGGTTCCCAGGCTCAACCGCCCCCATACCTACTACCATTCTTGAAAGATATAAAGTCATATGTATTTAATCCTCGTGAAAAAGAAAAGCTGATCGAGCCGTCATGTGATGTCACTCTGGTGTCCAGACATAAAATTCAATCATTGTCTTAATTTTGGAAATCGCTAGAAAAAGAATATCCATCTTTGAGTTATAAAGCTATCAAAAAAGGGGGCAAAATGTTGAAGAACACTGTCCTAATCTATACAGTCTCTAGCCGTATTGTCACGTGGATTATTAGATGAAAAATTATTAAATAATCTCGGCTAAAAATGGAATTAAATTGTGAACATTTTCGATGGATTATTTTTTACAACTTTCGACGTGGATTAACCCAATAACAGTGCATTGATGAACTTAATTCGACTTTTGGCGATGAAGCACCATCAAGGACTACTGTTTATCGGTGGTTTGCCGACTTCAATCGTGGCTGTAGTTCGCTTGACGACCAATTTCGTAAACGTCGTCCAAAATCGGTTGTTGTTCTGGAAAACATTGATGCTGTGCGTGAACTGATACTGCAAGACATCATGCGACTTATCGTGAGATTGAGGTATTCTTGGACATTAGTGGGACGTTAGCATACATTCACTATTGCATTGTGGGATTATATTGTCTGCAAGATTCTAAATTAAATATAACCAGTGTTAGAAATTATAAAACTGTCCAAAAATATTTTTTATTAAAACATCTCAAATAATTGACAACAACTGAAAAACAACTGAAGCCATAGCATGCTGTCTATGGCGTAGGCAAGGTATAAGGTGGCTGTGTCTGTGTCCAAACAAATAATGGTAAAAATTAATAAAGAAAATTCTTTACAACAAGAGTAATTCGACTATTTTGAAATTGTAAAAATTATTGGACAAACAGCCGCCACAGCATGAACATTTGTCTGTCAAAAGATTTGTTCGCGTTGCATCCCACATAATTTGACAATCGCAGTGGAAAAAGCCTCAATCGGAATGGAAAAAGTGCTTCGAAAATAATATATAGTGTTATAACGCATACAAAAGTATATTGATCTTCATGGCGAATTTTTTTTTATTTATAGTTTATTAGAGGCAGAGTTGGGCATTATTTAACTAAACTTTCAATCAACTAAAAATTTGAATGAAAATGTAATCAAACTAAATTAATCATTCTTTATTCAATCAATAATAGATGTAATCATAAATCCTTAACTAAATGATAATCATTAGTGTCAAATCATTAGTTTTCAATCATATTGTGATATTTTGTCAGAAAAATTTGAGTCAATTTATATATTACATACATATATAATATCCTTATACCCAAATTCTCAATAATTTTCGGTCTTCTTGCAGCTTTCGAAAGATCATTACATTTTGCCACTCTACCGACCAGTGCCCTTCCCCCCGAAGAAGGAAGGAAATGAAAATAAAAAGACACAAACACACTAGAGAATTTTAAAAATAGAGATGAGGAGCTTTTTTTTAAGTCGTCACTTGTATTTTAGAAGTGAGGACCTTTTTTTTATGTCATCACTTTATATTTACATAATTTAAATAATTTTGTCTTCCGGGCACCCCCCAACAAAAATTCCTGGGTGCGCCACTGCTACCGACCTTAGAGAAACAGCAACATATTTGGTAATGTTTTCTTCAAATTTTTGTTGTGACAATGTTCCGGCTCTAATAGTTCTTGATTTTTGAGAAACAACTGTTTGTCTACCTTTAGAATCAATCAGAGTTGGGCAAATTGCAATCAAACTAATGATTAACGATTGAGATTAAAAATTTAATTACAAGACCTGATTAATGATAACGTACATCAATCATAGTGCAGTTAATCACATTGGTAACTAAATTAAATATTTACTCATTATCATGATTGAATTTTTAGTTATGATTGAAACTAAAATCTTGATTGAGATTTGATTTTTTAACTCTTACTGTTCATTGGCATTTAGTGTTTGAACACTGTAGATATTTGACGCAGATTTGTTTAGTGACATATTTCAGAGATAAATTAATTTTACAATTATATTTTTGTATTTCTTCCGCAACATGAGTGACAACGATACACGTGAAAGTTTTGGTGCATCGACTCTTTCAATATATGAAGCATCAGGATCTTCAAACACTTCTCAGTCGGCCAATGATGTTAACAGAAGAAATTTTTTATTTAAATCTAAAACCGTAGATGGTACATTTTTTAAATATGTAGCCGAAAAAAGCTGTATAGACCAAAATAAGGTTATTGGTCAGTGCGTTCAATGCGAACCTAATATTGTTGAAATTAAAGGATATAAGAATAGTTCATCCAATTTTATTTCTCATCTTAAAAGACGACACGGAAACGATGCCTTCACTGCATTTAAGAAACACATCGATTCTAAAGGTAGACAAACAATTATTTCTCATAATACACGAACAATTAGAACCGGAGCATTGTCACAACAAAAATTTGAAGAAGACATTACCAAATATGTAATTCATTCAATGATTCCTTTAAGATCGGTAGAGGATCCTTATTTTAGAGCAATTTTCGAAAATTTTAATATATCCGAACGGGGACTAAC
The DNA here is from genome assembly GCA_963971575.1 of Liopterus haemorrhoidalis. Lineage (NCBI taxonomy): Eukaryota > Metazoa > Arthropoda > Insecta > Coleoptera > Dytiscidae > Liopterus > Liopterus haemorrhoidalis. The sequence continues at coordinate 5,557,022 of OZ020613.1, forward strand.
AATATTAAGCCGCCGTTCTTTAGGTCGTAATATTGATGCATTGTTCCAAAAACAAATGTCCGAGATTAGGGAAAATTTAGAGCACGTACCATTTGTATGTACTACTGCTGACATTTGGTCAGCTAAAAGAAGAAGCTTTTTAGGTGTAACGGCTCACTGGATTACAACATCTTTAGATAGAAAATCTGTAGCGCTAGCTTGCCGAAGATTTCGAAGTGCTCATACTTTTGATAGAATATCAGACTTACTACACGAAATACATTCAGATTTTGGCCTTACTTCCTCCAAAATAGTGGCAACTATTACAGATAATGGAAGTAATTTCGTAAAGGCTTTCAAAATGTATGGCGTAAAACAAAAACGTATAGACTTCTCTGAAAAGCTCTATGACTTAGGTGATGGCACTGAAGAAGAATCTGATTCAGATCCATACACTGACGGTGATGACGAAGAACCTTTAGCTCGGTATAGAAACAGTAATCTGTCAAATTTTGAACATATATTACCAACACATTTAAGGTGTTGTGCACACACACTCTTTCTCTCTGTGCTAGTACTGATGCAACCAGAGTTTTACGAGAGACATCGGAATTATCAGTTATGCACAGCCAAGTTATGACCAAATGTAATGCTCTTTGGAAAGCAGCAGGACGGCCAAAATCGGCTGAAATTATTGAGAATTTGTTAGGTCATACACTTAGTAAGCCTGGAGAGACAAGGTGGAACAGTATGTACGATGCTCTCAAACAGATTTTAGGTATAAAAGAAAAATGCCCTCAACTCTTTAAGACTTTAAATATTAAAAATATGATTAAAGAACAAGAATTTTTATATCTAGAAGAGCATTTGGTCTGTATAGCGCCGGTAGCAGAAGCATTAGATTTATTACAAGGTGAAACTAACACCTATTATGGAATTGTTCTTCCATGTTTGTTAGCCCTACGACGAAAGCTCCGAATCTTAGCAGAACGTGAGTTTACTTATTGCAAAGCTCTTCAAGAAGCATTGCTCAATAGTGTTGAGACAAGATTCAATGGATTTTTTAATTTTGATACTGTTGAATCAAAAAATGCTGTTATCGCAGCCTTATCCTACCCACGATTTAAAAATAGATGGTTTCCTTGTGTGGAATCTTTTTACCACGAACAGCTGTTAAGTCATTTCAAACAGGCAACTGTAGTAGAAATTACTTCAGGGAGTTCAAAAAATAACGATGCAGAGGCTCTAGCACACGAGGATAATTTTTTTGATTTCGGTACTCCTAAAACAATGCATTCCTCACAATTATTATCTAAGGCGGAGCTACAGGTTTTACATTATTTAGGCGACGAAGACCAAAGACTAGATATTCTTGAAAGATATCCGGAGATTAAAAAAGTATTTATTAAATATAATACACCACTTCCGTCTTCTGCTCCAGTGGAAAGACTCTTTTCATATGCGACCATGACAAATCTGCCAAAATCATCCAGACTTTCAGATTTTACATTTGAAAAAAGAGTTGTACTAAAGGCTAACATAAAAAATATTTAAATAATTTAGAAACTGAAAACTAGAAGAATAATCCATTCGCGATATTTCTTCATCTGAGTAGTCCATGATTTTTTGTATTTTTTTGTTTTCATAAAATTTTAAATTATAAAATAATGAAATTCTTCTTTTATTTGTATATTTTTTATGTTCAGATAACATACATTAAAATATATTGGATAAAAAATTTACACTATTTTTTAAACATCGTGAATGGATTATATGTTGGTTATCTTTTGTTTTGTAGGATTACAAATATTATGTAGGATGAAAAATATAATTTGTTTCTTTTTAATTTGATTATATCTTTTACTCATATTTAAGTTAAAATAAATAATAATTTAAGTTTAATTTAACAATCTAAACTTCACTATAACATTAATAAATGGTTTATAGTCAACAATGTTTTATTTTCCCCTTTCCATTATATTTCCCCAATGAATATTAGAAATCTAAAATGAAATTCACATAGACGCACAGAAGCGGCCTTGGGGGGGGGGGCGACCGCCCCGGTACGCCAGGCCAGGAAGGGCGGCGGACGGTCAGGTCATCACTTGTATTTTAAAAGTGAGGACCTTTTTTTTGCTCTTCACTTGGATTTGGGAGGTGAGGACCTTTTTTTTGCTCTTCACTTGGATTTGGGAGGTGAGGACCTTTTTTTTGGCTCTGCACTTGGATTTGGGCGGTGAGGACTTTTTCCTTTTTTATTTTGCTCTTCACTTGGATCTGCGGGGTGAAGACCTTCTTAAGTTTTCTTCTTATTTTTTTTATGAGGGCGGCAAAAAAATCTCGCCCGGGGCGCCAGACTTGCTAAGGCCGACCCTGCACACGCATATGCACCTGCACATGCATATGCACCCTACCACGCGTGCGTGTTTATGTCATTTTGGTATATTTTGGCATTTTGTGTGTAGATATATATAATATATAATATATATTATATAAAAGTATTGGAATATTATATATAAATTGATCGAAGCGAATAAAAAATTTCTGTCAAAATATCACAATATGATTAAAAACTAATGATTTGAAACTAATGATTGTCATTTAGTTAAGGATTTATGATTACATCCATTATTGATTGAATACAAGATGATTAATTTAGTTTGATTACATTTTCATTCAAATTTTTAGTTGATTGAAATTTTAGTTAAATAATGCCCAACTCTGGAATCAATGTCCATTTCAACACCAAAATTTTAGTTATTAGAGGTTGGTCAAATTCTGATGCCGTCAAGTTAACCTAATATATTCGTGGACTTATGACTTTTTGTTAAATTTTTTTGCAAGTTTTGTTAAAGTTTTTCTTGAAAAGACTGAAAAGTTTTAGTTTTTTGCTTCTAGCGCCTCAGGGCTTCAAAATTTGAGGATTTTAACGTGTTTTTTATCCCCCTTTATAAAACCTCTTGCCCAATTCAAGAGTCCGCATATTTTGCGGTGTGTAAACCCCCCCCCGCACTCATATTTATGATTCGTTTTTTTTAACTATCTCTCTTGCGGAAATTCCGTTTGAAATTGGGTTGTAGATCCTTCAAAGCCAGGAGGACGTCCCTTCTTTTCCTTTTTTGGTATATGAGGTAACTTCCCCTCCCCCCAATATTATAGTGGTGTTCAATGAACCAAATTCCCCAAATAAGTTATATTCTCTGTCGTATACCTCTTTTGACTTCCGGGGAAGTAAATGTTGCAAGGTATTTACTGCAATATGGTGGGGTACTGACAGCTGACAGCATATTTCAAAACAACAAATCAGTGATACCAACATATAACAAATATTGCATAAAATGATACTGTTTGCTATTAATACAAATTTATCAAGTTAAATAATAAATGGCAAAGTAGAAAAATTGTGAAAAAAACTCGTTTCATAAGGCCTTTTGCCGCACTTGTCTATTAGAAAACTCGTGAAAAAATCAAATCTCAATCCTGAATTTAGTTTCAATCATAACTAAAAATTTAATCATAATAATGAGTAAATATTTAATTTAGTTACCAGTGTGAATAACTGCATTATGAATGATGTACCTTACTCATTAATCAAGTCTTGAAATTAAATTTTTAATCTCAATCGTCAATCATTAGTTTGATTGCAATTTGCCCAACTATGATTAGAGGAGCTTCAGCTGCCATGGCTATTAGCACCCACGCAGTTTTCTATACATGATATATACATTATTTAAATACATTTTGGTTTCTTATATAACTATACCTATACTATTACATTACATGAATATTATATTTCATTATACATATTTATTTCTTCCAGAAATTGTATTATATTGTCTATTTTGTCTGCATTATTTCCCAATATGTCCTTCAGTTCTTGTTCTAGTATATTGTTTCGTGTCCTTTGGGCAGCATATTGCGGGCATTCTATTAGGATGTGCCTAACAGTAAGGGTTGTGTCATATATAGCACATTTTGCAGGTTCTGTAATGTCAAACTGGTGTTTGTGGGTAGGTAGACTAGGTCCGATTCTCAGTCGGGTAATCACTACATCTTCTCTTCTACTTGAGTACATTTTTTTATAAATTTTGTATTACACTTAGTGAGTCGGTATGGACTATAAATAATTTATTTGTATTGTTACTGTTAATGTACTCAATAGCCTTTAGAAGTGCAAATTCTTCAGCCGTGTAAATGGATACAGTTTCTGGGAGGTGGTATTTTTTTTTGTTTCGGTGTCAGTTACCAAACCGGCTCCTACTTTGCCGTCAATTTTCGAGCCGTCTGTGTACATATAGAGAATATTTTGGAAAACAATAAAGCCACTTTTGTTGATTAATAAATGTTTTTGATCTCACATCCCGAAATATAAAACGAAACCCTCGTAAAATCATTCGATAGTTTTAAATACAAACTAATAGCTTACTATGATCGTCCTTCCCCTGGACTTTTCATATATTTTAATTAATAAATGTTTTCAACTAATTCTTAACAACTTTTCTTCAATTGCTTTATATATTTATATTCTAGTCATCTCATATAATCCGTGGATAAAATTCGTGAAAATAATAAAGTGGGGAATGTGCTTTATGGATTCCTCCCCCCATTCTCCGTCATTGGGGGATGACGTCACGGTGGAAGTGAGTCGAGAAGGGCTTGCAGAAAGAGGCAATGAGCTATGTCGAATGTCGGGCTAAGATTGGTGTTCAGATTTCGTTCTGAAATGAAAATGGTTGAGAACTATCAGCCAAAATGACTGTATTATTAAGATTTTATGACTGTTACAATGGTTTTGTGTTTCATAAAAATTTTAAAAATGAAAGGACACCACAAAATATGTTCCTCTTTTGTAGGAGTATCTAAATGAAACGAATAGAAATGTTCCTATAATAAATAGGAATTTGAAATAAAAATAAAAACGCTTGGTTCCACTTTATATACTACAAGATATTATAAAAGGTTTTTTAGGTATGACCACCAAAAAACCTTTATAACGTCACTCATGTGTCTGTCTATCCGTCTGTTTGTACGGTAGAAATTGTAAATAGGGATGTTCCGATACCACTGATACGATACCAGTATCGATATTTTTCATTCAATATCACGATTTTAGTATCGATACTAATCTTCCGATACTTTATTAATATCAGTACATTTTACCCAGTATCGTATCGTTTCTTTTTACTTGCCCGACCTTAATATATAAGGGGCAAGTATTGTGATCGCGAAAATTTTCGATGTCGAGATTTTGACTGATGACCACGTTTCATGGTCCAGTATGTGCCGTCTGCCGTCCGTATGTGTGTGTGTCTGTGTGTATACACGATAACTCAAGAACAGTTTAACTTAGAGAGTTCGTTCTGGTACTAAAAAATTCTCCTGTTAATTGGAAAGAGCCTTATTGTTTTTTATGCAAATCCGAAGCCGGAAACGGAAGTTATTAAACTTTAAAATTTAAAAAAATTCGTATCTAGTAAACCAAGCCTTGGACAAAAATTTGTATAGAATATAATTTGATGTATTTTTGATGATTTACCTAAAAGGTTTTTAAATTTGAAACAAAAAAATTTTTTTTTTTTTTTATTATTATATTTTTTATGGGAGGGCAAGTCTAGCGGAGGTCTCTCTTCGCCACTGGTTTTTCTTTGGCGATGCAACACATTTTACCAAAAATTCTGAAATTTGTACTAATTCATACTTCAAAAGAAATTTCAATTAATTGAACCCCTTGAATAAAATGAAATATGATACACTTCACAATTATAAAAATATGCGTATTTTGATGAAATACCAACTCGAATAAAAATCAAAAATATGACTGTTTTTTACGTTTGAAACTGGAAATATTCTGGCGGCAATCAATCTGCGGAAAACAATTAACTATTCGGTTCCTCGATTTTAACATGGAAGCGTAATTTAAAACTCGTACCAGTTCAATAATTCAATGGTAATAGAAGTGACGTTTGCAGTCACACCAGAATATATAGATCACGAGGTACGGCAATGAATGGATTCAATGAAGGTGGAAGGGAAATAAAAAGAACATATCACTACTTGTAAGGATTTCTACGGAAAGAAACTGATGGAATGGAATAAGACACAGTTGATTGTTACAGAAGAAACGGGGAAGTGGCAAGATATATGTACAACGTTTCTATAGACTATCGAGAGCTTAAATTAGACCATTCAGTCATTAACTGCCAATAGGCACAGGTTATTTTATGGCACAGCTTAAGAGCTTTTAACGCTACGTATAAACCACAGAGATTACAAGTTTCTATAATCTAACAATCTGAAATAAAATTTGGAATAATATATATGTTAGCGACAATATAATTATGCAACATTTATCCTTATTAACGATCGTGGGGTGCTATATCGTTGCTAAGGCATATTGTTTTATGTAAATAGAATAGTAGAAAATATATCATATGATGTGCGAGACGTATTAGTTGATAAATAAAATCATGTCTTATTATTCATAAAATACCTTTTTTATTAATATCAGAAGTGCGATTGGCCTATCACCCACAAGAAATATAAAATAAGTGCTATATTAAAAATATTTTTTTTAATGCAACCATTATATTGATGCAAAGAAATTGTCGTATAATATTGCAAAGGCTAATGTAAAGTTTTCAGTTAAAGGTGACGATTGAGAATAAAGGTAGTATGAATTATGAGCTAGATAATAAATTGGCAAATTTCAAGTTATTTTGTCAAAAATTATTTCAAGTGGTTTCTAAGGAAATGACACTCATTGGAATAAATTTGAAATGTGACATTTGTTTGAAAAATGCAGAATCTTAACAAAGATCCCTAAAAATTGTCAGGATGAACGAGCGTTGCTTTGTTATTAACAAACACAATTTACGAAGGTAACTGGTTAGATTGATGATGACTAAAATGGTAAGAGGCATTTTATTGTTTTGGTTAAATCATGTGGCACGTGTTAGCCATAATGTGTAAAAATTAGATTTGAGATTTTGTTTTTGATATTTGAGATTTAATATCTGAGTTATGATATTTGAGATTTGATAATTAAGATCTGAGTTTCGAGATTTGAGTTTTAAAGTTGAACGTTTATTGGAAAAGATAAATGACAGATCACTGGGATCGGATTGGCAGAATAAACTGATAAATGTAATTGCTAATGAGTTGAGAGAAAAGGTTGTCGAGTACCGCAAGACATGCCGCTGCCAGTGGCATCAGTCCGGTAATAGCTCTGTAACCATGGTGGCAGATGGTGAGCTATGGCGACGGGCTGATGATGTTGATGATAAAGCACTGTGTGTGCAGAAACAAATAAACGGTCTCTGAGCTTGTTGTGCTGTAGACAATCTGTAATGAAGGAACCTAATAGATAGTTATTGAGTATCTGAGCTTGTTGATCTAGTCACTGAGTTCGTGGTAGAGAAATGAAATGTAACGTATAGTCTCTAAGCTTTCAGATCATAAGTTATAGTATTCCTGGAGAGTTCTGTTTTAAATAAATATTTACTTTTATTAATTGATATTGGTGCATGGTTGATTTTGTGAAAGATCAATTCTGCGCCCAAATTGCTCTATTTACAGATTATGAATTAGGTGAAGACTTTCAAGATTCAGTAGAAGATATGCAGGTCCTGGTATGCAGGTTGCTGATACTGGTATGCAAGATGCAGGATGCTGTTGTTGGTATGGAGCAGACCATTGGTGGTATGCAGGTTGCTGTTGCTGATAACAACAATGTTGTTAATGGTGTGAAGAAAACAGTTGCGTCCCGAGAACGTTCCGCATGTCAGTCTGGCCGTGTTAGCGACAATATAATTATGCAACATTTATCCTTATTAACGATCGTGGGGTGCTATATCGTTGCTAAGGCATATTGTTTTATGTAAATAGAATAGTAGAAAAAATATCATATGATGTGCGAGACGTATTAGTTGATAAATAAAATCATGTCTTATTATTCATAAAATACCTTTTTTATTAATATATACATGGAATTTTGCACCAAATTTGTATCTATTAGAATATGTTTAATTATAGAAAATTCTGTTCTAAAATTTTTATTGTTCAATAACTTAATAATTAGTACGAGGGTTGCCTTTTATGTTTCGGAATTTGAGTTCAAAAACAATTATTTATCAACAAAAGTGGCTTTGTTATTTTTCAAAATATATATACATTTATACCTATATAAAATGTTTTATTGCCAGGCAGTTTAAGTACAATTATTAAAATAAAATTACATGGTTATACATATGCCTAATTATATTTCTATGTATTCAGTAGAAGTACCATGAGTTTAGAAAAAATTACATAATGGTTGGCTATGAAAAAATAAAATAATGTCTAATGCAAGCTTCATATAACAATATAAACTTATGACATGAAACAACAGGGATGACAGTTAATTAATTCTAAAGCTTGCAGTAGACATTATTTCATTTTTCCATAGACAACCCTTATGTAATTACTTTTTGAACTCATGGTATTACATTATTATTTTAAAACAGAGTTTAATACTATGTTACCACACACAGTTTGTAACGCCAGGAAAAAAGGCAAAACCCAGCACTTTTTTTCAAAATATTTTCCATGAACATCAATACAATTTTGCATGCGTTTGAACCAATTTTTAAAGCACCTTTTCCACTCCGATTGAGGCTTTTTCCATTACGATTGTCAAATTATGTGAGATCCACGCGAACAAATATTTTTGTCGGCCAAATGTTCATGCAATACCTCAATCTCACGATGGCGATCTTGAAGTATCAGATCACGCACAGTATCAATGTTTTCCGGAACAACAACCGATTTTGGACGACCTTCACGAAATTCGTCCTTAAACGAACTACGACCACGATTGAAGTGGGCAAACCATCGATAAACAGTAGTCCTTGATGGTGCTTCATCGCCAAAAGTCGAATTAAGTTAATCGATGCACTGTTGTTGGGTTAATTCACGTCGAATATTGTAAAAAATAATCGCTCGAAAATGTTCACAATTTAATTTCATATTTACCCGAGATGTTTTTCAAGTTACTGTAAACAACACAAATAGCGCTCGTACGTCAAATCTGAGTACGTATACCGTCAAAAATGTCAAACTTTACGATAGAAGCGTCATTATCAAAGAAGCGTTAATATTTAGTTATGAAGCCTTGTACAAAAAACTCTTACTTCACTGCCGATTTGACGTTATTTCACTGATGATTTCAGAAAAAATATTTTAATTTTGCTATATGTATATTTTTATATGTACGCCACTGTATTTATTTTTCATTGTAATATAATATCAGTGGCTTAATTAGTAGAAAAATAATTAGAGTTGTGATTTTTAATGGTATAACGGCTATTAACTTTTTTTGAAATTTAATGAGCAAAATTTAGAGTGATAAAAATATTTAGTATTATTTTTTACTATATCATGTTACTTTGCTCCATTAGCTAAATAAAATAATATTTTTATAACAATATTATTAAATGAAAAGATGCTTTTCATCAATTAAAATTTACATTTACGCCTAAAAGTTTGTTACCCGCATTACACATATGTAAGGATGGTTACTTAGTAATATTGACAAATGGTAACCAGACAACTGGGGCCGTAAGACAATTCAGGCCGTACACAATTGGGGCTTTGCACAACTGGGGCCATTAACAACTGGGGCGATGGACAATTCGGGCCGTTCACAATTGGGGCTTTTGACAACTAGGGCCATAACTATAAGAGTTAGGTCTTCTTTTGTTTAAAATAAAAAATAATTATTTTACAAGTTGGTATAAATTAAATTGCGTGTTCTTTTGAAAAAAAATATTTTAATGGTTATATTAAGTACATTTTGGTGGAAATTAGAATAAATAAAAAAAAAATCATATGAATAAATCCAAGTTTCGTCACCTGTAACGATGTTGTATACGGATTTTGCAGTGCCTAGGTTGAATTTTTTTAGCATTCCTTTACACCAATCAACACGAGCATTTTTTTGAGCTTCGATCAAATTATGCGGAATCCATCAGGAACAGATCTTTTTCACAGCTAAATGTTTATGAAAAATCGAATGTATTGCAGTCTGCGATATGCCAAAGGATGCCTCTATCTCACGGTAAGTCACATGCTGATCTTCTTCAATCAATTCGCGCACAGCATTAATGTTTTTTTTTTAATCCCAACCGATTTTGGTCAACCTTCACGAGATTCATCACTGACGGACGCACGACACGACGAAATTCTGCAAACCAATTGTAAACAGTCTTTTCTGATGGTGCTTCATTACCAAAAGTTGAACGAAGCGAATCTATGCATTGTTGTTGAGTTAGGCCTTTACTAAAATCGTGAAATCATCTAACGAAAACCTTCACGAGTAATATCCATTTTTTCAACGCTCACTATCAACAAAATACTCTGTCAATTTATAAGCTGCCACTGATTTCACAATAACAAATATCAGATTTTAGTAATATAGTAATGACACATTTCAATATTGCCATCTAGTGGTCGTTTGTAAAAACATAAAAGGTAAACCTCGTACACCCCTAGGTCATCTTTAACATTTGGTTTTCTTTCATCGTCATCACGTATCCTATCCACTATTTCTGCTTCTTATATTCATATTCTAAGAATAAAGAGAGAGACAATGTGATGTATACATCAAAATTGTAAATTTTTTATGAAGATAAAAACTAAAATTAAAAATTCCTTCTGAAAAAATTCTCGTAAAAAATTTAATTTAAATTAGCTGTAAAAAACTTAAGATAGAAACTATTTGATTGTTTATTGAAAGGAATGGTTGAACATTCATTTAATCAGTTTTTACTCATTATAATGTCTGCAAAGGAACAAGAATATAATAAAACATGCAAAAAAGGCAATTCGTTCACTAAATTCAATCGCTAGCTTTGAGAAAGCGAACGTCCAAACAGATTAAAAAGTTTCAGACCGTTTTCATCGAACACTGTACTTGTCAAACATGATTTTAGTCAAGGGAAATTCAAATGTTCTTTTAAGCATTTTAATTTCCTCACGAGCTTCCCGCAAATCTACGACTTTATGACGTAGACGCCCAAACGGAAATAATATACCAACGCAATTTTCTATTACTTTATTTTTATATAAAATTATATATTTAGATACGCTTTAAAACAGAATAGGCGTACATGGTAATCTGTTAATTTGGTTTAAAATGTACTTTGTAGATAGAAATCAATGTGTTGTTAATAGTGCTATAAATCTGACGTCAGAAAAATAACTTCCGGTGTACCCAAAGGTAGGCATCTAGGCCCACTATTGTTTAATATTTTTATAAATTATATAAATATGTGCTTTAAGGGGGGGGTATGGTCAGAGCAGCACATTTTATACCCATTTTCAAGATTTTTTTTTAGAAAACTGTTAATAGTAACTTGATTGGGATAATACCTACAGTAAAGAACAACCTTTGAAGAGTATCCAAAAAAAAAATTTATTGAAAAATATCGAAAATTAAGCTCGTGACATGAATTTTAAATTTTCGTTCAGGACAAAGAGTTGATTTGCGGTGAGACACATAACTAATGACTGGATCATCTTAAACAAAAAAAAAAACAAAAATATTTCGTTAGTTTATGAGTTTCTTAAGGTAACGCTATCGAGTTTTTTCAAATATCTAGATTATTTAATTTTTGGTATAAGTTTGAAATCAAACAAACGACATCAGGTGACGTCACCATCACCTGAAGTGAGACACGCGTTTAATCTACGAACCGTGGTTAAATCTTACCTCGGGCTACAGTTTCGATGATGATGATGATCGATAGTACTCAATATAGTCCTTACAGATTCCATAAACTCGAAAACTGCTACAAATGATGTCGGGCTTACCTGTAAAAAACAAAATCAGTTAGTTTTTATGAAAGGAACAGCGGTTGATCGCCGACCGGCGTAGCGTAGTGGTAACACAGATGTCCTGTGTTTATGAGGACTCGGGTTCGAACCACATTCAGGCATGGAATTTCGAAAAATTAAATTGTGGCAAATATTTTAGAAAAATGTTTCCCACTTCTATAAATCTCTTAACTATATTTTACTGTAAAGACTCAGTGTTGTCCTTTCATTGGACTGTAACTAACAAAAATATTAGAAAAGGTAAAGTTTATTCTACGTGGTGAAGTTTAGGGAAAGAATTTATCTTTAAGTTGGTACGGGTGGTTACATATTTATTAATGTTACACTAGCATGAACTTTGCGAGTGTTCTCAAACGAATAAGAACTCAAGGATCAAAGTGATTTTGTTTTCAATTTTTAAATGTTAGAAAATATGCATTATTCGTTTTAAAACCAACAACCCAGAGAATATACAGGTAGGCCAAAACTAACTTTACAATTTTCCTGTAAAATCATTCTTTTAATAAATACAAAACGTGAAATATTGGGTAGAAGTGAAGTTTCGGAAATAAAACACTATTTGTTAAACAGTGATGGGTAATCTTGCTTGACTTGCTTGACTTTCCCAAAGCTTTTGATAGCATTATGAAATGCTCTTGTCAATTTTAAATTTAATTGGCCTTGGTAAGGATGTGATTAATTTTTTTTAGTTACCTCTCGAACCTCTCAAGTTGTAGTAATTAACAATCTAAGCTTTAAGAAACTATTCCTCCACCTAGGCGTACCTCAAGGTAGTATATTGGGACTCTTACTTTACATAATTTATACCATTAATCTCTGTCGGTATATTGAACATTGCGAATTTCATTATTCTGCTGATGATACCCAAATCTTTTATCGTTTCCTTTTAATAACCGCCTTGCTGCTATTTCAAATATTAACGAAGGCCTTCAGTCATTGCATAATACATCTACAGACCATAACCTAATTATTAACCCTATAAAATCAAAAGTTTTAATCTTTGGTCCAAGGAACGATCAGAATTTAATGAATCCTGCTTCCAAACTGATTCTGGACGGGTCTGCTCTTACAATATTCAACAGCGCGATAAATTTGGGGTTGAATTTTGATGATAAATTAAAGTTCTCTCAGCAGTTTCATAGTAAGAACAGCCTACTTTAAGTTAAAGATCCTCTATGGTGACAGACAATACCTGAACCAGGTAATTAGGCTAAAACTATGCGACTCCCTTGTATTGAGTCTGTTTACTTATGGTAGTTTACATTGTCTACGTGCAGCGGATATAAAAAAAATTCAGAAGGTCCAATATACATGTTTGCGTTTTGTCTATAGTATACCAAAGCGCTCGCATATTTCCTCTTACCTTCTCTACATGGCTTAACATGAAATAAGGAAGACTTTCTCATTCTCTTGTATTTTATCATAAAGTGTTAATTCTCAAAACTCCCCCTTATTTGTACAACAAAATCTCCTTCAGATCTGATGTGCATAATGTTAATATAAGATTTAAAGGTACCCTTTCTCAATCTTCTTACAAAACTGCAACATTTAAACATAGCTTCTCATTTGACATTTGCGCTAAATATAATATTATTCCTAAGAACCTTAAATATTTTAGCTTACTCTCTTTTAAGGGGGGGGGGGTATGGTCAGAGCAGCACATTTTATACCCATTTTCAAGATTTTTTTTAGAAAACTGTTAATAGTAGCTTGATTGGGATAATACCTACAGTAAAGAACAACCTTTGAAGAGTATCCAAAAAAAATTTTATTGAAAAATATCGAAAATTAAGCTCGTGACATGAATTTGAAATTTTCGTTCAGGACAAAGAGTTAATTTGCGGTGAGACACATAACTAATGACTGGATCATCTAAAACAAAAAAACCAACAATATTTCGTTAGTTTATGAGTTTCTTGAGGTAACGCTGTCGAGTTTTTTCAAATATCTAGATTATTTAATTTTTGGTATAAGTTTGAAGTCAAAAAAACGAAAAAAACGGAATTTTTTTTTTCGAAATTTCTGTTTTCAGTTGTAAAAAATTCCATAAAAAAAAGCAAGAAAAAAAATTTTTTCGACAGCGTTACCTCAAGAAACTCATAAACTAACGAAATATTGTTGGTTTTTTTTTGTTTTAGATGATCCAGTCATTAATTATGTGTCTCACCGCAAATCAACTCTTTGTCCTGAACGAAAATTTCAAATTCATGTCACGAGCTTAATTTTCGATATTTTTCAATAAAATTTTTTTTGGATACTGTTCAAAGGTTGTTCTTTACTGTAGGTATTATCCCAATCAAGTTACTATTAACAGTTTTCTAAAAAAAAATCTTGAAAATGGGTATAAAATGTGCTGCTCTGACCATACCCCCCCCCCCTTAAAAAACATATGAAGAAGCTCATCTGGGATAAAAGTTTATAAAAGTCTTTAAAAAAGTTTTAACTTCTAATAAGTTCATCTTGCCCTTTTAATTTTAATTTCATGTTCTTTTCAAAGTTCTTTTCTCACTTAATTCTGTCCAAATTAGGGAACGTTACTTACCTACATGCTTCAATGTTGGTTATGACAATTGTGGAATTGTCAATAGCAAAGAACCCTTTACCAGTATTGAAGACATTATCACCCAGTTTTGACCATCCAGTAGTGACAGAACTTATTTGAAGTGACGCTAAAATCAATCCAACTGTCATTGGCAAGGAAGAATTATTTGAATTAGAATTTCAATTAGATGTTATAAATTAGACAAATAATGGTGTTAGAAGTGCTTTATATCATCAGCAATTTGAAAAATGACACCTCCAACTTATTCAAATGGAGTTTTCTTATTGTTTTGACAGCACAATAGGGGGTTTGAAACTAGTGAACTATTGTCTAGCGAACTGAGATGAGATCCCAACCACGGCAAACTGATTGAATTAGTCGTTGCATTACCGTGAAGCCCTAAGGCAGGTAATAATTCATCTCCAAACTCGCCTACAACAGCGCCATTCTACGCTAAAAAATAGAAACACTGAGATTTATGTTTATAAACATGGCTTTTGATTATTATATTATGGAAAAATGAGAATTAAATAAGAGAAAATTCTATTAGGAAATTTGGAAACTACAAAAAAGGAAAAAGGTAATAGATAATAAACATTTTACGAAGGAATTTCCCTTGCAAAACTGGTGTGTAAATGTAGGTAAATTTCCGATACTATTGATACGAGTTTATCGATATTTCGATACCAGTATCGATATTTTTCATTCGATATCGAAAATACCTACATTCTAGCAGCATAGTAGAAATAACTTGGCCTAATATTTTCTAACAGAGATATTATTGACCATGGAAGCGTTACATATATATACAGACGATTCCGCTTAATTGGGGCAGCCGTTTATGTGGGACAAATCTCAAAGAACAGAAACCAAACCAAGGAACCAACAGTAAATTTACATGTTTAATTGGGACAACATTCCGCTTAATTGGGACAGTTAAGATCACAGTACATATTATGTTACACATATTCTCAAGAAAATGTACAAGGATTTTAATATTACAGCGTTATTTTATGCAGGAAGGAAATGAAGGGAGCGCATTGAATACCTGTGCTGATTTTGTAGAAGTGAAATGTTACAAAAACAAAAGACAGACTACACTTGACGCATTTTTGCATTGAATCAAATTGTATGTACCTATTTATTATTTTATTTTGGAATTTATTATTATTTTTTCTTAAAAGTTTATATTTTTTGGTCATATGTAATTTATAGTTTTGTCCAAGAGTTTATAAAATAAAATTATTGAAAGAAAAATATGCATAGTTTAATTTTATGTGAAATTCGCTTAATTGGGGCAGCCGCTTAATTGGACCGGATATATATATATGAAAAAAACAGATACTTTTCGAAAAAAAAATCAAAATTTTTTCTTGTTATCAATAAATGTTGTTAGTTATTGCTTTTACAGCAACTTTTGTTAAATAAATTTTTTCGAAATATTTTTCTGTTGTTAAATATTCGCAAAAATCTTAAAATCGACACGAGTAAACTCCCATTTCTAGTCAAGCAATTTTTACCAAAAGTTGATCAACTTGTGCCATTGATGTCAAAAGCTTAAATATGAAGTTTCATAAAAATTCTTTAGCCGAATTTGCTCAGTACGTGTACACAGACAGACAGACAAAAAGACAGACAGACGGACGGACGGACAGACGGACGGACGAACAGACATACCGACAGACATCATGCTAAAAATAGTCAAAACGTTATGTAGGGACCCCAATTCGTGGAGATCCATCGAAATCTCGAAATTTAAAATCGGTATGATCACAATACCTCCCTTATATATGTTTGCGAATATTTTGCGAAACAGAGAAATATTTCGAAAAAATTTATTTAATAAAGGTTGCTAAAAAAGCAATAACCAACAACTTTTATTTGAGATATTTTTTGATAAAACGAAAAAAATTTGTGTATTTTTTCATACTTATATGTAACGTTTCCATGGTCATGATAAATAATATCTCTGTTTGAAAATATTGGGCCAAGTTATTTCTACTCTACTGCTAGAATGTATTCTATACAACTACTTTGTGATGGCGGTTGGTCTTATGGTGGTCACAGCTGATTTTTTTAAAAGTTCTTTCATTAAATATTTCATTTTTAAAATTTTCAAAGAGAAGTTATTTATAAAAATAAAATCTATTATTGAATGTTTTACTTTGTACTCCTGATGAATAAGGAGTTCTAAGCCGAAAAATATTGAAAATATATCCCTTTGAACTTTTGAAGATAATCCTATTATACTAGACTTCTTCTTTATTTTACAATTCATAGAAATACAACATTTTAGCGCACATTCTGAAAAAATACCTAAATAAATAGGAGATTTTTTTAAATAAAAACCAAATATTTTATTGTGAGGCCAAAAATTTATTGGGCTCCTATGCTCTAGTTCAGAAAGTATCGTGGTGTGTTTCCATGACCAATTACTATAAATAAATCCTGAACGCAATTCCTCTTATTACGGTTTAAGTATTAGCGTTCACTGGATCGATCTATTCCTGTTTCAAAGAAGTGTACGTGGAGTACAAGTCTCTATTAACGTTTAATGAGATAGTTAATTATTCATCTTTTAATGCACGTTGCACTAAATTAAACATTTATGGAAAATTACGATTGCAATTTCTGATATTGTGGCTTAATATCGTAATGCGATATGTATGTGTTTACTATTTGCACGGTTTAACTTATTATTAATTCACTATTTCATATCAATAACTACCGATTTACTAGTATAGTGATGGAAAGGAAAAGATTATTGCGAAGGGAGAACTAGAAAATCATTTATTTATTTAATGTATGGCATACAATGGCAAATTATGCGTATTTATATTAAAATTAATACTTAGCATACAAAATCGAGTCTTATCTTTATGGCCGAAAACAATTTGTCAAGATCTTCGACTATACTTCTGAACTACCGTATTTTCGAACCATAAGACACACCGGACGATAAGACGTACTGGACGTAAGACACACCCAGAGCCGTAGCAATGTTTTTGGCGCCCTTGGCAAATAAAGTAAATTGATTAAACAGAAAAAAAGGTCTTCACCTCCCAAAATCTAAGTGATGAGCAAAAACAAAAGATCCTCAATTCTCAAAATCAAAGTGATGAGCAAAAACAAAAAAGATCCTCACTTTCGCAATGACAAAGTATACATAATAGCGCTCAATGTCAAACCCCGCGCCCTCATCTAACCTAACGCCCCTGGCAAGTGCCCCGATGCCAACCCGTTGCTACGATTCCGGACGCTCCGGACGATAAAACGCACCGGACGATAAGACGCACCCCAAATTTATGAGACAATTTTTAGAAAAAATATTTATTATTACGATAACTTGTACCAGCAATATTCTGTTCATCTTCACTCTCTGTACAACCACTCGTCTCGTTAATATCACTGTTTGTATTATTTTCGTCCGAACTATTGTTGTCAACCTCTTCAAAAACCTGCTTATACTGCACTTCTTAAAAGACTTTATAATCATCTTTTTTTGCAGCCTCCCATGAATTTTTACCCAGGTACTTCTGAAATTGTTGTCCGTTCCATACGTTCCGTTGCTGTGACATCATGATTTGGCTTTATCGTTCGTTTGTTCCACTCCTCCCGCATAAAATTGTTGAGAGGTTTATTAATCGACACATTCAAGGGTTGTCGTAGATTTGTAAGGCCTCCAGAAATGACAGCTAATTCTGTATCCATTTCTATTATATTTTATTTGTTGATTCTGTTTTATGTGCTCTGAATTGACCACAACCTACCTTTACCTTTACCTTCGCACCCTAATTTTAAGTCGATTTTTCTGCGTAAAAAGATGCGTCTTATGGTCCGAAAAATGCGGTAATATCTGTTATCTCAGGTGTGCCACAAGGTTCCCATCTTGGCCCAATCTTATTCTCAGGTTGGAATATACCTCATATCCGCTTTTCGACAACGTCCTGAAGTTGTTTTTGAAAGTTAATTACACTGTCAACAACAGTTGTGCTGCAATCATATATGTGCATAATTGAAAGTTGGTGTTAGGAAAGCAATTTAATCCTTAATACTTCCAAGCACAAAACAATTATTTTCTTACGAAAACGAATTAACACATCTGTTATCTACCATCTTAAAGCACTAATCTTGATTATGTATCAGAAATTCGTGGTCTCGGTGGAATATTCGCTGACTATTTGTCGTTCGCTCAGCACATCATCTCTATCAAGTCGCTAAGGATGCTTGGCTTTATTATTCATCAAACCAAAGACTTTACCAATATCCATGCTATCAAGTTGTTATACTTTTCACTCGTGAGAAGTCATCTTGAATATGCTAGCACTATATGGCCCACTCAGCAAGTTACTTTTTGTGAAAGATTAAATCGAGTCCAAGTAAATTTAATAAATACACTCTTCTCAAACTGGACATTCTTTCTGAATTTGGTGCAGCAAGGCCTCAATAGTGATGGTATTAACTTAGTAGTAGTACTTATAAGTAAAGAGCAAAAAAAAGGTCTTCACCTCCCAAATGTAAGTACAGAGCAAAATTCGGCTCTGGGAACACCAAATCAAAATGGTCACCCTATTCTAAAGCATATTAAAATGCCGTCTATAGAAACGCCATAATACACTGCTGTAGAAGGTACTGCTCTAGGTACCGGGAGTATAGTTATCTTGTATATCCTTATCTTTGCTTTAAGCTGTAAATGTCGGCAGCTCCATATAAATGTTTAGTTAATACATAAATCTGCTCACAAATCACAAATAATGGAGCGTTTAATATCTTCTTGCCCTGCCTACAGCTTTCACTGGAACCTATGACATAAACAACGTAACACCTGATGTTTATCAATGGCTCAACAGATTAAACATTGCTTTGAGTTCTATGCAGAATATATTGGAACCTTCCTGTAGTAATGGAGACAATTCCGAAGTAGTGGAATTTGAACCCACATATATGTAAGCAATCTTATTACCATGGAGCAACCCCACAATATAACTTAATTAGTTCTGTATTCATTTTCCTGCCATGAATCCTAATCAGGTAAATCTGTACACCTTGATGCTGAGTGTAGACTTGACGGTAGGAAAGTAATTTTTCAAATTGTCAAATATTCACGGCGCATTGATCTTTATAGAATGATTGCAAGAGGACAGTGAATGCTAGAATGATAGAGGTTTCAGTATGAAAACGGTTGTAAAAGGAATTTTTAGGATTTTCATTCTTTTGTTGAATTTATCTTGCTTTTAAATTCTTTGTGGCCAGCATTATCAAGGAATGGAATTCAGAGAAACTCTCTCACAAATGTTTTGGGAATGAATTTAGAATATACTCACTGAATTTGGTTTATTACTGGGAATTATTTCAATATGAATTTCCTGGATATGACCACAAAAATATATATAATAATTTAATTAATTTTGAATTGATAAATTATTTAATAAAGGTTCTAAATTACATTTACCTTTATTGTGAATTGGAATTTAATTATTTGAGAAATATTCAATTACTGTATATGTGTGTTAGAAACCATCTTAATTTTATTTTGCGAAAGTAAAACGCTTTTGACAGGGTCAATTCATAAGATTCTTCTAAAAAGAATATCTTTCTTGTACGTTTTTGCTAACTAAATAAAATTAGAAACATCTAGTTTCAAATATGCACAATTAAATTGTATTTAATTATAACTTTTAATATATATATTTTAAACTTTAAGACAATTTTAATTCAACCCTTAACCTGTTCTTAGACCATAATTCACAATTTGGCTTGTAGTATAACTACAACGTCGCATTTTTGGTGATAAGTGATAAGTGACAGCAAAGTGGATATACAAAATAACTTTGTTTTTTATGTCTTTGGGACAGCAGAGTAAAGGGTTCAGCACTAAGTTAACAGAAATTGGGTAATTTCCATTAAGAAATGTCATAATTCAAGAAAAACAAAACGTTGTCAACGAACCTTTGGTTGCGAGAGAGAAAATTATATTTCCACCCTTGCATATCAAGTTTGGACTTATGTAGCAATTTTTGAAGACTTTAAATCGAGATGGACTTTATGTAGGCTACTTGACACGTAAATTTCCTGGGATTAACACTGAAAAACTGAAAGCCAGAATATTTGGTCCTCAGATAAAGCAACCTGCTGAAGATCCACAATCTAATCCAACCGCATCAATGAACGAGATTAAATCTAATTCTTGGTGTTCATTTATTCAAGTAGTACTAAATTTTCTTAGAAATCATATGGCAGAGAATTAGTGGAAAATATGCTTTCCAACTTTAATATTATCGGTTGTATTATGACCACTTACCAGAAAACCTAGGTGATTTTAGTGAAGAACCGGGGGAAAGATTCCATCAGGACATAAAACTATGGATAGATATCAAGGAAGATAAGATAGCCACATGATGGTCTATTACTGTTGGAGTCTTCAGAAAGACTGTTCTGGTAAACACCATGCTAGAAAGTCGTACAAAAGAACATTTTTAAGTGATAAGTGATGAATGTATATTTACTTTGTGAAATAAATACCTTACTTTGTCTTTTTTGTGTTTGTAACTAGCAGTTGGAGCAAATAGTAACAGTAATAACTTGAAAAATACTCAAGTTAAGAAATAAGATATGTTATTGTAAAAGAGGCCAATGTAGCGTATCTCAAAAACTAGATCTCATAAACCAAATCTGACGGCTATCTTTGTTTAAATTGAACATCCTAGGATTTTCTTTTACAAAGGTAACCACTTTTAGAATAAATTTTGAAAAAAATGTTAGGATGTTATTATTAATAAACCAGTCTCTACAAGAACCACGACTATTTAGGTTAAAAATTAAACGAAGTATTCGCTTCTGCAAAATGAATACCCTTTTGCTCTCAATTAAATAAACCCAGACAGAGATATTGTAGGCCAAATTTGAGTAGACCATCGCATAATATACCTGCTTAAGACTATTTAGCTGAAGGAATTGCTTAAGCACTTTTATATAATAATAGGTTTTCTGTAGTTTCTTGCATACGGTATCCACTTGCAATGTCCAGCTTAGGGAGTCATCAATAACTACACCAACTTTTCTTTTCGATTTCATTCCCTTCTAACTATCGCTGTTTCCAAATTTCTTTTATAATTTTCTTTTGTCACCATTCCTGAGATGTATTATAATGGACAGCCTGTATATTCTCTGTTGTAAACCAATTAATATTGCGAGGTGTATGCATGTACAGAGTGGAATACTAATCCCATTTCTGTTGTAATAATATCTCTCCAAGATTTAGATTTGAGTCTCTTACTGGGGCGATATAGAATCTAGCTTGTCATAATGCATTAACGTTCAACTGCAAGATAATAGTAAGCATTGTTACAAATGTGTATTATATACATTACTATATCTTAGTTAAGAACGTGCTCAGAATGTTGTTTACAATTATTGAAAGTAATGTGAACTACATAGATACGGTATAAGGTGACTGTTTCACATATTACATATATTCCAACTGCAAGAAAATTGCTCTACGTATTAGTCATATGTTCGTTTGTATTAAAGATGAATTGACTTAACCGCCTTTTGCAATACGTACTTTTCAACATTTATGTCTACTCGTCGTACTTAGCTATGCACACTTGGGTCTCAGAGGCTCATTTATTTATTTGTTTATTTATTTATTTATTTATTTATTTATTTATTTATTTAACAAGTTTTCACCACACAACAGTACTGATAAAGTCCCAATAAAAGGATGGCGTCAGATACATTAATTAAATTTACAAACACAAATAGGTGCAAGTACAAAATACAAAAACAAACAAAAATTTATATACATATTAATAAAAAATGTATTTTATGAATAATAGGACATGATTTTATTGATGAACTAATACGTCTCGCACATCATTTGATATATTTTCTACTATTCTATTTACATAAAACAATATGCCTTAGCAACGATATAGCACACTACGATCGTTAATAAGTGTAAATGTTGCATAATTATATTTTCGCTAACATGGCCAGACTGACATCCGGAACGTTCTCGAGACGCAACTGTATTCTTCACACCAGTAATATCATTGTTGTTATCAGCAACAGCAACCTGCATATCACCAGTGGTCTGATCCATACCAACAACAGCATCCTGCCTACCAGGATCTTCATTCTTGAGCTGGTCCACCATTCATCTTCTACTACATCTTGAAAGTCTTCACCTAATTCATAATCTTTAAATAAAGCAATTTGGGCGCAGAATTGATCTTTCACAAAATCAACCATGCACCAATATCAATTAGTTAAAATTAATATTTGCTTAAAACAAAATCTAGAAGAAAAGTATAAATCGTGATATGAAAGTTTCTAGACTTTTTGTTATCATTTCATTTCTCTACCACGAACTCAGTGACTAGATCAACAAGCTCAGATACTCAGTACCTATCTATTAGTTTCCTTCATTATAGATTGTCTACAGTACAACAAGCTCAGAAACCGTCTATTCGTTTCTGCACACACAGTGCTTTATCATCATCATCAGCCCGTCGCCATAGCTCACCATCTGCTACCATGGTTACAGAGATATTACCGGACTAATGCCACAGGCAGCGGCTTGTCTTGCGGTACTCAACAAGCTTTCAACTCTCAACTCATTGTCTATTATATTCATCAGTTTATTTTGCCATTCCGATCCCAGTGATCTGTCATTTATCTTTTCCAATAGACGCTCAAATTCAAAACTGAAATCTCGAAACTCAGATCTTAATTATCAATCTCAAATATCATAACACAGATATTATATCGCAAATATCAATATCAAAATCTCATATTTTGATGTATCAAGTCTTAAAAACACAAATTTTTGATCTCTAATATTAAATCTCAAATCTAATTTTTACTCATTATGGCTAACGTTCATCCTGACAATTTTTAGAGATCTGCTTTAGATAATTAATCTTGACGTTCTTAGTGTTCTGCATTTTTCAAACAAATGTCACATTTCAAATTTATTCCAATAAGTGGCATTTCCATAGAAACCAATTGAAGTATATTTTGACAAATAAACTCAAAATTCGCTAATCTATTATCTAGCTCATTATTCATACTACCTTTATATTATTCTCAATCGTCACGTTTAACTTAACACAAAATAACTTAAACCTTTACATTAGCTTTTGCAATATTATACGACAATTTCTTTACAACAATGTATTGTTGCATTAAAAAATATTTTTAATATTGCACTTATAGTCTTATTTTAATTTTCTTGTGGGTGATAGGCCAAACTTCTGATATTAATAAAAAAGGTATTTTATCGCAACACACTGTTGCGAACTCCAATTGACTTCTAACAAGAGAATAATATAAAGACAAAATAATTTTAAATTTTTTTAAATATTTACAAGTTCTCAAAACAAAGTCTAACATTTTGTATGACTTTTTAACAATATTATTTATATGCTCATCAAAAATCATTTTACTGTCTAAAATTACTTCTAAGTCTTGTATTGAGCAAGTCTATTGACATCTTCTTGAACAGAGTAACAGTCAGCAATAGAAAATATGTTTTTTTAAGTTTTAGATCATCTGCATACATAGTAAAAGACGTGTGTTGAAAACATTTATAGATATCATTAATAAAAATTTGAATAATAGAGGACCGAAGTGACTGCCTTGCGAGACACCGGATGTTATGTACCTATGATTATGTAACTATCCATTCAGTACCACACATTCTTTTCTGTCTTTTAAATACGAATGGAACCATTTCAGGAAGATACCGCTTACACCAACCTCAGCAAGTTTAGACAAAAGTATATTATGATCTATGGTATCAAATGCTTTACTGACATCTGTGGACACAACATCTTCCTGAATACGTTCATCCATTGAATCGATAACAAAATCAGTATAAGCTACTGTTTTGCCCTGTCTGTATATTTATCTAACACCTATCTATCTATATTCTTTTATCTAATAAAAAATAATGTGTAATATAGTATTTTACATTTTGTATTTCACACAAGTTTTGAAGAACCCTTCTTGAGAGGTGAAAAAATATAGTCCTTTGACGAAAATCTTAAAGCTCAGGCACACATACAAAATTTATCGTGTTTACGAAAAGGATCATAACTACTTATGCGGTTGTTATTAACTTGTTTGCCAAACTTACAAACGAAAAAATATGTTGTAACATTTTGTATAAATTCCAAAGCCCTTTCGATTTTGTTATTATTGGCAATTTGTGGTTTTCATGTTTTCAAATAACACATTTATGTCTTAATCAATATTAATGATGAAAAATTGAGCAGATGGACTGAATGATTGCTTTCACACCTAACAATGGAAAAATTATTCGATTGAAAATTGAATTAGCACTTTTAATTTTTTTGTTTCAATTTCAACAATGAAGTTTTGAATTTTTTATTTTTATCACTTGTGTCAAGGGAGGTATTGTGACAAATAAAAGTTGGGAATTTAGTGCTAAAAAAGAGAAAAAATAAAGCAGGATATTTAAATTCTTTGCCATAATTATTGTACCAGTTATGGTTTCCAATATATATTTACACACATCGGAAAAGTCTAGGGATATAAATAAATATATGAAAATAAATAGCGTATGGTTTCTTTTGTACGTTTATTGCATTCTATCAATTAAAATACTCAATAAAGAATAGTTTACAACAAAATAAGCTAAATGTTATTTATAAAAATAATCAATATTTGAAAAAAAATTAATGTACAGAATAGTAAAAAATGGAAAAAAACAAATTCTAATAAACAGTATGACCTCCACGTTGGTTAATCACAGCCCTACCCCTGCGAGTCATGAACAAAATAATATTATCGATGTCTTCTTGAGGTAACTGTGTCCATTCTACTCTTAGAAGCTCTCTGAATCTAAAATTATCGTGGATGTTATGCATATGTGGAGTAATTCTTAAGCATGTCCCACATGTTCAATCGGATTTAGATCCGGTGACTGTGCTGGCCATGGTACCGCATCAATACCTTCGTTATCCAGCCAGTTCGTTACAATTCGCGCAACATGTGGCCGAGCATTATCCTGGGCAAGATGAAACTGAACACTAACAGCACCACGAAATGAACGCACAATAGATTGAAGAATATTATCTAAATATTGTGGTGCTGTTAAAAATCCATTGGGAAAAACGAGATCAGTTCTACCGCCAATGATTATCCCACCCCCATGCCATAACAGTACCACCTCTGTAACTGTGAACTTCTTGGACGTGCCTCAAACGTTCCAAATTACTGGATCTTCCCTATATCCCTGTTCAACGAGAATCTGGATGGATTCCAAATCTGGTCTCATCAGTAAACAAAACTGTAACCCAATCATTATTACATCAATATTGAAAATTGTGACACCAGTCTAATCTTGCTCTGCGATTGCCTCTAGAGAGGGGTTGACATCTGATTGGTCGTCTAGATAGAATATTAGCTTCGTGGAGACGATTTCTTACAGTATCGCGACTAACGGTTAAGTTATGCGTTCGCAGTAACTCCCTTACCAATTCGGGTGCTGTAATAGTAGGTTGTCTTTTAGCATTTAAGACCAAAAATCTGTCTTGACCTGCTGTTGAACAGCGATCACGTCCCGAATGTTGTTCGGCCGGATTCCTTGTTTCCCTGTAACGCCTCCATAACCGACTGATAACACTTTGAGAAACGCCTATTAGCTCCGTAACATCAACTTGCCTGAAGACAGATTGGAAAGATCCCACCGCACAATTCATCTCGTGGATAGTTAAATGAAGTCGCGCCATTATTAAAAATAATGCCACTACTTAAAAACACTGCAATTTTTATTATAAACGTATTAAATCAATTTAAGATGAAACATATGATCAACAACGGATCATGTACTGAATAAAATTTGTCAAATTTGTATTTATTTTGTCTTGTTGGTTATTGTTTTTACTTGTTTTCCATAGCCAACTACACATAATTGCCTATTTTAATTGAAATACAACATTAAGGCCCGGTTTTTCCACCTTCAGATAAAGTTCCAGGTAACTATCTGACAGATAAGGTTATTTGTAACTTCATCTGCTGAGTAAATGTCATCCCTTCTTTCTATACAAATGTATCTATCGGATAGTTATCTAACAGATAATGAGACTGACGTATTGAATTCACTGACTGGTATTGACATTTATTCAGCAGATGAAGTTACAAATAACTTTATCTGTCAGATAGTTACCTGGAACTTTATCTGAAGGTGGAAAGACCGGGCCTAAATGTACAATAAGCAATATATTTTCATATTTTTTCAATATCTAAGACTTTTCCGATGTGTGTAATTCCATGTAATGCGTAATAATAGAAAACAATTTATTACAGTTAATAATGGGAGGAAAAATAAATGTCAGTAGGAAGGCGTCGAATATCTTGGTTGAGCAACTTAAGGCTGCGTACAACCTCCAGAGCTTACTAGTTTCTTATACAAAACTAACAATCTGATATAAAATTAGTATCAATCTATACAACAAATTTAGCACCGAATTTTTATCTATCTAATAAGATATTTTCAATTGTAGAAACATTTATTATAAAAATGTTATGGCTCAATAACTTAAAAATAGACATCAGCGATATTGTTCTGTATTTTTTTAAATCAATTTGTGGGTTTCGAATAACTTTTATATTTATATAGTTTTGTGTAGAAATGTTCAAATAATACGTCAACATTTTTTTCGACTGGATTACTTATAGTTTAGAGTCTTCGTCGAAAAATATTTTACTTGATGATAATAGAATGCCACTTGGTACACGTATTCTTCACAAAAAATAAATCATTTTTACCCGTATCACCTATTTTGAAAACCGCGGCAGATTCAAGATGGCGGCAAAAATAGACTACCAAGTACAATATCTATAAGTAGTTTTCACAATAGAGCAAAATAGCTCCAAACATATTTGTAGAATGAAGCTTTAGCTACAATTTGCCGCATCGTACGCAAATATGTGTTGATTGGTTTACAAGATGGCGTCTATAATGTAATTTGCTTATTTACAATTACATAACAGTTTTTTCTACAATTAAAAATATCCTATTAGATAGGTAAAAATTCGCTGCAAATTTTGATATATAGATTGTTATTAATTTTATTTCCGATTATTAGTTTTGTATAAGAAACTATTGAGAACTATAGGGTTGTGCGCCGCCTTAATATGATTTTCAGTTATGTAATATAATATTTCTTTAGCCCTTTTGTGTTTCATTTTAGGTGTTTTTCATTTTGTGTTTCATTGACCTAGAGTTTATATTTTGTCCCTTTTTATAGTAGTTGTTTATCATGATTTTTGAGTTTATTAACATAATTTGTTAATATAATCGTTAATATTGCAATTTTTGAACCAAACCAAAGAAAAACGTTAAAACTAAACCATAAAATAATACCAACGAATGTTTTTTAGGGTTTTGTAGGTATGACCAAAAAACCCTTATACCGTCATTTTGTCGTCTGTCTGTCTGTCTGTCTGTCTGTCTGTCTGTCTGTCTGTCTGTCTGTTCGGTAAAAATTGTAGCCAAACGGCTAAACCTAGAGAGTTGAAATTTGGCATGCTTATACAACTCTTTGACCCGCACATAGAAAAAATACTAAAACATCTAAAAAACATACCCCCCTAAAAATATAAACAAATATGTGCTCATCGAAAACAAAAATATTTTTTTTAAATTCTGAGTAGGGTATCAAATGAAAGCCCTTAGTACGTGGATTAACGATCAAATTTTTATTTTTGCAAAATAAATTATTTTGATGCGATTTTTGCCAAAAATGTGCAAAAAAAATTTTGTCCCACACCCTGTAGCCCAGATGGTTTAAACTAAAAATCTAAAAAAATCTAAAAAGTAATGTATATTGGTGTGAACCGAAATAGTACAACAGGAATTTTTGATCAGATTATGTTTTTGGAAAATAACGCATTTTTTGTGGTTTTTGGTTCACAAAGTACAAAAGTTATACCAATGTAAGACACTCACATGCATAGCGTGCGATGGCTACATGCGTTAGAGCGCTCTTAAACTGGCTGGAAAACGAAGGGTTTCGAGTTCGAGTACGGAGTGAACTTTATTTTTTCTGTTTTTTTTTTTTTGCATTTTTATTATGTTGAAATTATTTTGTCAAAATTCTAGTTATATTTTGACAAATGTTGTATTTAATTTTTATGAGCGTAAATTTAATAACCAGTCTTATTATATGATTAACAGACGATAAATTATTTTAAAAATATCGTTCATTTTGCCGTGATTACTACAAAGTAAAATTTGTCCTACACACTCAGCATACCGCCTTCACTTATTATATACCTGCGAAACCCTGAAATGTCCGAATATTCACACTTCACATCAATTTTTATAAATTCATTGTTAAAAAATGACTTTATAATATATATTTTTGTATTTTGCTTTACTGGTAATAAGATAGTTCCTTTATTAGGAGTAAGTGTTCCTTTACTGGTGATTTTGTGATTTTTATGAATTAAGGTATGTTTTTTATTTCCACTTGCATCAAAATAAAACAATAAGATTTTAAGGATTCTCGATAAAATATGGAAAGTAAATATTTTCACTAACATTTTGGTGAAGAAAACACCGTAAGTAAATGTCTTAAACGTTCCCTTACTGATGCAATCAGCATTCCACGAAATTTAAAAAATTGCGTATGTAATTAGAGAGGGGGCACCAAATAATTTTAAGCACCAGGCGCCAATTTATGTTGTTGCGGCACTGCAATGAACCATCTGATCTGGTATTTCTTTCGGTAGGTTTATTAACTATTGTATATTGTTTTAATGTAAGCAAGTTGAAAGTATAATTCATTGTAATATTTCCATATCTTATACAGTCGTTGAAAGCGTGATTATCAGTATTAAATTTGATATCTTCTAAGTGCTGTTACGAAACGTTGTTATCTCTTTCTGTCTTCTACTTAAATAACCTTATAATTAATCTTATAAATTGAATTTATGGACTTTTGTTTAGTTAGTCTTCTGTGAAATGATTAATTGCACATTAGATGTTTAAACATTGCCTGTCTTCTAACATTTCTGCTTACTTCGGGAATTTATATCCACCACTATAAGCTGACTTTGTAGTTTTACATGGCGTAAACCAAAAAGAAAAAAACATTATCTATCACTGAGTTCAGACACCGTTATCGGGAACAAGTTACTGCATGTCATTTTGCATTTTGTTTTGGAGAAACTGATGTATATAAATAAATTGATGTGAAGTGTGAATTTTCACACATTTCTGGGTTTTGCAGGTATTTAATAACTGAACGATGATTATTTGGGATGCCAAAACAAATTTTATGTCAAAATATTTTTTTATGAATTTTAATTCGAATGCCTATAACAAGGTGTCTCAAAAGAAATTTTATATTTATTTAGCTTACTGCGTGAACGCAACGTATCCGAGGGGCGCGGGGGTTATGTCAATCGGTAGCCTGGCTCTTGGGAATTCACTCGCTATGGAGAGTTTCTCGGGAGCAGACCGCGCGTTATACGTGCGAGAGTCTTACAAAAACGGTGATTCGGCGACTGTAGCGCGTAGAAAATTCTGCAGTATTCGAGGTTTTCGCCACTTAAATGATGCGCCAAGCATTCCTCTCATTCGACATTGGGTTAAAAAGTTTGAAGTGACTGGTACAACGCTGGATAAATCAAAATCCGGGCGACCTAGGTCATCAAGAACGGTAGAAAACGTGGAGAATGTTAATCAGTCTGTTCGTGACGACCCGAACCTTTCAATTCGGAAGCGCGCAAGTGCTTTAAATGTGCATAGATCATCATTACATCGCATTATGCACAAAGACCTAAAGCTGCACCCCTACAAAACTCAATTGGTGCAAGAATTAAAGCCCCAAGATGCCAGTCAGAGGCTTAATTTCGTAAATCAGGTGTTTGAGCGATTTTCAACGTTTACCAACATAAATTGGCCTCCACGCAGTCCAGATTTAACCCATATGGACTTTTTCCTATGGGGTTATCTTAAATCTAAAGTTTACGCCAATAAAACGACTTCACTGGCGCATTTGAAAGAAAATATCCGTCACGAAATGGCAGCCATCCCTGAGTCCACCTGCCGAGACGTCATAAGTAATTTGACTGTTCGATTAAATGAGTGCTGAGAACGCGAGGGTCTACATTTAGACGATATTATTTTTAAGAAATAAATCCCCAAAAAGTGTATTTTAATAATTAATAAACATTTTTTCTATATACGGCTTACTTTTTTTTTAATCGATCCACTAAATATAAAATTTCTTTTGAGACACCTTGTACCATTATTTAAGTTTCTAAATATATGCAGTATTTTTTTTTCTATAGCAAAGCTCATTAAAATTTTGAAAATTGCACCTATGGCTTCCTTTGGTTGCTTACATCATAAGTCCCGCCCTTTGATTTCGTCAAACATAGAATTAAATTATAATTTCAACACTTTCCACTGGTTATTAAATTTACGCTTTTAAAAATTAAATGCAACATTTACCAAATATAACTAGAATTTTAACAAAATAAAAATGCAAAAAAAAAAAACAAAAAATAAAATCAACAGGATTCGAACCCTAGTTTGCAAGTTAAGTTATATTATTAAGCGTACGACAAATCCAACCACGCCACGAGAGCTACTGATCTGGTATGTTATACAACGTATTAAATAGTTAACATATTTTAGTTAAAAACACAAAAAATGCGTTATTTTCCAAAAACATAATCTGATCAAAAATTCCTGTTGTACTATTCCGGTTCACACCAATGTACATTACTTAGAATTTTTTCAGATTTTTAGTTTAAACCATCTGGGCTACAGGGTGTGAAACAAAAATTTTTTTGCACAATTTTGGCAAAAATCGCATCAAAATAATTTATTTTGCAAAAATAAAATTTTGATCGTTAATCCACGTACTAAGGGCTTTTATTTGATACCC
Organism: Liopterus haemorrhoidalis; assembly: GCA_963971575.1. Lineage (NCBI taxonomy): Eukaryota > Metazoa > Arthropoda > Insecta > Coleoptera > Dytiscidae > Liopterus > Liopterus haemorrhoidalis. The sequence continues at coordinate 5,588,348 of OZ020613.1, forward strand.
TACTCAGAATTTAAAAAAAATATTTTTTTTTTTTTCGATGAGCACATAATTGTTTATATTTTTAGAGGTATATGTTTTTTAGATGTTTTAGTATTTTCCCTATGTGCGGGTCAAAGAGTTGTATAAGCATGCCAAATTTCAACTCTCTAGGTTTAGCCGTTTGTCTACAATTTTTACCGAACAGACAGACAGACAGACAGACGACAAAATGACGGTATAAGGGTTTTTTGGTCATACCTACAAAACCCTAAAAACAAGTTTGTGGAAAAATCTATATTACTCGTGAAGGTTTTCGTTGGATGATTTTTTACGATTTTAGTAAAACCCTAACTCAACAACAATGCAGAGATTCGCTTCGTTCAACTTTTGGTAATGAAGCACCATCATAAAAAATTGTTTACAATTGGTTTGCAGAATTTCGTCGTGGTCGTGTGTTCGTCAGTGATGAATCTTGTAAAGTCAACCAAAATCGGTTGTGATTCAAAAAAACAGCGATGCTGTGCGCAAAATGATTGAAGAAGATCGTCATGTGATTCACCGTGAGATAGAGGCATCCTTTGGCATATCACAGACTGCAATACATTCGATTTTGCATGAACATTTGCTGTGAAAAAGATCTGTTCCCGATAGATTCCGCATATTTGACCGAAACTCAAAAAAAGGCTCGTGTTGATTGGTGTAAGGGAATGCTAAAAAATTCAACCTAGGCACTGCAAAATCCGTATACAGCATCGTTACAAATGATGAAACTTGGATTTATTCATATGAACCAGAAACTAAGCAACAATTCACTGTTTGGGTCCAAGATGAACCGAAACCCATAAAAGTTGTTCGTTCACGAAGCACGTCCAAAAAATTGATTGCTTGTTTCTTGGGTTGAACTGGACATGTCGCAACCATTCCCTTTAGAGGATCGGAGAAGAGTTAATGCTGAATGGTAAACAACAATTTGTTTGCTAGAAGTCATCGACAAAATCAAGAAAAACAATCAAAAACCACGCATCATTCTTCAACATGACAATGTAAGCTCCCACACAGTCAAACAATTGATTATTTGAAGGAGAAAAACATCGAATTAATGTTTCATTGTCCGTATTCACCTGATTTATCCCCGACTTTTTTTTGTTCCTCAATGTCAAACAAAAAATGCGTGGACAGTGATTTCCATCACCTCAAGAACTGTTGAAATCTTCGAAAACCATGTTTTTGAGATACCAACTTTAGAGTGGAAATTTTTTTTCGAGAATTGGTTTGAACCCATGCAAAAGTTTATAAATCTTAACGAGGAATATTTTGAAAAGCAATAAAACAGTTTGTTCCAAAAAAACATTTTTCTTTCTTAGTTTTTGTAAAAACTTAAAAGGTAGCCCTTGTAATAAATACAAAACAATATTTTTTCTACTACAGTGCATAAAGTAGGCAATTTACGCACATATTAACCTGGTTCAAAGTTCTTAAATTAATCGACTAAATAAATAGTGTTAATGTAGTTTTAATTTTAACACTGAAAAAGTAATATTTCATAAAAATAACACTACCTGTAAAAATGACGATTTACACGGTGATTGGGTTAAAAATAGTGAACTTTTTACTTTTTTTTTAACGAAATTTTAAATACTAAAAATTTAACCAACTGAGAATGAATTTTTACCGACCGCCAACATATATAATTTTTTTTCTTAGTTTTTGTAAAAACTTAAAAGATAGCCCTCCTATGTGCTGTTTAATCATTACTTAGAATGAAAAAATTGATGTGAAGTGTGAATATTCACACATTTCAGGGTTTTGCAGGTATATAATAAGTGAAGGCGGCATGCTGTGTGTGTAGGACAAATTTAACTTTGTAGTAATCACGGCAGAATGAACGATATTTTTAAAATAATTTATCGTCTGTTAATCATATAATAAGACTGGTTATTAAATTTACGCTCGTAAAAATTAAATGCAACATTTGTCAAAATATAACTAGAATTTTGACAAAATAATTTCAACATAATAAAACTGTAAAAAAAAACAGAAAAAATAAAATTCACTCCGTACTCGAACTCGAAACCCTTCGTTTCCAGTGAGTTTTAGCTTACGACACCAGTGCTCTAACCGTTACGCTATCGCACGCCTTGTATGTGAGTGTCTTATATTGGTATAACTTTTGTACTTTGTGAACCAAAAACCACAAAAAATGCGTTATTTTCCGAAACATAATCTGATCAAAAATTCCTGTTGTACTATTTCGGTTCACACCAATATACATCACTTAGAATTTTTTTAGATTTTTAGTTTAAACCATCTGGGCTACAGGGTGTAAGACAAATTTTTTTTTGCACAATTTTGGCAAAAAACGCCACAATATAATTTATTTTGCAAAAATAAAAATTTGATCGTTAATCCACGTACTAAGGGCTTTCATTTGATACCGTACTTAGAATTTAAAAAAATATTTTTGTTTTCGATGAGCACATATTTGTTTATATTTTTAGGGGGGTATGCTTTTTAGATGTTTTAGTATTTTTCCTATGTGCGGGTCAAAGAGTTGTATAAGCATACCAAATTTCAACTCTCTAGGTTTAGCCGTTTGGTTACAATTTTTACCGAACAGACAGACAGACAGACAGACAGACAGACAGACAGACAGACAGACAGACAGACAGACAGACAGACAGACAAACAGACAGACAGACGACAAAATGACGGTATAAGGGTTTTTTGATCATACCTACACAACCCTAAAAAATGTTAATTTTTTTCTAAAACTGTACGAAGTACGAGTTTTTCAAATAATTTATAATTATTTTTCATTAATAAAGTTTAACAAATTATTCGATAAGATCATGATGTTAAAATTAACTCAAAGTTGTGAATCTGATGGTGATATGACCTTAGGGAAATTTCTCGCATATCTCTATGTGTTGAAAGGTATCAGCTGAAAATCAGAATCTTAGTTGAATGTCCATTATTGAGAATCGGTTCCGTTTAATCTGTTGTGGACGCGTCAAGCTGGTATTCAATTAACGGCTTTCAATTTAGAGACGGAGAACTGTACGGCCCATGAACACCATGTTTACAAGCAGCTTGTAAAGGAAATAATTAATGCATTCGACCCTAAGATTGAAAATCGGACCCGGATCCAACAGGAGCAACAACTTCCCACTAACCAAGGGCGGAGAGAGAAATTAGGATACCAAATTTGGTCACAAGTCATCTGTAGATAGGTTATCGTAGACAGTGCTGTTAAAAGTGTTGATTTTAGCGCGAAGTTTTAATTGCAGTCTTCGAATATGTCACGGACTGGGAACCTATTTGACAGGGTACCGTTCTCTGTACATATTTACTTCAGCACGAGAATAATTCACACAAAATATACACTACAATACTACTACTTATATATATATACATATACAGTATTGTCCATAAAGATAGCAACTACTCTTTAAAAAATCTTTTTTTTTTATTAATTAAGAAAATTAATTATTATTAACAGATCATTTTTAATATTTTGTATAGTAACCACCAGTATTTATAACTTCCCGACATCTTTTCGGCATTGATTCTAATAATTTCGTGATCATTTCGTTATCAATATTAGACCAGGCACCCAGCAAAGCTTTAAACAAATCTTCAATATTTGAATGCGTTTTGTTTCTAATCTTTCTGTCGACAATCTCCCAAAGGTGTTCTATTGAATTTAAATCAGGTGACTGTGACGGCCAAGTCATTACGTTAATTTTTGAATCCTCGAACTATTTTTTGAACAACTTCGAAGAATGTTTTGGCTCATTATCATGCTGAAAGATATGTTTTAAAGGCATGAACTCATCAGAATAAGGTTCCATAACATTCTGAAGGATGTCTTTATATTTAAATCGATCCATTATTCCTTCAATGTGGTATAGAGGACCCATACCATATTCCGAGAAACAGCCCCATACCATCACACCACCTCCGCCAGGTTTAACTGTTGGCAAGGTGTATTTTTGAACTAATCTTTTATTAGCAGGCCTCCTAACGTAACTTACACCATCACTTTTAAACAAATTGAACTTAGATTCATCACTAAAAATCACTTTTTTCTATTGATCCACAGTCCAATCAATATGATTTTTAGCAAATTCTAATCGGGCCTTCACATTCTTTTTGGATAGAAGTGGTTTTTTAGCAGGACGGCGACTAAAAAGACCCTCACTAACTAATCTTCTGCGAATAAAAAAATTTCTATGACAGAAAGGGGTTTTTGGTAGCTGAAATATTACTTGTGCAAAACATATTATTTATGGATAAAAATAACCTAACCTAACCTGCATATAATAGGAAAATTCAAGTAGTTGCAATATTTTTGTCCAAGCAAAATTGAAGAAATAATTTATTAATCTTTGACTATTGATTGAAGTAGCAGACAAAATATGATTAAATTATAGAACTAACAGTATTTATTTTCCAATATTATTATTAAAATTTGAAAAATTGAAAAATGTTAAAAGTTGCAATCTTTATGGCCAATACTGTATATGTATGAAGGTATCTATTGGACTGTTGTCTTATAATAAAAGTTATATTATTATTATTATAAATGTATCAATCTTTTTTAAATGGGTAAAATTATTTATTTCCTTGTCGACAGAGCCGTCGCGAGGGTCTGTGGTGCCCGTAGGCAAGATTTAATTAAGCGCCCCTAGGCAGGGCGTAACTAGTTTTTTTCTTAGAACTTTTAGACATACGAGCGCTATTTGTGTTGTTTACAATAACTTGAAAAATTCCTCTCGGCTAAAAATGGAATAAAATCGTGAACATTTTCGACCGAGTATTTTTTATAACTTTTGACGTGGATTCACACAAAAACAATGCATCGATGAACTTAATTCGACTTTTGGCGTTGAAGCACCATCAAGGAATACAGTTTATCGATGGTTTGCCGACTTCAATCGTGGCCGTAGTTTGCTTAATCGCCATGTGACTTATCGTGAGATTGAGGTATCCTTGGGCATTAGTGGGACTAGCATACATTCACTATTGCATGAACATTTGGCTGTAAAATGGATTTGTTCACATTGGATCCCACAATTTCACAATCGGAGTGGAAAATGTCTAAATCGTGGAAAAATTCTTTCGAAAATTGGTCCATATGCATGCAAAAGTGTATTGATGTTCATGGAGAATATTTTGAAAAACAATAAAGCCACTTTTGTTGATATATATTTTTTTTTTTTATCTCAAATCCCGAAATATAAATGGCAACCCTCGTATTACACCTGAATGTACTCAGAATGAAAATATGGTCATGAAATATAGAAAAAGGTGGCTTATCATTTACGTATAACAAAAATGTACATCAAAAATCGTACGAAGTACCTACGGGTACTTCGTTAATCGTACTCTTGTTAATCATTAATAAATTTGCAAGCGGTTTTAATATTTCAAAATTGGTTTTCTATGTTTTTAATGTGAGATAATGAATGTTCGATCTTGTTGAAGATTCCCGGTAATGTTCTGAATTCATGTTCTTCTTTAGTTGTCTAACTGTAAGATATTGAGGGAATATTTACCGTGTATAATGGCGCTATTATGTCCCCCCCTTTAATGAGATGTACAATGGATGGGAGAGCGAGCGAGATATTTGCGAGCTCACTATCGATCAACACTCTATGACACGGTACAGATTCACAGTCTGTCAAATCTGCCCAGAATTAATTGTTCTCCATGTATATCGAACAAGAAAATTCAGACGAACAGGGACGTAGAATGAGAAATTTAATATCGAGAATATATTTAAGAAGGCAAAATACAAATACATCCTACAAAACAAAATTTAAAAAATTAGATTCACCAAAAAAATTGTGAATTTTTTGCCCAGATATTGATTTTTTCTTGTTTTATACAGTTTTTGTTATATACGTTTTTGTGGTTAGCAAGTCTTCCTTGCGGTCAGCAAGGAAGACAAAATTTAGCTTTAGGGTGTCTTCCTGTAACTCCACAACTATTCATTTAAAAATTGATGTGAAGTGTGAATTTTCACACATTTCAGGGTTTTGCAGGTATTTAGTAAGTGAATGATGATTAATTGGGATGCCAAAACAAATTTTATGTCAAAACATTTTTTTATGCATTTTAATTCGAATGTCTATTACCATTATTTAAGTTTCTGAAGATGTGCAGTATTTTTTTATATATCAAGGTTCATTAAGATTTTGAAAATTGCGCCTATGGCTTCCATTGGTTGTTTTTAGTCATAGCTCCTCCCCTTTGATTTCAAATATACATCCAAATATAGAATTAAATTATAATTTCAACAATTTCCACTGGTTATTAAATTTACGCTTTTAAAAATTAAATGCAACAATTGCCAAAATATAACTAGAATTTTGAAAAAATAATTTAAACAATATAAAAATGCAAAAAAAAAATAAAAAATAATATTGTCTCCTCTCGTAGGATTCGAACTCATTTACTTGGGCAGAATGCCAGTATCTTAGCCACTGCACCAAGATACACGCTACTGTTTAGCGTGTTATATAACTATAAGTTTTCAACATTAGCAAAAAAACACAAAAAATGCTTTTTTTTCCAAAAACATAATCTGATCAAAAATTCCTGTTGTACTATTCCGGTTCATACCAATGTACATTACTTAGAATTTTTTCAGATTTTTAGTTTAAACCATCTGGGCTACAGGGTGTGGGACAATTTTTTTTTGCACAATTTTGGCAAAAATCGTTTCAAAATAATTTATTTTGCAAAAATAAAAATTTGATCGTTAATCCACGTGCTTTCCAAGGGCTTTCATTTGACACCCTACTCAGAATTTAAAAAAAATATTTTTTTTTTCGATGTGCACATATTTGTTTATATTTTTAGGGGGATATGTTTTTTAGATGTTTTAGTATTTTTCCTATGTGCGGGTCAAAGAGTTGTATAAGCATGCCAAATTTCAACTCTCTAGGTTTAGCCGTTTGGCTACAATTTTTACCGAACAGACAGACAGACAGACAGAAAGACTGTTTTGCTGTTTATTTATTTATTTAAATTGATGTTGCGCAACAGAGCTGCACTAGAAAAGTGCCACCCCAATAAAAGCACAACAATACAAATTACAAAAAACTCAAAACACGTTAAACAATTAAAGCCCTACATTTTTTCTAGATTAAATAAACTACGAAAAATCCAAATATTCTAACCAGAGGCCGCTATCTTAAACCGTTTTTGAGTTGTGCGTTTTTTTAATTAACAATTCTCACAAATAATGTAAATTTATACCATTAAAAAAATTTCAAAACGCTTATACGATTAAAACCCCAAATTTTTTCCAGACTAAACAAACTACGGAAAATCCAAAAATATTAACCGGTGGTGGCTGTGTCTAAACGTATTTGAGTTATACTTTTTTTTAATTCACAATTCTCACAAATAATGTAAATTTATACCTTTAAAAAATTGTTGTAATCTCAAAACGCGTTAAGCGATTAAAACGCCAATTTTTTTCTAGACTAAACAAACTACGAAGATTCCAAAAATTTTAACAGGTGGTCGCTGTCTCTAAACGTTTTTGAGTTGTCCTTTTTTTAATTCAACTAAAATTATTCAACGATTAAGTAAGTAAATCCATGTCCCGCATCCATAGACAAGTCTGTCTCTCTCTCTCTCTCTCTCTCTCTCTCTCTCTCTCTCTCTCTCGCTGTCTCTGTCTCTCTCTTTCTTTCTCTCTCTCTCTCTCTCTTTCTCTCCCTCTTTCTCTCTTTCTTTCTCTATCGGTTTCCCTGTCTCTTTAACTTTGTCTTTCTCTTCCTCTCTTGTGTGAATTTCCCAATTAAACCTTTTTTTCCACAGATATTTTTCGATGTTAAATTTTTTTAAGCCAATGTCTGTTATGATACAGTCGCGAAATTCATGTATTCCTATTTTAAAACCATACTTTAACGAGAATTTTAAAGTAAACAGTTTTTCATTCCAGTCCTGTAGTAGTTGTCCTAGATAGAAATTTCTCGAGACCTGCTATCTCTAAATTGGAAATTAATGAATTGATGATGATGTAACTCACATTCATAGCGTACTGCTGTGTTTTAATTTAAAGCAAAAACTCAAATAAATGACTTCAGAATGTAACTATTAAAACAAAAACATAACTATGAATCATCTAACTTAAAGTAATGTTGGAAAAACTTAAAATATCTTATGAAAAATCGGTATGATGACGATAACTATAATGGACACTGGTTATTTATTTAATGTTTATGAGCAAACGTAAAGATTGTTAAATTTTCGATGAGCTCAGCAAAATATCACTATAATATTTAATGGCCATAATCTTGTACAAACGAAAAATGATTTTGAAAATCAGTAGCGCAGTATTTTGATATGTATCATAAGATTAGCTTAACTTATATCCATTACACACATTCCAATGTACGAGGAGTGTTTAATAAGTCAATGACTTTGATAATAGATGGCTCTCAGATCTCAATTTTGATACTATTTCTAAAGCCTGTAGTACACCATGCAATTTCTCGATTTGAATCTTGTACGATTTGTCATACGATAATTATTGCATTGAGAATTTTGTTCAGAATTATCGGATTTAAAATTATTGTAGTATACCATTCAATATTTATCGCTTTGAATCTGTACCAATTGATGTGCACTACGTCTATTTTTGTAAGTTGATAGAATTCAAATAATTGTACTTAACCTAGAATAGACAGATAGTTTACCAATTTTTGAAGACTGATAATATTAATCTTTGTCCCAAATCAGTAAATTTCCTGGATTCGCAAAGCCGTACCGTTTTCTGTTCTAATTTATTACATTTGAAATTGAAGTGAATTATTATTTTATTTATTTATTGTTATAATTATTTTTGTCTAAAAAACTACGATTTTTCTTTATCAAAAAATATTATTGTCATTATTATCGTTATAAAATAGTTTAAAGAAAATAAAAACATATTATATTAATAAAGATTTCGTTGAATTTGTTTTATGCATAACACCCAACTTGAATAAATAAATGAGAAGTATAGAAATTGTAATCAAGAGTAGTTTGTGGACTACAATGTAAGAAACAATATTGCTAAAATTGATACTTAATAACCTCGAAACATGTTTGACAGATAAACAGTTGTTCGCTACGGTCACATGAATATGCGCATCTTATATTGTGCCATTATTGGTTCATTCTGTCCAATATTTTAGGTCAAGACAATAAATATTGGTTGGTTTTCAATATCATACACTTTGATCCATGTAGTTGTTCACTTATCAAATCATATCTGAACAATCGGAAACAATTTGTTATTTTTAATAATAAATCTTCGAAGTCGCTGAATGTTGAACGAGGTATTCCACAAGGATCTATTTTACGACCACTTCTATTTCTAATCTACGTAAACGATTTCTCCAATTGCATTGAAAATGATTGTATTTTATATGCAGATACCACCATAATCTCTCACTCACTATCATTAAATTTAATAAATGAAAATAATATAATCATTGAAAAAGCAAATGACTGGTTTCTTTCGAACGAATTATCTCTCAATAATTCGAAAACTCAAAACCTCTTAATTAGTTGTAAAAACCATAATTTTTCAAATCCTGCTTCTGTTGCTTTTCTGGGTGTTTATGTTGACACTGCACTTAAGTGGGATCAGCACGTAGAGATTCTTGCCAAAAAAATCTGCAAAACTATATTTCTTTTTCGCAATCTGGTCAATACTGTCTCAAAAGAAATAATGTTAATATCATATTATGCCCTATTTCAGTCACATATTTCTTATGCTCTTCTAGCTTGGGGACATTCTGCTTCAGCTAATAGAATTTTTTCCCTTCAACGACGTGCTATTCGAATTTTAGCAAAAATTAACTATAGAGCTGACTGTAAGAATGCATTTAAAGAATTAGAAATAATGACATTACCTTCCCTCTATATTTATCAGTGTGTATTGTATGCATATAAAAATAGAAATATATGGCCATCTGGTGACTCAATGTACTCGTATGCTACTAGGAATAAAGACCATATATATCCAAACTTTTTACGTTTAACTAAATCACGCAAATAATTATTACAGCATAAAATTTTTCAATATTCTGCCAGAGGAATATAAAGTCCTGCGTTTTCTGAATTTCAAGAAAACTGTAGAAGAATTTTTAATTAGAAACCCATTTTACTCGACTGATGAATTTTTGAATGTTAAATTTTAAATTTATTTATGTACTGCCCCTTATTTTGCTCTTTATTAACATGTATTTGTACTTTGTATTGTATTGCTTGACTGACTAAAACAATGTTTTATTTTGTATTATGGTCAATAAATTATTATTATTATTATTATTATTATTATTAAGATCTCGTACGAAAATCCTGTAGTACACGATACAATAATTTGTGTACTATAAGTCGTACGAGATTCAATATCGTCTACAGGAATAACATTTGCCGTTCTTTCATATTAACAATAATCTACCGTAGTTTTTATAGAATTTAATTGAATTTAACAAATACAATACCTACATTTTCCAATTTCACTTTTAAATATTTTATCTTCCCCTTGCCAATAAGTTTATCTCTTTTATTACACGTTCATTCGCAAACATATTCTTCTTAAATCATGCATTAAATCTTAAGTAAACGCCATCTTTTAATAGGGTGTTTAAGAACACAATGATAAATATTTTTGGAGTGTAATATTTTAAATCCAACGTTGTAGGGTGATACATCTGATATACCAGTGTTACACATATACACAGAGATATGTGTATGTATATATCACGTACATACATGTCGTATGTATGTTAACATACATATACAAGACGCGGTAAACGCGTGTACCAGAAGTACTCAACAAGTGATACAATGTTAATGAGGTGCAAAGTATCTAATATACGGAAGATAGCTAACACATCTTATATACAGCAGAATCTAAAATAAATAGTATAAATCACATTTTAGAAATTTTTATATATAATTCCGTAGTGTAATTGATATTGTGCGAAAACTACTGAACCGATTTCGGTGTATGATGGCTTGAATCATAGAGCGCCAGAAAATCCCAGAAAGCTCTAGGAAGCACCAGAAAGCTCTAGGAAGTCCCAGAAACCTCCAAAAAACTCCAGGAAGCACCAAAAAACCCTAAGAAGCACCAGGAGGCACCATAAAGCCCTAGAAAGCCCCAGGAAGATCCAGACAACCCCCGGGAAGACCCAGATAGCCCTAAGAAGCCCCAGGGACACCAAACAGTTCTAGGAAGACCCAGAAAGGTCCAGAAAGGTCCAGAAAGATTTAGGAAGCCCCATGAAGCACCAAAAAGCTCTAGGAAAACCCAAAAAGATCCAGAAAGCTCCAGGAAGCACCAGAAAGCCCTAGAAAGCCTCAGGAAGCTCCAGGGAGCTTCAGAAAGCACCAGAAAGACCTATGAAGCCCCAGGAAGCACTAGAAAGACCTAGAAATTATTCTAACATTTATCCACGGATTAAATAGATTGAAATAAGCAGAGAATGTTATTAAAGTCGTTAGCAGGCTTCTGCGAGAGGAAGAATTGTACGATGTTTATTGGACAATGACTTCAGTAGATTGGAAAAGGTGGAGGATGTTAGCAAACATCGGAAATTATAATTAGCCAAAGAATTAATTCTATAATCGAAGGAAGAGAAAATAAGATGAAGAATCTCATCCAAAATTTATAAAATCGGTATATTTATAACGCAATCTTTCAACCACAGAAACCCTGTCTGATAAACTATGTGACATACTTAGATTAAGACTGGAAACAGAGTGCCATACTGTAAAGGAGTGGAATGGCATCCACTAATCCTTATCCTGAATTAACTAAAGACAAAAAAAGATGATCTAAACAGTTAACAATGGACCAGTTCACACTTTTTTTTAACAAAAATGGAAAGTTCTACATCAAAGGACTTCAACATAGAATTAATAAATATTTAGCCTTTGTTGCCGTTAGGGGTCAGGCTCTGTTGGAGTTAGAGCTTCTGCTAAATTTGATGATTATGAACTCTTTCCACTTAATTCTGTCTTTCGTCAAGGCTTAAGCGTTCCTCCAATCTATTTAAAATTTCCTATTTTTTCAACCGCAAACTTCAATAAAGTTGGTTTTGCTTATGACCACAGAGAATTAATATCTTTACAAAATTTTACATTTTTATTATAATAAATTTATTTTAGTTTTTATTAGAGAAAAAATAATTTATTTTTACAATTCTCCATTTAATAATTGACTTATATATTAAATTGAATAGAATTAAATATATTTTATTAGAAGATATGAGTTATTATCGACGATATGGAACTCAATAACTCAATAACTCAATCCCATTATAATTAGATTCATTTTATGCCAATTCATTCAAGAAAGGAAATACGGCGTAAACTTGGTAAATTTATTGTTAAACCAAGAATTTGAGGTTCCATCAAGCCACCCACATGACATGTGGTGGAGGCCTTTGAAATGTGGATTTATCGATGTTAATGAGGATATCATAATCTCTCATATACCCGACTTATTACTGAATGTTGTGATTTCTCCACATATACCTATGTAGTGCGTAATACGTACATTACAGGGACCAACAGTCTAAAAGTGGGTTCCGATTCACTTTTATTTGTTTTTGGGGAAATTGTCATGAGCAAATACCTTGGAAGTAAGCCTACCAGTTTCCGAGGGAGAAGAACTGAGGAACCATTTGAAAATATTTGCCAACACTGGTAGTTGAACCTGATACCTTACACACAGCTAGTCTCACACTAGCCAATTGCGCTGACGTCGTTCTCATATTGTCACAAAGGTAATCCTGTCAAGATTGTAACACCTAGACATTGTGACGTTTCATTAAAAAACTATTTGTCAGCGTCTAGCATTCAGTCATGACGAATGAATATCGGAACTAGGTCAATCAGAAGTATAAGTACATGGATGTCGTACGGAATCCGAGCAGAGGAACCTAGCTAACTCCTCTACAAGTTCCAGTCAACACGGTGACGACCGATATACCGACGCCATATTATTATTACAATGTAAAGAGCAGAAGCTAAATGCTTGTTATGCTCAAGAGTACAACAAAAATACAAATGTATTAGTACATATTTAAAATAATATAAAAATAACTAGTTTTACTAATTCAATATGGGGGCTATTCGAGCTTTGAAGGAGTTGATGGACGGTGCTGACACTGCGCTCTCGGGTAAGGCGTTCCATTGGTCGAACACACGATTAGATAGAAAATTTTGTCGCAGCTGCTTTCCGTACTTGTCGTGGCGGAGCTTCAGAGAGTGGCCTCTAAGTCGTTGGTCGGCGTTGATGGAGTACAGAGTCGACTTGTCCGTAGAAAACTTTCCAGTTGTCGCTCTGTACATCTGAATGAGGTCACCTCGAGCTCTGCGGGCTGCAAGAGAGGGCAGATTTAGCCTCTCAAGCCGTTCTTCGTATGACAGAGCTCTAAGACATCTTGGAAGACGAGTGGCGCGTCTCTGGACTCCTTCCAGTAATATGATGTCGCGTTGAAGGTACGGGGACCAGACTACGAAAGCGAACTCCAGGAGTGGGTGGACATAGGACAGGTACATTTGGCGAAATAAGCATGGGGTTAGGTCTGGAAATGATTTCTTAATAATGAAGAGGGATTTATTGGCTCTTCTAACGACGTTGATGACGTGTGTTGACCATTCTAAGGTAGGTGTGATTGTAATACCCAGGTCAACCGAAGATTCGGTGTGTTTCAGAGCGATGTCGCCGAGGTAATAACATGTATTTGGATTGTTGCGGCCAAGATGTAATACGCAACATTTGGACGTATTCAGAGGGAGCGACCAATTGTCACACCACTTATCAACTGCATTGAGGTCCTGTTGTAAGAACGACCAGTTACCACAACCGTTGTATATTTTTAAAGCATCTGCATACATCTGGTGGCTGGAGGTTATACTTGAAATTACATCGGCCACATAAATGAGAAACAATATAGGCCCGATCACCGTGCCTTGTGGAACTCCGCTTAGAACTTGTCGGGGGTTAGATTGTTCTGATCCTATGCGCACTTGGAATGTGCGGTTGCTTAAAAATGCTTCGATCCAATGGAGCAATTTTTCACTAATTCCATAATTTTTAAGCTTCACAAAAAGTAATCTATGTGACACTCTGTCGAAGGCTTTAGAAAAGTCCAGGTAGATAATATCCATAGGAATTGAAGCATCGAGATACATCTGTTGAGCCAAGCAAGCAGTACCATGTGAGTGGGAGAAGGCTTCTCCAGGCTCCTCGACTCCCTGATGGGCAACCCCAGGAAATAGGTCCAACCCAATTCCGGCAAACACGGACCAAAGTCTTCTCCAACTCCATGGACAAGTTCATACAATTACATTGTAACCTGGATACATACTTAATAAATTGTATTGTTAAAATCAGGAGTTGCATTTCCATCAAATCCACATGACAATATCATGGACAGATCGAGTAAAAACTGAAGTCTTACAGAGATGGACAAGAGAAAAATTCTAAAACTGCTTTATACCATCAAGAAATTAGATGAACTTAGTTAGATAATGTGAGAAAAGGATTATGATCTGCACTAGGATGAATCATGGAAAGATATAGGTAGAGAATATTGCGGACGCCACTGTGAAATGCAGTAGATTATAAGTAGGTAAATAGAGTAACAGATTCTAAGGTACACGTGTTAGGTAAGTGGTTATGGCACCTGTAGCTTAGACGGTGATACGGTATGTACGTGTCTGTGCATACACTAAAGATTATAAGACCACTAGTTCATCCATTAACTTACAATATAACACGTTTACTTGATCTACCGGCTGATACGTTAAATATTATACGGGGATAAATTTCGCACCAAAATCGCTTCATCACACCGAGCTACGTTCTGTATTAATAAGATTTACACAGTATACTAGGTGTACGGGGATACGGGAAACATATTAGCATAATTTATGTCACATAGAAACGTATTTAAGAGCACTTAGCTTCAGATGAGAACCTTTATTAAAGTTTTGTACTCTCTAATGTGCCATGAGATTTAAATATAGATTTTACTCATCATTGATTCAGTCCTAACATCATCATCATTCGGCCGTTGTCATTCGTTATTGCAGGGGTGTCAAACTGGCACAAGTCTTACATTTGTGCAACCCGCAACGACTTACCAGGTCTACAAGTATGAAATGCGGATTTTTCTCAAACTTTCCGCGCAAACAGTGTGTATAGTTCAAAGTTTCAACACATATGGCCTTTTGTTAAGTTATCATTAAGTGTCAAATGCGTATAGGTTATAATTTGAAAAGTGATCATATAGTTTTGTTTTACTGTGTTAAAAATGTCAAATTTTGTGCCAAATAAAGAGCATTCGCGGACAGTACTACTGTTTTGTTTTCATTTGAAAAAAACTGCTGCTGAATCATACCGACTGCTTTTGGTGAATATGTTCCATTGCAAGATACGTGTGAACGATGGTTTCGGCGTTTCAAAAGTGGTGACTTTGATCTTAGAGACAAAGAACATGGAAACCCTCCAAAAAAATATGAAGATACAAAATTGGAAACATTGCTACAGGAACACGACAGTCAATCACAACAACAACTAGCAGAGCAGTTAGGCGTTAGTCAACAAGCTGTTTCCAATCGCCTACGAGAGATGGGTAAGATCCAGAAAGTCGGCAGATGGCTTCCACATGCATTAAATGAGAGGCCGATGGAAAAACGCAAAAACACTTGTGAAATTTTGCTTGCACGATACAAAAGAAAGTCTTTTCTGCATCGTACCATTACGGGCGATGAAAAATGGATTTATTTTGAAAATCCCAAACGCAAAAAATCATAGGTGAACCCAGGCTCACCATCCACAGCAACTGCAAGACCGAATCGCTTTGGCAAAAAGACAATGCTCTGTACTTGGTGGGACCAAAAGGGTGTGGTCTATTATGAATTGTTAAAACCTGGTGGAACAGTTAATACTCAACGCTACCAACAACAACTGATCGAAATTAAACATTCGCTGCTCATAAAACGACCAGAATACGAAAGAAGACACCACAAGGTAATCTTTCTTCACGATAACGCTTTATCACATAAGGCAAAAGCAGTTTGCAACACATTGGAGGCACTCAAGTGGGAAGTGCTACCCCATGCCGCTTACTCACCAGACTTGGCCCCTTCAGATTACCACTTGTTCGCATCGATGGGTCACGCACTTGCCGAGCAGCACTTTTGTTCATATGAAAATGTGAAAGAATGGCTAGATGAATGGTTTGCGGGGAAAGGGGAAGAGTTCTACTGGCGAGGTATTCACAAATTGCCTGAAAGATGGGAAAAATGTATAACTTCTAATGAAGCACTCTTTGAATAAATAAACTTTTACTGTTCTTTTGAGTTTAATGTGTTTTATTTAAAAAAAAAATCTGCATTTCATACTTGTAGACCTGGTATATACTATCGTCGGCGAATCAACGCAGTTACGTCACACGACGTAACAAACGACTGTATTGTCTGGAACAATGCAATCGTTTGTTACGGCGTGTGACGTAACTGCGTTGATTCGCCGACGCTAGTATACTACGAGGTATGTAAATTAAGTAACAGGACTGGCAACATAGCGTTTGATCTGGCCACATTGGCGGAAGGTGAATATGTTATACTTCTTCAGTACGAGTTTGAACTCGCTACAGTAATTTTGTTGTCCGTAGCGATTTTTATCGTGAAACAGTTTTTTTCTAGCGCGTTCTAAAAATGAGTAACATTCATTCGAGCAACGGTGTGCTATCAGGTTTTGCTTCAGACTTGGGCACAGTGCAACGAAAAGTTTTGCAAAACTTCAGCAGGCCTACTGAGACAGTTTTGTCAAGGACCCAGGTTTTTTGTGGTTTAAGGCATTTTCAGAAAGAATAGAGTTGATTGAAGATGAATCACGCAGTGGAAAGCCTTCATCTTCAAGAACCGATGAAAATGTCGATAGAAATCCTAGATCTTGTGCGTTCAGATCCTCGGTTGACAGTCAGAATGATCGGGGAAGAGTTGAATTTGACTCACACTCCCGTTCATCAGATTTTTACCAATGAATTGGGGATGAGAAATGCGCCTTGTCACACAGTAATTTCAATAAACGAGTTTTTGGCCAGTACAATTCATGTGGCTCCTCAGCCTCCTTATTCGCCTGATTTGAGTCCTTGTGACTTTTTCTCTTCCCAAGATTGAAAAACACCTCAATGGACGTCATTTTGGGACACTCGAAAACATTCAAACGTCCGTGACAGACCAGCTGAAATCTATTCCAGTATCCGAGTTCCAGCACTGCTATGAGGATTGGAAGAACCGTCTCCAGCGCTGTGTGACGTATTCTGGCTCATTGGACTGCGCTTCCTAGTATTATCTTGTTTCTCTCCTTTAACACCTCTCTTCTTTGGATGACCTCCTTAATCCACAGATAGCCACTACCTGCCTCGTCCAACACTCTGTCTATATCCCTTCGTTCCTCTCCCACTCCACTGCAAGACAGTAGGGGTTCTACTGTCTCGGTGGATTCCCCGCATGTTCTGCCTGTCCTTTCACCTTCAGTTCTCCAGAAGAAGTTAGCCCGTTCTTCATTACCACACCGGAATCTAGCGATGGTCTTCTGATTTTTTCCTTTTGGCTTGGCGAGGTATAGGGGCACCGAGAGAACTTGTATGTTCTTATATTCTATCGTAGTTTTTGGCCTTTAATCCAAAACTGTTTTTGGACACTGGCTTACGGTGTAATGGCCCCTTACGTCCGGCATGAAGGCTGACAATAATGTGGTGATCTCACAATAGAAGCTTGGACGTTAAATCATCATAATTATAAATATTATATTAGTAAAAATTTCGATATGTTTACATTATATCACAGGCTTGCTACAAAGACAGCAGCAGTAATCAGTCTAAAGGAAATAATTCAACAAATACTGCCGTCAACTTATTCACAGGCTCTAGAAAATTACACAATCTATTTTTATATTTTATTTTTATATTTTATTTTTATATTTTATTTTTCTATTTCCCCCCATACAATACATTGATCTATCGAAAATGATATTATTTTTTTCCTTTCAATCCAAAATAATAATGTTAAACGAATAATATATGCCCTTTTCATTTCGAAGTAAGATAAACAGCTTACAATGTATCAAACAAGATGAATCAATGGAGGTAGAAGTTGCAATAAAAGACTGTTGACGTGAATTCTAGTCACACAAAAAACTCATAAACGATCACAGAATCGACTTCTGGAAAACGAAAATACAACCAACAAAGATTTAACAATAAGCTTTGATAAGAAGTACGACTTGAAATGAAGCTTGTGCTTCAAATAATATCACAAATGTTTTATTACATTCGTTAAACTATTTATAGTCGAAAAGAGATTAAATTGACGTATGCAAGAACACAAAAAACTAACAAAATAATAGTTATGTTCGTGGAAGTTCCTAACAAGGTACGAACAGTTCATGAACAGATTTAATACGTATATCCGAATTGAGACGTGTTATACTTGTCACCGCGAATGCCAAATTTGTCTGTTTGATGAGACTGTAATCATCAGAGTTCGGATTATATGTATTTTGAATATATTAGGTCGTCAAGGATGAAATTTTTTGAAAAAGTTGGTTGATATCTTACAAATATAACGAATTATTTTATTCATCAAAGTATGAACCTATATTGTCTATACATTTTTGCCATTTAAGCGGCAGGTTGTTCAGGCCGGTGATATAAAACCCTGGTGGACGAGAGTCAATAAATTCCTGGAAAGCCAGTTTTACAGCATTGTCGGAATTAAACTATTTTCCTATTAAAAAGTTGTCCAAATTGCGGAAGAAGTAGTAGTCAGTGAGGGCTAGGTCTGGTGAGTATGGAATATGATGAAGAAGTTCCAATGCCAATTCCTGTAGTTATGCCACAGTCATTTGTGCAGTGTGTGGTCTAGCGTTATTATGCAATAAGATAGGAGTCGATCTGTTGACCAATCTAGGCTGTTTTTCTTCAAGTTTTTGAATCATTTCGTCCAGTTGATTACAGTATATTTCTGCTGTGATCGATGAGCCAGTTTTTTTTTTTTTTTTCATTTTCCAAATTACCTTTACGAAATTTGGCGAACTAATTTGATATTGTCTGCTGCGTAGTAACACTAGAGCCAAATACACTATTAATGTTTCGCGCGGTCTGCGATGCCGTAGTTCCACGTAAGAAATCATTCTTCATAATAGTGCGAATTTCCGACCGTTCCATTTTCAACAAAATTAATTTTAAAAAATAGACTTCTTTGATGTTTTTTAGAGCATACAATTATTTTTTTAAACAGGTTAAATGTGCAATTTTTCAACAAAAAAAAAACAGAACGATAAAATATTAAGCCAATGTTAAATAATAAGCTGTTAAAGTTGGCAATATTATTAACTACAAATTTCATCCTTAACGACCTGATAAATTCATCAAGCTTAGGTCAAATAAGATGCAAATTAAACAAATTTGTGTAACATTTTATGTTTTTACAAACGTCTACTAGATGGCAATATTGAAATGTGTCATTACTATATTCGTAAAATTTTACATTTGTTATTGTGAAATCAGTGGCAGCTTATAAATTGACCGAGTTGACAGCGAGCATTTAAAAAACTAAGTTTGTGAAAAAATTGATATTACTCGTGAAGGTTTTCGTTGGATGATTTTTTACGATTTTAGTAAAAGCCTAACTCAACAACAATGCATAGTTTCGCTTCATTCAACTTTTGGTAATGAAGCACCATCAGAAAAGACTGTTAACAATTGGTTTTCAGAATTTCGTTGTGGTCGTGCGTCCGTCAATGATGAATATCGTGAAGGTCGACCAAAATCGATTATGATTCAAAAAAACATCGATGCTGTACGCAAAATGATTGAAGAAGATCAGCATGTGACTTACCGTGAAGTAGAGGCATCCTTTGGCATATCGCAGGCTGCAATACATTCGATTTTGCATGAACATTTAGCTATAAAAATGATCTGTTCCTGATGGATTCCGCATAATTTGATCGAAGCTCCAAAAAAAGGCTCGTGTAAGGGAATGCTGAAAAATTCAACCTAGGCACTGCAAAATCCGTATACAACATCATTACAGGTGACGAAACTTGGATTTATTCATATGAACCGGAAACTAAGCAACAATCTACTGGGTCTTCCAAGATGAACCCACAAAAGTTATTCGTTCACGAAGCACTTTAATGATCGCTTGTTTTTTCGGTTGTACTGGACATGTCGCAACCATTCCTTTAGAGGATCGGAGAACAGTGCTGAATGGTACACAATTTGTTTGCCAGAAGTCACCGACAAAATCAGAAAAAACAACCAAAAATGTCGTATTCTTCATCATGACAATGCAAGCTCCCACACAGTCAAACAACTGATTATTTGAAGGAGAAAAACATCGAATTAACATCTCATTGCAGTATACACCTGATTTATCCCCTAACGACATTTTTTTTGTTCCCCAATGTCAAACAAAAAATGCGACAGCGATTTTCATCACCTCAATGTCTTCGAAAACCATGTTTTTGAGATACCAACTTCAGAGTGGAGAAAAATGTTTCGAGAATTGGTTTGAATACATGCAAAAGTGTATAATACAATGTGTCTCTAAAGAAATTTTATATTTAGTGGATCGATTAAAAAAAAAGTAAGCCGTATATAGAAAAAATGTTTATTAATTATTAAAATATACTTTTTGGGGATTTATTTCTTAAAAATAATATCGTTTAAATGTAGACCCTCGCGTTCTCGGCACTCATTTAATCGAACAGTAAAATTACTTATGACGTCTCGGCAGGTGGACTCAGGGATGGCTGCCATTTCGTGACGGATATTTTCTTTCAAATGCGCCAGTGAAGTCGGTTTATTGGCGTAAACTTTAGATTTAAGATAACCCCATAGGAAAAAGTCCATAGGGGTTAAATCTGGACTGCGTGGAGGCCAATTTATGTCACCTCTCCGGGAGATCAATTTGCCTGAGAAAATTTCACGAACACGTGGCAGAGACATATTGGACGTGTGTGAAGTTGCTCCGTCCTGTTGGAACCATGTTCTTTGGTTATAGCCAGGAAAGTTTTGCAGTTCAGGTACCAAGAAGTTGTCCAACATCTCCACATAATGCTCTGAATTCACTGTAACTGCACGCCCCCTTTCGTCTTCAAAAAAGTAAGGGCCGATAATTCCTCGCGCTGACATCACAGCCCATACGGTCACTTTAGGCGAATGTAGGGGTTTCTGATGTTTGCGTTTCGGACTCGTTGCACTCCAGTAGCGGCAGTTCTGCTTATTTACGTGGCCATTAAGATGAAAATGAGCTTCATCCGAAAACAAAATGTTGGTAAAGGTTGAAAATCGCTCAATCACCTGATTTACGAAATTAAGCCTCTGACTGGCATCTTGGGGCTTTAATTCTTGCACCAATTGAATTTTGTAGGGGTGCAGCTTTAGGTCTTTGTGCATAATGCGATGTAATGATGATCTATGCACATTTAAAGCACTTGCGCGCTTCCGAATTGAAAGGTTCGGGTCGTCACGAACAGACTGATTAACATTCTCCACGTTTTCTACCGTTCTTGATGACCTAGGTCGCCCGGATTTTGATTTATCCAGCGTTGTACCAGTCTCTTCAAACTTTTTAACCCAATGTGGAATGAGAGGAATGCTTGGCGCATCATTTAAGTGGCGAAAACCTCGAATACTGCAGAATTTTCTCCGCGCTACAGTCGCCGAATCACCGTTTTTGTAAAACTCTCGCACGCATAACGCGCGGTCTGCTCCCGAGAAACACTCCATAGCGACTGAATTCCCAAGAGCCAGGCTACCGATTGACATAACCCCCGCGCCCCTCTGATACGTTGCGTTCACGCAGTAAGCTAAATAAATATAAAATTTCTTTTGAGACACCTTGTACAATCGGCTCTATAAGGTGCACTCCCCATCACTCGTGCAATAAGAGTGATGGGGAATATACAAAATACTTGTAACAGCAGGATACTTAACAGATCAAAATAGAGATTTTTTTGTAAGTGAGGTCAAATATCAATAAACTGATAGACAGCGAGACCAAAAAGGGAGAGAGAGATGAAGATAAAGAGAGAGAAAGACAGAAGAGGAGATAGAAAAACATTGTATTTTTCTTTTGATTCAGTTTTTAATTTCGAGCATTTACCTTAATGTTAATTTTCTTTTATGTTCTCAACAATCTAATTAATTTTACATTTTTTATTTGGTTATCTCGTGTAGGATGTTCTTTATTATTATTAAATATGCTTCAATTAACTCTATATATTTTGTGCTGAATTTAATATTTTTAAATGTTTATCGTACAAAACAAATTACGTGGGTTTCTTTAAATTTTTATTATGAAATATAAAAATTTTATGAATTAGAATACAGAAGATTCGAGAGAAATATTGTCTAGTAGGTGTCAATGTAGTCTTCATGTCATCTGCTAGGCTACGACCCGCAATTAACGAATGTATCAGCCCCGAATAAACGGTCACAATTATTTTTCCGGAGAAAATATTTTCGTTCCGATACTCCGAAACCAGGAGCAAATTCGGCTAAAAGGATTTTTATGAAACTTCATATTTACTTTTTTCCGATTTATTCAAATCAGTTGGCCAAAATCCAAAATAAACCTTATTTTTGTGATCTACGGCCCAAAGTGTATCAATTATGAGCAAAATCCGAAATATTTTTTTTTGTAAAAATTCGTGTTTTTTTTTTTTCAAAGGGGTACCCCTTACGATTTTTTCGATTTTTTGCTAAGGGTTTTGTTTATGATACATGCTTTTTGTATAAGTTTGGTCATTAATTCCCCAATTTTTTTCTAGACTAAAATGGACATGAGGAACTCAAAAATTTAAACCAGAGGTCCTTATCTTTTACCGTTATTGAGATATAATTTTTTGAAAAATGAAAATTTATTACAAAAATTAGAAAATTTTACAAAAAATTTTTTTGTTTAGGATATTTTTTAAAATGTGCCTTTACCATATTTCAGATCTTAGGACTTCAAAAATTCCAACCACAGGTCCCTATCTTTTTTAGTTTTTGAAATATATATTCATATATTTTTTATTTATTTTCGTTTTGAAAAAAAAAAGTTTTCCTAATACAGTCCAAAATATGGCCGTTAGGTAATTTTGGGGTGAGGATTAATAATAAAATATTTAATAAAATCAAGAGGCCTTAGTTTTTGAGTTATAGTTAATTTTAGGTACTTTTTTCCGATTCACTCAAAAACAGTTGGCCAAAATCCAAAATGAACCTTAGTTTTGTGATCTACGGCCCAAAGTGTATCAATTTTGAGCAAAATCCGAAATATTTCTTTTTTTGTAAAAATTCGTAAGGTGTACCCCTTACGATTTTTTGCCATTTTTAAGGTTTTTGTTTAATGATACATGCTTTTTGTATTAGTTTGGTCATTAAGGCCCCAATTTTTTTCTAGTCTAAAATGGACATGAGGAACTCAAAAATTTAAACCAGAGGTCCCTATCTTTTCCGTTATTGTGATATAATTTTTTGAAAAATTAAATTTTGTTACAAAAATATGAAAATTTTACAAAAAATTTTTTTGTTTAGGATCAACTTTTGGTCAAAATCGGTTGACTAGAAATGAGAGTTTACTGGTGTCGATTTTAAGATTTTTGCGAATATTTAGCATGAGAAAAATATTTCGAAAAAAAATATTGAACAAAAGTTGCTATAAATGCAATAACTAATAACTTTTATTTGAGACGTTTTTTGATAAAACGAAAAGTTTCGAATAATTTCTGTAAAATTTTTCGAAATTTTTTTTAAGTCTCAATTTTTTCATACTTATATGTAACGTTTCCATGGTCATGATAAATAATATCTCTGTTAGAAAATATTAGGTCAAGTTATTTCTACTCTGCTGCTAGAATGTAATTTATATAAGTACTTTATGATGGCGGTCGGTCCTGTGATGGCCACAGCTGATTTTTTCATATTTATATGTAACGTTTCCATGGTCATGATAAATAATATCTCTGTTAGAAAATATTAGGTCAAGTTATTTCTACTCTGCTGCTAGAATGTAATTTATATAAGTACTTTATGATGGCGGTCGGTCCTGTGGTGGCCACAGCTGATTTTTTCATATTTATATGTAACGTTTCCATGGTCATGATAAATAATATCTCTGTTAGAAAATATTAGGCCAAGTTATTTCTACTTTGCTTCTAGAATGTATTTTATATAAGTACTTTACGATGGCGGTCGGTCCTGTGGTAGCCACAGCTGATTTTTTAATAATTAAAGTTGATTACAATATTATACAGCAACATTCGTTTCATTTTTTTGTCATCTGAGCAACGAAGTCATACACTTTCTTAAAATTTTAAATACTACTCTCCTAGCTACAAAAGCAAACTTTTTTGGCAAAATATATTTTTTCTCATTTTAGTATCACTAAACCTATAATAGTCACACGCACCAATCCCAGGCACAAAATCTGTGTAGACTTGTGACAATTCAAAGAATTTGCAAAACAAATTGCGATTTTTGTGTTTTCTCCTTTAATATTAATCTATCTTTCCTTGACGTGCGTTAAAATCGTTCACAGGATATACTTTCCTTGACCTTATAGAGTAACAAAATGCTTTACTGAAATATATCTCAAACAGTACTTTTTTCTAAAAGGTCGCTATAAAAGAGCAAGAAAAAAATATCTTAGGAAAGAATCTCGTTGAGGCATGGCGGACGGTGTTCAGGTATTTTCCCTTGTAGATAAATGCTATATCCTGTTCGTATTTTGTTCGGCAATGTTCGGGCTTTCACGTCATAAAACAGACTGATCTCCAACTTGATTGATAGGTATACCTTTCAACATACAACGATCGACAGCTAAACAATGTTACAACAAATATTAGAAATACTCTAAAACGTCATAATATTGATGTATAGAATGCGTCTGCTGAGGACGGGTTCTATATTTCCACAAAAAAGAAAAAGAATCACGTTATACTTTAGCTACCGCAACAGTCAAATACGTAATACTGACGTTCAACAAATAAACGGAAAAAAATATTCTAAAGTTAATTTTACACAGTTCAATTAATTGATCAACAAATTGATCAACTTTTTTGTCAATTAATTGAAAAATTTATTGGTAACCTTGGGAACAAAAACTTCACTTTACACACATCAATTTATTTATCATTTTTTTTGAAAATTTTTACATTACCAACTGTAAAACATGTTGACATATTGAAAATATTGAAAAAATCTTCACAAAATTACGAGCTGTGAACAAAAACAAAAGAAATAACCTAGATGATGATAAATTAGAACGTTTGAGGTTATGTTAGATTTGAAACTGTAA
This sequence comes from Liopterus haemorrhoidalis, assembly GCA_963971575.1. Lineage (NCBI taxonomy): Eukaryota > Metazoa > Arthropoda > Insecta > Coleoptera > Dytiscidae > Liopterus > Liopterus haemorrhoidalis. The sequence continues at coordinate 5,613,719 of OZ020613.1, forward strand.
CACAAATAATATGTTTCGAGGTTATGCTACAACTAAACAGTTGGCAATATCTTAACAGATAAAAATATACCTAGAATTCCCTAAAAAATTGATGAAAAATTGACGAAAAATAGAATTTGTTTTATTTTCAAAATAAATTGATCAAATTTTTTGTCAATTAACTGATCAATTAATTGACGAAATTTTTACGCTTTACACACATCAATTAATTGAATGTCAACTTTTTCAATTAATTGAATCGTGTAAAACCCACTTATTGTTAGGACTGCACCGATTATTCGGTAGATAATCGCTAATAGGCCATATCGCCATTTAATCAATAAATCGGTATCGGTTTTTTTGACCGATTAGTCGGTTTTGATAATTTTTAGGGTTTTGTAGGTATGACCAAAAAACCCTTATACCATCATTTTGTCGTCTGTCTGTCTGTCTGTCTATCTGTCTGTCTGTCTGTCTGTCTGTCTGTCTGTCTGTCTGTCTGTCTGTCTGTCTGTCTGTCTGTCTGTCTGTCTGTCTGTCTGTCTGTCTGTCTGTCTGTCTGTCTGTCGGTTTGGTAAAAATTGTAGCCAAACGGCTAAACCTAGAGCAGGGGTTCTTAAACTTATGTAGTCCGAGGACCCCCTCTTGAACAACATTTTGTTTTGCGGGCCCCATCCCAACCCTAGACATTTTACGTCGTTCTTGAGACTTAATTTCTGGCTCAATAATCTCATAGGCACTACGTTATAATAAATATTGGTAAACATGTATCGCTGGTTATTTTAATAAATGGTCTTAGGAATTTATAGAGATGAACATTTTTATTAGCATATAGAATAAAAAACGTAAAATGAATAAAAATAGTAGTAAAAAGAATTAAAAAAGTTACAAATTATAATACGTTAAACTCATACAAACATTTCTTGGTCAAATATTGGTCAAAATAGATCTTATTATAATATGTTTTATGTAAATAATTTGCAGTTGAATAAAAATAATTAAATTTTTACTAATTATTGTTTAGTTATGTCAATAACTACTTAGATAACAACAAATACAAAAAGTCTTGACCATGTAGGATTTTTATTAAATGAGTTATTTGAATAAAGGCGAAAAATTGGGGGATGTCAAAATTGTTTCGCGGACCATATTTTAAGAACCACTGACCTAGAGAGTTGAAATTTGGCATGCTTATACAACTTTTTAACCCGCACATAGGAAAAATACTAAAACATAAATAAACAAATATGTGCTCATCGAAAAAAAAAATATTTCTTTTTAAATTCTAAATAGGGTATCAAATGAATGCTCTTAGTACGTGGATTAACAATCAAAATTTAGGCTTATGTAGCAATTTTTGAAGACTTTAAATCGAGATGGACTTTGTGTAGGCTACTTGACACGTAAATTTCCTGGGATTAACTCTGAAAAATTGAAAGCCAGAATATTTGATGGTCCTCAGATAAGGCAACCTACTGAAGATTCACAATCCAATCCAACCGCATCAATGAACGGGATTGAATCTAATTTTTTGTGTTCATTTATTCAAGTAGTACAAAATTTTCTTGGAAATCTTATGACCACTTACCAGAAAACCTAGGTGATTTTAGTGAAGAACCGGGGGAAAGATTCCATCAGGACATATGACTATGGAAGATAGATATCAAAGAAGATAAGATAGCCACATGATGGCCGACTACTGTTGGAGTCTTCAGAAAGACTGTTCTGGTAAACTCCATGCTAGAAAGTCGTACAAAAGAACATTTTTAAGTGATAAGTGATGAATGTATATTAATCTACTTTGTGAAATAAATACCTTACTTTGTCTCTTTTGTATTTGTAACTGGCAGTTGGAGCAAATAGTAACAGTAATAACGTGAAAAATACACAAGTTAAGAAATAAGATATTTTATGTAAAAGAGGCCAATATAGCGTATCTCAAAAACTAGATCTGATCAAATCTGACGACTATTTTGGATTCTGTGCCCAAAAATTACCTAGAGACAGTTAAAAACTCGCATGCACCAAAATGTCTGTTGGGCTGTGTTATTTATTGATTATATATTCTGATAATAATAATTAAATTACAGTGTTCTATTTGGTAATGTTTTTTTGTTATTAAATTTTCTGTTGAAATAAATATTGGTTCTTATTTTGATAATAGTTACATACATTTCTTTTGAAAAGAATAAATACGTTTCATAATATAAAGTATGTGGTTTAATTTTATAAAAATTATGCATGTTTTGAAAAAAAAATAGCCCCCTCAAGAGGAATTTCTGGCTACGCTACTAATTGTACTAATCGTTTATGAGATTTAGATTAATTTGAAGATTTGTAGAATTATAAACAATCCTAAAATTAAAAATTAATTTCAGTTATAAAAGCAAAATTAAATTTAATAAAACCCAGTGAACTATAAATAAAAATCTTAATTACAAGAAATTTATTTTACGTCCTATTTATATCCTTGTTCGGTAGATGTGAATCTTAACTTCATTATATCTTGTAGTTCGTTTCTCATAATTTCAAGAAATGTTCAAATAACAGCAAGGTAGACAAAAAAACCTCAGATAAATTCTACTTTCGCAAAATTCCAAGTCTTTATCACGTGGTACACCATTCAATTCTCTATCCTATTCTCTCCTTTAGTATTATTTTCTCACTATCCTTCTTTCCCAATACATTTCGTTCGATATCATTTTATCAGATCGTTCTAAATCATGTTCGTCAATTTTTTTGTAGGCGAGAGAAAGAATAGAAAAAAATTTAACATTTTTTTGTGAGCATCCTTTTAAGAATACTTCGGATACCTTCAGTAATTTCATATTTAAGGTCAGTAGAAATTGAAATTTTCAGTTTGGGTCTATTGTGTCTTATACAGAGTGTTCGTTTGCTATCCTTGTTATTAACAGAGCTACAATTACGATTAAATGGAAAATTGGTAATATTTTTACGCAATTGACAATGGTGAAAACACTAATATAGGGAAATCGGCAAAACAGTGTAGTTTGGTTACTTGATACGTCACAAAAAAAATGTGTGGTTTAGTAAGTTTACATTCATCTATTTAAAGAATGTAATATTTGTACGCTGTCACTTTTATCGAAATGAAATGAAAATATAAGAATAAGAACAGAATAGAAACAAATAAACTATTATAATAGGCAAAATAGTCATACAAAGTACTGATGTGATCCAAAAATACGATCAAAGAAAAGAAAATAAAAATAAATTGAATATAACCTAAAAACTATGCAGTATACACAAAATCAAATAAGAAAATATATAACTTAACACAAAACTGCTAAATAAACAACAAACTAAATAAAAAAGGTTTTTAGAAATTACTATAAGTTAGATATTTGAACACAAGTCAGTATCAAAACACAGCAGACGTATTATTAAATGACAAATGTAAACATCGTTTCATTCAGGGATACCAATACAAATGTCCTTATATTTACTAAACACTATTAAAATTTGTAAATCTTCAAAATGACTATCGAACACAAGCTAAATATGACTTCAAAAGGTATGTTTTAGTAAAATAAAAGAGTAAAAAGCAATATTAGTCTTTAATTCACATGCAAAAAAAATCGATTAAGTTATTTTTTCGCCACTAAGTTTGTCATTGAAGTTATGACGCAAAATGACGAACTGCGCTGTTTCAGCGACTGAGCTATACAATAGAGCATCAGATTTTCGAGTTATTTATTAAAACAGTATACCATGTGGAAGGATTTTCTGAACACGTTGGTGCGAGACAAACTTTCGTAGGATAAAAAGAGTTCACGCCAGCCGTGCGAATTATTAATATTTAGTGGGGGGATTGTCCAACATTAATTGTTTAATTATTAAATCAGTCCAAAATAGGTTGTTGTTCTGGAAAACATTGATGATGTTTGTGAACTGATACTGGAAGATCATCATGTGACTTATCGTGAGATTGAGGTATCCTTGGGCATTATTAGAACCAGCATACATTAACTATTGCATGAACAGTTAGCCATCAAAAAGATTTGTTTGCGTTGAACCCCACATTATTTGACAATCGCAGTGGAAAAAGTGCTTCGAAAATTGTTTCAAACGCATGCAAAAGTATATTGAACTTCATGGAGAATATTTTGAAATACAATAAAGCCACTTTTGTTGATAAATAATTGTTTTTGATCTCAAATCCCAAAATATAAAAGGCAGCCGTATGTAAATATGTACCAATAATATTTATTACACGAAATCCTTTTAACTGAAACTGTAAGGGAGGTAATTTTGGTATTATTTCATAAATAAAATTTCATAAATAAATTCATTATAATCATTTAATTAGAGTAAAATATTTAATCTGTTAAACGATACAAAAATAATCTATTTCTTAGAAAGGGCATTTAAGATAACGGGAGATTGTTTATTATTGCAACTTGACACTTTTGTCAATGTAACATGAAAAGTGAATCGTAAATTATTGTGTTAAAAAAATATACGTCAACCATAAGCACATAAATAATAATTAATTATTGTCTGAGATATAAATATTATGATTGGGCTATTTTCTAATGGGATATTTATATGAGTTATCACCAATTAATTATGAATTTTAAGATAGTACAAGACAGACAGTCAAGAGGTGTTAAATGACATCGGTTGGGCACAACAGTTGAGCGATGTAAGCGTTTTAAGAAGTTGATTTTGACCCGTCGTATGGTTAAGACCATGTTTAAGAGTTGAGTCTAAAGAGTGAAGAAGTTAAGTCGTGTTTTAAGTAGAGTGAGAATTTGTTCATCATGGGTTAAAGTCATTTAGAGTGTTCGGTCGGACAAGTAAAATGTAACCAAGTAATTTCGTATTTACGTTAAGGTAGTGTTCGTTAGTTTGGTGTAGTGTGCCTAGTGTGTGTGACTGTGTCTCTTTGGATTTAGCTGTATCGACGTAATTGTAAGTCTAGTGTAATTAGTGTAAATATTTAAACCGTATCGTAATTAATGTAGGTTAATTAAAAATGTTGAGTTTAATTGAACAACCCTTAATCCTTCCAAGAATCTTAGCAACCAGCTAACGGACAAATAGGGGGGGTCCAGACTTGATCCGCTCGCAAGTCTTGGAATCCATAATGTGAGGGATGTACAGAGTAAGTACAAGTGAAATAAATAAATCAACCAACCGTGACATTTCATATTTATATATCAGAGTCCCCACAAAACATCCAGATCAATTCTGTAAAAAGTTACTGTGTAATAACGTTACTACAACATAAAATATTATAAAAAATACAATGACTTTCATTCATGATAGTAACTGACCTTGCTCATAGTGACGAATTTAGTAACTATTATCATAGTAACAGAGTTACAGAATTGGTCTGATCGTCAGATGAAAGCGATAATGATGAATCATGGATTATTTGAACAGAGTACAGTTTTGCGCCATATTCAATTGGAGAGCAATAGGAAACCAAGAAAAAACAAGATTCGATCTTGTTTGTTAAGAACAATCTGTCTTCATAAATTCCGTTCCGTGTTTTTTTTTAGGTATTTTGAATTTTTGAAACGTCAAATCGCGTTCTTGGTTAAAATCTGCTAGTTACGGTACGTACTATAAGTTCCTCTCCATTAATATTATACTAGAGATATAGCCTAAATTATATGAAACTTTTAGAGTGTCTTCTCTTATCGGCGTCACGACGCGTATAATAATGCGTCGTTGCAAATAACCCGAAACGCATGTATTATTAAATGAGGCGAATTGTGTTTTAGCATAAAGATGTTTCAACTGTATTCGTCTGTGTGTCTGTAACTATATTTGTATGTGTGTGTGTGGATGAATGTTTGAATTCGTTGGGTGTTTGTTTTACACGATAAATGTTCTTTGATAATGTCTTGTCGGGTGGTTTTTTAATTTGGTTTTAGAGTTGAAATGAACATGGAAATGTGTGTGATGACATTTACAAAAATTATGGTTCCTGTGGATATTTTAAAAAAGCGGTTTTTAGTGGCAGCTTTCTGGCTTTATAACTTTTTCAATTTCCACAAAATTGTTTTATATTGTGTTCATAACAATATTAATATGGGTCATGACCCAAATAAAGTTCTATGTATTTGAACAATGTCAGTTCAACTCACTGTTGTTCTAACTCATACAATCCTTCATCTAGCTCTATTAAATATTATAAATATCCTGATATAATTATTGATGGATGTAGTTGTTATTTTTGATGGAATACGATGAACAAATAGAAATTAACACTTAATAATATTCCACAAAATAGTATTTTACGAGGAACATTCAATAATTAGAGACAAATTGATGTAGAAAAAAACGGTTTGTAGGAGAAGTTTGGTACTTTCATGACTTTAGGTTGGCATCACTGGGACTAGCTGAGAACGTGTCCCTCACAAAATCCTGTTGGACAAGCTTGATTGTTATGGCATACGTGGTACTGCATACGAGCTCCTTAAATCTTATTTTTTTAACAGGTCACAATTTGTCTCGTTCAACGACACTGAATCATCAACGAGAAATGTTGATTACGGAGTTTGTCAGGGCGGAATATTAGGACCTCTCTTCTTCATCGTTTTTATTAACGACCTTCCAAATTTCTTTTTCGATAACTCCGCGGATGTAATACTTTATGCGGACGATACCACATTATTAACAAGTAATACATCAGTAAAAAAGTTACTCGACATTTCAGAAACTGCCCTAGGGAAAGTAAAAAACTGATTTACCACAAACAAATTAACTCTAAATGCCAGCAAGACCCAGCAAATTATCTTTTCCCTAAACCGCAACACCGACGAAGTCTTTGAGTACGGTGATCCTATTAAATTCCTAGGAATATATATAGACGGTCAACTCAGTTGGCACCACCACATCAGCAATTTGGCCATATCCCTGAAGAAATCTATATTCGCTTTTGTGAGGCTCAAAACTTCGGTCTCTTTCGAGACTTTTCGTATTTTTTATTTTGCCGCTTTCCAGTCTCGTTTGTCTTACGGTATAGTCCATTGGGGAGTAAGCTCATCGATCAACCGCATTTTCATAATCCAAAAAAGAGCTCTTAGAATTATGAATAATGTCCCCTCCAGAACCCACTGCCGGGAACTTTTTAAAAAATGTAGAATAATGTCAGTGTACAGCCTATTTGTATATATCTGCCTGGTGTATGTTAAAGAAAACGCAGCCCAGTTTGTTACCGTTTCCTCAAGTCATTCTTATAATGTCCGCTCTAAAGACAATATTCATCTCCCTAAAATAAGACTTGAGAAGTCAAAAAACGGTCTTTACTCGGCTGCATGTTTCTTCAATTATTTGCCTTCTGCTGTCAGAAATGTTAATAATAGGACCTTCAAGAAAAAACTTAGAGAGGTCTTTCTTGAAAACTGTCTGTACAGCACTGATGAGTACTACAGCATTGATTGGAGCAAATACTAAAAATCCTTCTCTGTTTAATTACCCATCTGGCAATTGTATTGTAATTTTATAATTTATATTTCAATTTATATTTCTAATAATTATGTATGATCTTTGACTGGTGTAAACGTGTGAAAACTTGTACAAGCACTAAATAAAATTATTATTATTATTATTATAACACCTGACGGATAAAAATTGTTTTGTTTATAACCTCAAAATTGCATTTAACGATGGCGTGTCCTCTTGAAGTTTCCACACTAGTTGAACAACGTTCAGTGATCCACTTTTTGCTTTCTGAAGGTGAAAAACCGGCTAAAATCTTTTCTCGAATATTTAACTGTATGGTGAAAGTTGTATGAATCGTGGAAGTTTTTATAAGTGTGTATAACAGTTCAAAAATGGTCGAACCTCAGTGACTGACGAGCATCGTCCTGGCCGGCCAGTTGAAGTATCAACTCCTTCGATTGAAACCCGCATTGACATTATTCGTGAAGACCGACGTATTACTGTTGAACAAATAGCAAAAAAAGTTGCAATAAGTGTTGGCACAGTTCATCACGTTATCATTGACATTTTGATATTGACATTGACATTTACACTGACAGTTCATCACGTATTTAACAAGCATATACTGAGGGCTATATTAAGGTGCCTACCAACGGAGTGCCCCCCCCCCTGTTTTGCAGAGTTCGAGAAATCGTACTTTTTCGAAGAATTCAAGGAGTTAGAATATCGTTGGGTAAAATCTATCGACTTAAAAGGAGACTACGAGGTGTTAGACCGGGAGCTCATGGCAGTTTTTGTTCTCCGATTTCATACAGCATGCCTTTTGGAGGAGAGAATATTTACCCTGTGACAACAAAAAAGGGATGGTACTAAACCCCTGCACGCTTTCCGGTCATAGGGAAAATTGAATTTCCACTTAAACACAAAATTTTTGTGCTTTTCTCTGACTTAATATTGCTTGCCCTTTTGTCAAAAGAAAGATAACAAATTTAAAGTCTTTTAAATATATGCATGCGATTCGGAGGGTCCCAAAGGGCTCAAACGGTCATGTGAAACAAAATATGATTTTCCGCGTTTTCATACAGCATGCCTATAATTAAAAGACTTTAAATTTGTTATAACTTTCTTTTGACAAAAGGGCAATCAATATTAAATCAGAGAAAAACACAAAAATTTTGTGCAAGTGGAAATGCAATTTTCCCTATGACCGGAAAGCGTGCAGGGGTTTAGTACCATCTCTTTTTTGTTGTCACAGGGTAAATATTCTCTCCTCCAAAAGGCATGCTGTATGAAATCGGAGACCAAAAATGTCATGAGCTCCCGGTCTATGTGTAAATTAAGTAATCGGACTGGCAACATAGCTTTTAATTTGGCAACATATGGGACGCAGGACTTGAAGGGGCAGCAGGTGAACATGTGGTACGCTTTCAGTACGAGTTTGAACTTGCTAGAGTAATTTTGTTGTCCGTAGCGATTTTTTTCGTGTAACAGTTTTTTCTAGTGTTCTAAAAATGAGTGATATTCATTTCGAGCAACGGTGTGCTATCAGGTTTTGCTTCAGATTGGGCACAGTGCAATGGAAACTTTTGCAATACTTCAGCAAGTCTACGGAGACAGTGTGTTGTCAAGGATGCAGGTTTTTTGGTGGTTTAAGGCATTTTCAGAAGGAAGAGATTGAAAATGAATTATGCAGCGGAAGGCCTTCATCTAAAAGAACCGATGAAAGTGTCGACAGAATCCGGGATCTTGTGCGTTCAGATCGTTGACAGTCAGAATGATCGGGGAAGAATTGAATTTGACTCACGCTACCGTTCATCAGATTATGACCAATTAATTGGGGATGAGAAAAATCCTTGTCACACAGCAATTTCAATAAACGATTTTTTGGCCAGTAAAAACATTCCTGTGGCTCCTCAGCCTCCTTATTCACCTGACTTGGGTCCTTGTGACTTTTTCCTCTTCCCAAGATTGAAAAATTTCCTCAAGGGATGTCATTTTGGGATACTCTAAAACAGGGGTGGGGAACCCGCGGCCTTTTGAAATCTTCTTTACGGCCTTATCATACTTTTTATATAGTTTTACAAATTACAAGTTAATTACTTTTTTTTACGTTTTCTTTGTCAAATTAAAACCACAAATATTAATTTAGTTACTAGTCCGGCAAAGAAAAAAACTTTCTTCTCTCGATCGTAAATATCCCGCAATTAACAAAATTATTAAATGAAGATGAATCTGCATCATCTGAAGTATTTAAGGATTACACAGCTGTTTTGGATTTATTAATTGCAGAATGTGCTGAAAGGTTTTCTGATTGTGAAGAACATACTCTAGCAATGAAATTATCCTTTGAGCCACATATGGTTGATGTCTTAAAGGCACCCAACGAAGTACAGATGGAATTGTTGGAGCTGTGAAGATAACATAAAAAAGTCTCTTTTTGATACAAAGGAAGATCCTGTTGATATTTGGAAAAATGCAATTGAATACACACATTTACGTCAACATGCTCGTCGAATGCTTTCTTGCTGCGGAACTACTTACTGTTGCGAATTAACTTTTTCATATCTAACACAAATTAAGACCCAATTAGGACTCAAATAACTGGATTTTCTTTTGAAGATCAACTTAAGTTACGTGTTACGAAGCTGCAGCCTGATATCCAATGTATTTCAAGTAAAAAAACAAACCCAAAAGTCCCATTAAATAAGTTATCTGGATCTTTAAATGGTCCTCTAGTCAGATATCATAATTTTTTGTTATTGTGGAATAATCTAAGTCATAATTGTTTTTCTTGAATGAATACACAAATTAAATAATATGATGTAGGATGAATATTAATAAAATTACATTTAAATAACAATTTGATAAATTATCATTTATTGTGCGTCTATAAAATACAGATGGGTAGGTATATATTTCCTGGGGAGAACTATTCCAGGAAAGACGGTAAATATTTTGCGGCCTTATTACTGTCTTCGAAATTAAAATTGGTCTTCTATTAAAAAGGTTCCCCACCCCTGCTCTAAGACATTCAAACATCCGTAACCGATCAGCTGAAAACTATTTCAGTATCCGAGTTCCAGCACTGCTATGAGGATTGGAAGAACCGTCTCCAGCGTGTGTGGCTTCCCAAGGAAGTTATTTTGAGGGAAACAATACTGAATTCGAATAAAAAAAAATAATTAAATCTGTCCGGTATCTTAATTTACACACCTCGTATGTTGAAAACAAAGTCACATTTTGGTCAAAATTATATTTAAATGTCACTACACTTATTAAACACCCCTCGTTCATCAATGTACTATGTTTATTTTAATTATTCCTTTATTTTTACTACTAATATTTGTATAATTTCGTCGTGGTTGTATTTGTGAGCTTCTATGTTTGGGAATTATAATGTTCGTGTTTGTGTTTGTTAGGTGTTGAATATAATATGTAATTGTTGTAAGGCAGTGATGTGCAGACGTTGTCACCGCTGTATATTGCAGTCGAGTGCTTGTTCTGGCAATGGTCGCACTGTGTTTTGTAATTGTTCCAGTTGCCAACATGTAAACAACCACTGGATACGAGCCCAGGGACATATATACACCTCAATATCATCTAACCGTCGCGGTACTTTCTGCATTTCATATTTTCTTAGGGGGAAATAAGAGATTATTCAGAAATTGATGTGAAGTGTGAATTTTCACACATTTCAGGGTTTTGCAGGTATTTAGTAAGTGAATGATCATTATTTGGGATGCCAAAACAAATTTTATGACAAAATATTTTTTTATGAATTTTAATTCGAATGCCTATTACCATTATTTAAGTTTTTAAAGATGTGCAGTATTTTTTTTTTATATATCAAGGTTCATTAAGATTTTGAAAATTGCGCCTATGGCTTCGATTGGTTGTTTATAGTCATAGCTCCTCCCCTTTGATTTCGTGTACATTCAAATATATAATTAAATTATAATTTCAACAATTTCCACTGGTTATTAAATTTACGCTATTAAAAATTAAATGCAACAATTGCCAAAATATAATCAAAATTTTGAAAAAATAATTTAAACAATATAAAAATGCAAAAAAAAAATAAAAAATAATATTGTCTCCTCACGTAGGACTCGAACATGAGTTCGATTATGAATTCATGGACAGAACGCAAGTATCTTAGCCACTGCACCAAGAAACACGTTACTGTTTAGCGTATTATATAGCTATAAGTTGTCAACATAATTAGCAAAAAAACACAAAAAATGCTTTTTTTTCCAAAAACATAATCTGATCAAAAATTCCTGTTGAACTATTCCGGTTCACACCAATGTACATTACTTAGAATATTTTCAGATTTTTAGTTTAAACCATCTGGGCTACAGGGTGTGGGACAAATTTTTTTTTGCACAATATTGGCAAAAATCGCTTCAAAATAATTTATTTTGGAAAAATAAAAATTTGATCGTTAATCCACGTACCAAGGACTTTCATTTGATACCCTACTCAGAATTAAAAAAAAATATTTTTTTTTCGATGAGCACATATTTGTTTATATTTTTAGGGGGATATGTTTTTTAGATGTTTTAGTATTTTTCCTATGTGCGGGTCAAAGAGTTGTATAAGCATGCCAAATTTCAACTCTCTAGGTTTAGCCGTTTGGCTACAATTTTTACCGAACAGACAGACAGACATACAGACAGACAGACAGACAGACAGACGACAAAATGACGGTATAAGGGTTTTTTGGTCATACCTACAAAACCCTAAAAATGGAAGTCAATGACATTCAGTGAAGTTACTTAATGTTTATAATAAAAATAATATTTATTCAAAATACGTCCAGCCTAATCTATAGTTATACAGTGATTTTTTTTTAATGCAACATGTACTGTGTCATTACCATGGCTACAGTTTTTGACTGCAATATAAATCGTGTTCATTTTCATTTGCAACATAGACAATTAGTGTGTATACTTTTGCTCATTGCTGATTTAAAAATTAATCAACATGTATTCAGATGAAGAAAAAATAATGATGGTAACTTGGTATAACTCCCAAATGAGTTTAAGAGAAGTTTCTGCTGTATTTAGTGCAACTTATCCAGATCGGCCAATACCAAATCCCTCTACAATTTCAAGACTAGTTAATAAATTTCATCAAAAAACCATATTTACTAGCAAAATCAAAATATTTTATTGAAAATACAAATAAAAAAAAATAATAATAAATAATAATAAAAACTTATGACAAATGTTCAAACATTTCTCCGTTTACTTGCATACAAAATGTTAAGCGATCATAAAAATGATTCAAAATATTCAGCAATTGCTCTTGAGGTATATTGTTGGATGCTTGAACAATTTTGTCTTGCAGTTCAGCAACATCCCTAAGTTCTCCATTATATACTTTGGCCTTATATCCCCAATAAAAAAAAATCATTGGGTGCCAAATCCGGAGATCTCGCTGGCCAATTCATCGGCCCTCCTCTTCCAATCCAGCTATTTGGGAAAGTTCTATGTAAATATTCTTTAACTATTCTAGAATAATGAACTTGTGCGCCATTATGTTGAAACCATACTTAATTAATATTCAGGTTTCGCAACGCAGGTAATATTTGGTTTTGCAAAAGGGCTAGATATTTGGCGACATTAAGGTTACAGTCAATAAAAAAAGGCCCTATAATATTGGTTCCTATTATCCCTGCCCAAACATTTAATTTTTGCGGCCTTTGAGTTCGGGAAGAATGAGACAAATGTAAATTTTCGCGACTCCAGTACCAAAAATTTTGTCTGTGCATTTCACCATTTAGAGTCAACGTTGCTTCGTAGGTAAATAAAATTCTTTGAAGCATTGATGGGTCGGAATTAATTTTTTCAAACATTTCAAAACAAAAATCCATATGTACTGCTGCGTCCCTTTCTAATAATTCTTGTTGATTTTGAAATTTGTATGATCGAAACTTTTCTTTTTTTAAGAAGTTAAAAACAGATCCAATACTGCCACCAACGGTTTGTGCAACTGATCTTAAAGTATTTTGATTGTTTTCTTCTACTTGTAATAATATTTCCAACTGCTTCTCTTCTGTAAGCACGTGGGTTGTTTTTTTTGTTGATGAAATTTATTAACTAGTCTTGAAATTGCAGACGGATTTGGTATTGGCCGATCTGAATAAGTTGCACTAAACACAGCAGAAACTTCTCTTAAATTCATTTGGGAGTTATACCAAGTTACCATCATTATTTTTTCTTCATCTGAATACATGTTGATTAATTTTTAAATCAGCAATGAGCAAAAGTATACACACTAATTGTCTATGTTGCAAATGAAAATGAACACGATTTATATTGCTGTCAAAAACTGTATCCATGGTAATGACATAGTTGCATTAAAAAATAAATTCACTGTATATAAATTACTTTGTTTGTGTATACGTAAAGTCTGTTTCTTTGGTTTAGGCGGAACTAGATTTTCAATTCTAGCTACTTTTACATATTAAGTGAGGCTTTTGATAATTTGGTTTAGGGAAAGCCAACTTCAAACAATAAAAGAAGAGCTAATGACAACTTACAAAAATGAAAATTCCAATTAGTTCCGCCTAAACGTTTGGAATAGCCTATACGAATGCATGTTCCATCAAAACTAAATAATGAGTGCACCGATTCAAAAAATAAATATACCAGCATGTTTATGGTATCGTTTATGGTAAAATATGCTTATTTCTATGACACTCCCAAAATTGTGCAAAAAAATGTTTGTCCCACACCCTGTATCCCAGATGGTCTAAACTTAAAATCTGAAAAAAAATCTAAAGTAATGTACATTGGCGTGAACCGGAATAGAACAACAGGAATTTTTGATCAGATTATGTTTTCGGAAAATAACGCATTTTTTGTGTTTTTTGGTTGACGATTTACAAAAGTTATAGTTATGTAACACACTAGATTGGAATACGTATCATGGTCTAATTATTAGCATGCTCGCTAGTTACTCAGAATTCTAGGGTTTGCTCCCAGGCAGAAGACACAATTTTATTTTGTGTTTTTTTTTGTTTCATTTTTATTTTCTTTGAATTATTTTGTCGAAATTCTAGTTGTATTTTGGTAAATGTTGTATTTAATTTTTAAGAGCGTAAATTTAATAACCAGTTGGAATTAAAATTAACGAAAAATATTTTAACATAAAATTAGTTTTTAAAGCCCTTAGATTAACAGACGATAAATTATTTTTAAAATATCGTTCATTTTGCCGTGATTACTACAAAGCAAAATTTGTCCTACACACTCAGCATGCCGTTTTTAATTATTATATACCTGCGAAACCCTGAGATATGTGAAAATTCACACTTCACATCAATTTTTTATTCGAGAGAACGTCCTCTGGAACTAAAAAATTCGGGGAGTATATTCCTTACATGACGTAAACGTCCACCAGGAACAGATTTTTCAAAAGGAGTTTTTGAAAAATGGGTAAAATGTGTTTTCACGGATTCCTTAATAACTATTAGGCCCATATCGACTTGGTATTTGCTTTCAAAGCTACCCTTACAAATATTTTAGAACATAATTCACGATTTTGCTCTAATCATCCCCTAAAGAGGTGTATTTACATTCGGAGTGAATTATAGTATCTTTTGTATCTTTTGTTTTTGTTGAGTTATTACATTCATTTTTGGCATATCGTTTGACCCCCGTTGCCCCAAATAAGTTTTATTTGAACAATATTATTATAACTCTTTTTATTAAGGATATAATCAAGGTGAACGCAAGTGTTTTTATATATCAACCTTTTAAGTTATTGGTTAAAACCAATAATCTAAACACGGTTTAACATTTTTTATCATGAAAACAACTAAATTTTACATTACCTTATAAAAAGTATTTCCACAATCCAAAACAGCCACAAATTTCCCAAGTTTTCCTTCAATTTCCACAGTATTTTTTATGACACGTCTTAATATAAACTACAGTTAAAACGTCATTTCTTTTTTATGATATGATTTTATCGTAAAAAATTTTTTGAAGATTCTGAGAAAGTTTTGATAAGATAATTTTCAGTTATACTCAAAGAAAAACCATTTACAGTTTATTTATATATAGAATTTTCTTAATTAAGAGATTTGTTAAATATCTAGGATAAAATTTTGATTATATAATAAAAATTTTAATAAAAAAACATTTGAAGTTGTCACTGTACACAAATTGCACCAAAATTTCACTATTTAGATTTATATAAACGATATTAGATTTTAAAAATATTTAGAATTTTGATTATTTGTATAAATCTTTTTATTATTTCAAATTAGCTTTTGATTTCATTTAGAAACAACACAATTTTTATTTGGAATATAATAATAATATTTTGATTTAATTTTATTGTTGACTTTATTGATTATAAAAACTAGAAACAACACATTTTTATTTTCTAAATTTATATTTGATTAACAATTTATTAATTTTCTTTTTGTTCTTTTATCCTTAACTTTATTTTAATACACTTTTTTTTTAAATTCACTGTTTTTTTCACGTCACTAAACTAAACACAAATTCTTGTCCAAAAGACTTATTTCAAATTTGAAACATCTCGCGTGTAATGCGTATTTTGACCGTCGGGACGGAGGTGAAACCGACGCAGCGTCGTTTCATCTGACACTGGCGTTTATGTGAGGCGGCACCCAGAAGGATAATAGAAATAAGGATAAGCGCATGCGCTAAACTCTTATATAGATATACAAGAAAGGACAAGGATCTAAGTGATATTACAGGACATGTATGGACATTGATAATGGATTGAGTTTGAGGATTTTAATTTTTGATTTATGGATTATTATCTTTAAAGAGGAATAATAGTCAAATAGAATTATATTCAATTATTTTACTGAATCATAAAAAAATTAGCAATTGAACATTTTATCAGTTTTGTTATAGATACATTTTAAAAAAAAATCTAATTACAGATTGTATACAGCTAGATACTTTTGAAAAAAACAGTGAAAAATGTAAATATAATCTGTCTCATTTTATAATACGAAACTATGGTCTATTTCAAAGTAGAGAAATTTGTGTAAGAAGATATGAGCTATTCGTCCTTGCTTCGGATTGGTTTAGATCGTCATCCCTATTACACTGTTAAAAGATTGTTTTTAGTCCAAGTTAGTATATATTATTTATATTATTTAATTTTTGTTCATATATTTTGTTATCATTTACCTATTTAGACTTTTATTTATATTCTTGTCGTAAATTTTATGAAGAAAATTCTCCATGTAATTTGTTTTTACGCAGTTATATATTTTTTAGGTAATCTGACATATAAATATTTTTTGACACTTGACAATTAACAGATCAAGAGAGAGGACTAATGTGAGGCCAAAAGACAGCCCAGTTGATTGTGCCCAAAGAAGAAGTTATTGATATAATTACCAGCTTATTATTTGCCATTGGCTTAATATTTTACCGTTCAGTTTTTTTTTTTTTTTGAATGTTACACCTCTCGCCTGTTTAAAGATCATTGTGTGCTCTAAAAATTAAAAAACTTTTTTTTAAATTAATTTTGTTGTAAATGGAACGGTCGGAAATTATTATGAAGCACGAGTTCTTGCGTGGAACTACGGCATCGCATACCACGTGAAACATTAATTTGCATTTGGCTCTAGTGTTACTACCCAGCAGACAATATCAAATTGGGTCGCCAAATTTCGTACAGGTAACGTAAAAACCAAACAAAAAAAACCGTCGTTTTCTTGCGCATCAATTCTAGTGTTTCTAACCAGCCACCAACAAAACGCACCCAATATGGGTGCATACTTTGATGAATAAAATAATTTCTTATATTTGTAAGTTATCAACCAACTTTGCCTTTTTTTCTACAAATTTCACCCTTGACGACCTAATATATAACAAAAATTGTTTGTCTGTCTGTCTGTCTGTTTTTCTGTCTATTTGTATGTCTATCTGTCTGTGTGTCTGTTTATCTATCTGTCTGAGATTCACACAAAATCGGCAGGATATAATTTCCCCCTTCGAGGATTAGTCAGTACAAGTTGAGACGTGTTTGTGGACAGTTTGTCAAGAAGTGAATTTGAATAGTTATTGTTTTGTGAGCATTATACAGTTTTATTGTAATTTGTGTTTGTTTTCCAGTATGGAGCAACACTAGTAAAGCCAATATTCAGTCACTTCAGATTATCCAAAATAAATGCCTAAGAATCATAGGTAGATACCCTAGATGGACACCTTTAAAGACAATGCACGAAGAACTGAATATTGCCTCCATTAGTGAATATATTCAGAAAGCGACTAAAAATTTTTTTGATAATTGTACAATACATGAAAATAGTTTAATATCTGAATTAGGGAATTACACAAAAAGTAGCCTGAAGTATAAAAAGTACAAACACAAACGTGTTAAGCATATTTTGTTGTAACATCAAATATATGTAACAAAGTGCTGGGTTTTGCCCTTTTTCCCGGCGTAACTAATTGTGTGTGGCAACATAGTATTAAACACTATTGTTAAAAAATAATAAAATATTTATACTTGAATACATAGAAATACAATTAGGCATATGTAATGGGTGTTTTTTTTAGAGGTATAGAACTTTAAATTGCAATAAAACAACGATGGATTATTCGATTGACATGAATTTTTTTTTATTCGAAAGATAATCTTGTGGCATTACATTTTAAATATGATTTCTGGCATATGACCGCCACGGCTGGCTCGGATGTAGTCCAATCTGGACGTCCAATTTTCGATGACTTTTTCCAACATTTGTGGCCGTATATCGGCAATAACACGGCGAATGTTGTCTTCCAAATGGTCAAGCGTTTGTGGCTTATCCGCATAGACCAATGACTTTACATAGCCCCACAGAAATTAGTCCAGCGGTGTTAAATCACAAGATCTTGGAGAACAATTCACAGGTCCAAAACGTGAAATTAGGCGGTCACCAAACGTGTCTTTCAATAAATCGATTGTGGCACGAGCTGTGTGACATGTTGCGCCGTCTTGTTGGTATGATTTAATGTAATGCCACAAGATTATCTTTCGAATAAAAAAAAATTCATGTCAATCGAATAATCCATCGTTGTTTTATTGCAATTTAAAGTTCTATACCTCTAAAAAAAACACCCGTTATAACCACTATGTAATTTTATTTTTTTTAAATTTGTACTTTAATTGCCTGGCAATAAAATATTTTATATATGTGTTTGTTTTTTTGGACTGTTTCTTGTTAAATTGTTTAAATTCTTAGTTTAGTTTAATCATAAATTTTTTCATGTAATAAAATTTTCAATTATTAATAAATCTGTTACAATATGAGAAAAGAAACTATTCTTCTCTTTATACTGCACTTTTTAATAAAATATATGTTTGGGGAGCTGTGGGGAGAGCTACCGATAAACGAAGTATCTCACTTATTATTTACTTAACATCATAAACATATACACAAGAGTTTTAAAAACAAATCTTTTATTTTTATATGCAATTTTTCATTTGGAACAATATCTGAAGACTCACCAGCCATTTTAATTATTTCTTTTAAATGAACATCTGTTAATAAAAAAACATTTTGATTCTTCAACCAGCATTTCTTGAAACTGTATTTTATTTTACTTTTTAGGGTTTTGTAGGTATGACCAAAAAACCCTTATACCGTCATTTTGTCGTCTGTCTGTCTGTCTGTCTGTCTGTCTGTCTGTCTGTCTGTCTGTCTGTCTGTCTGTTCGGTAAAAATTGTAGCCGAACGGCTAAACCTAGGGAGTTGAAATTTGGCATGCTTATACAACTCGTTGACCCGCACATAGGAAAAATACCAAAACATCTAAAAAACATATCCCCCTAAAAATATAAACAAATATGTGCTCATCGAAAAAAAAAATATTTTTTTTTAATTCTGAGTAGGGTATCAAATGAAAGCCCTTGGTACGTGGATTAACGATCAAATTTTTATTTTTCCAAAATAAATTATTTTGAAGCGATTTTTGCCAATATTGTGCAAAAAAAATTTTGTCCCACACCCTGTAGCCCTGATGGTTTAAACTAAAAATCTGAAAAAATTCTAAGTAATGTACATTGGTGTGAACCGGAATAGTTCAACAGGAATTTTTGATCAGATTATGTTTTTGGAAAAAAAAGCATTTTTTCTGTTTTTTTGCTAATAATGTTGACAACTTATAGTTATATAATACGCTAAACAGTAACGTGTTTCTTGGTGCTGTGGCTAAGATACTTGCGTTCTGTCCAAGAACTCGTAATCGGACTCATGTTCGATGTATTTTTATATTGTTTAAATTATTTTTTCAAAATTTTAATTATATTTTGGCAATTGTTGCATTTAATTTTTAATAGCGTAAATTTAATAACCAGTGGAAATTGTTGAAATTATAATTTAATTATATATTTGAATGTACACGAAAGCAAAGGGGAGGAGCTATGACTAAAAACAACCAATGGAAGCCATAGGCGCAATTTTCAAAATCTTAATGAACCTTGATATATAAAAAAAAAATACTGCACATCTTTAAAAACTTAAATAATGGTAATAGGCATTCGAATTAAAATTCATAAAAAAATATTTTGTCACAAAATTTGTTTTGGCACCCCAAATAATCATCATTCACTTACTAGATACCTGCAAAACCCTGAAATGTGTGAAAATTCACACTTCACATCAATTTTTTATTTTGCTATCGACAAGTGGAACACATTTCTGTGACCGTTTCAAACTTTTCTTGTGTCCGGTACTTATAAATTTAAATATTTTTTATTGACAAAAAGTGAAGTAAGTTCACTAGAGTTGAGAGACACTTATCGCGTTGAAAGTTTTCTTTAAGGTTATAAAATTTAAGTTAAATTGTTCTTGTAAGATAACTGGAACAGGCGAGAGAACTTTGTATATTGCAGTGTTAGTAAGAAAGAAATCTGCATACTATAAATATAAGAAATCTCCATAGATTCAGTACGAACATCCGTTTTAAATGTCAAGAAGGTCTTATGTTATGAACTTGCTTAACCACACAAGTCAGGACGATGAACTCTATCTACTTCATTTATCTTCTACAAAATAGATTTTTCAAATTACATTTTTAGTTTCAATTAATGGAAATTCGAAACAAGATAATGTATGCGAAAAGTTTCATGAACTCGATGCATAGAAGTTGCATCCGTTTTTTTAAATTTGTACCATGGGAAACTAGGTTAGCATAGCTAGGCTGATTCTAGAAATTTATGATCTGAATTCGATACTAGCTTTTAAAAATTGATGTGTCGTGTAAATTTTTATACATGTTTACATTTCGTAGGTACTTAACCCATTAATGGCCAAGGTATTAAGAAAAAATATTTTTCACAAAACTTGTAATGCAAATTAATTAAAATACAAGGTATCTCAAAAGAAATTTTATATTTATTTAGCTTACTGCGTGAACGCAACGTATCCGAGGGGCGCGGGGGTTATGGCAATCGGTAGCCTGGCTCTTGGGAATTTAGTCGCTATGGAGCGTTTCTTGGGAGCAGACCGCGCGTTATGCGTGCGTGAGTTTTACAAAAACGGTGATTCGGCGACTGAAGCGCGTAGAAAATTCTGCAGTGTTCGAGGTTTTCGCCACTTAAATGATGCGCCAAGCATTCCTCTCATTCGACATTGGGTTAAAAAGTTTGAAGAGACTGGTACAACGCTGGATAAATCAAAATCCGGGCGACCTAGGTCATCAAGAACGGTAGAAAACGTGGAGAATGTTAATCAGTCTGTTCGTGACGACCCGAACCTTTCAATTCGGAAGCGCGCAAGTGCTTTAAATGTGCATAGATCATCATTACATCGCATTATGCACAAAGACCTAAAGCTGCACCCCTACAAAATTCAATTGGTGCAAGAATTAAAGCCCCAAGATGCCAGTCAGAGGCTTAATTTCGTAAATCAGGTGATTGAGCGATTTTCAACGTTTACCAACATTTTGTTTTCGGATGAAGCTTATTTTCATCTTAATGGCCACGTAAATAAGCAGAACTGCCGCTACTGGAGTGCAACGAATCCGAAACGCAAACATCAGAAACCCCTACATTCGCCTAAAGTGACCGTATGGGCTGCGATGTCGGCGCGAGGAATTATCGGCCCTTACTTTTTTGAAGACGAAAGGGGGCGTGCAGTTACAGTAAATTCAGAGCGTTTTTGGAGATCTTAGACAACTTCTTGGTACCTGAACTGCAAAACTTTCCTGGCTATAACCAAAGAACATGGTTCCAGCAGGACGGAGCAACTTCACACACGTCCAATATGTCTCTGCCACGTGTTCGTGAAATTTTCTCAGGCAAATTGATCTCCCGGAGAGGTAACATAAATTGGCCTCCACGCAATCCCGATTTAACCCCTATGAACTTTTTCCTATGGGGTTATCTTAAATCTAAAGTTTACGCCAATAAACCGACTTCACTGGCGCATTTGAAAGAAAATATCCGTCACGAAATGGCAGCCATCCCTGAGTCCACCTGCCGAGACGTCATAAGTAATTTTACTGTTCGATTAAATGAGTGCCGAGAACGCGAGGGTCTACATTTAGACGATATTATTTTTAAGAAATAAATCCCCAAAAAGTGTATTTTAATAATTAATAAACATTTTTTCTATATACGGCTTACTTTTTTTTTAATCGATCCACTAAATATAAAATTTCTTTTGAGACACCTTGTACATTAACTTAGACAATTATTGCATTTTGAAAAATATATATGCTTAACTCTACAGGAATATAAGGATGCGTATACGCACCCTTGGCTAATAACAATATCAAATATAAGTAAACATGTAATAAGCAAATTATTTTATTTATGAATGAAATATGAACTTATTTGGAATGAAACATTCCAAAACACTCTAGGCACAGATGTACTTTACATTTTACACATAAATAAATGGAGTTGCTCTTACACAAACTGCTTTTTTTTATCCATTTGTTTCATGCCTCTTATCAGATGACCAATATTATAAAATCTGATGACATCTGATAAACTGTTTTTTGAAGGACGCCCATAGTTTGAATTTGTTGCTTCTCTATCAGTATCTGCATTACTCTGATACTTCATAAGAGCAACTGCTAGTCGTGACCAATTAAGAAATTTTACTATCATTTGACCACTGTACAACTAATTTTTATTTTCACTATACTTATTCTGTAAATACATATACTGAACTATGAAAGAACACACAGTAGAAATGAACAATAGGTTAGATGGCTAAGACAAGATGAGACTTGTCGATGATGAATCACGCCTGTACATTTTATTTGGCCAAAGGTGCGTATACGCACCCCATAAATTTGAATGATGTACACAGCAACATGATAGATAAAATTTATATTTTTTCAAAATAGGATAATTCATAACAATGTTCTGATACGGTTTGACTATATATATATATTTTTTATGTAACCAACAAGTGTATAGAAAATGCCTGCTTTTATAAATCAGTAAAATCTTCAAAAATTGACCAATTTCAAAATATTTAAAAAAATATACTCTTTAAATAAACTGCGAAATAAAATATTCACGAAGCTATTGTATCCTAGTAATGCTGGTAAAATAATTATGCAATAAAAATAAAACAATTGTTTTCCTTTAAAAAATAATTTTTAAAAGGTTGCGTATACGAACCTTTGGCCATTAATGGGTTAATAAGTGTAAAAGCATAGAGATAGAAGCGAGACTCATCATGGCACCTCGTTTCCTAAGCGTTTTGGATGAGCTATAACAACGCTTTATACAACTTGACCTACGTGTTTTCTATATGAGTCATACGACGTGTGTAAATTAAGTAACCTGACTGGCAACACAGCGTTTCATCTGGTAACATTTGGGACACAGGACTTGGAGGGGCGGCAGGTAT
The DNA here is from genome assembly GCA_963971575.1 of Liopterus haemorrhoidalis. Taxonomy (NCBI): domain Eukaryota; kingdom Metazoa; phylum Arthropoda; class Insecta; order Coleoptera; family Dytiscidae; genus Liopterus; species Liopterus haemorrhoidalis. Next base: position 5,636,979 of record OZ020613.1, read on the forward strand.
GTGATAGGCTTTCAGTACGAGTTGGAACTTGCTAGAGCAATTTTGTTGTTCGTAGCGATTTTTTTCGTAAAACAGTTTTTTTAGTGCGTTCAAAAAATGAATGAATTCATCTCGAGCAACGGTGTGCTATCAGGTTTTGCTTCAGACTTGGGCACAGTGCAACAGAAACTTTTGCAAAACTTCAGCAGGCCTACGGAGACAGTGTTTTGTTAAGGACCCAGGTTTTTTGGTTGTTTAAAGCATTTTCAGAAAGAAGAGAGTTGATTGAAGATGAATCACGCAGCGGAAGGCCTTCATCTTCAAGAACCGATGAAAATGTCGACAGGATCCGGGATCTTGCGCATTCAGATTGTCGGTTGACAGTCAGAATGTTCGGGGAAGAGTTGAATTTGACTCACACTACCGTTCATCAGATTTTGACCAATGAATTGGGGATGAGAAAAATCCTTGTCACACAGCAATTTCAATAAACGAGTTTTTGTCCAGTAAAAACATTCCTGTGGTTCCTCAGCCTCCTTAATCGCCTGACCTGCGTCCTTGCGACTTTTTCCTCTTCCCAAGATTGAAAAATCACCTCAAGGAACGTCATTTTGGGACACTAGAAAACATTCAAACGTCCGTAACCGAACAGCTAAAAGCTATTCCAGTATCCGTGTTCCAGCACTGCTATGAGGATTGGAAGAACCGTCTCCAGTCCTGTGTGGCTTCCCAAAGAAGTTATTTTGAGGGAGACAATACTGAATTGTAATTCTATTCGAATAAAAATATTTTAAAAAGTCAGTCTCGTTACTTAATTTACACACTTCGTATGTGCTACATTCTTCGCATCTGCGTAGAAGGACGACATAATCTTGGCTTGCCTCAGGTGGCAATCTTTGGCACACCAGCTCTGCTCTCTATTTCCCGTTTTTCATATTTTTCCGTCACAATTATTCTAATATTTTTTTGAGGAAGCTAAAAATATATAATTTGTTTTGTTTTTAGGTATTCTTTGTAGAGAAGACAAAGTAAAATATGAGATGGTATTTAATTTTTCTAGACGTCTCTATTCATTTGTTCTGTAGTCTGAGGCGAATCTAGGTCATGCTACTTATTAAAGTGGAGTAATTATCATTATAAGCTATTCTTCCTCATAGTGCAGTTACATTTGACGTAATTTTATCTTTGAATGGTATCATTGCATGTTTCTAAGTAGTTATGACACAACTTCATTTCACCCCCGCGCACTTATTAAACGATATTGTTCTTTAACTCTTTCTACTTAATAAATTAATATTTTATTATATTTAAGTATTTCTAAACAAGATTTTTAGTAAATTATAACATTAGTATTTTTTTTTGGGTATTTATGTCTGTGCCAGAGGCGCACACAGATTTTTGGCTTGGGAGGGGTCCAATTATACATAATTTTTATAAACACAGGGCAAAATTTCAATTTTAAGTGAACAGCAAAAAAAAGGTCCTCCCTTCTAAATTTTAAGTGAAGAGCAAAAAAAAAGGTCCTCACTACTCACAGTACGAGGGGGGGCCGGACCCCTTAGACCCCCCGTTGTGTGCGCCCGAGGGATACCTTTTAGGTTTTTACAAAAACTAAGTAAGAAAAAAATGTTTTTGGAACACACTAGAAAAATTCTCGAAAAATTTTTTCCACTCTGAAGTTGGTATCTCAAAAACATGGTTTTCGAAGGCTTCAACCGCTTCTTGAGGTGATGAAAATCGCAGTCCACGCATTTTTTATTCGACATTGAGTCGATTAAAAAAAAAGTCGTTAGGGGATAAATCAGGTGAATACGGGCAATGAGACTTTAATTCGATGTTTTTCTCCTTCAAATAATCAATTGTTTGGCGTTGTGTGTGGGAGCTTGTGTCATGGTGAAGAATGATGCGACGTTTTTGGTTGTTTTTCCTGATTTTATCGATGGCTTCTGACAAACAAATTGTTGTATACCACTTTCTGTAGTCAAAATTGGTTTTAGAATTGGTAAATTCTATAGTGGTCGTGGAGAAAATATATTCTACTAGAATTCCACAATCTGTTAGCTTCTTGCGCTTATTAAATACCTACAAATCCCTGAAATGTTTGAAAATTCACACTTCACATTTAACTGTTAAAAAATTGATGTGAAGTGTGAATTTTCACACATTTCAGGGTTTCGCAGTTATTTAGTACGTGAATAATGATTATTTGGTATCCCAAATTTTTAAACAAATTTTATGCTATAAAATATTTTTTTTGTTTGTTAATTTTAATTCAGATGCCTAATACCATTATGTAGGCTTCTAAATATGTACAGTATATATATTTTTTTATATAGTTGCTTCAATAAGATTTTGCAAATTGCGCCTATGGCTTCCATTGGTTGTTTTAGTCGTAAGCTCCGCCCTTCTGATTTCGTGTATTCAATTTAAGCAATTTCACTGGTTATTAAATTTACGCTTTTAAAAATTAAATGCAATATTTGCCCAAATATAACTAGAACTTTGAAAAAAAAATTTAAACTAAATAAAAATGCAAAAAAAAACAGAAAAAATGAAATTGCCTCGAGAACGGATCGAACTCGAGTTCGCAAATTACAACGCCAGTACCCTACGCATTACACCATTAAAGCGCTCTGTTTACTATACAACATAATATCATTAAATATTTTACATGGTCAAGAAAACATAATCTGATCAAAAATTCCTGTTATACGATTCCGGTTCACACAAATGTACATTACTTAGAATTTTTTTCAGATTTTGTTTTAAACCATCTGGGCTACAGGTGTGGGACAAAATTTTTTTTGCACAATTTTGGCAAAAATCGCGTATAAATTATTTATTTTGTAAAAATAAAATTTTGGTCGTTAATCCACGTACTAAGGGCTTTCATTTGATACCCTACTCAGAATTTAAAAAAAAAAAATTTTTTCCATGAGCACATGTTTCTTTATATTTTTAGGGGGATATGTTTTTTAGATGTTTTGGTTTCTATGTGTGGGTCAACGAGTTGTATAAGCATGCCAAATTTCAACTCTCTAGGTTTAGCCGTTTGGCTACAATTTTTACCGAACAGACAGACAGACAGACAGACAGACAGACAGACAGACAGACAGACAGACAGACAGACAGACAGACAGACAGACAGACAGGCATGCAGACAGACAGACAGACAGACAGACAGACAGACAGACAGACAGACAGACAGGCAGGCAGGCAGACAGACAGACAGACAGACAGACAGACAGGCAGGCAGGCAGGCAGACAGACAGACAGACAGACAGACAGACAGACAGACAGACAGACGACAAAATGACGGTATAAGGGTTTTTTGATCATTCCTACAAAACCCTAAAAATCGGATTTTAAAGGTCTCTTTTGATAACTTAATTACATTAAAAAAAATATATGTTTCTTCAAGCGGATTATAATGCTAACATTACATTGTTCAATACATTCGGTAGAAATGATACATTTTTTTACTAGTAACAAAATGTGAACATTTTTATACTAGTAAATAGTTCTTATAGTTATCAACAGATGGCACTGATGGCAGCAGTCGCCATAAACAAAACATCTGTCAATTTAATATGTTTGTAGCGTGGTTTGTAGTGAATTCTAGAAGTTAGTTACGTTATTAGTGAGTTACTTTATTATTATTCGGTGATCATTCTGTGATTAGACAGACAGACAGACAGACGACAAAATGACGGTATAAGGGTTTTTTGGTCATACCTACAAAACACTAAAAATTAAGATAAAGAATTATTATTTTATTTTGAATAAAACGATTTTGAAGATTTCAAAAATTTCAACTGCAGGTCTTTATTGCATTTCGTTTTTGAGAAATGTCTATGCGAATATGAAAATTCCTATAAAACACAAATTCAAATAATGTAATAATGCCATTAAAAAAATTGTCTTGATCTCCAAACGCAATAAACGATTAAAGCTCTAATTTTTTATAGACTAAATAAACTACAAATAATCCAAAAATTTCAAGCGCAGGTCGCTATCTTTAACCGACAGACAGACAACAAAATGACGGTATAAGGGTTTTTTCGTCATACCTACAAAACCCTAAAAATCAGTTAATCGACGCTGGTAACGAAGCTAATATTTGTACGTGTCCACTAATCAGCTTCAACAATCACTGAAAACCAGCGCTTATATGCGCCTGATTATAAGCGCTTGGATACAATCTTTCTACGTTATGAAACATTAAAAAACTTTACAGACAATAGAGAATAACAATTGTTATCATTTTATATCATCTCTATCTAGAAATTTAACGTTAAATAATTGCAGTAAATGAGTTATGAGCATTATGCAGTAAAGCTTCGCATCTGTGGTAACATAATGTGTCTGTGTCCTCGCAAAATGCACTAAGAACACAAACTGTGATCCACATGCTACTAAGTTTTTGTTCCGGCTACATATAAAGCTTTTACGTTGCGAAGTATACGGGAGAGCCTGCTTAATCCCGTATGGTGGCAAGGATACTAAACTCTCAAACACATATTCCTGACAATACAGTGTTGGAGACACGGGGACAATCAATAGGAAGGATATTTTTAAAATAGTAAAGATTTTTACCCCTGCGTACAACGCAACCCGCATATGCTTGATGTAGAGTTGGTCAACTAAACACTTCAACTTTTATCTTTTCATTTGAGATTCAACTACAAAATATTTTCGGGACAAACCGTATTAAATATTCCATAGAAGGTTCTAGTCCAGTGTTCTTCAACCTTTTTGCCCCCACGGACCGGTGAAAATAGGATAAATATTTCGTGGACCGACTGAAAGTTAAGACACAAATAAAAACCAATATAAATAGCAGTCAGAATGAACAACGTCCTACGGCGTTCGAACGCCGTTGATACTGAATGTTCGTCAACTTCCAACTTTTAACGCCATTGAACGTTGACGTAGAACACCTAACCTCAGTTTTTACTGAATGGTAAAGTGTTTGTATGTATAAATAACTTGCATACAACATAAATAACATCACACACAAGTCTTCATCATCCATTATAATTTTAATAAAAGAAAGCGCACGTATAAACACAGATATTGGTTGTCACGTGACACTTTGACGACGTTAAAAATTATTGCATTGTGTGCAGGCGAAAATTCAACGCCGTTCTCATCGGCGCTAACGCAACGCCGTCGCAAATGACGGCGCGCTGACGGCGTAGCGCGCTGTGCATTCTGTACCAGGCTTTACTAAGCTAAATGTTACGTCTGCCTAATTATATTCTTTGAGATCTTCACTCTTACTTAAAACTTCCTTTATACATTTTTCTACCGTAATTCCTAGTTTCAACTCTTTAAGAATGAACTCATCGCAGAAACATTTGGGTTGTTCTCTAAAAAAAATATTTATAGATATCTACTGTGATTTTATGCAGTATAAGAAGCCGGGGGCGAAGCTCCCAGCTTCATTTAGGTGCGTCAGTCGACTTGGCCAACCCAGCTTCAGTTTTTGAAATATGTTAGACACTTTATTTCACTTTTTTATTTACTCTTCTTGCTGAGATAAAGTTAGGTTCGCCAAATCCTACTCTCTTTTTTTAGGGTTTTGTAGGTATGACCAAAAAACCCTTATACCGTCATTTTGTCGTCTGTCTGTCTGTCTGTCTGTCTGTCTGTTCGGTAAAAATTGTAGCCAAACGGCTAAACCTAGAGAGTTTGGCATGTTTATACAACTCTTTGACCCGCATATAGGAAAAATACTAAAAAATCTATAAAACATACCCCCCTAAAAATATAAACAAATATGTCCTCATCGAAAAAAAATAATATTTTTTTAAAATTCTGAGTAGGGTATCAAATGAAAGCCCTTAGTACGTGGATTAATGATCAAATTTTTATTTTTGCAAAATAAATTATTTTGATGCGATTTTTGCCAAAATTGTGCAAAAAAAATTTTGTCCCACACCCTGTAGCCCAGATGGTTTAAACTAAAAATCTAAAAAAAATCTAAGTAATATATATTAGTGTGAACCGAAATAGTACAACGGGAATTTTTGATTAGATTATGTTTTCGGAAAATAACGCATTTTTTGTGGTTTTTGGTTCACAAAGTACAAAAGTTATACCAATGTAAGACACCCACATGCAAGGCATACGATAGCGTAGTGGTTAGAGCAATGGTGTCCTAAGCTAAAACTTGCTAGAAACGAAGGGTTTCGAGTACGGAGTAAATTTTATTTTTGCTGTTTTTTTTTTTGGCATTTTTATTATGTTGAAATTATTTTGTCAAAATTATAGTTATATTTTGACAAATGTTGCATTTAATTTTTAAGAGCGTAAATTTAATAACCAGTCTTATTATATGATTAACAGACGATAAATTATTTTAAAAATATCGTTCATTTTGCCGTGATTACTACAAAGTAAAATTTGTCCTACACTCTGAGCATACCGCCTTCACTTATTATTCGCGACTGAAACTAACGTTGGCGGCGCTGCATACAACAGCTAATGGCGCACGAGAAGCGTATATGTCAGAAGTTTTTTCTTAATATTTATCTGTTCAAACAATATTTCGGCAAAAATGCACTGTATTTAAGTCACTATATTTTAAAATACTTCTTAATTCACATAAACTGCAGCACAACACGCTACAAATATTATCCAAATATACGCTTCTGTTTAATTTAGCTAGTCACCACCAGACGTCTCACTGTTATTTGCAGTCGCGAATATACCTACGAAACCCTGAAATGTGTGAATATTCACACTTCACATCAATTTTTATTCTAGTGTACTTCCTATTCTCCTTTTAATATTCATCTGCTGAATATTAGTTCTTTTATGTTGTATTCTTTTCACTCTCATAATTTTGTTCACTTTCTTTGTCTTGATATTCTCGCTAATCTTCTTCAGAAATCTCTGTTGTTCTTAAGTTGCTTGTGGCATTCCATCATTTTAAGTTTTAATAATTGAATGGAGGTTTGATAATATATTTTGTTGGTTGTGTACGTCTATGAGATAGTCGAAAAGTTTCATAGACGCTATAGGAAGACTTAAACTGAAATTGTGGTTGAGCCAATCACAGCTCAGAGTGTAGACGTGCATTGCTTTTGTTTATTGAGATTTTTGTCGTTTGAAAACGTCTTTCATAGACAGATGACGCTAGCTAGTTTTAAACTACTTTGTTACATTTCACACTTTCAACATCTTAAGATCTTTTCACATCACGTCTTAAAATCTCATGCGGTATTGTCACCCTGAGATATTTATTACCTTATTTATATTTTCAAAAGAAATCACTTAGTACCAAGCATAAATATTCTATATGAAGTCAATCGCAAAATGTCAATAAACAGACTGTGACAGTGTACAAAATGTAGTTCAGTCGGATAGCTTAAAATAATATTAGGTCGTTAAGGATGAAATTTCTAGAAAAAAATTTATGTGAAGTGTGAATTTTCACACATTTCAGGGTTTTGCAGGTATTTAGTAAGTGAATGATGATAATTTTGGATGAGAAAACAAATTTTATATTAAAATATTTTTTTTGCTAATTTTTATTCGAACGCCTAATACCATTATTTAGGTTTCTAAATATGTGCAGTATTTTTTTTATATAGCAAGGTCCATTAAGAATTTTATAAATTGCGCCTATGGCTTCCATTGGTTGTTATAAGTTCCGCCCCTCTGATTTCGTGAACATTGAAACAGAATTAAATTATAATTTAAACAATTTCCACTGGTTAATAATAATTTCCACTAAATAACAATTTCCACTTTTAAAAATTAAATGCAACATTTGCCAAAATATAACTAGAATTTTGAAAAAATAATTTAAACAATATAAAAATAAAAAAAACAAAAAATAATATTGTCTCTTCTCACAGGGTTCGATCCCTTTCAGATCGAGTTACTTGGGTGAAAAACCAGCGTCAAAAACCACTACACCAGCATACACGTTCCATTGCAGCGTGTTACAAAGCTATAACTTGTGTACATTATTAGCCAAAAATCACAAAAAATGCTTTTTTTTCCAAAAACAAAATCTGAACAAAAATTCCTGTTGTACTTTTCCGGTTCACACCAATGTACATTACTTAGAATTTTTTCAAATTTTTAGTTTAAACCATCTGGGCTACAGGGTGTGGGACAAAAAAAATTTTGCACAATTTTGGCAAAAATCCCTTCAAAATAATTTATTTTGCAAAAAAAAAATTTGATCGTAATCCACGTACCAAGGGCTTTCATTTGATACCCTACTCAGAATTATAAAAAAATATTTTTTTTTTCGATGAGCACATATTTGTTTATATTTTTAAGGGGATATGTTTTTTAGATGTTTTAGTATTTTTCCTATGTGTGGGTCAAAGAGTTGTATAAGCGTGCCAAATTTCAACTCTCTAGGTTTAGCCGTTTGGCTACAATTTTAACCGAACAGACAGACAGACAGACAGACAGACAGACAGACAGACAGACAGACAGACAGACAGACAGACAGACAGACAGACAGACAGACAGACAGACAGACAGACAGACAGACAGACAGACAGACAGACAGACAGACAGACAGACAGACAGACAGACAGACAGACAGACAGACAGACAGACAGACAGACAGACAGACAGACAGACAGACAGACAGACAGACGACAAAATGATTGTATAAGGGTTTTTTGGTCATACCTACAAAACCCTAATAAAATTAAATAAAACACATTTTCGTGGAAAAACGTTTTTATTAATCAATAATGTACTCCCCATCATTTTCTATAACTGTCTTCCAACGTTTTACAAGTTTTTGAATTCCTTCTTTGTAGAAACTGGGTGGTTTATCTTCAAAGAAAGTAGTAAGATAGTTTTTGACTTCTTCCACAGAAACAATTTTTTTACCATTCAAATTATTTTGAAGAGAACGAAACAGATGGAAATCTGAAGGGGCATGGTCAGGAGAATACGGTGGGTGCTGGAGGATTTCCCATTTTAACTCCCTAAGTTTTTGCAGTGTCTGTTGAGCGACATATGGTCTAGCATTGTCGTGGTGAAAGATGATGCCTTTTCGATTAACCAAACTTGGTCGTTTTTCTTGGATTTCCACATTGAGTTGGGTGAGTTGCTCACAGTACTTCTCCGCAGTTATTGTTTTGCCACGTGGAAGAATTGGAATAAAATATTCCTCTGCAATCCCACCAGACACATAACACTTTCATTGGATGCAATTCAGCTTTTGCCAAAGATTCTGCTCGTTCACTCCCATGCTTCCAGCTTCTTTTTCTTTTTATGTTGTGCTACATAATCCATTTTTCATCTCCAGTTATTACTCGATCCAAGAAAGGTTCATTTTGTTGACAGGCAAGGAGAGAAACGGCAGTGGAAACACGTTTCAGTTTGTTCCGTTCTGTCAAAATGTGCGGAACCCATATATCGAGTTTCGAAGTATAGCCAAGTTTTTTTAAATGGCGAAATGATGTTGATTTGTCTACATTTAACTTCTCAGCAATCTCTTCAGTCGAAATCCGTGGATTACTATTCACCAAATCACGGATACAGTCATTATTACACAGGCACGAACTTTTGCAATCACCTGATAACCGCAGTTGTTTCATATCAATTTTGTATAATTCTATAATTTTATAATTTTCATTGTTTAATTAATTACTATAACTCCAGAAATGTTATTAATAATTATTTTTTTGTGCCTTAAACCAAAATTGTGGTTTACAAAAACAATAGTAAATCTAAAAATTCTTGATTAACTTCTAAAAGTAATTCACAACACAAAATACTATTCCCTTCTATAATCTTGTCCTTTGGGAAGTTGAGAGACCATAAAAAAACAACCCTAAAGATTCTTTAAAACACAGGCAATGTTCTCACCACGGGATATTTGTAAGGATCCGTTATTATATGCCCAGAGGACACAAGTTCCAGTCCGGCTCGAATATGCCCTGTCTAAAACCCCGTAGACCTCAAATATATGGACAGGGGAACTGATAACTTTTTACTATGTGACAATTTGGGACTGGATTTTCAGATAACAATCAATGATAGATAGTATTTGAGTTAAGGGCAATGTTATATTAAAACTGCCTACTTTGTATTTTGTTTTTAATTCAGAAATGACGTTCTACTTATTTTAAGAGAATACGAAGTTAATATTATTGTACAAGGTGTCTCAAAAGAAATTTTATATTTATTTAGCTTACTGCGTGAACGCAACGTATCCGAGGGGCGCGGGGGTTATGTCAATCGGTAGCCTGGCTCTTGGGAATTCAGTTGCTATGGAGCGTTTCTCGGAAGCAGACCGCGCGTTATGCGTGCGAGAGTTTTACAAAAACTATGATTCGGCGACTGTAGCGCGTAGAAAATTCTGCAGTATTCGAGGTTTTCGCCACTTAAATGATGCGCCAAGCATTCCGCTCATTCGACATTGGGTTAAAACGTTTGAAGAGACTGGTACAACGCTGGATAAATCAAAATCCGGGCGACCTAGGTCATCAAGAACGGTAGAAAACGTGGAGAATGTTAATCAGTCTGTTCGTGACGACCCGAACCGTGTATTCGGAAGCGCGCAAGTGCTTTAAATGTGCATAGATCATCATTACATCGCATTATGCACAAAGACCTAAAGCTGCACCCCTACAAAATTCAATTGGTGCAAGAATTAAAGCCCCAAGATGCCAGTCCGAGGTAAAATTTCGTAAATCAGGTGATTGAGCGATTTTCAACGTTTACCAACATTTTATTTTCGGATGAAGCTCATTTTCATCTTAATGGCCACGTAAATAAGCAGAACTGCCGCTGCTGGAGTGCAACGAATCTGAAACGCAAACATCAGAAAACCCTACATTCGCCTAAAGTGACCGTATGGGCTGCGATGTCGGCGCGAGGAATTATCGGCCCTTACTTTTTTGAAGACGAAAGGGGGCGTGCAGTTACAGTGAATTCAGAGCGTTATGTGGAGATGTTAGACAACTTCTTGGTACCTGAACTGCAAAACTTTCCTGGCTATAACCAAAGAACATGGTTCCAACAGGACGGAGCAACTTCACACACGTCCAATATGTTTCTGCCACGTGTTCGTGAAATTTTCTCAGGCAAATTGATCTCCCGGAGAGGTGACATAAATTGGCCTCAACGCAGTCCAGATTTAACCCCTATGGACTTTTTCCTATGGGGGTTATCTTAAATCTAAAGTTTACGCCAATAAACCGACTTCACTGGCGCATTTGAAATAAAATATCCGTCACGAAATGGCAGCCATCTCTGAGTCCACCTGCCGACACGTCATAAGTAATTTTACTGTTCGATTAAATGAGTGCCGAGAACGCGAGGGTCTACATTTAGACGATATTATTTTTAAGAAATAAATCCCCAAAAAGTGTATTTTAATAATTAATAAAAAAAAATTCTATATACGGCTTACTTTTTTTTTTTAATCGATCCACTAAATATAAAATTTCTTTTGAGACACCTTGTATTATCTTGTTGAGGATTTGTTAAGTAACTAAACAATACATGTAACAAAATAAGTAATTAGTGTAGATGTGACCTAGAAACACTTAGTACATATCAATCTAATTACAATTGTAGAGAAAATCAGTATGCCAGGTAGGTAACGAACATCCCATACAAGTAAACATAGTCACATAACAGCCAAGGGCATACTACTCCAGTGAAATACCTTTTGTACGATGACAGCGCCCGAAGCGAAACGGGGGTATTAGTAACTACATTAGAGAAGTGCTGGAATTAAAGAAATTATAAATTACCCCAAGGGAATGTTACTAAGATTATAGCAGTGTCTCCTAAACTGTTTTATAAGGGAAAACAAAAATGTATAAACAAGACATTTTATAATATCTTGCATGCTCGCAAGTACGATACCAAAATCGTGGTATATTAATTTTCAAAGTATTGTAACATGACTTTTGGAACAATTGGCATGCTGAGTTAGTAATAACAAGGGCAGTAAAGAGAGGTATATTTGCAGGGATGTGTTCAGTCTGTCTTTAAAAATAAACAACCAATCCAGAAACAATTTGGCTCGATACTCGATTTACGATACTTTGAAAATTACTATACTTATTCATGATAAGAGAGACGACTTACAATAGTTAAAAACTGAAAACAAAAAGCTGATAAATGTTTGTAAAATGTTTTATAGGATTTTGTAGATATCACCACCAAAAAAGCCTTATAACGTCACTTCTATGTCTGTCTGTCTGTCTGTCTGGCACAGGATAAATATAAACAAATAGGTATATAATGGAAAAATAAATATTTTTTTAAAATTTTGAATGGGGTATCAAATGAAACCTCTTGGATTTACAAATTTTTATTTTTTAAAAATCAATTTTTACTTGCCCGACCTTAATATATATGGGGCAAGTATTGTAATCGCGAAAATTTTCGATGTCGAGATTTTGACTGATGACCACGTTTCATGGTCCAGGGAATCCAAAAAACTTATTTTCGAAGTGCCGTCCGTATGTGTGTGTGTGTGTGTGTGTGTGTGTGTGTGTGTGTATACACGATAACTCAAAAACGGTTTAACTTAAAGAGTTCGTTCTGGTACTAAAAAATTCTCCTAATAATTGGGAAGAACCCTATTGTTTTTTATTAAAATCGGAAACCGAATACGGAAGTTATTAAACATTAAAATTTAAAAAAATTCGTAACTAGTAAACCAAGCCTTGGACAAAAATTTGTATAGGACATATTTCGATGTATTTTTGAAGATTTACCTAAATCTTCTTTTAAATTAAAAAAAAAATTATCTATTTTTTTTTTTTTCATTATTATTTTTTTTATGGGAGGGCAAGTCTAGCAGAGGTCTCCCTACGCCACTGGTTTATAGTACTTTTGCCAAATATATTTTTTAAACTTTTGGAGCTGTGAATGCTTGGTTTATATCTAAAATCTCTAACAAATGATATTTTAGATGTAAATAATTTATTAGATTAGTTTGGTGTTGGACAAATGTAAGAGCAACTAGGGTTTGCAGTTAAGAATTTATTTATTATTTTATCTCTGAATAGAATACTCATGTGTAAAATACGAGAACGTAAATCGTTACTAATTTCACCCCATGTAGTTATTGCAGAGACAGTTGTGTCTGTATTTATATATAAACAAAGTAGCAGATGGTTCCTTAAGAGAGAACTTCAAACTTACTTTGTGTACTGTGTTGTGTATGTATATATATATATGTGGGTGTGTATGGCTGTGTGTGTATGTGTTTCTGTGTGAGTAGGGTAGGGTATGTGTGTGAACAAACCCTTAAGTGAAGTTCATTTTGAATTGTTTACATTTTCTCCAAACTATTTAATATATTTCAACAAAGTTTAACTGTATAAAATGAAAGAATCTTATACTAAAATTAGGAGAATAAATAATGATTATTAAATGGGGTCATCTATCTAGCTGCAAAACTTAATCCATATTTTATTTATTATACCGGTCAACAGGAATTTTGAGTCTGGGTTCTGCATATCTGATTTTTATTTCTTCCACATTATTAATTAAAGAAAAAATAGTTTTACTCCAAAAAGTTTGCTTTTGTAGCTATCAGAATGAAATTACGGATTTTAAGAAAATTTCCCTGTCTTCAGTCCTTTATTGTATGTAAAAATAATACAAACTTTTGTTATGAATTTGAATCATTTTTATTTGCAAGAAAACCATTCGAAACGAACAACTATTATAACAGAATATATAAGAAAGTTTGGAAATGATTATTTTTCGTATTTCTTCTGGGATTGTATGGATTTTCTCGTATTAGCCCCCAAATATAGTCCCCCATCATACTCTCATTGTATTGCCCCTGATAACGACGTTCAAAGTCCATCACGTTTTGATGAAAACGTTCACCTTGTTCTTCCGAATAAGCTCCCATGTTATCTTTAAATTGGTCCAAGTGAGCATGTACCATATGCACTTTTAGGGACATTCTGCAGCCCATGAGTTTAAAGTTATCAAGCATAGTTGCAATAAGCTCTTTGTAATTGTCTGCTCTGTTGTTTCCGAGAAAACCATGAACCACTGCTTTCAGGCTGTCCCAGGCTTTCCTTTTATAAGTATTGAGTATTTGTGAAAATTCGTCACTGGCCATTATTTTTCTTTTTGTGGTCCGAGAAAAATAAAGGTAGCAAGGATATTTAGTACAAGGTGTCTCAAAAGAAATTTTATATTTAGTGGATCGATTAAAAAAAAAGTAAGCCGTATATAGAAAAAATGTTTATTAATTATTAAAATTCCCTTTTTGGGGATTTATTTCTTAAAAATAATATCGTCTAAATGTAGACCCTCGCGTTCTCGGCACTCATTTAATCGAACAGTAAAATTACTTATGACGTCTCGACAGGTGGACTCAGGGATGGCTGCCATTTCGTGACGGATATTTTCTTTCAAATGCGCCAGTGAAGTCGGTTTATTGGCGTAAACTTTAGATTTAAGATAACCCCATAGGAAAAAGTCCATAGGGGTTAAATCTGGACTGCGTGGAGGCCAATTTATGTCACCTATCCGGGAGATCAATTTGCCTGAGAAAATTTCACGAACACGTGGCAGAGAAATATTGGACGTGCGTGAAGTTGCTCCGTCCTGTTGGAACCATGTTCTTTGGTTATAGCCAGGAAAGTTTTGCAGTTCAGGTACCAAGAAGTTGTTTTACATCTCCACATAACGCTCTGAATTCACTGTAACTGCACGCCCCCTTTCGTCTTCAAAAAAGTAAGGGCCGATAATTCCTCGCGCCGACATCGCAGCCCATACGGTCACTTTAGGCGAATGTAGGGGTTTCTGATGTTTGCGTTTCGGATTCGTTGCACTCCAGTAGCGGCAGTTCTGCTTATTTACGTGGCCATTAAGATGAAAATGAGCTTCATCCGAAAACAAAATGTTGGTAAACGTTGAAAATCGCTCAATCACCTGATTTACGAAATTAAGCCTCTGACTGGCATCTTGGGGCTTTAATTCTTGCACCAATTGAATTTTGTAGGGGTGCAGCTTTAGGTCTTTGTGCATAATGCGATGTAATGATGATCTATGCACATTTAAAGCACTTGCGCGCTTCCGAATTGAAAGGTTCGGGTCGTCACGAACAGACTGATTAACATTCTCCACGTTTTCTACCGTTCTTGATGACCTAGGTCGCCCGGATTTTGATTTATCCAGCGTTGTACCAGTCTCTTCAAACTTTTTAACCCAATGTCAAATGAGAGGAATGTTTGGCGCATCATTTAAGTGGCGAAAACCTCGAATACTGCAGAATTTTCTACGCGCTACTGTCGCCGAATCACCGTTTTTGTAAAACTCTCGCACGCATAACGTGCGGTCTGCTCCCGAGAAACGCTCCATAGCAACTGAATTCCCAAGAGCCAGGCTACCGATTGACATAACCCCCGCGCCCTTCGGATACGTTGCGTTCACGCAGTAAGCTAAATAAATATAACATTTCTTTTGAGACACCTTGTATAACCGCCTATGCAAGGCGGTCGGAATCTCATGCATTCCTTCTGACTGGCGTTTTTTCATAAACAGTTCTACAAAAAGTTTAAAAGCTGTCCTTCTTCACAATGGAAATAGGTTTCCATCTATTCCTTTCACTCATTCCGTAATGCTTGTGTAAAGAAAATTACGAAAGTGTGAAAATTATGTATGGTTATCAAAATTTTCTTTCTTGAGATGTATTTTTTGTTTAACGGAGGCATAATATGTTACTCTCTCAACAATGTTAAATTTAACGTTACTCCGGATTTACTAAAAGATATAAAAAGTGTCCTTTTTCGCTGTTACATTGATTTCCTGCGTATTCTTATACAAAATAAAGTAATTATGAAGAAAGCCATCCAATACAATACATTAAGTTCTTTTTTATGGCCCAAAAAGTAATAAACATCCTTGAGAACTAAATAAAATCCTTCCGGCTTCGAGAGACGTACTGCGCCGTTTGAGATCAATCGCAAACCAAGACACACCACACAACACTTATACACGAACGCGTTAGAAAATGACAAATATAGTGTGTGATAAAATTCACAAAAAACATAAATAAATAAATAAAAATCGGGGAAAAATGTAGTATAGTGGACGACTGCGATGTGGTGGGAGATATTTGAGAAATAATGGCCGTGGCCATTGATCAAATTTTGGTAAAAATTGGTTAACTAGAAATGGAAGTTTACTCAAGTCGATTTTAAAATTTTGACGAATATTTCACAACAGAAATATTTCGAAAAAAATTATTTAACAAAAGTTGCTATAAAAACAATTTTTACAATTTTTTATTTGAGACATTTTTTGATAAAGCAGCATAAATTAAACAAGTACTTTGTGATGGCGGTCGGTCCTGTGGTGGCCACAGCTGATTTTTAATTTTCAATGACCTAAACTTTGTCTAATTTCACCTTATATATATAATTATTTTATTGTACCAGTACAACAAATATTTTTAAAAGCAGGTTCTATCTTATAAATGGTTGTTGCTATACCAATATAATTCAATATTCATTTAGTCAATAATCGGGATTTATGAAAATGATTTAAAATATAGTTTTGTTTCTCTAGTTATAGCCGATAGTGTACGCATGTACGTGTTTTTATATTGTCCATAGAAGCACATTCTACATAACAATGACTTATAAAATTAACAAAAATTTCTACAAATGCCTTTCCAGTCGCTCCAATTTTGGTCTGCATGAAGTCCAAACACTAAAGTCCACACTATAACACACTATTTCAAGAATTTTCTGCACTTTTATCACTTAAAAATAACTAAAAACGTCAGAAAAAAATTAAGACGCCACTTGCAAAAATCACGTATCACTACATATCAAGATGGTTAATCATGATAAAGCTCATTAAGGAATATAGTCATTAACAATGAATAAATAAGGAACAGAATTGCTTAAAATAATTCTTTATGAGAATAAACACATATATTAATATTTTATCAATAGTATACAGGTGGTTGAAATTGAACTACCGGGCCCAATACACTATTTTTTTATTATTGAAGATGAGGTATAAACGTTAAATTGGGAAGTTACTTGGTACTACATGATCTAAAATAGTTTATATTTTGATACTTTGTATCTTTATAGTATAAATAGTTATACATTTTGATTGAGGATTTATTAAAATTTCAGAGCTATGGCGTTGGAGACACGGCCTATATGGTAAAATGGGAGGACAGAGGTGATAATGGGATGACTTTTGCGCTATCAATGATAATTCTGAGATCTCAGAAAGGGATGAAAATTACTATTGGAAGTATAATGGAGTTATCTCTCGAGAATTTTATACAGGTTGATTTTTTTATTTACGGGTTCATTTGGAGGGCTAAGGTGTCCGCCCCCGGGCATTATGACCTTAAAGCCCGGTCTTTCCACCTTCATTTAAACCACTAGGTCAAAAAAAAAATTAGGGGGGCCGTGGGTTATTGATTTGAGTTGCAGGGGAGCCGCGACATCAAAAAGTTTAAGAAGCACTGCAGTAGGTAACTATCCGACAGATAATGTTATCTGGAACTTCACCTTCTGAATAAATGTCATTACCAAGCAGTGAATTCAATACATCAGTCTCATTATCCGTTAGATAATTATCCGATAGATACATTTGTATTGAAAGACGGGATGACATTTATTCAGCACAGAAAGTATCATATAACCTTATCTGTCAGATAGTTACCTGGAGCAGTGTTTCCCAACCGCCGGTCCTGTAGGTATATATATAGAGAGAGAGAGAGAGAGGGGGGGATCTCAAGGTGTATCAAGATAGAGGAGACACGATTTTCTCGAAAAGACGATGTGTGAGCAAGTTGGGAAAAAAATTTGGTGACCAGAGTTTACCCAAATAATTGGATGGTAGTATTTAAATTTTCGGAATAAACCGGAAGTACAGGATATCAAGAACAACTTCGATTTTGTATATAGGAACGCATGGCGTTTTGGGTATAATAGGATAAAACTTTTGAAAAAAAAACAACCTTTACATAAACATGTTTTTAATATCTGTTACGATTACCTATAATGGTTTGTAAGTATTTTTATTTACAAGTGTTCCATTGTTCCAAGTTGCTTTCCATTTTGAACACTTTCGCATCCTTACTCTTTAGCTAACAGCTTTAGTACCTACTTGAAAGTACTTGAAGTACCTCCAACGCGAACCGTTTTAATTAGTTTAAATTAGTTGTCAAAATAAGTATAATTTATTTTATTTAAGTTTAAAAGTTATATTTTAATGAATATAAATGTATATTTATGAATATATCTTGCAAAATTGAGCGTTTTTCTATTATCATTTCATGCTTCGATTTTATATGACCTCGTGGCCCTCCGACGAAGCTTTCACGGCCCCCCGGTTGAGAAACGCTACTCTAGGACACACTAGATTGTTCAAAATAAAACTTTGCTTGTAAAAATTAATTAATATTTAGTATTTTAATTTTTAACTCCAAAAATTAAAAATATAAATTACTCCATTATTATTGAATTAACAGTAAAACTTTCATTACAAATATTGTTAAGAATAAGAAGACAAAATTTTTATCTAATTGTATTTTTTTGATTGGATAAATATTTAGAGAGTCATGCCGGAAATACCCAAAAATTTAAAACTTATAAAATTAATATCTCTTTTATTATAAAACTTTTACTAAGGTGTTTTAAGGTTTTTCGCCTTCTTTTGACCTTTAGTATCAACCATTAAAAAAGAAATAAGAAGACCGTAAACACACTGTATAAGGAAATCTCAATGTTAAAAAATTTAATTTTGACGTTGTACGTTTTTACGTATATACAATCAACTAAAAATATTCGTAACGAGCAATTTAGGGTATTTTTGTGGTATACGTATTTTTACTGGTATGCAAGTTAGCATTATTTTCTGTTCTTATATTTTCAATATTTTCTCTCTCGTTTTAGCGTTGTAGCGAAACGTTTATAAAAGAAAAATTGGAAGATAAAAATGAAAAAAGCGTATTCGTTATTATTTCCCTGTCATGACCCGAGAGTAGCGCCAAAACACATCACCGATATAGCGGTCTTAGGGGTTAAACACAGAACTGGATCAAGGAGAAACT
This sequence comes from Liopterus haemorrhoidalis, assembly GCA_963971575.1. NCBI lineage: Eukaryota > Metazoa > Arthropoda > Insecta > Coleoptera > Dytiscidae > Liopterus > Liopterus haemorrhoidalis. The sequence goes on from OZ020613.1 coordinate 5,656,021, forward strand.
CACAAAATACAAAACTGAATTAAATAGGTTTGGAAAAGTTTATTATTATTTAATTACTTCCTATTACTTTATTATTGAACAAAACAAAATTGGTCAGTCTTAGGATTATATTTTAAAGGCTAATAAAACAATTATTTAGGCCTGGTCTTTCCACCTTCAGATAAAGTTCCAGGTAACTATCTGACAGCTAAGGTTATTTATAACTTCATCTGCTGAATAAATGTCAATACCAGTCAGTGAATCCAATACGTCAGTCTCATTATTTGTTAGATAACTATCCGATAGATACATTTGTATAGAAAGAAGGGATGACATTTACTCAGCAGATGAAGTTACAAATAACCTTATCTGTCAGATAGTTACCTGGAACTTTATCTGAAGGTGGAAAAACCGGGCCTTATTCGTTTTAATAAGAAACTATAAGTATCGGGAGGCAATAAAATATTAACATAACAAGACTGAATAAACAAACGTGTTTTGTTGCTAACGAAACAAACTGTAATAATAAATAATGCCGGCTTGAGCCAAGACTATTGTATAGTAAGTAAACGTACTTTAACACAAATAACTCATTGTTAAAATATTATTGATGACCTTTACAAAAACTAGAAAGAGTAATGGTCCCAAATCGGTCCCTTGGGGGACACCAGATGTAATTTTCACAAACCTTGACGTAAATTAATTGAGTTATTAATATAAGAGAGAAATCATTTCAATAAATACCCATTTTAAGAGTTTATTTATTAAAAGATTATGGTTATTTTTGTCGACAGTTAAAGCCTTATAATAGATAGATAGATATTTTTATTATTAAATACAAGGTGTCTCAAAAGAAATTTTATATTTATTTAGCTTACTGCGTGAACGCAACGTATCCGAGGGGCGCGGGGGTTATGTCAATCGGTAGCCTGGCTCTTGGGAATTCAGTCGCTATGGAGCGTTTCTCGGGAGCAGACCGCGCGTTATGCGTGCGAGAGTTTACAAAAACGGTAATTCGGCGACTGTAGCGCGTAGAAAATTCTGCAGTATTCGAGGTTTTCACCACTTAAATGATGCGCCAAGCATTCCTCTCATTCGACATTGGGTTAAAAAGTTTGAAGAGACTGGTACAACGCTGGATAAATCAAAATCCGGGTGACCTAGGTCATCAAGAACGGTAGAAAACGTGGAGAATGTTAATCAGTCTGTTCGTGACGACCCGAACCTTTCAATTCGGAAGCGCGTAAGTGCTTTAAATGTGCATAGATCATCATTACATCGCATTATGCACAAAGACCTAAAGCTGCACCCCTACAAAATTCAATTGGTGCAAGAATTAAAGCCCCAAGATGCCAGTCAGAGGCTTAATTTCGTAGATCAGGTGATTGAGCGATTTTCAACGTTTACCAACATTTTGTTTTCGGATGAAGCTCATTTTCATCTTAATGGCCACGTAAATAAGCAGAACTGCCGCTACTGGAGTGCAACGAATCCGAAACGCAAACATCAGAAACCATCAGTGCTACATTCGCCTAAAGTGACCGTATGGGCTGCGATGTCGGCGCGAGGAATTATCGGCCCTTACTTTTTTGAAGACGAAAGGGGGCGTGCAGTTACAGTAAATTCAGAGCGTTATGTGGAGATGTTAGACAACTTCTTGGTACCTGAACTGCAAAACTTTCCTGGCTATAATCAAAGAACATGGTTCCAACAGGACGGAGCAACTTCACACACGTCCAATATGTCTCTGCCACGTGTTCGTGAAATTTTCTCAGGCAAATTGATCTCCCGGAGAGGTGACATAAATTGGCCTCCACGCAGTCCAGATTTAACCCCTATGGACTTTTTCCTATGGGGTTATCTTAAATCTAAAGTTTACGCCAATAAACCGACTTCACTGGCGCATTTAAAAGAAAATATCCGTCACGAAATGGCAGCCATCCCTGAGTCCACCTGCCGAGACGTCATAAGTAATTTTACTGTTCGATTAAATGAGTGCCAAGAACGCGAGGGTCTACATTTAGACGATATTATTTTTAAGAAATAAATCCCCAAAAAGTGTATTTTAATAATTAATAAACATTTTTTCTATATACGGCTTACTTTTTTTTTAATCGATCCACTAAATATAAAATTTCTTTTGAGACACCTTGTATAAGAAAGAAACCATTTCAATAAATACCCATGTTAAGAGTTTATTTATTAAAAGATTATGGTTAATTTTGTCAACAGTACAAGCCTTATGATAGATATTTTTATTATTAAATATTATGTACTACATTTTGTCTTACAGTAATTAACTTACACTTGATAATAATTATAATTTTTGCCTTTCGGCTTAAAATCTACTCTCCTTCTCCTTTAGTTAATGTCTTCGTTGACTCCTTAATTTCCTTCCTTCTGTTTTTCGCTTCTTTCATCCATACCCCCTTCTTGTTTCATCCAAAATTTCCTTTCTCGTTTCCCTTCTGTGTCGTATTTCTTCACATACTTCCAACAAATGTTCTATTGTCTCCTTACCTTCCCTGCACATTCTACATGTTCTTTCTTCCTCTTTCATCCAAAAATTATTGTCCCTCTCCTCATTTCCACATCTAAATTTCGCTATCACTTTTTCTTCCCTCTACTGCCTTTTTCTGTCAAATACTGTGGTTTTCTCACCGTCCAGGTCTTTTCATATTTGCTGTTATATCTTGATTCTCTTACATGCCTTATGGTTTCAGTTCCTCTAGTCTTTAGTATGACGTAGCTCAAAAGATTGCTGAAGTGTGCGAATAGTGGACGCTGGTCAAAACCTGAAAAACCCCAAAATAATAATAATAATATACTCAAATAATAATATACTAAAAGGTATGCACTCTGTATTCTTCAAACATATAAAAAGTCTAGTGTTGTCCACCGAACTCACGTTCACGTTTCTTAAGTCAGCCGGTTTGAGATTGGAAACAGAAGGTTTTGTGTTTGCGTGTCAAGATGGTGTTGTAAATACTTTCGCATACAGGGCCAACATATTTCAAATGACAGAGTCCACGCTCTGTAGGTTGTGTTACCACCATCCTGAAACCATTATGCACGTTCTGTCTGCTTTTTCATCTCCTGCAACGTCAAGCTACGTGTCTCAATATATTGCTGCTCTCCGCGTACTCTACTATCATCTTAGACATGCCTGTGGTATTGACCAAATACCGATTATACCGATGTCCCTTCTGACTTAGAATCGGTGGTGGAAAATTCCAAGTGCTGCAATTTATTAGAATTACTCCATCCCCACCTCGAGGTTACTGACAGCGACTAAACCGGACATAACCCTCCTGGATATCGAGGCCAAACAGATGTTTCTGATCAAATTCCCAAGTCCAGCTAAGAAGAATATCTCTCTCAAGGAGAAGGAAAATAAGTCCATGTATATGGATCTCTTGTCCGAATTTAAAAAACTGTATCCAGGGTATAAAGCTTGTAGTCTTAATAGTTGGTGTTTTGGGTGGTATGAAAGCCTACTACCAAAAGGAAATCGAGTCGATCCAGATCTTCTGCCACCTCTTTGATCTGCATGATGCAGAAAGCAGTGCTGCTCGGGTCACTCCGCATTGTGCGAGCACTGGATCTAGCGTAATTTCTGCGTATTTATATCGCTAGGGTTTGGATTTCAGCTGAGTATATAGCCCCAATAGTCTCTAGTATGACGTGGCTCATAAGGTTGCTGAAGTTTGCGACTAGTAAACGCCTGTAAAGACCTGACAAACCCCAAATAATATACTCAAACTTTGACTTTATTATATTAGTATAGATTTCAGCTGAATGTATTTAATATATTTAATTAATAAAAATCAGGAAGGGGCAAAACATTTCGCACAAAGGCGCATTACATATCAGTGGCGCCTTTGTATCGAACCTTGTTATTCTTTTTCGTCCTCGTTATATGTCCCTTGTAACCGTTTGTCAATTTTCATAGACACTCTTGTTCTATCAGGTTATTTCTTGTTTCATCCCCCCTCCCTCCTAAAATCTGACTAGGTTTATAATTTATTAACCAATATAATCATACATAAATAAATAGAACAAAAAATCCAAGCGTGAGTATCGCAGAAATTTATCGCGTCCATTCCCGTTCAAAACACGTTTGTTTTTGTTCTTTTATTTTAAAATATATAAGAAGGGAGCGAGCGTTATCCTTTCCGGGGTTTAGTCTGAGACCATCGACACGTACAACGTCCAGAATGAGATTTTTCTCTGGCCGTCAACATCTCTACAATTTACATGGTCTCCACACACATACGAGCTACGTATATTATTCAAATAAGAAATTCATATGTGAATGTTAACTTTATACTTTGCACAGAGTGACAGTCATATATATTTTTTTCACTGGGAACTTTGATTTTTGAATAAAAATTTGACAAATAAATTTTGCACAGCATAGAAAAGAATTTGTTAGAGGATTTGCAATTTTAAAAATGTTATTTATTACATTGAAGACGAAAAGAAGAATAGAAACGAAGATCAGGCTCTCCATAGAAATAACTAGATCTGGTTCAACCAAATTATCTATTGGGTTGAAACAAAAATTCGTCCCGTTTATTTGACAAAAATTGAAGAAACGTTTTATTCTCTAAAAGTTACATTTAATCAATATAGTATGTGCCGTCCTTTTCGATGATTTTTCTCCATCTCTCTAGTTGGTCATCCAGAACGTGGTGCTGGAAAGCATATTACTATCGGAAACAAAGAGAAACAAAATAAGACTAAAAACCGGAACAAGAGGTATAAAATATGAACAAAAAATTCAAGCCTGCAATAACGAAATCCTGAAGGAAAGCTGGAAAGAAAGAGAAAATAATACACAAACAAATTGGAAAACCGACAGAAGAAATTATTACGAGAGAAACGGCTACAGCACAGGCGAAATAAGAAGAAAGCAGGAGGATGGAGTTGCAATTGAACAAATAACAACAGAAAGACATAGAGAGGTACAGCTGCAGAACCAACAGAATAAAATTAGCAAGTCTAGGTATTTTAAAGAATATGGGAGAATACAAACACAATGGCTGCCACAATATCTGCAAAACAGCAACAAATCACAGAAAACCATAGCAAGATTTAGGTGTGGAAATGAGACGGAGGCAAGTAAATATTGGAAAGAAGAAAACGAGAGATTATGTAGAACGTGCGGCGAAGCGGAAGAAACAATAATACACCTACAAAATTGTAAAGAAATAGAAAGAGAGCCAAGGAAGATTCAAGAACTGCTGGGCGAGTCGGGAGCCGGGTTAACATGGATGAAAAGGGTGCTAAAGAAAAGAAGAGAAAAAGAGAGAGCAATATAAAAGTAAAAAGGGCATATTTTAGTTATAAGTTTATAAATGTATATATACACTTTTTGCCAAGTGTTCTCGTACTATTTCTTAGATGTTACCATCCATATGACGAACTTCACCCCAACAACGAACCGAACTCGAGCTTCTCGCAAACTGTTCGCAAACACGATACAGAAAAATGTTTTTAAATTTTTTCTCTTAAGGCCCTGTTGATTTACAACGAATTTTTATTTTTATTCCACATGAAAAAAATACTGAATTTCATAGCCTATAAAAAATATTACACACTCAAAAATTTTAGTTTTATTAAAATAATGGATTGTAGCAGTGTTTCCCAATCGAGGGTACGTGTACCACCAGGAATGATGAGGTTAAGTAAAATACAAAAGACACAAAAACAATTGCGAAAAAAATTATATATTTACAATGAAAGATACATACTTTTGGGCAGATAATAACAAGGAATATGAGCAGCTTTCTGACAAGACTAGCTATTTTTCGCGCAACATAAACATGCATTTGATTCGGCCATAGAATTAAGTAGAATCAATTTGATTTTCTTAAAAAATTTTTTGTTGAATATTTTAGAAAACACATTAGATTATAACAAAAATAAAAACAGGATTTCAACAGGTAAAATTCTTAACTAACTTTATTAAATTACAAATACAGTCAAATTCTTATGCTTGAAATGATACAGACCAGTTAATTTCTTCTACTGCAAGCTGATCCTTGCTTTTAGCATAGATTTGTACACCAATGAATAACAATTAACCATATTGCCTAATTTGTAATGTATCTGCACAATAAAAACCATCTCTAAGATAAAAACTAAAAAGCTGTACTTAACCTTAAATTATGAAAATTATAATCAATCTTAAATCAGGCACCAAACTATATTCTGTCAGGAAAGTAGCGGGAATTGTTAAATAAAGCACACAATTTTCATTTAATCATCAAAATTTAATTTGTCGCCTTCAAAGTAGGCCCCATTTGATGCAACACACATTTACCAGCGTTTTTTTCAGTTTTCTAAACACCTTATATAAACGCTTTCCGGTATAGCCTTCAGCTCATTCCACGAATTTTCTTTTATGGCCTCGATCGACTCAAAACGGGTTCCACGTAGCGGTAATTTTAATTTCGGAAATAAAAAAAAAGTCACACGGGGCCAAATCTGGTGAATATGGTCGGTATTTGTCCCGTTTTTGGTCCTAAATTCAGTCACAATTACTGCTCTTTGCGATGCATTATCATCATGTAAAATCTACGAATTGTTCTTCCAAATCACGTGAAATCTCTCTTAAGCTAGAACGCCGATTATCGAGCACAATTTCCTTTACTGTTTTCATCGGTTGAAGCGGTCGAAGGCCGTCCGGAACGTGGTTTGTCTTCGACGATCTCTCGACCGTTTTTAAACGCTTTGTACCACTCGTACGCCCGTGTTTTTGATAAAGCTGATTCACATTAACACTTTTCCAACATTTTTAATGAGTCGGTACACGTAATTCCATTCGCAACACAAAATTTAAGGCAATTTTTTTGTTCAGAGTTTTGTTCATTGTAAAAATCGCAACGCACTACTGAAGTGTGTTAACTAAAACAGCCGATGTAATCAAACTGATTGCCAGATGGCGCTCATGTTTGACACAGTAATTAGGGACAGTGTTGCCATCTTATTAAAAGAGATTTAAAAAAAATTATTAGCGCGGACTTTTTAAATCACAATTTACCGCTACTTTTTTGACAGAGTAATATGAAACTAAAGAATCCAAACAATTCACATTATGTTAATGCACAATATACAATTATTTATACATAAACAAAAAGGTTTTGAATAAAAATTTGTCTTAGATGTAGACACTGCATAAGAATCATATAGAAAACACATATTATTTTGACCAAGAATAAGATAACAGGCGGTGAAACAGAAGAGTGAAATCCAAAGTGTTGACAAAGAGGTCATTCTATGTTGATTCACTCTATTGTATCTCTATGAATACTACAAATCAAATAAAATTTCAACACACGGACACACCAAGCAAACAGACAGGCGAATAGACAGACAGAGAGGCAGACAGACAGACAGACAGACAGACAGGCAGGCAAACAGACAGGTAGACAAACAGACAGGCTCACAGGCAACAGACTCATTTATGGCGTTTTAAGGGTGTTTTGGTCATACCTACAACCTTTAAAAACTGCATAAAGTTACCCCAATCTCTCCGCCACTGTTTCAACACTGCACACGTAAGAATCTCCTCAACACATAGGACACGATATGCTATTTCCGCTGGAAAAAAAATGGTTTCGAGATTAATGGATCTTGTTTGATTTATGAATGAAGCTGGCTGATTTAACAAATGGATCAAGGGTGCGAGTGCCTTCTCCCGGTGAAGGGTGAAGGGTGATGGGCTAGGCTCCACGGGGCAGCACCCAAACATACACGGAACCGGGATCCGCGGACATATTACCATACTGTTTGATTTTAACGTATGCGGGTCAGAAATCATTCTATTTTTGTCGTTTTTAAAGGGATGCATGACAGCCATGTTAAAGCTGAAGATAACACTTTTTATTTTAATGTTCAAAAAATATTTTTACGGGGGCTACCTTTTAAGTTTCTACAAAAACTAAAAAAGAGAAAAATTTCTTTGGAACAAACTGTTTTATTGCTTTTCAGAATATTCACCTTTAAGATTTATACACTTTTGCATGCATGCAAACCAATTTTCGAAACATTTTTTCCACTCTGAAGTTGGTATCTTAAAAACATGGTTTTCGAAGGCTTCAACAGCATCTTGAGGTAATGAAAATCGCTGTCCACGCATTTTTTGTTTGACATTAGGGAACAGAAAATAATCGTTAGGGGATAAATCAGGTGAATACGGGCAATGAGACATTAATTCGATGTTTTTCTCCTTCAAATAATCAATTGTTTGACGTGCTGTGTAGGAGAGCTTGCATTGTCATGATGTAAAATGATGCAACTTTTTGGTTGTTTTGCCTGATTTTGTCGATGACTTCTGGCAAATAAATTGTTGTATACCATTCAGCATGAACTGTTCTTTGATCCTCTAAAGCAACGTTTCTCAAAGTGTCTTCCACGGAACCCCAGGGTTCCGCGATAAAATTCAGGGGTTCTGTGGGACATGGTGCTATCTATATCACTCTTGTTTCATAAAAATAAATATTTAAAAAAAATGATTTAAGATATAGTTTTTTTTTTTTTTTTAATTTAATGGCCTTTGCTGCTGTGGCAATTAGCCAGGACAATTTATATCTGTGAAAAATTCAATGCCTGAACGGGATTCGAACCCGAGACGTTAGCAACGCAGAGCAGATGTGTTGCCACTAAAAATTTATTCAAGAAAAATACAAAAATAAATGTAATATAGATACACAGAAAAAGCAACTTTCTGGTCTAATATATAAGACCAATATCTTTATTTATCAAAAAGGGCTATTTGGATTTTGTTACTGTTTGCAACTACGTACATGTGTGAATCTGGATTTTTAAAATGCGCTGATACAAAATCGAAATATCGCAGTAAACTATTTAAATGCTGCACCAGATATGTAAATTTGATTATCCAATATTATACAAAATTTTGAAAGAATATTAGAATTGAAAAAGCAAAAGCATGCCTCTCATTAAACCTAGCTGTATTAGTAAAGTGTCTCAAACTTTATATAAAAAATATAAATTCATGTTTTTTTTTTTTTTAATTTATTGTTCTAGTTTTTAGGAAGACAATGAAAATGACTACTAATTTATTAATTCTTACCTTTCTATCGTATTTATAAAAGGAAAAAGTTTGCAATAATGTAATGTATTTTTTTTTTGTATTTATATTAAGTTGTATAAAAAAATCCAATAAAAGGGTTCCGTAATTTTTTCAACAGCGCATTGGGGTTCCGCGACAAAATAAGTTTGGGAACCACTGCTCTAAAGGTATGATTGCGACATGTCCAGTAGAACCGAAGACACAAGCCACCGTTTTCTTGGAAGTGCTTCGTGAACTTTTGTGGGTTTCGGTTCATCTTGGAAGACCCAAACAGTGGATTGTTGCTTAGTTTCCGGTTCAAATGAATAAAACCAAGTTTCGTCACCAATAACGATGCTGTATACGGATTTTGCAGTGCCTAGGTTGAATCTTTTTAGCATTCCCTTACACCAATTAACACGAGCCCTTTTTTGTTGACCTTCGGTCAAATTATATGGAATCCATCGGGAACAGATCTTTTTCACAGCTAAATGTTCATGCAAAATCGAATGTATTGCAGTCTGTGATATGCCAAGGGATGCCTCTACCTCACGGTAAGTCACATGCCGATTTTCTTCAATCTTTCTTCAATCATTTTGCGCACATTTTTTTAAACAAAAATCTCATTCAATCATTAAGAAGTGTGCTGGTGAAAACTTATTTAGTTCCGCTTAATCCTTTGGAATAGATTATATGCGAATGAGGCTAAACACCAACCAGACAGACAGTGCCCAAAAAGAGAGAATGTATTATGGATTAAAATGTTGTTCATAAAAAACATTCTGAGAAGCGAATGAAAAATGTCTTACAACCATATTTCTCCATTTTGAAAATCAGTTTCTTATTTTAAAATTGTACATGTGCGTTCCGCATCGACTTGGGGTTTTACTCATTCAATGTCATATCTAAGATGTCACGTCACTTTCTGTAAAAATGTTTCGGATGCTTGTCGATATTCTTCAAGTATTTCCTTTTCAAAACTTAGAACGGCCTGTCAATATCATTTATATCAATACGTCTGAAGAGAACTGTGATATCTGACTCGCCAAATTTCATCTCACTACAACGAAAAAAATAAAGTATATATTTTTTTAAATTCACAGAATTAATCAAAAATATTTAAAGAATAAAATTATGCAATTTGAAGCCATATTCATAGATTACAAAAGAAATAAATGTATGACATAATAAAACGAGTAGTAAACCTAGAATATTGCCGGCCATGTTGCTATAATCAATTTTTAAACTAGAAGGAGTGAAGTAAAAAGTCATATTAACTATAAAAATTACTAATTTCTTTTGCGGGAAGTTTGAATTTCAGCATAATTAATATACGTCTATAATTGTGTACTGAATTGTTATCTTTATATATAAAAGAGAATATTTGTGGCTATGTCCGGAAATTCTAACCCACTTCCAGATATGCTACCGGGTTGAAATTTCGCATACAGGTAAGGAATGCCTTCATCATAACTAGAAAAATCGAAAATTTCAAAAAAGTCCCATCAGAAACGAGAAATTAATAATTTTGTTTTTTAATCGATAGGGACCTGCGGTTGGAATTTTTGAAGTTCTAAGGTCTGAAATATGGTAAAGGCACATTTTAAAACATATCCTAAACAAAAATATTTTTTGTAAAATTTTGAAATTTTTATAATAAAATTTAATTTTTCAAAAAATTATATCTCAATAACGGTAAAAGATAGGGACCTCTGGTTTAAATTTTTGAGTTACTCATGTCCATTTTAGTCTAGAAAAAAATTGGGGCCTTAATAACCAAAGTTATACTAAAAGCATGTATCATTAAACAAAACCCTTGAAAATGGCAAAAAATTGAAAAAATCGTAAGGGGTACCCCTTTGAAAAAAAAACGCGAATTTTTACAAAAAAAAATATTTCGGATTTTGTTCAAAATTGATACACTTTGGGCCGTAGATCACAAAAATAAGGTTCATTTTGGATTTTGGCCAACTGTTTTTGAGTAAATCGGAAAAAAGTACCTAAAATTGACTATAACTCAAAAACTAAGGCCTCTTGATTTTTTTAAATATTTTTTTATTAATCCTCACCCCAAAATTACCTAACGGCCATATATTGGACAGTATAAGGAAAACTTTTTTTTTTTAAAGAAAAAAAATAATAATTTTGTACGTATATTTCAAAAACTAAAAAAGATAGGGACCTGCGGTTGGAATTTTTGAAGTTCTAAGGTCTGAAATATGATAAAGGCACATTTTAAAATATATCCTAAACAAAAAATTTTTTTGTAAAATTTTGAAATTTTTGGTATAAAATTTAATTTTTCAAAAAATTATATTTCAATAACGGTAAAAGATAGGGACCTCTGGTTTAAATTTTTGAGTTACTCATGTCCATTTTAGTCTAGGAAAAAATTGGGGCTTTAATAACCAAACTTATACTAAAAGCATGTATCATTAAACAAAACCCTTGAAAATGGCAAAAAATCGAAAAAATCGTAAGGGGTACCCCTTTGAAAAAAAAAAACGGGAATTTGTACAAAAAAAAAAAAATCCGATATTGCTCAAAATTGATACACTTTGGGCCGTAGATCACAAAAATAAGGTTCATTTTGGATTTTGGCCAACTATTTTTGGGTAAATCGGAAAAAAGTACCTAAAATTGACTATAACTCAAAAACTAAGGCCTCTTCATTTTTTTAAATATTTTTTTATTAATCCTCACCCCAAAATTACCTAACGGCCATATTTTGGACTGTATAAGGAAAACTTTTTTTTTTTTAAAGAAAAAAAATAATAAATTTGTATATATATTTCAGAAACTAAAAAAGATAGGGACCTGCGGTTGGAATTTTTGAAGTTCTAAGGCCTGAAATATGGTAAAGGCACATTTTAAAAGATATCCTAAACAAACACTTTTTTTGTAAAATTTTGAAATTTTTGTAATGCAATTTAATTTTTCAAAACTTTACTATTCGTAATAAAATATAGCTTATATATTGCAAAAACGCATAAGATATTTTGCTGTACGATTATTTTAAATGTGATAAATTTTCATTTTATTGGACCTTAACGGGGTACCCCCCCCCCTGATTATGCCACTGGTATGTTGTTTATCCTCTCCTTATAATGAAACGTATTCCCAAATACACGACTGCTGTATTTTTGGTGAAGAACGATTCAAAATAAAGATTTTCGCTGGTGTGTTGGTTTTTCCGTAAAATAATAAAAGAAAACATCCTTGTTAGATCATAAGTTATAAGTTCAGATTAGAATAATCATAGACGCACTGAACATAAGTTTTGTAAAACTCATAATTGCATATTAATAGTGTCATTACGATGCAATTACGTCATAGACTCATTTATGACGTCATTGGCTTGAATCATTATCATTGATCAAATGATGAGAAGTTCAATAATAAGACAGTCAACATCATATTAAGTCAAATACAAAATCATTTAAAAACATGAGCACTGGCGTTCTTTAATTAAAATCCAGTATAGACATAATAATTCCACAAATGTCACTTTCACGTCGTACTTGAAACTACTACTTGAAAGTACTTACTTGAAATGACGATATTCATAGTTATATACCTAGCTATTTCTGTTAAGGGGTTAAACATTGATATTTCTCTGTACTATGTTCTGAATTCTGTAACGTAACTGGAGGTATCCGTTACAGAGCTGTATGAAATATGAAACTAGTTCAGTTTATAAGTGTGTACAAGTGATTCAGATAAATTTGTAAATCATGAGCGTGTATAAAATACGACTAGCGACAGATGCACGAATATCGAACATTTATACAGACAACATTTGGAACACCTGAATTTAAATGTTTGCCTCTGTTTTATTTATGGCAAACCTCTTACCGTTCACCTGCACATCTCAGACTTCAATTTTCTAATATTACAGGTCTACAAGTATGAAATGCGGATTTTTCTCAAACTTGCCGCGCAGTTTAAGTTATCATTAAGTGTCAAATGCGTATAGGTTATAATTTGAAAAGTGATCATATAGTTTTGTTTTACTGTGTTAAAAATGTCAAATTTTGTGCCAAATAAAGAGCATTCGCGGGCAGTACTACTGTTTTGTTTTCATTTGAAAAAAACTGCTGCTGAATCATACCGACTGCTTCGAGAAGCTTATGGTGAATATGCTCCATCGCAAGATACGTGTGAACGATGGTTTCGGCGTTTCAAAAGTGGTGACTTTGATCTTACAGACAAAGAACATAGAAAACCTCAAAAAAAATATGAAGATACAAAATTGGAAACATTGCTACAGGAAGACGATAGTCAATCACAAAAACAACTAGCAGAGCAGTTAGGCGTTAGTCAAAAAGCTGTTTTCAATCGCCTACGAGAGATGGGTAAGATCCAGAAAGTCGACAGATGGGTTCCACATGCATTGAATGAGAGGCAAATGGAAAAACGCAAAAACACTTGTGAAATTTTGCTTGCACGATACAAAAGAAAGTCTTTTTTGCATTGAATCATTACTGGCGATGAAAAATTGATTTATTTATGAAAATCCCAAACGCAAAAAATCATGGGTGAACCCAGGCTCACCATCCACATCAACTGCAAGACCGAATCGCTTTGGCAAAAAACAATGCTCTGTACTTGGTGGGACCAAAAGGGTGTGGTCTATTATGAATTGTTAAAACCTGATGAAACAGTTAATACCCAACGCTAGAAACAACAACTGATCGAATTGAACCATTCGCTGCTCATAAAACGGCCAGAATACGAAAGAAGACAGCACAAGGTAATCTTTCTTCACGATAACGCTCCATCACATAAGGCAAAAGCAGTTTTGCAACACATTGGAGGTACTCAAGTAGGAAGTGCTACCCCATGCCGCTTACTCACCAGACTTGGCCCCTTCAGATTACCACTTGTTCGCATCGATGGGTCACGCACTTGCCGAGCAGCACTTTTGTTCATATGAAAATGCGAAAGAATGGCTAGATGAATGGTTTGCGGGGAAAGGGGAAGATTTCTACTGGCGAGGTATTCACAAATTGCCTGAAAGATGGGAAAAATGTATAACTTCTAATGGAGCATACTTTGAATAAATAAACTTTTACTGTTCTTTTGAGTTTAATGTGTTTTATTTAAAAAAAAAATCCGCATTTCATACTTGTAGACCTGGTATCTGTATACACTCGGCCTGAGTATTTCAAATTTGTAAAAATAAAGCATATTTTATTTAGTTAAAATAAAAATATTTGTAGTTAGGCGGTTGAACTTATCAACACGGAGAAGCAGTATAGTGTCAAAGGGCACACAGATAGCAATGCTAAATACGTAGTTAGTCTCAGAGATAAACATACTAACACATACAAGACATAGCACATACACATACACATAGATTCACACTCACTAACGTTCTCTATGTACACATACAAACAAATCACGAAGATACATACGAAATTTTAATTCCATTTTTATTTATTAACATTAATGTTCACCTCTTTTAATCCCTTAATTCTACGCCCATGATAACGTCGTGATTAACACAATTAATTGTTAATAGCTTTTTATATATCTACTCATAAATTACCATCAGATTTACGATGAAATAAATTTAAAAGAATAAATAAAAAATCAGCTGTGGCCACCACAGAACCGACCGCAATCACAAAGTACTTATATAACATTCTAGCATCAGAGTAGAAATAACTTGGCCTAATATTTTCTAACAGAGATATTATTTATCATGACCATGGAAACGTTACATATACGTATAAAAAATTGATCCTTAGATAAAATCTCGAAAAAATTTTTAATTTTTTATCAAAAAATGTTCAAATAAAAGTTGTTAGTTATTGCCTTTATAGCAACTTTTGTTAAATAAATGTTTTCGAAATAATTCTCTGTTGTGAAATATTCGCAAAAATCTTAAAACCGACACGAGTAAACTCCCATTTCTAGTTAACCGATTTTTACCAAAAGTTGATCAACTCGTGCCATTGATGTCAAAAGCTTAAATATGAAGTTTTATAAAAATTCTTTTAGCCGAATTTGCTCTGCACGTGTACACGGACCAACAGACACACAGACAGACGGACGGACAGACATACAGACAGACTGTGAGACATCATGCTAAAAATAGTCAAAACCTTATGTAGGGACCTCAATTCGTGGAGACCAATCGAAATCTCGAAATCTCCCTAACTAGCTCTTAAATATAAGCTTCGAAGGTTTTGATGAAGATGATATTCAGACTTTGTTAAAATCTCACGGTGAACCTTTGACTAATGAAGAGCTGCAGGAAATGGACTGCCATACGTACCTAGAAAATGACGAACCTGTTCCCGTGCGAAATTTAACTGTTAAAACCATCGAAAAGGCCCTTTCTCTTCACAATCAGTTGTTAGAAGAGAACGACGAAGATTACGAGCGGGTGAGTGCTGTTAAACGTGGCTGTAATGCATTACTTGACAGTTATCGGCAAATTTTGCGCAATAAACGTAGAGAAGCCAAACAAGGGAATCTAGATTCCGTTTTGCAACGTGGAACAAAATAAAATAAATTATTAATTATTTAATGTACGCCTTTTTGTTTTCTTAATGTTTATTTAATAAATAAAGTGTTTTTCGAGGTACAATATTTTTTTTTCAAAAATTCCTCTTAAATTGCGAAATTTCGTTTAACGCGATCATGTCCAGAACGTATCCCCCGCGTTGAACGGGCGTAACCTGTATTCTAAAAATTATCCAGGACAGTACTCTTAAAGTGAGGATTTAATTAAAAGGATAAATTAATTAAATTTATTTTAATACAAAAATCAGTACAAGACATAACACTTTTATAATATGACACACTTAATTTAAATAATTTTTTATGTTGTAGTATGACCATATTTGTGTTGATAAGGCGGTTTAACCCAATTTAATCCTTCATATCCTTCAGCATAATGACATTTTTCCGTCCAAGGTGCATAATCTTTTAAAGCATCCATATATTCAAAATATAATTTTTTATTTTGTTCCAAATCATAAGAACATTTCTTTTCGCCATCATTTCTAAAAATACATTTAGGTCTTCCTTCTTCATCATTATCACCACAAACTCTAGTAATTTTTCTGTTCCCTAAATACTCCCTAATATCCTGATAACAAGGACACTGAAGTGGATTCCCAAATATGGATAAAAATTTCAATTTTGGCATTAAATCAAACAGTTCAAAATTAATAAAAGTCATTCTGTTATTCTGCATCATTAATACTTCCATCTTATTGTTTGCATCTGGAAAAACTTTTGGAGATAATGCCCAGATCTTGTTATTGGAAATATCCAAACCTATTAGATTATGGAGGTTATTAAAACTTCCATCTTCTACTGTAGAAATGTCATTCGATTCTAGGAATAAGTATTTCATTTGTGGAATTCCAGAAAACATATTTCTTTTGATTGTCGTTAAAAGGTTTTTACTTAACCATAGACGATCCAAATTAGAACTCGTTCCAAAAAGATTCATCAAATTAAAGTCCTTTAGTTTGTTTCTTGCTAAGCTCAAACGGCGTAATTTTGGCATGTTTACAAAAGCAAATTTATCAATTATTTCAATTCCATTGTTTTCTAGATAAATTTCTTCTATCCTGCTGTCGCTAAAAACGTCATCTTGGATATGACTGATGCTGTTGTTACGAATAGTGACAATTTTGAGGTACTCTGGTTGGTTAAACAACTGACTACCTAAATGTTGAATACCACTGTTGATAAAATGTACTCTATCCACTGGCGAATCTTTTAATAAGTTACCAGGAATATTCTTAACATCATTGTCAAAAAATTCTAATTTTTGTAAACTATCTAATCCTGCCAAAGCTTGCTCATGTATTTCATTTATACTTTTCTGAAAAGTTAATATGCTTAAATTTGGTGTTCTTTTGAATGTGTTTGAACTTATAGATACTAAGCTGGTGTTGCCAAAATTTTTAATTTTAAGTGTATGCCAATCTGGGTTACCATATTGTTGATATTTTTGTAATGATGGGCATATTGCTGTGTTGTATTCTATGTTGTATTCGCAGGATAATGTGTTATCCAGGATCAGAATTATGGCTAGGATAATGTATTTAGTAGTCATCTTTTTGACACATTGGAATCTGTAATAAAAATTATATTTAGTTTATAAATTTGATATTTTGGAAAAGGTAGAAAATTGGATTTTAGGAAATTATCACGCAGAAATAACACGATTACAGTGAAGGATGTGGAAACGGCTTGGAAAACACACAACAAAAAATTCGTAAGTGTAAAAGTTCATTCTCAGTTTGGTTAAAATTTTAGTGTTAAAATTTTCATTTAAAAAAAAGTAATAAGTTCTCTATTTTTAACCAAATCACCGTGTAAATCTTCATTTATTCAGATAGTGTTATTTTTACGAAATATTACTTTTTTAGTGTTAAAATTAACACTTTACTTTACTTTACTTTAACACTATTTATTTTCTAACAATATAATTTAACCTGTATGTAAGTGTAAACTTGACACTAAATTTAACCAAAAAAACCGCTGTGGCCACCACAGGACCGACCGCCATCATAAAGTACTTATATAAATTACATTCTAGCAGAAGAGTAGAAATAACTTGACCTAATATTTTCTAACAGAGATATTATTTATCATGACCATGGAAACGTTACATATAAATATGAAAAAATTGAGACTTGGAAAAAATTTCGAAAAATTTTACTGAAATTATTCGAAATTTTTCGTTTTATCAAAAAACGTCTCAAATAAAAGTTATTAGTTATTGCTTTTATAGCAACTTTTGTTTAATACATTTTTTCGAGATATTTTTCTGTTGTGAAATATTCGCAAAAATCCGACCGCCAACATATAAGGGAGGTATTGTGATCATACCGAGGTCCCTACATAACGTGTTGACTATTTTTAGCATGATGTCTGTCTGTCTGTCTGTCTGTCTGTCTGTCTGTCTGTCTGTCTGTCTGTCTGTCTGTCTGTCTGTCTGTCTGTCTGTCTGTCTGTCTGTCTGTCTGTCTGTCTGTCTGTCTGTCTGTCTGTCTGTCTGTCTGTCTGTCTGTCTGTCTGTCTGTCTGTCTGTCTGTCTGTCTGTCTGTCTGTCTGTCTGTCTGTCTGTCTGTCTGTCTGTCTGTCTGTCTGTCTGTCTGTCTGTCTGTCTGTCTGTCTGTCTGTCTGTCTGTCTGTCTGTCTGTCTGTCTGTCTGTCTGTGTACACGTGCACAGCAAATTCGGCTAAAAGGATTTTTATGAAACTTCATATTTAAGCTTTTGACATCAATGGCACGAGTTGATCAACTTTTGGTAAAAATCGGTTCACTAGAAATGGGAGTTTACTCGTGTCGATTTTAAGATTTTTGCGAATATTCCACAACAGAGAAATATTTCGAAAAAATATATTTAACAAAAGTTGCTATAAAACCAATAACTAACAACTTTTATTTGAGACATTTTTCGATAAATTGAAAAAATTTTGAAAAATTTTTCGAAATTTTTTCCATTTATTTTTCCACACTTATTTACAGAGTCCAGTAAGGGGGGGGGGGGCGGAGGGAGCCACGGTCCCGGGCGCACTTACGAAAGGAGCGCTGACGCCTTATGTGGGGGGCGCAAATTATGGGCGAGGACCTTTTTTTTGCTCAAAACTTGGATTTTTAGAGGTGAGGACCTTTTTTTTTATTTGCCAAGGGCGCCAAAATTTTTTAGTAAAAGTTGGGGGCCAAGAACAGGTGATGACCTAAACAAAAGGTCCTGACTTCTAAAATACATTTTTCTCCAAACAATTATGGGGGGGACAACTGGGGGCCAGATTAATTTTGGGGGTGGCAACCCCCTCCGGACCCACCGCTAGCGCCGCCACTGTTACAGGGTATTGGAGAGCAAAAAGCGAATTAAAATATACGTCTTAAGATCTTTCTTTTAAGGGGGGGGTATGGTCAGAGCAGCACATTTTGTTCCCATTTTCAAGATTTTTTTTTAGAAAACTGTTAATAGTAACTTGATTGGGATAATACCTACAGTAAAGAACAACCTTTGAAGAGTATCCAAAAAAAATTTTATTGAAAAATATCGAAAATTAAGCTCGTGACATGAATTTGAAATTTTCGTTCAGGACAAAGAGTTGATTTGCGGTGAGACACATAACTAATGACTGGATCATCTAAAACAAAAAAACCAAAAATATTTCGTTAGTTTATGAGTTTCTTGAGGTAACGCTGAATTTTTTCAAATATCTAGATTATTTAATTTTTGGTATAAGTTTGAAGTCAAAAAAACGAAAAAAACGATTTAATTCCATAAAAAAAAAAGCAAGAAAAAAAATATCTCGACAGCGTTACCTCAAGAAACTCATAAACTAACGAAATATTTTTGGTTTTTTTGTTTTAGATGATCCAGTCATTAGTTATGTGTCTCACCGCAAATCAACTCTTTGTCCTGAACGAAAATTTCAAATTCATGTCACGAGCTTAATTTTCGATATTTTTCAATAAAATTTTTTTTGGATACTCTTCAAAGGTTGTTCTTTACTGTAGATATTATCCCAATCAAGTTACTATTAACAGTTTTCTAAAAAAAAATCTTGAAAATGGGTATAAAATGTGCTGCTCTGACCATAAATAATACATTTTTTCATAAAAAAAATCGATATTTTTCGAATAACCAAAATTCCTGTTGAACTATTCCATTTGTCATCAATGTACATTATAGAGAATTTTTTCAGATTTTTAGATCAACCCCTCTGGGAAGTAGGGTGGGGGATAATAGTTTTTTGATACATTTTTAGGAAAAATCCCATAAAAAAATGATTTTTCAAAAATAATAATCTGTCAGTGTATCCACTCATTAAGAGGGTTCATTTAATACCCCGTTCAAAATATAAATAAATATTTATTTTTTGTGTGGGTCAAAGAAGTCATAGAAGAAAGCGCTCATAAAAGAAGCCACGCTTAGAAGACGGTGTCCCTAAAAAAATTCGCGCTTAGAAAAAAGCGCTCCAAAAAGAAAAAGCCCTTACAAGCCACGCTACTAGAAGAAGGCGCCCCTAGAAAAAGACGCCCCGATGTGTTGCATCGCCTGTTTACCCTATTCACGACTCCAAATAACAGTGAGACATCTGGTGGTGGCTTGGTAAATTAAACAGAAGCGTATATTTGTATAATAATATAAATATATAAATTTATATAACAATATAAATTTTATATCAAAAAAAATAAATAAAAAATTGAACTATTTACGTAGAATCCGAAATAAAATATCAAAATGGTGTGCTTTACAAATATTTAACACTATCGTAAAGCCCCATTTTCAGTATTGTAACACTGTTCTGTATTTAGCTAACAACAGTGACATTAATAAATTACAATTACTACAAAATAGAGCGATGCGTATCATCCTAAAATGTAACAGATTCACTAGTATAACAAAAATGTTAAATGATTTAAAATGGTTAAATATTAAACAATTTATTAAATATAATGGTATGATTTTTATGTATAAATTGGACAAAGGTTTATTGCCACAGTATTTGGGGTCAAATTTAAAAAGGATTGAGGAAATACATTCGTATAATACGAGACAGACTGGGTCATTTTACATAACGGGTACAAAGAAAGTAAGCACAAAAAACAACATAATGCATAGAGGAGCTTTAGAATATAATAGTTTACCAGGGGAATTAAAATCAATAGGATCACTCACTATATTTAAGAAGAATTTAAGAATATTTTTAGAGAGTAATAATTAATATAGGCTATAATTATATTTTTTCATTAACCATGTAAATATATTTTTTGTAAAGTTGTTTATACATAAGTAATATTTTGTAAATTTCTATTATTAGCTAAAAGCTACATAAATAAAAATTATTATTATTATTATATTATTAATATTTGTACTGTGTTGTGCTACAGTGAATTAAGACGCATTTTTAAATATAGTGACTTAAATACAGTACTTTTTTGACGAAATATTGAACAGATAAATTTTAAGAAAAAACTTCTGACATATACGCTTCTCGTCAGCCATCAACTGTCGTACGCAGCGCCGCCAACGTTAGTTTGAGTCGCGAATAGAGCCGGCTGTGGGAGTATCAATATCGGACAATATTATTCAAAACCAGGCTTTTGAAACATTCCAGTCCCTAAAAATTTAAATTTATTTAATCATACATCAAATATTGTATAAATACATATCTGTTGCTAAACAAACGTTAAAATTTTGTATTGATAACGATTTTTGCTCTGTTTTAAAACCATCTGATAGCTGGGCAATCAATATATTGTCACAAAAAAATTAGATCTGGGTTTATACCAAACAAATAAAAAAAAATGCTAAGCGATAAACGATCAGCAAAGCTTGAAAAAACATTTCAAAAT
Source organism: Liopterus haemorrhoidalis (assembly GCA_963971575.1). Taxonomy (NCBI): domain Eukaryota; kingdom Metazoa; phylum Arthropoda; class Insecta; order Coleoptera; family Dytiscidae; genus Liopterus; species Liopterus haemorrhoidalis. Next base: position 5,677,437 of record OZ020613.1, read on the forward strand.
TAATTCAGAATATTTTGTCATTACTTTGAGTTGAATCAAATAAAATATAACTTTTTTATTGAGTTGAATTCTTGTTAATGTATTGTAAATTTTAAGTATTTTACTTTCCAAATATATTGGAAAGTGTTGTTATTGTGATAAAATGTTGGTGGGGGCATGCTTCTGAAATGAATTTTGTGACCATAACAAGTTTTAAATGGTTCCCAAATATGTATTTAGATTATTTAATCGAAATTATATTTATATTTGCAACAGTTACATAATAATATTAAAATATGAGTTAAAAATAGTACAAATACATGTTTACATATAATTAGGGATTTTTAGGCATGACCACTAAAAAACCCTTATAACGTTACTTATGTGTCTGTCCAGGGCCGGATTTCCCTATAAGCTAAGTAGGCTTAAGCCTAGGGCCTCCTAAGTTCAGAGGGCCTCAATATTCAAATAGACGTATATGTACTAAAATAATAAAAAAAATATGCTATAACTCAAGAAACACAGACCATACGAGGTTTATAATTAACTTAGGGTTTTATAATTCACCCTAAATCTAGTTTTTCCCTTTATAGGTTAACTAGGGCAAATACGGTTTTGAACATGTTTATGGGTAGCAAAAAGAGATATTGAGGAATCTGTAAAAAACATTTCACCCATTTAGAAGAATAGGGGATAGGCATGATTTTTTTAATTTTTTTTATTATATTCCTCTTGTTGCATATAAACATAAAAAACAGTTTTTATTTATTTTTTTTTAATTTGAAGGCTTAAAAAAATCATAAATGTATGTAGCGCGCGAAAACGACGTGTGACGTCATACCCCTTCTAACTGACGCATGACACTACTAGCCCACCCAGCCACAGAACATTACCCAGCGTACATAGTCTGTTGTGAACTTATTTGTTTATATAACTTATATAGGTTATTTAACGTTAGAGTGATTTTAATTAAAATAAAGTTTAATTCTATAAAAACAATTTATACATGTTTACCGAATTAAATTTTATACTAAAATATATAAAATATGGAAGATCCAGGCCCCAGTACTTCTAAACATAATCGAAAATATTGTTCAGTACCGATGTGCACAATTAGTTCAACTAGAAATCCAAAAAAACAATTTATATCATTACCTGATGGCGAAAAACAACTGATGGCGAAATTTGTGGCTGGAAGCTATGGGGCGAAATAAAACCGATATTTCAGAAAAAAGTAAATTTTATGTTTGTGAGCATAAATGCATCAATGTTGGGTAAATTATCACTCTGAGCCCTAACAAAATCTTTATCTGCCATTTTAATAATAACTGCGTGAAAAATTGTTTAAAAACAAATACAAAACCCTCGAACAATACAATATACACACGTGTAAAGATTATGTTATAGCTGTATCTGTGACGTGAAACCCCTATCGTTTGACGCCATACTCAGTCGTTTCTACTCGGCAACCTTCGCGCCGTGGTCGGCTTATTTCAAATTTACAATATTTTAATTAAAAAATTTGGCTATAATATTAATTAAAATGTGATTTTTGTTTTGTTAGGTGACATAACTAATATTAACATATCAAAATAATGTAGTTTTAAAGAAATATAAATTTTATGCGTATCCCCTTTTCCCTCAGTCATGCAGTCATGCAGACCTCTACCAAATAATGCATAAAGAAAAAATACAGATGGCTTTATTTAACATAGAAGCAATCCTATAACTACTTCTTAGTTTATTAGTCACTAACTGCTTTGAAGAGAGGTCTTTTTCAAACTTAAAAGAATTAAAAATTAATTAAGGAGCACAATGTCTCATGACAGGTTATCTGCTCTGAGCATTGAAAGTGATAAACTTAGAAATATTAAAAAAAATAATAATCAGCTGTGGCCACCACAGAACCGACCGCCATCACAAAGTACTTGTATAAAATACATTCTAGCAGTAGAAATAACTTGGCCTAATATTTTCTAACAGAGTTATTATTTATCATGAGCATGGAAACGTTACATATAAGTGTGAAAAAATAGAAGTGAGAAAAATTTTTCAAAAATTTTATAGTAACTTTTGTTCAATAAATTTTTTCGGAATATTTCTCTGTTAAATATTCGCAAAAATCTTAAAATCGACACGAGTAAACTCCCATTTCTAGTCAACCGATTTTTACCAAAAGTTGATCAACTCGTGCCATTAATGTCAAAAGCTTAAATATGAAGTTTTATAAAAAACCTTTTAGCCGAATTTGCTCTGCACGTGTACACACACAGACAGACCGAAAGATATCATGCTAAAAATAGTCAAAACGTTATGTAGGGACCTCAATTCGTGGAGATCCATCGAAATCTCGAAGTGTCAAAATCGGTATGATCACAATACCTCCTTTATATATGTAGGCGGTCGGTAAAAAGAGGTGTCTATTGAATGGGCCTAAAAATTTGAGTAGCCTAGGGCCTCGCGTTAGGTAAATCCGGCCCTGTGTCTGTCTGTCTGTACGGTAGAAATTGTAGCCAAACGGCTTAACATATTAAGTTGAAATTTGGAATACTTGTACAACTTTTTGCCCCACATATAGTAAAACTACAGAGTTCAAAAAAATACAGCGCGGTTGCGACCCATAGGTTGAGAAACGCTGGTATAATATAACTGCACAAATAACATTTTTGACCACAGCGTCTTTGTCTATTAACACCAAACACAACTAATTTAAAAAATACATAACATTAAAATCTATATTTTTGAAATTTAACACATATTTTAAAAGAATTAACACTGCCGGCTTTACAGCTAGGTAAATATTGATAAAATAATCACTTCCTTAACCTTTCCTACCTTAAAATATTCACAAAACTCAGTCTATGCTATGTTGTCTATCGAGAAAGACCTCTGTCGTACTGTGTACATCAGGTCGCGAACGGACAGACCTTGCTGTCAAGGTTTTGTATGGGAATTTCCAGAGCTCAAACAACACTGGCTTATAAAGTGGTCTTAATAATAACTTTAACAGATAGAAATTATTCTTATGAGAAATAAATTCAAAAAAACAAGTACACATATTCTAGAATAATAATTTAGAGCATTATATTGATTTTAATTAACTGTTAGTTGCTTTGTTGAATTAATTACAGAGTTAATTTATTCAGTATTGTTTCAAAAACAGTATAGGAAAAATTCAGTTTTTTTTCTTCTTGTTATTATTAATATAAGAACGTCATTAGGGTCTGACTGTAGCTGTCCCATCCCCCTAGGAATAGTTGAAAAAAATGTGTACGCAACAAGGACCTGTTGTTTGAGGAGGTTATCACTTATATTTTAGAAGTGAGGATCTTTTTTTTTGTTATTGCGGACTGTTTTTATTTTTAGGTCATCTCACCACCTGTATTTTCATCTGTCCATTAATAACGATAAAAAATGATGCCCTGCTCAAATATTTCCTGACCCCTCCAGATTTTAAGAGCTAGCTCCGCCACTGGAAGTTAGAAACTCGCACTACTCAAAAGGGCAACGCCCGCACCTACGGAGGTATTGGCTTCATAACAAGTTGCCCGCTTTTTGTCCCTATGTTATATAAACCACTTTTTTTTTAAATTTATTATTTGGCTGAAGTTGCTGAGACTATTGGCCAGACAATTATTATTATTTTTTTATATATATATCATACAATAAAATATACATAACATTATAAATTACATTAATATTTTTATATTAGAATTTTCTATAAAATACCAAAGAGATTCCAGAATTTCTTGATTGTAAGAAGCCAGTAAGGTCGAAACGTTAAGAGGGGATTGAATGCTCATGTTGAAAATATAAACCACATTGAGTTATACGAAATTCTAAAATTTAATTTAGTTTCCCTTAGTTTGAATTAGTTGATAATTCTGATTCTGCCTGATACCCTCTTTTATTTCTCTCTAAACAAGCGTGTTGTTTTGCAAAATATTCTGTTTTATTTTTTGCTCAATGTTATGTTATTATATGACGTCATCAATCTGTCAATACAGTATCGTAACTTCTTATTTTGGCTTTTTGTCTATAGCTATTAAAATGTAGCCTAAATAATTATTGTCGACCTTCATGATTTTGTCAATATTCCAAAATCATAAAAATCTTAAGTGGTCTACCGCTATATCCTGGCAGTAGATAACAACTTTTTATTTCGACTGTTCTAGAAATTGGGAGTTCTGGTGGAAAAAACTCAAGAAGTTCTTGTTCTTCAGAGTCACCATTGATAATCTTATTTATTTGTGGCTAGCTGGAGTACTTCTTACGGTTTTTCTAATGCATATTTTGCTGTAACGTAAATGATGAGATATAACAATTATTAGGTTTTACTCTATTATCATACCAAATTATGGTACAGACAAACAAAAATTCATTTTTTACGGATATTGTCTTATAATCGTCTGAAACGTGCAGAAACCAAATTTGAGGTCGAAAAAAACAGATGACCAAATCCATTTTATTGATATAGATAGTAGATAAGAAATATGTATTACTTTATAATGATAGTTAAAAAAATTGATGTGAAGTGTGAATATTCACACATTTCAGGGTTTCGCAGGTATATAATAAGTGAAGGCGGTATGCTGAGTGTGTAGGACAAATTTTACTTTGTAGTAATCACGGCAAAATGAACGATATTTTAAAAATAATTTATCGGCTGTTAATCATATAATAAGACTGGTTATTAAATTTACGCTCTTAATAATTAAATACTACATTTGTCAAAATATAAGTAGAATTTTGACAAAATAATTTCAACATAATAAAAATGCAAAAAAAAAACAGAAAAAATAAAATTCACTCCGTACTCGAACTTGAAATCCTTCGTTCCACCGCATTTTAGCTTACGACGCCAGTGCTCTAACCCATTGCGCCATCGCACGCCTTGCATGTGAGTGTCTTACATTGGTATAACTTTTGTACTTTGTGAACCAAAAACCACAAAAAATGCGTTATTTTCCGAAAACATAATCTGATCAAAAATTCCTGTTGTACTATTTCGGTTCACACCAATATACATTACCTAGAATTTTTTTAGATTTTTAGTTTATACCATCTGGGCTACAAGGTGTGGGACAAAATTTTGTTTGCACAATTTTGGCAAAAATCGCATCAAAATAATTTATTTTGCAAAAATAAAAATTTGATCGTTAACCCACATACCAAGGGCTTTCATTTGATACCCTACTAAAAAATATTTTTGTTTTCGATGAGCGCATATTTGTTTATATTTTTAGGGGGGTATGTTTTTTAGATGTTTTAGTATTTTTCCTATGTGCGGGTCAAAGAGTTGTATAAGCATGCCAAATTTCAACTCTCTAGGTTTAGCCGTTTGGCTACAATTTTTACCGAACAGACAGACAGACAGACAGACGACAAAATGACGGTATAAGGGTTTTTTGGTCATACCTACAAAACCCTAAAAAGGGGGCAAGCTAAAATTTCATCAGCTCTAAGCCTTTTTGTGGCCGGTGTTAATTTTCGTTCTTTTTTTTGCCGCAAATGTCAAAATGTTAGTCCGTTACTCAAAAGTGACCATATATTTATGATCTAATTTTCCAATAAATTAAAAAAAAAAAAAAACTAAAATTTTGAAATTTTGGTCAGCAATTTTTTTTTATATATATATTTTTCTGTTGTTAGTAATAAAGGACCTAATGCACGGTAGCAGAATCTACATTTTTCCAAAAGCAGTCTTAGCAAAGGTTAAATACGGCACTGTTTATATGTTCCAAAAGCGTGACGAAAACTTAATGTTCAAAAGTCATAGATTACTAAAAACTAGACAGAAATAAACTTCTATTCGTTAAAGTCACGTGATTAGAACAAAAAACTATAGTTTATTTATTAATTAGTACATCTAATACATTTCTAAAACTACTATAAAGGTCCTTAAGTTGGTACGAAGAAGAAACGGTCAGTTGCAGAGCTCTTCCAGGTATTTTTTCCTACGCCAATATGCGTCAAACATATTTGATCTATGAAACAATGTCCGATATATCATAAAACTATTCGTTTAAATTGTATTTAATCAGAAACAACTATAAAGATTCTGTCTTTGTTGTTATGTATAATTCTCTCTCCCACCCATATAATCAAAGGTGATTTTGTAAATAACCTTCCTCTACGTCACGGCCGCGTTCACCATTGAGCGAGTCAAACGAATGAGACTTCGTCAGAAATATTCATGTTTGTGATCGAACAACACTGTTTCAAACTGTTTACTTATGTGTAATTGTGACAACTAGTGCCATATTTTGTTATTTTGTAAGTACTACTAATTATATTTTAAGTGTTTGGTGAATAAAGTGATGAAATATACTAATATAGACATTGTTGAATATGTTTTGGAACGGTAGTTTTTTCTGCCATGAATAACATAAAATATAAGACATTGCGCACACCTTTTTTAACTATTTAAACATTTCCCATGTTTTTTTAAGTGTCTGCAAATTTAATAAACATTCTTCGCTAACCGGTTGTTTATTGTATTCTCCATACTGTGCGGAAGTAATCTAAAAATAATCATCTATTTTTAAGTATAAGCAATGGTGAATTATGGTATCGTAAGCCCTGGAATAAGACTACATCAAAGGCCCCGAAATCAGTGCCGGAATAGGATTTTATGGGCCCTAGACGGAATTTATAGAATGAGTCCCTAAATCGAAGTGATGAGAATTAAAACAAAAACAGAAAATGGTTAAGGCTTCGTCGGGGCTCCAAAGGACGACGATTTTTGGAGCAATGACAAAAAAATCAGGCTTTTTGGGGCCTCAAAATTGCGGAGCACTAGGCCCGGACCTATTTGGCCTATACGTAAAACCGGAACTGGTTCAAACCAATTATTCTGATAAATATCTTTTTTAATTTTACATATTTTCGGGACCCTGCGACATTTGGTCTTGGGAAGGGTTGTCAGCAGGGCTGACGCGAGGCTGGTTCTAAGCAGGTGCCGTAGACCAGTGTTTCTCAACTAAACACACACCGCGGACCAGTATAATATATAATTTCCTAACGCGGACCACTAATAATAAATGTTGGTTCATTTTTTGCAAGAAAACAAAATATGTAATGTGCTACTAAATACATTTATTTTATTTTTAGAAAATCACAGAAAGTTTACAGAAAATAAACAAAATATAAATTATTTACATAAAATATGTGCATAAAAAATAAAATACTGCAAAAACAGAATAAACTTTCGCGGACCACTAAATTTTTTCTGGGGACCACTAGTGGGCCGCGGACCAACTATTGCGAAACACTGTTGTAGAGAATGTATGAAATGTAATTTACGTGTATATTCTACATGTAATCTACACTAAGTCTACCTTGTTTGTCTACGTTTTGTAGACAACAATGGAAACGACCTAAATTGAGCGCCTTTTTTTTGAAAAATATTATCAATTTATAATTAAATTGTATTTTTCTCTACCATTAAACTGCACTTTTTTTAAACAATTATTTTTCTGGTGTTACATATCGCCTGTTTATTAAATTCATTGTTAAATGGAATTGTGATGGTAAAATAGGGTGACCACTCGTCCCGCATTTTAACATTTTGTCCCGCATTAAGATGCGTCCCGCAAAAGTCCCGCATTGTCCCGCATTTTGGATTTGGGAGGTGAGGACCTTTTTTTGCTCTTCACTTGAATTTGGGAGGTGAAGACCTTTTTTTTTGCTCTTCACTTGGATTTGGGAGATGAGGACCTTTTGTTTTTTTACTCCGTCCCGCATTGCCTTCTTAAGAAAATGGTCACCCTATGAAAATAATATAAACCTAGTACACGTTTCTTTATTTACTGATAAATAAATAAATATAATTATTGCAAAAAACAGTTTATTAGAGATACAATTAAGTTATTAGAGATTTGCCTTTTTAATGCCTGATTGCAAAAACGAAAAATGATTTAATTCATTGAATAAGTTTGAATTCAACCAGTTAGATTATGCAATTTGGTGATGTATCCCCACTCTTGTTGTATACATAGTCGACATAAACTACATAGATTACATTGTCTACGCGATGTTGACATGGAAAATAGACAAACCCAAAAACACGTAGACGTCCATCTCTGCTTCAAAGTGTTCCCAGGAAGTCGACCCTACGGTTTTTTAGATTTCTCTTTTTGGTTATCAACTAAACCTTTCTTTCTTTTTTTTTGTTCCTCATCACTTCGATCCGGCTTTTTTTTGTCATTACTCTGTTCCATCTTCTCTTTCTCTGTCTTCAATTCTTTTGATCTGTCTTTCCTTTTTAGGGTTTTGTAGGTATGACCAAAAAACCCTTATATCGTCATTTTGTCGTCTGTCTGTCTGTCTGTCTGTCTGTCTGTCTGTCTGTCTGTCTGTCTGTCTGTCTGTCTGTCTGTTCGGTAAAAATTGTAGCCAAACGGCTAAACCTAGAGAGTTGAAATTTGGCATGCTTATACAACTCTTTGACCCGCACATAGGAAAAATACTAAAACATCTAAAAAACATATCACCCTAAAAATATAAACAAATATGTGCTCATCGAAAAAAAATATATTTTTTTTTAATTCTGAGTAGGGTATCAAATGAAAGCCCTTGGTACGTGGATTAACGCTCAAATTTTTATTTTTGCAAAATAAATTATTTTGAAGCGATTTTTGCCAATATTGTGCAAAAAAAATTTTGTCCCACACCTGTAGCCCAGATGGTTTAAACTAAAAATCTGAAAAAATTCTAAGTAATGTACATTGGTGTGAACCGGAATAGTTCAACAGGAATTTTTGATCAGATTATGTTTTTGGAAAAAAAAGCAGTTTTTGTGTTTTTTTGCTAATAATGTTGACAACTTATAGTTATATAATACGCTAAACAGTAACGTGTTTCTTGGTGCTGTGGCTAAGATACTTGCGTTCTGCCCAGGAATTCATAATCGAACTCATGTTCGAGTCCTACGTGAGGAGACAATATTATTTTTTATTTTTTTTTTGCATTGTTTAAATTATTTTTTCAAAATTTTAATTATATTTTGGCAATTGTTGCATTTAATTTTTAATAGCGTAAATTTAATAACCAGTGGAAATTGTTGAAATTATAATTTAATTATATATTTGAATGTACACGAAATCAAAGGGGAGGAGCTATGACTAAAAACAACCAATGGAAGCCATAGGCGCAATTTTCAAAATCTTAATGAACCTTGATATATATAAAAAAAACACTGCACATCTTTAAAAACTTAAATAATGGTAATAGGCATTCGTATTAAAATTCATAAAAAAATATTTTGTCATAAAATTTGTTTTGGCATCGCAAATAATCATCATTCACTTACTAAATACCTGCAAAACCCTGAAATGTGTGAAAATTCACACTTCACATCAATTTTTTTTATATCACTTCTATCCGTCTTTTTTTTTTGTTACCATCAGTGAGGGAGTATAAGCAGTTGTGTTACGCCAATTTTTTAACAACCGTTTCCACAGTGATGTGAAACGGCAAAGGCGGAAGTAGGAAGAATGTGATCTTCCTTGAAATATTTGAAGGAGGAGAGAAAGGGGAGTGATATAAATATTTGTCTTTTTCAGCTCAGTATATTAATTTGTATCACTCAAAAAAATGTTGGTAAATAAACATAACTACAGATAAAATACTGTCGGTTTATAACAAACCGCTGTCCGGAAACCAGCATAAATTCTGACAACTGGAAACCGGAGAAAACCGCCTGATGACACCACTAGGTGTAACGCTGGTACTTGACATGGGGCGCCAAAATACCCAAATCTACACTTGCTCCCCTATAAGCTCTGCACCCGATGCACGTGCCTCACTCGCCACACCTTAGACCTGGCCATGCATACCTGTAGTAATTATTTTAATTATTTTTTATTTCTCGTCAATTATGCACATACATATATGATGTTTTCAGTACATACATCAACAAGTGAAAAAAGAAAATTATTGACTTTTCAACAATAATCTAGAAGAGAAGTGGGTAAATGATCGGGTGACCATTTTCTTAAGAAGGCAATGCGGGACAAAGCAAAAAAAAGTCCTCACTTCCCAAATCTAAGTGAAGAGCAAAAAAAAGAGATCCTCACCTCCCAAATCCAAGAAAAGAGCAAAAAAAAGGTCCTCATCTCCTCAAATACAAGTCAAGAAATCAAATGCACAAAAGACTTATAGTCAGAATTCGGGACATGTCTTAATGTCTTAAAGCGAGACACCCAATCAAAATGCGGGACTGTCCCTCAAAAATCGGGACGAATGGTCACCCTAGTAAATGATGTATATGTATTATACTTTTTTTATAAATATGAAATTAATTTCTGTGTGTAATAGTATATATTAAAATACTAAATTGTATGTGTTAAACTAAAGAGGTCGTGTCTAATTACGTCGCGTACCTGAGGAAAGGAGTGGCAAGTATACCAAAATTGCGTATCATTGATCTAGAAGCAAATAGGAATGTCATAATTATTGTTGGATATGATTGTGTTATTGTTCATAATTAATATTACTGGAACTGAGAAGTTACTAAGCATATTATTACGATAATTCCTAAGAATAACTATGAGCAATGTACATATAAATATGTAATTTCATATCTCAAATCTAGTTTATTATTTACACTGCAAAGTAAAGTCTTTGGTGTAGCATACCAAAATATTTTTTCATAAAGGAATCAACACATACAAATCCTCTTGCTGTTATTTATCAGATTTTTCTGTGTTTCGTGTTCACTAGTGCAATGTTTCTCAACCTTTTCTGGCATGGGACCCCCAAAAATTATGTAATGATTGCCTGCGGCCCAATTTATATTCATATATATTAAAAGGGGCGTGAAGAGACAAGGGAGGCCAGTACAAATTTACGGGGCCCGGGTCTGGATTATTTTTTTACAAATCACTATCCAATTTATTTATTTATATTTTTCGAAATGGTAAAATTTCATGAATCGGAACACACAAAATGATTTTGCAGCTAAACAATATAACAACATTTTAAATATTTCCAATAATTTAACGAACTGGAACAATATTTTCCATAGTTCCACGAACTGGAAGCCCGTTCCGGTTGGCTCCGGTACACTTTGAACTTTGCTTATATGAATATTACAGAAAAAATTAACAACAATTTCTATAATACCTACATCTAGTTTTTTACCAGTCATCTAGCCTGTAATTATCTTTTTTGGGTAGAGAGGGATTAGTCTTTTTCTAGGCCTGGGCCCGGAATCCCTGTTTTACCGTGCCCCGGGCCTGATCTTGACGCCCCTGCTTGTTAAATCGTATTTTCAGTAGATCTTTTACATTGTCTTCCATCTTTCTTTTTTCCTTCTGTATGGTAAAGATGTGGAACTTCTTAAATGGTAAACTTCAGAATCTGGACTTTATTTGTCTCTATGTCCTATTGCGTTTAAATACTTGAAATATTTGTTTTCCTTTTAAATTTGCGTGTAAGAAATAATATCTATTTCGTCCTTGACCTTTAAGGGCAGTTCAAAATATACCTAGCGTTCTATTGATTTTGCGTTTATTTTTTGTAGTTATTGCTGTAATTTGCAAACTGGATTGGGAAAAAAACTTATAGTTTTTTATTTTTATTTTACTGGGAAATTTTAAATTTCAAATTCAACAATAAACATAATCAAGTTGCAAAAATAACACTGAAAGAAATACAACCCAAAGACACTTGGAATGTAGTACGTTTGTATTCGTAGTAGATTATATTTCATCCTTATTAAGTCATGATTTCTCTATAACGCTTATACCATGAGTTCAAAAAGAAATTACAGAAGAGTTGGTTATGGAAATAAAAGTTATGTTAACAGCAAACTTTAGAATTAATTAACTGTCATCACTGTTGTTGTTGCCAAAAGTTTTAAGTTATATAAAGCTTGCAGTTGACATTATTTTATTTTTCCGTAGCCAACCCTTATATAATTTCTTTTTGAACTCGTGGTTTAATACTGTTTATTAAAATATAAGTTTCATAAAGCATGATTTTGTTGCATGCGTCGAGTTTGGAAAACGAGTTGAAAAGCGACGAGTTTTCGAATCGACAAGTGTGGCAAAAAGCCTTATGTAGCGAGTTTTTTATACTGATTTTTTGTATTTTCATTTTTCAAACATTTTAATATAATAAATATGTATAATATAATAAAACAAAATCCTTGTTTAGGGAATTTGGTCTGGGAATGTAGCGGTTCGTTAGTTAATTAAAACGTTTGACGTACAGCAACAATGGCTATTTGCGCAAGACATCCCATCTAAATGACTAAGGTATATATTAAAATCAATAAATTAAACAATAAATAAATAAAATCTTATATCTATTCAAACTGAAAAATTTTACTGTACTAACAGTAAAATTTTCTGGATGCGACTTTAAATAAAAGAAACCTTGCACGGGAAAACCCAAATAAATAAGATAAAAAGTCTGAAACAGACGCAGGGTGATGGTAAAAAGCTGTAAAGGAGCAATTTACCAAAATCACAGTCTAATAATAATAAAATCCATTCAAGTAAGGTGCAAGATTTCATACATAAAAAAAATGTAGAGGTTAGCTGGACTGGTTAGACAGTTTTATTTTTTTAAAAGTACCAGGGTCTATTACCAGGGTTTTATTTACAAATTTAAAAAACAATCTAATTGATCCCAGTATATTTGGCCTAAAATTTGTGTCTCAAACAAATGTATGTTTATATTGTGCGAAACCTTGCTACATTACTGCCTTAAAATTATTGTTGAAAGCTATGGTCGTTACACATTCAGTGTTTAATACAGACGTCATATTTTGGGTTATTTTTTGTAATTTTGTATTTTGAAATAATATTGATAATGTTATTAATTTATGATATGCAATAAATTCTAATTTGAGCCTTCGTTGATAACCTATTGCTCTATATATTCAAGGTTTTATCATACATATGAAAGACCTAACTGTTTAGAAACGTATATAGAACGAGAAAGAACAATTGTGATATCAATTCTAATATATGGAACTGAATCGTGCGTTTCAGGGGGATAAGAATTTTGCTGCATAAATTCACTGCTGTGAGCTAAGAGCGCCTTAAGAAGATGAACAAATTGTGGCCACACAAAGGTCGTCTTTTTTGTGCAATAAAATTAAAACGCGACCCGAAAAGGTTGCACGATTTTATATGTAGCTAAAAACACTACATAAACTGAAGCCATAACCGCAGGGATCTTATTGTGCATGTACCGTATTTTAAAAGCTGTGAAACTTACTAATGCAAAACTTGTAGAGTTATCTGTTGATGAAAAATTGAACTACTGAACTGCCAAATACAAAATATTTCACGTTCAGTTGTACAAAAATATATATAATTCTTTATTTCCCCTCGGCCTTGCGGCGTTTAAGTTTCTAGTACAATGTGAAAAAATCATAATAATAATAAAATAATTCATTTTATGATTTTCTTTCTTCTTCTTCTTCTACATTCTGCCTCCGGTGTTCCTCTCTTTCTTCATATTCTCATTTCGGCTTCCGTCTCCGGTCTCCTTCCTTCTTGACTCCAGTTCTTCTTCCCCTCTTTCTTCGCTTCTCTTCCCTCTTTTATTTCCTCCTCCTTTGCCTCTCTCTTCCTTCCTGTTCTCAGTTCTGTCTTACCTCTCCGCATTCCTTCCTTATTTCCTCGAGTACTCTCACCCACCTTTCTCCGTTTCCTTCTTCATTCAACAGCTCCTTTATCTCCCCCTCCCATTTTGTCATCTTTCCACATCTTTTTGTTAGATGTTCCAAGGATTCTTCCTCCTCTCTACACATTCTGCATATCCTATCCTCTGGTTTTGCCCAATACCTATTACTCCGTTCTTCATTTTCGCATCTTAATCTGGCAATCCTTCTAACTCTGCCCCCTGCCTTTCCTCTCCTCCCTTTCAAATATTTAGGTATTCCTACCGTCCTTATCTCCCTATACCTTTTCACATTCCTTGAGTTGTCTATTCTTACTGTTCTTTCCTGCTCCTGTACGTCCTTGTCTGTCCTTCTCAATTCTTCTACTATGTTTCTCCTTCAACAAAAATATTATACTTTTCATAATATTTGTCATGGAACCAAATTTTTGGTATTGAAATAGAAAAATAAAAATCTGAAATCAAACATTTATGATTGTAAAATGAGTATATTTAAAAAAAATCTTATTCATTGATCTGTCTAACAACTATACCGTTACTAATAATAAAAAAAAAAACAATGATGGGGCGCCATAAAACTTTTGCCACAAGGGCGCCTTCTATGTCAACGGTGACGCTGCTGGGAGCCACAAAAGGGACATCAGGATCAACTAAAACAGACGCACCCAATTAAATATACCCTTCCCTACCCTATTTTAGGTGTACGGTTATTTGAAATTCTAATGACCAACCCAATCCACCTGTGTTTCTAGAAATAGATCTTCAATGCTCATAAATAATATTGAACATATAATTTTAAAAATAATATTTTTGTAAAGAAAATTCTTTCTTTTCGTTTTCAACAAACATTTATCACTTTCCCCTATTTTCTTGCTCAATAAAATTGCTGGAAAAATCCAAACGTGCAACTTTTTACGTTGCTAGATTTAATACAACATTTATTTCATTCTTCTGCTGTTGACTTCGATTTCTACAAAATATACTGCCCGGCCATTAATATTTGACCCATTCGTCACCCCACAATTGTGAGTGTACTTAAAATAACGCACATTTTAAACATTTATTATTGGAAAGACAGGATTTATTGAACCACATGCAAGGAAAATCAAAAATGAAATTTAAATTACGAAACTTATTAACCCTTACGTTACGGTGTCCTTTGGTTGCGGTGTGGGGTACAAATGTACCTTTATTTTATCGTAAATAAATAATTTATTAATAATTTGTATTCAGGTTTACTATGGAATATATTAAACCTGTTTTTTAGCTGAAATTACAATATTTTCAATTGCAATGTTTTCATACGTTCAGCATTCATAAAATCCTGTTTCATACTAACCAACTTTTCTAGTAAAGCATAGTATACGCCCAACATGATACGTCCGTCCTGTCCGACGTCCAGAATCAGACCGAAGCGGGTACTTAGGCGGTAGCTGCTTTACAAAAATCAGTGATTTCACCGGAGTTGACCACGCCCTTTACTTAAAAATAACCAATAAAATTCATGAAAAATAAATTAATTAATATTAGGTGTTTAAAATAAAAAATTAAAAAAATAGTTAACTACATTGTTTCATAAGTAGGTAAATAAAGTATTTATGGTATTTATAAAACTCAAGAACGATTATTTTATTCAAATTTTGTGGGGTACATTTTAAGCAGTACCGCTTCGTAAGAGTTAAAAATGTAGTGCCTAAAAATCCCGACTGGTAGTGCCTAAAAATAGATCGTCTTTTGGTTAAGACATATAAAATTAAATTTCAAGAGTGACATTTTGAGAACAGAAGTAAACAGGATGAGGGTGTAAATTGATAAATAAATTGAAATGGAAGATGATATTATTGAAAAACAAAAATAACAAATAAAATGCAGGGATATTATATTTCAAAGAGTATAGATCGTCCCATTTTCGCACTATTCAAGATCGTTAATACTCGTTCAAATTTCAAAAAATTATAAACAATATAGATTACATAGAAGCGAATTCATAATATTGCTATATTTAATTTTAATAAAAATATTAGTATGCCGATATGCAATATTACTAGTTGTTCTCTTTGGTAATATTGACTTGATGTTTGACCCAATTACTTTGTATATATATATATATAAACCATAGCCGGATGTTGCACATATACATCTCATTAAAACGATACAAGTGCATAGAAATGTGTAAATGCGAAACGTACCGTAATATTCCCATTAAAACGTATAAGTTACTCCAAACATTTAAGCGGAACTAAATGGAATTTAAATTTCCTTAAGTTGACACTAGGTAACTTTTTATATACAAGGTGTCTCAAAAGAAATTTTATATTTATTTAGCTTACTGCGTGAACGCAACGTATCCGAGGGGCGCGGGGGTTATGTCAATCGGTAGCCTGGCTCTTGGGAATTTAGTCGCTATGGAGCGTTTCTCGGGAGCAGACCGCGCGTTATGCGTGCGAGAGTTTTACAAAAACGGTGATTCGGCGACTGTAGCGCGTAGAAAATTCTGCAGTATTCGAGGTTTTCGCCACTTAAATGATGCACCAAGCATTCCTCTCATTCGACATTGGGTTAAAAAGTTTGAAGAGACTGGTACAACGCTGGATAAATCAAAATCCGGGCGACCTAGGTCATCAAGAACGGTAGAAAACGTGGAGAATGTTAATCAGTCTGTTCGTGACGACCTGAACCTTTCAATTCGGAAGCGTGCAAGTGCTTTAAATGTGCATAGATCATCATTACATCGCATTATGCACAAAGACCTAAAGCTGCACTCCTACAAAATTCAATTGGTGCAAGAATTAAAGCCCCAAGATGCCAGTCAGAGGCTTAATTTCGTAAATCAGGTGATTGAGCGATTTTCAACGTTTACCAACATTTTGTTTTCGGATGAAGCTCATTTTCATCTTAATGGCCACGTAAATAAGCAGAACTGCCGCTACTGGAGTGCAACAAATCCGAAACGCAAACATCAGAAACCCCTACATTCGCCTAAAGTGACCGTATGGGCTGCGATGTCGGCACGAGGAATTATCGGCCCTTACTTTTTTGAAGACGAAAGGGGGCGGAAATTCAGAGCGTTATGTGGAGATGTTAGACAACTTCTTGGTACCTGAACTGCAAAACTTTCCTGGCTATAACCAAAGAACATGGTTCCAACAGGACGGAGCAACTTCACACACGTGCAATATGTCTCTGCCACGTGTTCGTGAAATTTTCTCAGGCAAATTGATCTCCCGGAGAGGTGACATAAATTGGCCTCCACGCAGTCCAGATTTAACCCCTATGGACTTTTTCCTATGGGGTTATCTTAAATCTAAAGTTTACGCCAATAAACCGACTTCACTGGCGCATTTGAAAGAAAATATCCGTCATGAAATGGCAGCCATTCCTGAGTCCACCTGCCGAGACGTCATAAGTAATTTTACTGTTCGATTAAATGAGTGCCGAGAACGCGAGGGTCTAGATTTAGACGATATTATTTTTAAGAAATAAATCCCCAAAAAGTGTATTTTAATAATTAATAAACATTTTTTCTATATACGGCTTACTTTTTTTTTAATCGATCCACTAAATATAAAATTTCTTTTGAGACACCTTGTATTAAAGTGGGCTTTTCCTAAACAAAATAATTGAACAAAATGTTAACCCCGTTGAATGACAGTGTGGTTGTGTGAAGAGTTCTATTTAAAAACATTGATGTGAAGTGTGAATTTTCACACCTCAGGGTTTCGCAGGTATTTAGCTAACGTAAGAGTTTTCTCTAACTCAAGTTAAAATCATTTGTTTTCATATCTTACAACATACAAAAACAAATGATTTTTACTTGAGTTAGGGATAATTCTTACTTTGGCAACCGGCCATAAGTGAATGATAATTATTTGGGATGCCAAAACAAATTTTATGTTAAAAAATATTTTTTTGTAAAATAATTTATTTTGCAAAAAATATAATTTTGATCGTTAACCGACGTACTAAGGGCTTTCATTTGATACCCTACACAGAATTTAAAAAAATATTTTTGTTTCGTTGAGCTCATATTTG
The DNA here is from genome assembly GCA_963971575.1 of Liopterus haemorrhoidalis. Taxonomy (NCBI): domain Eukaryota; kingdom Metazoa; phylum Arthropoda; class Insecta; order Coleoptera; family Dytiscidae; genus Liopterus; species Liopterus haemorrhoidalis. The sequence continues at coordinate 5,695,089 of OZ020613.1, forward strand.
TTTATATTTTTAGGGGGATATGTTTTTTAGATGTTTCAGTATTTTTCCTATGTGCGGGTCAAAGAGTTTTATAAGCATGCCAAATTTCAACTCTCTAGGTTTAGCCGTTTGGCTATATTTTTTACCGAACAGACAGACAAACGACAAAATGACGGTATAGGGTTTTTTGGTCCTACCTACAAAACCCTAAAAAGAACTGTTTTTGATAGGGTTGCCCAAAAAATACTTTATCGGCATTGCCTTTCTTAAAGGCAATCATTTGATAATCTTTAATTAATATGCTGATACCGTCAAAGTTGAAAACTAAACTAATAACCGTAAAGTAATGAAAAATATAATTAAATATGAAAATATAGTTTCCACGTGTCCTGAAATGAATGGTGGATTCTTCGACAATTATATTATCCTGTGGCGACCTTCAGTAAACAAACTTCCCGTTGTATTCAAATTATTCTTAATTGTAAAATTACAGAACACGCCTTTCTGTCTCTTTCTGAGAAATGGTTCTTAGAAAATTAACAGCAAATTATCCTACACACGAATAATTATAAAAAATATTCGATATAATGTTAATATTTTAGTAGGCTATATGAATGTTGACCAATATGAAAAAATAAGTTTTTTGGGCGACTATATCAAAAACAGTTCTTTTTTATCATCTAGTACTAGCCAATGATGACAAAAAAAATACTGTCTAGGTCCGCACAACCCTAAACAATGAACTTAAATGACGCTCGTTTTTTTATTATTATTATTCTTTGTATTTATTATTTCTGTTTGCTTATATATTTTAACAGTATTTATTTGTTTCAGTTTTCCGATACATTTCCAAAATGAGACTTTTAATTTTAGCAGTAATTTTTACTGCTTTTGAACACAGCTATGGTTATTCAAGTAAGTATTTTTTCAAAAATTACAAAAGTGCAACAAATTATGTGTACATATAGTCCATTCAAACAGTAGAACGCAATACAGGGCAAATGGAGTAATTGTTTTTCACACTCTCTGTGTCCAGCTATTAGAAAAGTTAAGAAATTAGTCGTTTCGAGCGTTTGTGGCTAGTGGATGATTTGAACCAGACTTTTTATGTAGAGACCAGTTCGCTGATGACGCTTTATAGTCTAATTAATAGAGTTTTTCGCTACATCCAAAACACCAGCGATATTCCAATACTGCGGCCATCTTCATATAATGGCGCAGCTCGTACAACGTCTTCCGGCCACATTATAATTTATTGCACAAAGAAAAAAACTTGTAGGAAAAATTTTAGTTATTTGTGTTAAAACTTACATACTTAATATGCGATATTATATTACTTCGTTCAAACTGGCATTATGTATTGTTACAGCTTGTTTAATTAGCAACAAAAAATATTTGTTTATGCAGACATTGTATTACCTCCTCAACAATTCGCCTCCAGACAAACATTATAGCTTATCTTATAGAACCCATTACCTATTGTTTCCTAATAAAACGGTTAAAAAAAATTATCAGCCTTTAAAATACCACATTAAGACATTCCCATTTTTTTATCGGCGAGATTAATCCGTTATCTTCTACTAATTTTATCGAAAATAGATTATAACACTTCGATTAATCAAACGATCAATTAATCGATAAATTTTATTAAGATGGGTCATTCATGAACGAACCGGCTCAGTACACTGACCGAAGTGACACGGTTTACCAAATTGAAATGAGCCGGCTCACGGCTCACTGCATAGTTTCAAGGATACGATTGATCGGGCGATTGTGAGCAGTGACCAAAGTGATCAGGATTTGGATCGATGTCATGTTGAACTTCGCGAGAACTCGGCTTGTAATGTATTACCATAAAGTGTATTTTGTTATCAATTTGTAGGGCGGCCTATTTGAAACTAATAGGCTTAGTCTGTACTTCCTTACAACCATACTATATAAAAATATTATAAATATTGCCCAAATCGTAGATGTCCGATTTATAAGGGCAAGAAACATCGCCATAAACTTAATACACCTGGTTTAAAATTACAGTAGCTACATAAAGTGAATTGTTTACTTTTAACCCGGCAAAAATATTAGATAATTCACTTCTATAGATTTTTATTTATTTAGCTTCATTATTTCTTTATAACAAGATAATGAGGAAGACAGAGAGAGAGAGAGAGAAGAATTTGTCAATAAGACATAATTTACGTCTTGAATTCATACTAAGAATATTAACAAGAATAAAGGTAATAAAGCGGAAAATACTCCAACATTTATATCGCATTTATTCCACTCGACCAAACAATTCCGCTTTTATCTGTTTGTTCATATAAAGCAAGAGCCGACTGAGCGACGTTCTACCTACATATTGCAAACCAACAACCGTGTTGAACGGTGGGAGAACTGACAACTGACCGACCTGTTTCTCTGGGACACGTTTACTTAGCCAGATCACTGAACCGGCTCAGCAAATTGAACGACCTCCACTGATCCGGTTCCGCAAACTGAGCCGAAATTCCCATCTCTAATTTTTATTGCCAACTCTACTAATAGCTACTCTATCTTTTGAAAAGTCTACCGCCTACCTCAGTGGTTCTCAAACTTATTTGGCCTATCGCCCCCTTTTCAGAAAAAAATAACACCGCGCCCCCTGGAAATCTACATGCTTTAAGCGAACAAACACAAAGATATATGTATCTATATTTCTACCTACGTTCTAATATAGTAAAGAAAGATGTTATAAATAAGACACCTTGAACCTTGAAATTAAAAAATATTTATTAAAATTATATTCTCATCTAATGAAAAGGATGAACCTGGTGCATTACTATCAATGTATCAAGCCTCGGCTCTATTTTTGTCAGCAGTATTCTTAAATCACCGCGATTAGCTATTTGCAGTCGGTTTCTTTTTTTAGTTAATAGATCGTTCCACGTTCCACTAAATATAACGAAAAAAATGCAATTAACAACTTTTGTATATAGCCTATAACCCAGGATAAGCTCTAGGAATCTGCTTTTGCAGCCAAAACTATTGGTAGCCGTCTTTGAATTTAAATTTCAATTCATAATTTTTTGTTACTTCCATCAGTTCTTGTAATTTTGGAGTGTTTACAATTGAAAAAGTCGGGTATGTTCATTTTAAAAATATTTTCAAATCGTTGGTTGAAGTCAGAATGGAGAGCATCCAAGTGCTGACAATAGGTAAGCAAGTCTTCATCATTTTCAATGCCCCCCAAATGCACCCGAGACTACTATCGCCCCCCTGGATCGTTTCAGCGACCCTCAGGGGGCGGTATCACCCACTTTGAGAATCACTGGTCTACCTAGTTGCCAAAAATTGTTCGTTTTGTTTGGAGTATCTTTATCATTCTGTTCATTTGTTATATTTAAACTTGACCCCGTCAAAATTTAGACCATTGACAAATGAGACCTCGTTTTCCGTTACTTTTAACAAATTTTAAATTTTCAAACAATTAATAATTGACATGTTTACTCTATTGGCAAAACAACAAAATCTAAATTTAAATCTATATTTAGTTTGTAAATATGAATATCCCCTTTAATTTTATCCCAGATTGTGTTCGGAATTTTTTAATTTAAAAATATTTATCAGTAAAATGTAACGTTCAAGGTATTATTACAAATGTAAATATTTAAAAAATTAAAATTTTATTAGAAAAATCGGGTCACCGTTTCAATGATTTCCATAACATTGCTGCTTTATTTCGTAAAGAGAATACATTTTTTTTAATATTTCCTTAATTTATTGCAACAGCTGTCAGAAATTTTTGAAATAATTGAAAAGAATAAAAGTTATAGAAGACAGCAACTAAATGGAAAATATTATAAAACCACTAGAACAAAAAATCGGATCTATGAAACGGTTGAAGCTACCGATATTTTTTAGGGAATAAATATTTAAAATGCACTTTTGGCCTTACTCACATAAATTCGTTTCATGAAGTGTCAGACCTTTCCTTGTACTTGTTAATATAATAATAATAATAATAATGCACTATGTATACTTCCAACACAGTGGCGGCTCGTGACTTTTTGGGACTCAGAGCTGCAAATTATAATACAAGGATAGGTTTAGGTGTTTACCCACGACGTTTTGTCGTATAAGACTCTGTTGAATTGCCTTTTATAATTATAATTTTTGCTTTTTGCACTTTCCGATATATTTAAATTTGGTGTGGGTCGCCCCAATTTTTTAATATCAATTTTTCTTCTAACGTTCGTCAGTTAAATGGAATTTCCAATAATGATTTGACAGAATTCATTTTTTAAACCTATTGTTTTATAATCTAAAATACGAAACGTATTGGTTAAGCTAAGATACTTATATAAATTTAAATGAAAAAGTTGGAAAATACTAATTATTAATACCTACCTAAACAATAAATACAAGGTGTCTCAAAAGAAATTTTATATTTATTTAGCTTACTGCGTGAACGAAACGTATCCGAGGGGCGCGGGGGTTATGTCAATCGGTAGACTGGCTCTTGGGAATTCAGTCGCTATGGAGCGTTTCTCGGGAGCAGACCGCGCGTTATGCGTGCGAGAGTTTTACAAAAACGGTGATTCGGCGACTGTAGCGCGTAGAAAATTCTGCAGTATTCGAGGTTTTCGCCACTTAAATGATGCGCCAAGCATTCCTCTCATTCTACATTGGGTTAAAAAGTTTGAAGAGACTGGTACAACGCTGGATAAATCAAAATCCGGGCGACCTAGGTCATCAAGAACGGTAGAAAACGTGAAGAATGTTAATCAGTCTGTTCGTGACGTCCAGAACCTTTCAATTCGGAAGCGCGCAAGTGCTTTAAATGTGCATAGATCATCATTACATCGCATTATGCACAAAGACCTAAAGCTGCACCCCTACAAAATTCAATTGGTGCAAGAATTAAAGCCCCAAGATGCAGTCAGAGGCTTAATTTCGTAAATCAGTGATTGAGCGATTTTCAACGTTTACCAACATTTTGTTTTCGGATGAAGCTCATTTTCATCTTAATGGCCACGTAAATAAGCAGAACTGCCGCTACTGGAGTGCAACGAATCCGAAACGCAAACATCAGAAACCCCTACATTCGCCTAAAGTGACCGTATTGGCTGCGATGTCGGTGCGAGGAATTATCGGCCCTTACTTTTTTGAAGACGAAAGGGGGCGTGCAGTTACAGTGAATTCAGAGCGTTATGTGGAGATGTTAGACAACTTCTTGGTACCTGAACTGCAAAACTTTCCTGGCTATAACCAAAGAACATGGTTCCAACAGGACAGAGCAACTTCACACACGTCCAATATGTCTCTGCCACGTGTTCGTGAAATTTTCTCAGGCAAATTGATCTCCAGGAGAGGTGACATAAATTGGCCTCTACGCAGTCCAGATTTAACCCCTATGGGGTTATCTTAAATCTAAAGTTTACGCCAATAAACCGACTTCACTGGCGCATTTGAAAGAAAATATCCGTCACGAAATGGCAGCCATCCCTGAGTCCACCTGCCGAGACGTCATAAGTAATTTTACTGTTCGATTAAATGAGTGCCGAGAACGCGAGGGTCTACATTTAGCCGATATTATTTTTAAGAAATAAATCCCCAAAAAGTGTATTTTAATAATTAATAAACATTTTTTCTATATACGGCTTACTTTTTTTTTAATCGATCCACTAAATATAAAATTTCTTTTGAGACACCTTGTATTTAGAGATAATATAGGTATAGCGATTTCAGTTACGACTTAAATAAATAAATTCAATAATTTCATAGCACTGTGATCACTGTTATTGTGACGCTAACAGCATTCTAGCTCCGATCCCCACCAGTTTATCACTACTGCCTACGCACCGCTGCCCCTTTACAAGCCTACATTTGCACTTTCCTTGACGCTAGGATAGAAACAGCGCGACGTAGACTTATTCAAAGGAAACTTGTAAATATTTATGAAACAATAGCATCCAATGTTCAAAATATATTTTAAAAAAAAGCATTTTCACACCACAATTACTATGTTAAATGCATTTTGAGTTCAAAAAAAGATTTTTTTTTAATATTATTTTCAAGTAAGAGCTGCAGCTCCGCAGCGCGTACTCATGAGCCGCCACTGCTAAACCGTATTAGTTTAATACGTAGTTTAGGTAATCCAATCTTAGTAGTAGAGAGTTATGAAACGAATATAATATTGTAGTAATATGTGTACCTAAGGTGATATAATTTGTTGTGCAGAGTACGGACGGACGTGTAAGGATATCGGATGTCTGAACAACGAGGTGTGTATAATGGCGGAGGACCCCTGCTCCTATTACAACCGGGACCAGTGCGGCAAGTAAGTCAACACCCACCCCCTAGTCCCCAACACAATACCATATACCTCAGATGTAACACAACCTCGCCGAAAACACTCCGCATCAACTAAATCCTAATGTACGACCACAAAAAAATCAGACAATTGAAGATCAGAGGTAGAAACTTGGGGATAGAAACCTAGGAATACATTTCTGAATAGGTATTCATCAGTGGCGGGTGGTCTAGGTATGCGGGGTATACACCGCATACCCACTTGACATCGTATTACATTTATTTTATTTACATTCTGTCAGGAAAGTAGCGGGAATTGTTATATAAAGCACACAATTGTCATTTAATCATCAAAATTTAATTTGGCGCTTTCAAAGTAGGCCCAATTTGATGCAACACACATTTTCCAGCATTTTTTCCAGTTTTTGAAACACCTTATATAGGCGCTTTCCAGTATAGCCTTCAGATCATTCCACGAATTTTCTTTTATGGCCTCGATCGACTCAAAACGGATTCCACGTAGCAATTTTAATTTCGGAAATAAAAATAAGTCACACGGGGCCAAATCTGGTGAATACGGTGGTTGCTCGATGGAATTTGTCCCATTTTTTGCCTTAAATTCAGTCACAATTGCTCTATGCGATGGTGCATTATCATCATGTAGAAATCTCAATTTTAAATCACGTGAAATCTCTCTTAAGGCGGCGCACAACCCTATAGTCCTCAAGAGTTTCTTATACAAAACTAATAATCTGAAATAAAATTAATAACAATCTATATATCAAAATTTGCAGCGAATTTTTATCTATCTAATAGGATATTTTTAATTGTAGAAAAAACTGTTAGGTAGTTGTAAATAAGCAAATTGCATTATAGACGCCATCTTGTAAACCAATCGACGCATATTTGCGTACGATGCGGCAAATTGTACCTATAGCTTCATTCTACAAATATGATTCTAGCTATTTTGTTGTATTGTGAAAATTACTTATAGTTATTGTACTTGGTAATCTATTTTTGCCGCCCTCTTGAATCTGCCGCGGTTTTCAAAATTGGTGTTCGGGTAAAAATGATTATTTTTCGTGAAGAATACGTGTACCAAGTGGAATTCTATTATCTTTAAGTATATAATTTTTCGACGAAGGCTCTAAACTATAAGTAATCAAGTCGAAAAAAAAAATTGACGTATTATTTGAACATTTCTACACAAAACTATATAAATATAAAAGTTATTCGAAACCCACAAATAGATTTAAAAAATTACAGAACAATATCGCTGATGTCTATTTTTAAGTTATTGAGCGATAATATTTTTACAATAAATGTTTCTACAATTAAAACTATCATATTAGATAGATACAAATTCAATGCAAAATTTGATGTATAGGTTGATACTAATTTTATTTCAGATTGTTAGTTTTGTATAAGAAACTAGTAACCTCCGGGGGTTATATGCCGCCTTAAGCTAGAACGCCGATTATCAAGCACAATTCCCTTTACTTTTTCGATGTTTTCGTCGGTTGAAGCGGTCGAAGGCCGTCCGGAACGTGGATTGTCTTAGACGATCTCTCGACCGTTTTTAAACGCTTTGTACCACTCGTACGCCCGTGTTTTTGATAAAGCTGATTCACCATTACACTTTTCCAACATTTTTAACGAGTCGGCACACGTAATTCCATTCGCTTCACAAAATTTAAGGCAAACTCTTTGTTGAGTAGTTTTGTTCATTGTAAAAATCGCGACGCACTACTGAAGTGTGTTAACTAAAACACCCTGCTATTCTGAAATTTAATTAGTAACAATTTATACATTAAAATTTGCAGCGAATTTTATTTATATAATTTCAAATTGTAAATATAATGTAAAAATCATTTCCCTATAATATAAAAATATGAAGAATTTCAAACAAACAACATAATGTAATTGTTTTATTTAATTATTTGCTAATAATTATAATATTTAATTAAATCAAATACGTATAGATAATTGATCATGTTTGTATTTATGATATAGTTGTTAAATTAAACACATAAAATAAATTATTTAAAATTGAGTAATGGGTTTTTAACGCCAGTTATAAATAAATAATGAAATAATTTGAAAATTTTATCATGAAACATAATTACAAATATCAAATATTTAATTTTAAACTAACTAAAAAAAAACAAAAAAACTTGAGAGAATGTGTATGTTTAATGTTATGGGTAGGGATGGGAATTTATTTTTGAATATCGATATATACGCGATTCGATATATCGTAAGTGTGATATCGATATTCGATATATATCGAAGTAAAAATATCGATATTTTCGATATATCGAAGTAAAAATATCGATATTTTCGATATATCGAAATAACTAACACGTAACATGTAAGATATATAAATTACAGTTTTTTTTGGTTGGCTTGGCGAGAAAAGAAGTCGCCACTTGACAGGTACCAACCAACTTTCTAATATTTTCCTAGTTAATTGCTCTCATAATTATATATATATATGCTGTTCACTTTTGTAAGGACAAACCAGATTTTTTTGGTTACTTTTATAGTGTATTACGGACTTAATTATAAATATTCCTTACGCTGTAAAACCGACTTCAGATTTATTGGTTATGATCACTATTAAGAAAGTGAAATTTTTTATAATTTATTAATACCAACATAACATACAATTTCAAAGGTGCAAATTATTGAAATCAAAATTTCGTCTTGCAGACTATTCCAAACGATTAGGCGGAACAAAATGGAAATTTCGTTATTTTAGTTTGTCACGAAAAGAGGGACCTTGCTTGGGTTATTTCATGTTTCAGGTTTGGCATGTGAAGATTTAAAATTCCAACAGTGAAACCATGGAAACGAATGACATATGTCAAATATTTTAACGAATTAATAGATAAAAATTACTAGATTTTAAAATCTAGTTCCGCCAAAACGTTTGGAATAGCCTATAGTTTGTTTTTACAAAAGTAAACAGCATATATTTAAATGTAAAAAAGATACAAGAATACCGATATTTTCTGCGAATATCGATATTTTGCGCGATATATCGCATTTCAAATATCGATATAAAACTATCGATATATTTTTCTAAAGTATCGATATTTTTGAAATATCGATATATCGTTCCCATCCCTAGTTATGGGTTGTCACATAACTCCGTTCGTTTTTTTTTTTTCACCTTTTATTCAATAAAATACATATTCTAAAAAAAAACTTTTATTATCAAATGTACTGTCCATTATTTTCTATTACTTTGGACAAACGAAAGGACAAACGCAAGCAATTTCATAATGCCATCTCTCCAGAAGGTTCCGTCTTTGCTCTCGAAAAATCTGTAGAGGTGAATTTTGATATCGTCCATAGATGCGAAATTTTCTCTGTTAAGGGAATTTTATAGAAAGAACAAATGGTAGCCGGATGGTGCGATGTCTGGACCATATGCTCCGACTACCATTTGTTCCGCTCTCTACAAAATTCCCTTAACGGGTCCTTCACCTCTACAGATTTTTCGAGAGTAAAGACAGAACCCTATAGGGACAGAACCCAAAAATATTCCAAAAATATTTCCACTATTTCAAAGTACATAGTTTTATTTGGTTTATAAATATTTACAAAGAAAATTCATAAAAAATTAGTGTAAAATTAACAAAACATTATGATTCTAATAATTTTTGTTTACGAGTAAAACAAAAGAAACTTATTTATTTATAACAATAAGTAAAATATAAAATTATATTCGGTCCAGTAACCTTTGTTTTTTATAACTTGGCATCTATTAGGCATAGACATTATTAAATTAATAACAACATCTGAGGGTATTGATTCCCAAGCACATTGTATAGCTTCATACATGGCCGCTTTGTTGGTGTATCTTACGCTGCCAATCTTCCAATCTACTATTGCCAATAGATTCTCAATTGGATTGAGATCGGGTGACTAGGTTGGCTAATCTAATACTCGAATCCTATTTGGTTGCAACCACTCAGTTACAAGTTTAGATTTATGCTTAGGGTCGTTATCGTGTTGGAACCACTACGATAACGGCATATTTTCCTTCTTAAGGACACATGACTTGCTCCAAAATATTTCTATAGTCCACAACTTTCATTATCTCATCGATTTTGTGGAGAGGACCAACTCCATGCGACGAGAAACCCATGCAAACCATGTAAAAGTCATTGCTCAGTTCCCAAAATATGAAGACTAGATTAAACTTCGCAAAAAATTACGAAAATTGGATATTTCAGCAATGGAAAACTGTATTATTCTCAGATGAGAGCAAATTTAATCTGATTAAATCAGATGGACACCAGATTGTGAGATGACCAAAAAATAAATCGCTCTTGTATCCCAATAGTAAAGCATAGGGGCGGCAACGTAATGGTATGGGGCTGTTTCTCCTCGCATGAAGTTGGTCCTCTCCACAAAATTGATGATATAATGAAAGCTGTGGACTATAGAAATATTTTGGAGCGAGTTATGTATCTTTACGCTGAAGAAAATATGACGTTATCGTGGTGATTCCAACATGATAACGACCCTAAGCATAAATCCAAACTTGTAACTGAGTGGTTTCAACCAAATAGAATTCGAGTATTAGATTTTCAAGAAGTTTCCTTTGTTTTGCTCAATACTGTATGTGTCTGTTTTTTTAGATTATTATCTTACCTGCTTAACCCTATTAGACTACTCCAAAGCATTTGACAGTATTAATCATTGTATTCTGATAAATAAACTATCCTATATAGGTTTTGATGCAGTTAGTATCTCATTTTTCCAACAATATCTGACCAACCGTAAGCAAAGTGTGTATTTTAACAACATGCTCTCTTCACCTCTATCTATCTCTAAGGGGGTACCTCAAGGTTCTTGTTTAGGACCTATATTGTACTCTGTGTACATTTTTGATATGGAGAAAGCCTTAAGTCATTGTAAATTGCGACTCTTTGCTGACGATGCTCAGCTTCATTTATCTTTTAAACCTGAAATGTTGGAAACTGCAGTTCACAATTTTGAAACAGACTTGTCTTCGCTTTTAGATTTCTCTACAAACCACTGTCTCAGTCTAAATGCATCTAAATCAGCTATAATGCTCTTTGGCAATAAATCAAAACGCGATCTAGTAGCGCAAAATTTTAATATTGTACTAAATGGGTCCACACTCCCAGTAGTCGAGGAACATAAAAATCTGGGAATCATTATGGATACTCAACTGAGGTTCAAGTCATATATAAGTTCTCTGTTGAAAAGAGCTTTCCTTGCTTTGAAAAACTTGTATATGAATCGATTCTGTTTATCAAAAAGTCTGAGGAAATCTTTAGCTAACAGTCTGGTGCTTTCCATATTCAACTACGGTGATATTTTGTATGGCCCTTGTCTTTCCGCTATAGACAAACAGCGCATTCAAAAAACCCAAAACTGTTGTGTTAGATTCGTCTTATCTTTGCGAAGGAGATCTCCGACTTCTGAAGGGCTGTAAACTCTTCAATGGTTGAATATGGAAAAACGTAGAAAATTACATTATGCTACCTTTGTACATAAGTTGCTTAATGATCAGTCCCCCAGATATTTAGTTCAAAAATTAGTTACCAGAACTAGGTGCCACAATCTTCCTTTACGTCACACTTCTATCCTTAATATACCGCCGCACAAATCTGAATTTTTTAAACGATCCTTCTCATACAGTGCTCCGACAGTTTACAACAATGTTCCCGTGCATATGAAATCCTACTCACACAATAAATTTAAACAGAGATATAAGCATCAGTTATTTTTATCATAAATTATCTAGTAATTGATTCTTATCTAACTTTCATCTACCTTTATTTAATAGTGTTCATTTTATAGATACATAGTGAAACAGTTCGTTATTTCGATTCATCTATGATTCTCACCTGAAAATATTTTCAAAATATTTTCATTATTATTTTTTTTTTGTAAATGTATGTATAATATCTTTATGTCTGCTGTGTACATTGTATGAATATTTTTTGTAAAAAAATGTATTTGGTATTTATAATTTTTAAAGGTTAAGTTGGAAGACCAGCATTAGCTGAAACTTCGCCGAAATAAAGTTGTTTATTATTATTATTATTATTATTATTATTAGATATCCAACTTGCAAATCATCTGGTGAAGACACAAGTCATAGTTGCGAAAAATTCGCTTGTCCGCCCACACAGATTTGTCAACTGGACAACGGCACTCCCAAATGTGTTCCAAAAGATTCAACTTGTAAGTGAAAGTTATAATTTTTTAAACAAAATAATTATTGCAAATTTTTTTAGCTACCCACGTTAGACCAGTATCTTCAGATAATCTTCCAAGTGCACCCAATCAACCCAGTTACCCATCTAACCCAGCACCAGGTGGATTATACCCAAGTATAACTACTCCAAGACCCAGGATTCAACAAGGTTATCCTCAAGGAGGTGGCTATTCAGGAAGTGCACCTAATAGTGGTTATCCAGGTGGATCACCCAATAGCGGATACCCAGGTGCACCAAATAGTGGATATCCAGGATATCCAGCACAAGGAGGATACCCACAACAAGGAGGGTACGAATAACATTATTTTTAAAATAAATAAAAACACTAATGGCGGGTTGCTAACGTAAGAGTTTTCTCTAATTCAAGTTAAAATCATTTGTTTTCATATGTTACAACATACAAAAACAAATGATTTTAACTCGAGTTAGGGATAATTCTTACTTTAGCAACCGGCCATAAGAGCCAAGCTCATAATCTTTTACTAAGGCCCGGTTTTTCCACCTTCAGATAAAGTTCCAGGTAACTATCTGACAGATAAGGTTATTTGTAATTTCATCTGCTGAGTAAATGTCATCCCTTCTTTCTATACAAATGTATCTATCGGATAGTTATCTAACGAATAATGAGACTGACGTATTGGATTCACTGACTGGTATTGACATTTATTCAGCAGATGAAGTTACAAATAACCTTATCTGTCAGATAGTTACCTGGAACTTTATCTGAAGGTCGAAAGACCGGGCCTAAATGTTAGTAGCAGAGCTACAGTAAGGGGGTGGAGGGGGCGACGGCCCTGGGCGCACTAAGTAAAAGGGCGCTGACGGGCTTGACTAAAGGGCGCCATGGCGAAGGCTAGGACCTTTTTAGGGTTTTGTAGGTATGACCAAAAAACCCTTATACCGTCATTTTGTCGTCTGTCTGTCTGTCTGTCAATAAGTAATCATTTGTTTCGTTTTAGGGTTTTATAGGTATGACCAAAAAACCCTTATACCGTCATTTTGTCGTCTGCCTGGCTGTCTGTCTGTCTGTTCGGTAAAAATGTAGCCAAACGGCTAAACCTAGAGAGTTGAAATTTGGCATGCTTATACAACTCTTTGACCCGCACATAGGAAAAATACTAAAACATCTAAAAAACATATTCCCTTAAAAATATAAACAAAGATGTGCTCATCGAAAAAAAAATTTTTTTTTGGAAATTCTGAGTAGGGTATCAAATGAAAGCCCTTGGTACGTGGATTAACGATCAAATTTTTATTTTTACAAAATAAATTATTTTGAAGCGATTTTTGCCAAAATTGTGCAAAAAAAAAATTGTCCTACACCCTGTAGCCTAGATGGTTTAAACTAAAAATCTGAAAAAATTCTAAGTAATGTACATTGGTATGAACCAGAATATTACAACAGGAATTTTTGATCAGATTATGTTTTTCGGAAAATAACGCACTTTTTGTGTGTTTTGCGTGACCATGTAAAATATTTAATGATATTATGTAGTACAGTAAACAGAGCGTTTCGATGGTGTAATGTTTAGTATACTGGCGTTCTTATTTGTAAACTCGAGTTCAATCCGGCCTCGAGGCAATTTCATTTTTTCTGTTTTTTTTTGCATTTTTATTTTGTTTAAATTATTTTTTCAAAATTCTAGTTATATTTGGGCAAATATTGCATTTAATTTTTAAAAGCGTAAATTTAGTAACCAGTGGAAATTGTTTTATGTGCTCCGAATTGATTCCACACTAATATCGCACACTTTTGAAACAATGCACCTGTATCTTCGGACCATAAGACGCACCCCAATTGTGAGTTGATTTTTCTGTGTAAAAAGGTGCGTCTTATGGTCCGAAAAATACGGTATTTATTTTGAAAAACTCTTGAAAATGGTGTAATAGTTGAAATATATATCGAGAAAATAAATATATTAGTAAAACCTACCTTTTTTTTAATAACTGAGTTCTGTTTTTGCCTAACAATAACCATTTTTTTAATGTTTATAGTTATCCCCAACAAGGAGGCTATCCACAAAGTGGTTACCCTCAAAGTGGTTACCCTCAAAGCGGTTATCCACAGAGTGGTTATCCCGGTTATCCAAACCAAGGTTACCCCCAGGGATATCCAAACCAAGGTCAACGTTATCCACAAGGACAGTATCCAGCTTATCAACAACCAAATCGTAGACCACAACCTTCCAACTCGGGTTCGAATCCCATTGTGGATAAAATAACAGATCAACTAAAAAATATAGGTACTAGTTTTTTGAAAAATGCCTTAGGTAAGATTGTACAGTAATATATTTGTCTGTTACAGGGCTATTCTGTCTGCTTTTAAATTATTTAACTAAAAGATTTTTTTATTTGTAATATAATTGTTTAAGTACATAATAATATATTTTTCAATATGTTTGTCTTTCGAAGTGTTCAAAATCACTGTTAAGGGTGCGCACAACCGTATAGTTTCTTATACAAGACTAACAATCTGAAATAAAGTTAAAAACAATCTATACATCAAAATTTTCAGCGAATTATGTATTTAATAGGATATTTTTAATTTTAAAATGAACTATCATGTAATTGTAAATAAACAAATTGCATTATAGACGCCATCTTGTAAACCAGTCGACGCATATTTGTGTACCATGCGGCAAATTGTAGCTAAAGCTTCATTCTACAAATATATTTCATGATATTTTTTTTCTATTGTGAAACTAATTATAGTTATTGTACTTGGTAATCTACTTTTGCAGCCATCTCGAATCTGCTACTGTTCTCAACATAAATGCTGCGGATAAAAATGATTTATTAGATGTAAAGAATACTTGTACCAAGTGAAATTCCATTATTATTAAGGCCCGGTCTTTCCACCTTTAGATAAAGTTCCAGGTAACTATCTGACAGATAAGGTTATTTGTAACTTCATCTGCTGAATAAATGTCAATACCAGTCAGTGAATCCAATACGTCAGTCTCATTATCTGTTAGATAACTATCCGATAGATACATTTGTATAGAAAGAAGGGATGACATTTACTCAGCAGATGAAGTTACAAATAACCTTATCTGTCAGATAGTTACCTGGAACTTTATCTGAAGGTGGAAAAACCGGGCCTAAGTATAATATTTTTCTACGAAGGTTCTAAACTATAAACAATCATGTCGAAAAAAGTTTTGACGTATTATATGAACATTTCTACACAAAACTTTACAGGGTGTTAGGTAAATGCCTGGCACAATTTTAATGGAAGCATTGTTGACCCATTTAGAGCTAAAAACTCCTCAATCATTTTTGGATAAGATGCGTATATCACTTGATAATCGATGCAGTACCACCGTTTAGGAACCACTAATATTTTGTCTGTTACAACAATCATATATGTGACTGCGATAAATAGAAACCATGGAAACAATACCGTAATTTTATTTCAACAATATGCTTTTTCAATTTTCTGACGAAACCAGTGGCGAAGGAAGACCTCCGCTAGACTTGCCCTCCCATAAAAAAATAATAATTAAAAAAAATACATAATTTTTTTTTTAATTTAAAAAAATATTTAGGTAAATCTTCAAAAATACATCAAATTATGTCTTACACAATTTTTTGTCTAAGGCTTGGTTTACTAGTTACGAATTTTTTTAAATTTTAATGTTTAATAACTTCCGTTTCCGGTTTTGGATTTTAATAAAAAACAATAGGGTTTTTCCCAATTATTAGGAGAATTTTTTAGTACCAGAACGAACTCTTTAAGTTAAACCGTTTTTGAGTTATCGTGTATACACACAAACACACACACACATACGGACGGCACTTCGAAAATAGGTTTTTTGGATACCCTGGACCATAAAACGTGGTCATCAGTCAAAATCTCGACATCGAAAATTTTCGCGATTACAATACTTGCCCCTTATATATTAAGGTCGGGCAAGTAAAAAGAATAATGTGCCATTTTTTAACAAAATCGGAACAAAATTTTAGATTATGACGTACACGTACTTTGAAATTCTATTATTGAACTACAATTAAAATATTTTTTTCTCTATATCAACTACACAACTTCTGGATTAATATGAAAAATTAAAAAAAGTCAGTGGTTTTCAAAATTTTGGGCATCTTTTTGTTTGTTTATATTTGGACGTAATTCACAGTAAAAAAAAAAAAAAAATTGGCAAAGGAAAAATTTACCTAACACCCTGTATAAATATAAAACTTATTTGAAACCTACAAATATATTTAAAATATTACAGAACATTGTTTTGTGATACCTATTATTTATTGAGCAATAACATTTTTACAATAATTTTTTCTACAATCAAAAATATCCTATTACAGGGGTTCTTAAACATATGAAGTCCGAGGACCCCCTCTTGAATATTTTTTATTGCGGACCCCATCCCAACCCTAGGCATTTTACGTCGATCTTGAGACTTAATTTTTGGCTCAATAATCTCATGCACTACGTTGTAATAAATATTGGTAAAAATGTATCGCTGGTTATTTTAATAAATGGTCTTGTGCATTTATAGAGATGAACATTTTTATTAGCATGGAGAATAAAAAACATGAATCAAAATAGTAGTAAAAGAATTAAAAAAGTTACAAATTATAATACGTAAAACTTATACAAACATTTCTTGGTCAAATATTGGTCAAAATAGATCTTATTATAATGTTTTCTGTAAATAATTTGCAGTTGAATAAAAATTAATTTTTAATTATTGTTTAGTTATGTCAATAACTAGTTAGGTAACAAATACAAAAAGTCTTGATCATGTAGGATTTTTATTAAATGAGTTATTTGAATAAAAGCGAAAAGTTGGGGGATGTAAAGTTTATGTCAAAATTGTTTCGCGGACCCCCGGTAATGGCTATGCGGACTCCCAAGGGTCCGCAGGCCCCAGTTTACGAACCGCTGTTCTATTAGATATATATAAATTTTGTGCAAAATTTTATGTATAGATTGTCACTAATTTTATTTCAGATAATTAGTTTTGTATAAGAAACTAATAATCTCTGGGGATTAAAGGCAATGGTGCAAACTTATATTTATACTTCTCAATTTTGAGAATTTAAAGTATTATTCGTACTTAAGCAATTATACAATAAGTTCAAACGTAAAAAAAGGAAATCCCAAAATATATTTCGTTTAATTTTTATTATAAATGTTTTGAATTTATTTCATGACCAGTGTAATCTTTTTATGATTCCTTTTTTACGTTTTCAGGTGCAGTATTTTGTAAATACATTATATGATTGTTATATTTTATTATAAAAATGTATAAATAAAATAAAATTCTCTTTATAAAATTTAATCATTTTAACAAGCTTTACTAATACACTATTGTTTTTTTAATTTATTTTATTGCACTGGATGGCTCTAAACAGACAAATAATGCTTTTTATTTTTAGTTTTATTTTAATACATGGTTGAGGAACAATATTTGTTTCTGGTGTTGGTATTTATTCTTTTGGTTTATGTTTTCTTTTGCTTTATCCCTTTCTGACTGTAGCAATCCAAAATAAACGAATTGAAGATAACAATTTGATTTAATATACAGTGAATATCGTTTATAACGACGTTTATGAAGTCATTATAACCGTAGGTCGCTATATCCACAGTGTTGTAATAGATACATTAAAAAAAATATCTAGATACAGGTACAGATACCTGAGAAAAATCGTATCTAGATGCAGATACAGATACAGAATTATAAAAAATTTCTAAACAGATACATGGCAAAAATATATGTATCTAGATACAGCTAGATACTTTTGAAAAAACACTGCAAATACCATATTTTTTACCAAACAAACAGTACATATTAATCAGTATTATACAGACTGTTCAAAAATGATTGTGACTTCACAAAAAGCCCACTAAATTCAAGGTAAAACACTATTTTACGAAATAAATTTGTACTAAATAACGCATGCATTATGTTACCCATCTTTGCTAACGTATGAGCTGCGTATCTATAAGACTAATGTTAGTCTTATAGATACGCAGCTATGTTATTGTCAAGAGGATGTTCCTTTCAGCCAAATTTTAGCCCTAATTGAAGTGGAATTCGTGTAATGTCACGATCATTTTTGATCACTAATAAAAAATTACTGATAAGAAATATGTGATTATTATTATTTTTTTCTCATTCTATACAAATTTAATTTATAAAATTTCAGTTGACACTCTCAGGCTTACAAATTAAATTTATATGAACGTTTAATAATTTATTCAAATTTAACGTTCTTTAGGAATTACACCTACTTATCTTACTGATTTCTATTAGGAAATGAACTTAATATCCATGCTAGCAAGGCCAGTGAAGAAATGCCTCAAAAAAATTATCAAAGTGTATTTCCAATCACTGGATACTTTTGAAGAGCCTTAATTTGTCTGCACAAGGCTTCACAAAACCACGGTCCACTACCAAACCAATTGTGTGGATATAATTTTTCATATGTTTTTAGTAAATTGCTAATCAAAATAGCAACAATAGTTATTCAAAAACTTAGTTTTCATTAATAATGTCCCATTTTCCTTAAGTGTTGTACCTACTATTGCGGTACCTAAATACCTACTATTTTTACGGTCTTTTAAAACCTACGAAAAACGAGTGAGAATATATATATTTTTTTTTTCCATATAAATTTAATTTGTAAACGTCTGAATTTCAATTGTCTTCTGAATTTTATTTATAGTAAAAATAAAATATTTAAAATGACAATTTTTATTTAAAATGATATTAATAAATCATTTTGTCAGGACGTTACCAGTGGCGTGCACATTTTAAACACGTTTAAATTGGTTTTGTGTATTTCTATATTACTATTTATCATTTTATTAAAAGCACACCTATGACCATATTTATCATATCATTAAACACACCCCTGTGACCATATTTTCCCTTAAAATTTTAGGGTCAAATTTTTATGGTCTATTGTGTTTAACCCTAGTTCGTATTCCCATATAATATGTGCGGCACACTCGGTTGTTTTTAACAATATTTCGTTTCGAACTATTCATATTTTGTCGCTTTTGTTTTACCGCTTCCGTGTGATAATACAATAACTTTTTACAAATATTAAATTTTATTACTATCAGTCTTTCGGAGATAGAGTATAAACTATTATATCAGTTCGGTATCATGGTATAAAAATAAAGTAACGATCATATCTGAAATACAGATACAAGATACTTAAATTTAAATATCTAGATACAGATACAGATACATATTTCAAAAAGTATCTAATTTGTATCTAGATACTTGAATAAGTATCTAGTTACTGTATCTAGATACTTGTAACTAGATACATTACAGCACTGTATATCCAAACACTATAAATACAATGTTGAAAAATATGTACATTTTATTTAAGTTAGAAAAGAGTTCATTTATATGAGTGCAAGAAGCTTAAGCAACAAAAACAATATTCAAGTGTTACAAAACATAAAAAAATCAATCCAACTTATTTTACAAACAACTGAACACTTACATAATTTTACATACGTATGTACGAGGGATGTTTCCAAAGTTCTGGGAATTTAGCTATAATTTTTATTATTTTGTTAATTTTCGTCAATATTACAATATAGTTTTTCAACATAATCTCCCTTTAACTGAATAAATTTATCCCAACGATAAATTAATTTTTTTAAGCCGTCCTCAAAAAACTTTTTCGGTGTCTCCTATTGAGTTTCTGTTCTGGTCTCAACAGCTTTGGCACCCAGCGCGGCGAAACCTTGCTAACGCCCAAACAATCATGCAAGATATCATGAACTTGTCGTGTACCTATCCCTAGGCGCACAATAATTTGACGAATAGTCATTCGCCTGTCCTCTTTAAGTAGGTCTTCGACGACAGTAATGTTTCTTTCATTTACCGTCGTGCTTGGGTGCCCACTACGTGGATCGTATTCTAGTGATGTTCTACCGGTTTTAAAACGATCGATTCACCGATAAACAGTACTTTTGGATTCTGCAGACTCACCAAATACTCCTTGCAGACGCTGAATAATTTCTGATGTTTTCACACCTTCTTTCCACAAAAAGAAAATTATTGCTCTTTGAGATTTTGCTGCGTCTTTCATGGTTACAAAAACTGTGCTATGAAAACGCGTCTATATCAGTCGAACACTTAAATCAGACTGAACAATATTGCACTAGATAGTTGTATAAACCTGTCGAGACTTGTCTGGCACCAATAACATTGCCTATAAGTTCTGCGTAATTTAATCATAGCACAATTCCCAGCATTTAGGAAACATTCCTCGTATATAAGAATATTTTAATTTTAACAAAAACTGTCATTTTGGTTTGTTTTTGTGATTTCTGATTTTTTTAAAGTTTTTTTCAAAAATTTCCGAATGTAGCAATGCAAAATTTGTTTTAGTCTCTTTTAAATTTAGATTAAACGTGAAAAAATGCTGAATTGTTTCAACTGCTGAAAATTAATCCATTATATTGTTTGGAACGCGGTTGTTTTTTCCATTTCCACTTCGTCGTTTTTTATTTCCGACTCCAAATACGGATCTGACCCATCTAAAATTTCTACTTCGGTCATATCCTCCTCCGTTTCGAGTTCTTCTTCGGCATGCTGTTATGGTTTGTTCTGCTATAGAGTTAATACATCATCCCATTCCTGTATCCTGTATACTTGTGTAATTTTATTTTATTAAAAATATTTTTCCTCAACTAATAATTTAAACCAAATAAAATATGTACTCATTATAGTCAGTAGTTGTAATATATTTTATAATATTCGTATTTTATATAATAATATACAAATAAATGTGTTTAATAAATATCTAAAAAAATATTTGATGATCGAATTGCAATATTTTGTAATTGTAATATTCCAATATGTTTTATATGTAATAAATATTGTGATTTCAATTGAATTGATTTGTAATTTTGTTTTGTTAATGTTTGCTTGATATATATTTGTTTGTTTGGAGAGATTTATCTGAATGTACCAGGAAGAATTTATAGAAAACAGTATGTCTATCTATAGTCCAATAACAAAAATATGTCTAATGATAAATACACTATTTGTGACATGGCAATAGGGGATAGGCATGATTTTTTTAAATTTTTTTATTATATTTATCTTGTTGCATATAAACATAAAAATTGATGTGAAGTGTGAATATTCACACATTTCAGGGTTTCGCAGGTATATAATAATTGAAGGCGGTATGCTGAGTGTGTAGGACAAATTTTACTTTGTAGTAATCACGGCAAAATGAACGATATTTTTAAAATAATTTATCGTCTGTTAATCATATAATAAGACAGGTTATTAAATTTACGCTCTCAAAATTAAATACAACATTTGTCAAAATATAACTAGAATTTTGACAAAATAATTTCAACATAATAAAAATGCAAAAAAAAAAAACAGAAAATAAAATTCACTCCGTACTCGAACTCGAAACCCTTCGTTTTCCAGCAGTGCTCTAACGCATTACGCCATCGCACGCCTTGAATGTGTCTGTCTTACATTGGTATAACTTTTGTACTTTGTGAACCAAAAACCACAAAAAATGCGTTATTTTCCGAAAACATAATTTGATCAAAAATTCCTGTTGTACTATTTCGGTTCACACCAATATACATTACTTAGAATTTTTTTAGATTTTTAGTTTAAACTATCTGGGCTACAGGGTATGGGACAAAAATTTTTTACACAATTTTGGCAAAAATCGCATCAAAATAATTTATTTTACAAAAATAAAAATTTGATCGTTAATCCACGTACTAAGGGCTTTCATTTGATACCCTACTCAGAATTTTAAAAAAATATTTTTGTTTTCGATGAGCACATATTTGTTTATATTTTTAGGGGGGTATGTTTTTTAGATGTTTTAGTATTTTTCCTATGTGCGGGTCAAAGAGTTGTATAAGCATGCCAAATTTCAACTCTCTAGGTTTAGCCGTTTGGCTACAATTTTTACCGAACAGACAGACAGACAGACAGACAGACGACAAAATGACGGTATAAGGGTTTTTTGGTCATACCTACAAAACCCTAAAAAACAGTTTTTAATTTTTTTTTTGTTGTAATTTGAAGGCTTAAAAAAATCATAAATGTATGTAGCGCGCGAAAACGACGTGTGCCGTCATACCCCTTCTAACTGACGCATGACACTACTAGCTTACCGGCGTACATAGTCTGTTGTGAACTTATTTGTTTGTATAACTTTTATAGGTTATGTAAAGTTAGAGTGATTTTAATTAAAATAAAGTTTAATTCTATAAAAACAGTTTATACATGTTTACCGAATTAAATTTTATATTAAAATAGATAACTTATATTGCAGTATTTCAATTATGCCTCTAACGTTTTGTAACTTCATGTAAACAATGTAGTAAAATTCTGACATCTAAATTACATAAATATTTACATTTTACAGAGTTGCAGCGTTTGTTTACATAAAGTTATAGAATATAAAATAAAAATTACTTACAGGTCTGCTTTGACACCACGTATTTCTTCAGCACTGTAGCATTCATTATTTTTCATATATTCCATGAGCATAAATGCATCAATGTTGGGTAAATTATCACTCTGAGCCCTAACAAAATCTTTATCTGCCATTTTAATAATAAATGCGTGAAAAATTGTTTAAAAACAAATACAAAACTCTCGAACAATACAATACACACACGTGTAAATATTATGTTGTAGCTGTATCTGTGACGTGAAACCCCTATCGTTTGACGTCTTACTCAGTCGTTTTTACTCGGCAACCTTCGCTCCGTGGTCGGCTTATTTCAAATTTACAATATTTTAATTCAAAAATTTGGCTATAATATTAATTAAAATGTTATTTTTGTTTTGTTAGGTGACATAACTAACATTAACATATCAAAATAATGTAGTTTTAAGGAAATACAAATTTTATGCGTATCCCCTATTTTTGGGTAGTTCTGATGTATTTTGATACGCTGAAAACAAATCCGAAAAGTGAATTTTTCTATCACCCATAGGTTTTCTGTAACAGGCAAATTTATATTTAGCAATATTCAACATTTTCATATTGTGTCATTTCACAACATGTATCTGCGGTGACGGTACACAAGTGGTTAAGATCAGTTTATTTTTGTTTATCAGATCTAAAAGTATGCTTCAAAATATATTGCGCCCATTAGTAAACAACAGGTATCCGAATCTGTTTGCATTTTCTATGTCATATGTGACTCGAGACTGGTTACTTTTTGAGTTCTAAGTAATTTACTTAGAACTCTTATTAACTAAAGATGTTGTTAATAGCTCTAAATGAAACTTTGACGTTGCTAGAGTTTTTTGTTTGCTTATTTAGTACTTATACCAGGTCTACAAGTATGAAATGCGGATTTTTTTTTTTTAAATAAAATACATTTAACTCAAAAAAACAGTAAAAGTTTATTTATTCAAAGTATGCTCCATTAGAAGTTATACATTTTTCCCATCTTTCAGGCAATTTGTGAATACCTCGCCAGTAGAACTCTTCCCCTTTCCCCGCAAACCATTCATCTAGCCATTCTTTCACATTTTCATATGAACAAAAGTGCTGCTCGGCAAGTGCGTGACCCATCGATGCGAACAAGTGGTTATCTGAAGGGGCCAAGTCTGGTGAGTAAGCGGCATGGGGTAGCACTTCCCACTTGAGTGCCTCCAATATGTTGCAAACTGCTTTTGCCTTATGTGATGGAGCGTTATGGTGAAGAAAGATTACCTTGTGTCTTCTTTCGTATTCTGGTCGTTTTATGAGCAGCGAATGGTTCAATTCGATCAATTGTTGTTGGTAGCATTGGGTATTAATTGTTTCACCAGGTTTTAACAATTCATAATAGAACACACCCTTTTGGTCCCACCAAGTACAGAGCATTGTCTTTTTGCCAAAGCGATTCGGTCTTGCAGTTGGTGTGGATGGTGAGCCTGGGTTCACCCATGATTTTTTGCGTTTGGAATTTTCAAAATAAATCCATTTTTCATCGCTAGTAATGATACGATGCAAAAAAGACTTTCTTTTGTATCGTGCTAGCAAAATTTCACAAGTGTTTTTGCGTTTCTCCATCTGCCTCTCATTCAATGCATGTGGAACCCATCTGCCGACTTTCTGGATCTTACCCATCTCTCGTAGGCGATTGGAAACAGCTTGTTGACTAACGCCTAACTGCTCTGCTAGTTGTTTTTGTCATTGACTATCGTCTTCCTGTAGCAATGTTTCCAATTTTGTATCTTCATATTTTTTTGGAGGTTTTCCATGTTCTTTGTCTGTAAGATCAAAGTCACCACTTTTGAAACGCCGAAACCATCGTTCACACGTATCTTGCGATGGAGCATATTCACCATAAGCTTCTCGAAGCAGTCGGTATGATTCAGCAGCAGTTTTTTTCAAATGAAAACAAAACAGTAGTACTGTCCGCGAATGCTCTTTATTTGGCACAAAATTTGACATTTTTAACACAGTAAAACAAAATTATATGATCACTTTTCAAATTATAACCTATACGCATTTGACACTTAATGATAACTTAACAAAACGCCATATGTGTTGAAACTTTGAACTATACACTCTGTATGCGCGGCAAGTTTGAAAAAAATCCGCATTTCATACTTGTAGACCTGGTAGATCCCAAGTAAGGTAAAGAAACGCATTTGATTGGATTTATTACGCTAATTTTGGGATAGATTTTGTTAAGGGCTGATTGTTTGAGTTTTGGGGGGCGTAATTCAGTTCTCATTTTCTTCCTTTCTCTATATATTTCATTTATTATTAATATTTATCCTGATTTTCAATATTTCATAATAAAATTAATAAATCAACGTGTAATATATCAAGAGATTAACATGCGTTCATAACAACTTTTTTTTTCTGATTTTTATAGTATTAAATCATTGTCATTCTCTTTGATTTTTCCTTTCTGTCCTTCCACTCTTCTGTTCTCTACCCCGGTGTACTTCGGTCAAATGAAATGGTGTGCGAAAATAGCGTTCATTAAATTTGATTTATAAAATGATCGTCAGATGTCAATTCCGTTCTCAGTCGATCTGTAACACAGGAACGGATTCCATAATTTTAAATTAATTCTACTGGAATATATTACGGTCCTGAAAATATTTTTTGAATGAACATTAATGAAGCGGATGATAATTTGAAAACAATATAAGTTGAATCTTTGTCCTCAATGTGGCGTTACAACTTTCATAGGTGTCAATTACTATTTATACTAAATATGGAATACGAGGTGTGTAAATTAAGTAACAGGACTGGCAACATAGCGTTTGATCTGGCAACATTTGAGACGGGGGACTTGGACGGGTGGCAGGTGAACATATGACACGTCTTCAGTAAGAGTTTGAACTCGCTAGAGTAATTTTATTGTCCGTAGCGATTTTTTTTAATTATTTTTATATATTTTTTTTATATATTTAGCGATATTCATTTCGAGCAACGGTGTGCTATCAGGTTTTGCTTCAGACCTGGGCATAGTGCAACGGAAACTTTTGCAAAACTTCAGCATGCCTACGGAGACAGTAGAGAGATATTGCAAAGTGAAAAAAAGCTGACTTTATTAAAAGAAACCTCTAATAAAGTATCCTGTATTAAAATTTTTCATAATGTTTTAAAGAGTGTTATTGCAACGGTGCTCTTGCTTCATACTTTATTTTGACAAATATGCCAAATTGATAGATCGAAATCGTAATGAATATAGAAGTTAACTGCAACTCTTATATGAGTTAACTGCAGCAGACTATTTTTAACTTCTTCCCATACGGCACAACCATTCGCAAAAGGGTTTCGTGACGCAATTTCTCGGAGAAGAATAACATCGTTCTCGTATTTAAATCGTAAACGTTTTTTATCTTTAGCTTGCATCATTACTCACAAGAAAAGTCACAAATTTTATGTTCGAATTTACTCCGTTGTTAATTTTGAGGTTAACCTGTCAAAATTAAGGCGCTTTAAATAAAAAATGCTTTGCCGTTATTTAAATTAAATATAGGTTGCCTGTATTTTAATAAAAGAAAGAAATTAAGGATATATCAACTGCGCATGCGCACATTTCAAAGAAAGGAAAACTTTATTAAAAGATCAGTAGAAAAGAGGTTGCAATAACTCTCTATTGTTTTGTCAAGGACCCAGGTTTTTTCGTGGTTTAATGCATTTCCAGAAGGAAGATAGTAAAATTATTCCTGTGGCTCCTCAGCCTCCTTATTTTTGAGTCCTTGTGACTTTTTCCTCTTCCCAAGATTGAAAAATCACCTCAAGGGACGTCATTTTGGGTCTAATTTTTTTCTAAATATTTCATGTCTTATTCTGTCCTTCTATTTTCCTTAAAAATTTCATTTCAAAGCTTTTTATTTTGGACCTGTGCATCTCTACTGTGGTCCAAGATTCTGAGGCGTATGTCAAAATTGCTACTGTCAATTTTTTAAAGATCTCTACCTTGATGTTGGTTGGTATTTCTTTTTAGGGTTTTGTAGGTATGACCAAAAAACCCTTATACTGTCATTTTGTCGTCTGTCTGTCCGTCTGTCTGTCTGTCTGTTCGGTAAAAATTGTAGCCAAACGGCTAAACCTAGAGAGTTGCAATTTGACATGCTTATACAACTCTTTGACCCGCACATAGGAAAAATATTAAAAGATCTAAAAAACGTATCCCCCTAAAAATATAAACAAATATGTGCTAATCGAAAAAAAAAATTTTTTTTTATAATTCTGAGTAAGGTATCAAATGAAAGCCCTTGCTATGTGGATTAAATATCTAATTTTTATTTTTACAAAATAAATTATTATGAAGTGATTTTTGCCAAAATTGTGCAAAAAAATTTTTGTCCCACACCCTGTAGTCCAGATGGTTTAAACTAAAAATCTGAAAAAATTCTAAGTAATGTACATTTGTGTCAACCGGATAAGTACAACAGGAATTTTTGATCAGATTATGTTTTTGAAAAAAAACGCATTTTTTGTGTTTTTTATGTACACAAGTTATAGCTTCATAACACGCTACACTCGAAGGTGTATCCTGGTGTAGTGGTTATGGCTGCCGGCTGCTCACCCAACTAACTCGATCCGAAAGGGATCGAATCCTGCGAGAAGAGACAATATTAATATAGTTTTTTTTTATTTTTATATTGTTTAAATTATTTTTTCAAAATTCTAGTTATGTTTTGGCAAATGTTGCATTTAATTTTTAAAAGCGTAAATTTAATAACCAGTGGAAATTGTTTAAATTATATTTTAAATCTGTTTCAATGTACACGAAATCAGAGGGGCGGAGCTTATAACAACCAATGGAAGCCATAGGCGCAATTTTTAAAATTCTATGAACCTTGCTATATACAGGTTGTTTGTTTGAAACGGGGCACCCCGAAAATCTCCTTTATTTGTAAAGATCTTCAGAACAAAAGTTAAACTAGACAAAAAGGCCCATCTAAAGGTTACTATAAGTATTCTGAGGCACTTCCGGTTTCACCGGAAATGATGTCAACTTTTGATCTAGCATAGGGAATCGATAATTTTATATTTTTTTGATAAAAGTACATTAAATTAGCTTTACAATGACACCAAAAAATCATATTTTTATGTTTACCATTTCAAAATAGCAACCATTTATTTACAAAATAATAATCAACATAATTTTTACAAAGTTGAACGTAGCAAGCTTTGAAAACAACAAAAAAAAAGAAACAAAATATCTCACCCAACACTCAACAAACGCCCTGTATAGAAAATTAGCATATTAAACATGAAAATGAACACCTGAAAACCTGAAGAATTCTGGTATACGTAGTGTATACCCAGCCATCACTGCCTTAAAATAGCGTATACAAGAAAATTTTTAGCGGGTTTTAGCAACAGATTTTTTTTGAAAAATATTAAGAAAAAAATCTGTTCCCAGGGATGGGCCACGTGGAGGCACCCGCAGGACACAATATTGCAAAATTAAGTAATTAAAGTGGGTTTCTAACGACTAGGTGACTCATACGGGTAGAAAAAGCTATCTGTTCGCTTTCAAATATACAGGCTCTTGAAATGGGCTTAAATTTGATCCTGAGTTGTCCATAAGAAAGAAAATTGGTTCCGAGCAACCCAAAAGAAAACACTTTGGTGTCGAACCCTCAATAAGAAACAAAAATGGTTGTGGTGCACAACTAATAAAATTGTCTTAATACGAATCGAAACACTTAAATAGTATATTAGCATTAAACTAAAATTTTTACGATTATGTTTGCAATATTTTGCCCCCCAACCCCATCTGAAAAAAAGCAAAACAAAACAAGCAAAAATAATAAAATATAAAAACAACAATAAAAAAATTGCAGTAAAACAGAAAAAATGGCAATAGAATACAAACACAAAAAATGGCAATAAAACACAAAAGATTGCAATAAAACAGCAATAGCAGCAATCAGCAACATCTGCAATACATACAACATAAGCAATACAAGTGAAACATACATATAAATGGGGCAATGCATATAAATGGGGGCAAAACATACAGAAATGTGAGAAATACACATAAAATTGGGGGCAATACACACAAAATTGGGGACCATGCATACAAAACGGGGGCAATGCATACAAAACGGGGGCAATGCATACAAGGCGGGGGCAATGCATACAAGGCGGGGTCAATGCATACAAGGCGGGGGCAATGCATACAAGGCGGGGGCAATGCATACAAGGCGGGGGCAATGCATACAAGGCGGGGGCAATGCATACAAGGCGGGGGCAATGCATACAAGGCGGGGGCAATACACACAAAATTGGGGGCAATACACACAAAATTGGGGGCAATACACATTAAATTGGGGGGCAATACATATAAAATTGGGGGCAATACACATAAAATTGGGGGCAATACACATAAAATTTGGGGCAATACACATAAAATTTGGGGCAATACACATAAAATTTGGGGCAATACACACAAAATTGGGGGCAATACATACAAAATAAGCATATTAAACATGAAAACGAATACCTGAAAACCTGGAGAATACTGGTATACGAAGTGTAATCTGAAACAGACAACATGAAAGAAAACAACAAGAAAACGTGAAAACATTTTTATAAAACGAAACCTAAAACCATAAGTATACAAACTCTAGGCGATTTGTAGATAACAGGCATTTGAGCTGGGTCTCGCCGTCAAGATATCTAGCAGCCGATAAGCACAGGCTCAGCCATCACTGCAAATTAGCACCCCAAGTTCTGAAACATTTAGATTAGTCTTATATCTAAGGGAGGGTGCCACTCAGGTGGCAAGATGTTTAGAGGAAAAACCTCACTTTAGGTCAAAGGGAGAGCTCAGTTTTATTGCTAAAGCGTTAAGAGACGATCTTAACGCGTGGAGGAGAGCTCTGTTTTTAAATTAAGGAGTTAATAAGAAATCAATCTCTTAAACCTCGCTGGGGACTAAAATCACTTAAGATTATTAATTTACTACCTTGTTACTATTGAAATAACCAAATTCTGGACCTTCACTGTTGGGGGATAACCAAATTCTGGACCTTCACTATTGGGGGATAACCAAATTCTGGACCTTCACTGTTGGGGGATAAGCAAATTCTGGACCTTCACTATTGGGGGATAACCAAATTCTGGACCTTCACTCTTGGGGAATAACCAAATTCTGGACCTTCACTGTTGGGGGAAAACCAAATTCTGGACCTTCACTGTTGGGGGATAAACAAATTCTGGACCTTCTCTGGGGGAGAATTACCAAATTCTGAAACTCAATTTTCTGTATTTAAAACAAAATTATATGCTAATTTAATTTAAAATTATTAGAAACTTAATTTCAACAATCTCTACTTTCTTCTTAAGGCCTCTTAGTGCATTTCGAACAGATTCAAAGTTAAAAAAGCAGATTTTTATAAATCTAATCTTAAAATTTTGAAAACTTATTTCAAATTTTCTGTATTTAAACCAAAATTATATGCTAATTTATTTTAAATTATCAGAAACTTCTTTTCAGCAAATTCTTTCTTCTTAAGGCCTCTTGCTGCATATCGAGTAGAATTAAAATAAAAAAGCAGATTTTTATAAACCTAATCTTAAAATTTTGAAAACTTATTTCAAATTTTCTGTATTTAAACCAAAATTATGTAATTTATTTTAAATTATCAGAAACTTCTTTTCAGCAAATTCTTTCTTCTTAAGGCCTCTTGCTGCATATCGAGTAGAATCAAAATAAAAAAGCAGGTTTTTTTATAAAAAATTTTAAAACTTATTTAATATTTGCTATATTTAAAATAAAATTATAGGTTTTCATCGAGTAGATGTATAAGTTTCTAGACCTCTGATACTATATTAAAGTCACATGGTTTGCATGACTTTCTACCGCTTTTATTTCTGAATACACAACTTTTCTAAAATTTTAAATTGGTGACGAATAGGGTATACTAGGTTCTCAATTTCTAGACCTCCGGCACTATAAAGTCACATGGGTAACGTGACGTTTCGATCATATAAAACTAATTTTATTAAACGTATCTATATTATTTAAAATAATTATGGGTTCTTATCGCCTAAGTGGCGAACAGGGCATAGTAGACCGGCACTATAAAGTCACAGGGCTGTGACTAAATTTTGAAAAATAATGTAATAACTCAAAATGACTGGTCATATCTCGGTATAGTAATATTTAAGTATTACTCGACGCTGAGTCAACCCCTCTGTTAACTACACACTCTTAAATATAATTTAAATATTTTTTAAAAAAATGTAAAAAAAATATTAAATAATATCGAATTAAAAAAATGAAAAAATGAATTGAAAAATTGAAAAATAATTTAAAAACATTATTTCTAAAAAAAACATTAAAAAATATTGATTATTAAAATTTTAAAAATGCTATTTTTAAAAAACTATTTTAAAAATAATGTTCATTCTTGAAAATACTAAAAATGTCTATATTTTATTTAAATTAGTCTGCTGAGTCGGCTCTTAGCCGATCTGCATATCAGAATAAAAATTCAATGGTCTGAATTTAAACCATTTTCTTGTGCTCTGTAGCCAAATCAAAACCACGAAACCACACAACTAAAAAATAAGTTAATATTAACAAAAAAATTGATTAATAAAAATAATATTAATAATAATAATTAAGAGCTACTAGCGCATATACTAACAGCCATTATAATACTTCTAATGGCAATAAAAAAAAAAAAACTCTAAAATACGTTTCAAAAATGGTTAAAACTAATTTTAATTTACGGCTTTAGGGTTAGCCAGTTAGTGCTATATCCAGTGCCAGTAAGGATATAACATTGAAATGTCCTCTTTTTGAAAGAGGACACCAAAAAATCCCCCAAAGGATTATAGTCTTACACACAAAATCACAAAAAATAAATAAAGGTATTTATTATTAATTAATTTAAAAACATCTTTCTGGTCGGAATATGTTTGACTTAACCTAAAATTTTCCATTCATTTCAAGCGCTAAATAGCCTCATCCAGAAGTACCTAAAGGCAACACCTATCCCTAGGTTCGCCAACCAATTTGGTTAGGCTCCTCTTGGGGGTCCCAGGATTACCTAAAAAGTCAACCAGGATCACCGGCAAAATATATTCATATTGGCGAAATTATCAAAAAAGGATAATTTATGTTGTTTAACGTCATCCAGCCTCTTCCATACCAAAGGATATGGCCTTGTCAGCCTTCGGTCAGACGGAAGGGCGCCGGGAACCGAGGGCGCAAATAATTTTGTACAAAGGGAATAAAAAAAAATAATTAAATTTCAACCAATTTTCTTCAATCATCAACTTAAAAATAAAACGCTTGATGAATGAATTTCCAATGAATCCATCCAAGTCAAACGTTGGAAACACTCCACCACATACTTTAAGGATCTTAAGAAAACCTCCCCTGTATCCTAAAAATACAGGAACGATAATCCTCCCCATGGAAAATTCATACAGTCCATCCTGCCTTAGTGAGAGGCCAAACGTTTCCCAGCTATGGAGAACGGACTTCCCAAACACTCTGAAGAGGGACGTAGGGTACCCTAGGTCCAGCCAGTAACTTCTGGAGAGTACACCAGTGGACCCATGACCCTGAGACCCAAATACAAATACAAAGAAAAATTTAATGTTCGCAAGATGACTTATATTTTTTTTGAGCAAAATTTTGATAAAATTTATAAAGGTCAACCAGCGTTAGGCTACTATCGCCAGGTATAAGTTCAAATTGACAAACATTTTACAATTACATATTGACCAGAAAAATTTAATTTTAATTAATTAATTTTATTTTTAACGTTATGTTCCAACTTTGAGAACAATATAGGATTGTTCTGAAGTATTGTCCAGGGTTTGAGCCCTGTTTTGTGCTGTGTAAGCAAATGTGTAACCACGTACTACAATTTGTAAAAGATAAAAATATTAATAAAACCAAAAAATGATTTGAAATCCACGAGTTGACAATTTTGGCAATTTTCCAAAACGCGCCATTTCGGATTTGATCCAAATTTGAACCCAATGGACTACAAATACAGCAAAACTAAATGGAGCCGATTTTGGACTCCAAACTGTCATGAGACAGCTAAGTAAAAAAAAATGAACTCTGAATTTGGAAAACTAAATATTGAAAAATAAATTTGGAAAAATTGGATATTTATTTTATTTGGAAAAATTGGATATTTATTTTATTTAAAAAAATTGCCATTTGAAGTATTTTTAGTAATAATTTATCAATGCCTAAGTGGCGTATTGATTATAAAATATTTCTTTTTTTCTAGACCTCCGGTACTATGTCAAAATCACGTGAAATTGACATTTTGTCCGTTTAAATGGTTTAAATTTATTTTTGTAAGTTTTGCTAAAGCTGAGTCAGCCCCTTGGTTGACTGCAGAGTATCAAATTTGGAATACGAAAATTCCGTGGTGTCCGGGTTTTGAACCCGTCTCCCAGGGTTTCATAAGTTAAGTTTTTTACCATAGAGAACGTAATTTTTAATACTAAAAATTATTTTAAAAAATTTAAATTGTTAAGAAAATTTTAAAAAGGTTAATATTATTAAAATTATTTTAAAAGAACATTATTTTTAAAACTAGTTTTGAAAAAAAAATAGGAAAAAAATTTGAACTATTTTTGAAAACAATTTTTTGTAATTATTGTTGATAAATATATTTACTTTACAAACAGAAACTGACCGGTCATTTTAAGTATTACTACTTGGCAGAGTCGATCCAATTGCCGATCTGCACAGTAACGGAAAATTAAATTTCGTGACATCGGGGTTTGAACCCGAGTCCCTGTGCCCCAGATTACGGAGCATTAAAGTTCTTCAATATATATATATATATATATATATATATATATATATATATATATATATATATATATATATATATATATATATATATATATATATATGACATATATGACAAATATATATAAAAACAGGTAGTTTAAAAAAATCTTTTTTAAAAAAAATCTAGTTTTTGACTATTATTTATGACATTATTTTTAAAAAAATCTGTATTGAAAACGATTTTTGAGAACCTATTTTCGAGAACCTAGTTTTAAAATAAGAATTTTGGACGAAAGAATTTTTGTTTTGAAAACTAATGTAAAAATAATTTAAAAAGTTAATTTTGAAAACTTTCTTCCTGAAAATGAATTATGAAAAAAATATTTTGAAAATTTATTTTAGAATATTTTCGAAAAAAATTATTTTGAATTTAATATTTTTGAAAGCCTATTAGAGAGCATATTTTTAAAAAGATAATTTTTAAATAAACTATTCTGAAAAGCTGTTGTTGAAAACTTTAAAATCTACTTTTTAATACAACTTTACCTGAAATCTAATTTTGAAAAAAAGAATTACCTACTAGTCAAAAAAATATATTGAAACTATTTTGAAAAAATACGTAAATAACGTTTTTAAAACCAAGATTGAAGAAAAACTATTTTCTGTTTTGTTTGTTTGTTGGCTTTAGCAACTTTAGCTAACTAGCCAAAAAAACTATTTTTAAAATCAAAAATTAAACGATTTAAAAAACCTGCTTTTTAATTATTTTCTCCTGAAATAAACTCCTGAAGTATCCTAAACAAAAAACAGAATTAGCACAAAATAAATCATAAAAACTAAACTTAAAACTAATTTTCAAATAACTTAAAAATTAAAACTTTCAAGCACCTGTTGAACAGGATTTAAATTTTACCAACACAAACCAATTAATTTACTAGAAGTTGCATTTTGCAAAATCCAATAAAGAAAACTGGTCCTCAACATGTCGGATTTAAAGCACCTACAGACATGTCCCATTTTCGGACCAAAAGCAGCCCAATAATATGAACAAATCTTGTAGGATTTATAAGGTTGGTAACACTACATCTGGTTATGAGTAAAAAATTCGTTCACTCGAAAAAAATACCCACTTCCAGAGAGCATTACCGGGTATTAGCACCCACATAAAATTCGACCAATATGTAAAATAACATGTGGCTGTAATACCCAAGAAAAATTGTTTTAATTTAAAAATCTGGAAGTCTTGATTTGTTGGAAACTGCTTCTGTTGAATCTCGAGAAGACGCAACCATACCTAATTGCCTCTCCTGCGAGTGTTAGTAGGTCGAGCTGAAAGAGGAGGTGATCTTTCCTAACGGCGAACGTAATTCTTTCCGGGGAAGGCGCAAGGAAAAAGCGAGTTACCCCCCACCCACCAAAAACCCAAACGTGGAAAGAAATAACGTTCAACCGTATTGTATTCACACAACAGAGCTGGTTCCTCCACGTCTATAGAAGAGTCCGTGGAGGGCTCCATTGTAAGCCATCGCCGCCCGATCCGATGCACATGGAAAGGGCTTGGGCTCCACCGGAGGAATCGCGAGGGCAACGAACAACCTAGAGGAAAGAGGATGCTTGCCCAGAACAAAAACCTGTGCCCGCATTAAAGGGAAACCGAGTTTGCACAAGTATCAAGGTAACCTGAAATGTTTACTTCTGACCTCAGGAATTTTAAACTAATATTAAAACAACAAAAAATGGCGTGAGTGTTTAAAACAACTCACTAAAAGAAAAATAGTGAAGTTTATTGTAACTTCAAGAGTTAAATTTTTTGAAGGCTCGTTCCTTCACTCGGTCGATCAGTTTATCTATCGAAAGATTCTTTACCGACCGGCTTCCAAAAGTTGTCGACTTTTACTGAATTTATTGTTTTACGAGCGCTACCCATCCGTTGGGTAGTTGGCCCCGTGATCAGGCGGTGTCAAACATCCCTTACCCTTGGCTATGCCTTGGGGGGAAACATCAGATCGTCCCGACCAGTAAAAAGACTCTACCAAATGAACAAAACTCATTCGTGACATCTTCGGTCACCTTCAGTCAACTAGTATCTCTCGTCTCCCTCGGCTAGGCCGTTAAGGTAGGGAAAAACTCGGAAGAGACTTGGTTAACCAGCACCTACAATCCCTGAGACAGAAATAAACCATGTGTATCATGAAAAGCGCAGTGTATTTAGTGTTGTGTGTGTTTTGGTGAGATTTAACTACCAACTGAATAACCAAAAAGTTACCAGTTGTTAGAACTCACCAGTCCTCTGAATTATCTGTCAGAATCAACTAGAATCTTTCTAGATAAAAGTCCAAATCTAAATCGACCCTAGTTAATAACAACAGGCGCATCAAAGGGGGTGTAGTACCTGTAGTTTATTTTTTGCAAAACCCAACAGAAACATACGCAGATGATCTGTGAGTGCCACAAGAAATAAACACACTTCCACACAAAGGTACCATGTGTGGAAGGATATTTAATTGGTCTACAAGCAAACCTTGCAGCATACAAAACAGACACACGATGGTTAGTTTGATTTATCCATCTCTAACATACCTTTACTTTGACTGATGTACAATTTGATAAACTTTTTTAGGGTGTCAAAGAAACAAATACACCCTAAAAAGGATTACAGACTGTACAGACAGAATCAACTTGGATATAAGAGGCTTTTAATATTTGATAAAAGTATTACTTTCCCCCCGTTTCTCACGGAGGAAAAATATTTCGACATTTAAAATTTATTTACATAAATTAATCCTACCTAAACTAAAATTTCTTTATATTTCTTTCAATTTGTGTTAAATTTTCTTTATTAAACATGCATTACTTTACATTTTTCAATCAAAAAATCAAAAATCATGCATTTTATCAATAAAAAATCATTTATTTCTTTCTTAATCACTGCTGTTTTGCAAATGTGTAGGTCCTAAGCGACCTGTGTGTGGTACAAGGGGGTAGTTTTAAGGGGCAGTTGTTAGCTAGCCCCCCAAAACAATAAATACACCCCCAAAGTACGCGTGTGCTTGTACCTAAGTACTGGTTGTGTTTGTGTTACCAGGGACGTGCCCTAGATGGCAGCACTAGCTAACCAAACAGGGCACAAATTGGCTGTCCTCATGGTAAGCGTGTGTGATTTTATTTTTTAATATTATCATGCACATTTTTATATGTATGTGTATTTGTCTGTGTGTACGAGTGTGTGTTACTCGGAGTATGCCCTAAGGGGTAGCACTAGCTTCCCCCCCAGGACAATTAAAGACCACTCCGAAGTAAGCGTGTGGGAATTTAATTTTGCTTTAGTTGGGGTGTGTTTTAAGCGGTAGCTTTAAGCTTCCCACCCAAGACACAATACAGGCTACCCCAAGGAAAAGCGAAATTCAAATTTAAAAACTCAAAAATATTTTTAAAAAAAATTAATTGATTTTAATTTTAATACAAAAATGATTTTGAACAATTTCAAAAATGAAATTTGACTAATTAAAAATTTGACTAAAAATTTGATGCTAAAGATACTACTCAAAAAAATTATCTCAAAACAATAGACTAAAAAATGTACTCAAAAATCGGTCTAAAAAACTAATTATAAAATATTGACTTAAAAGTTTAACTATTTAAATTGACTCTAAAAATTTCCTAACACATAAGAAAATAATTTAAAAAATTTGTGTGTGTGTGTATGCATTTATATAAAAAAGGTACAAAAAAAATATTTCTCTTAAAAAAACTGATTCTAAAATATTGACTTTAGGTCAATAAAGTCAATATTTTACGTGATGACCTGAAAATAAAAAACTGCTCAAATTCGAGCCGACAATATTAAAAAATATTGTCCCTTATCTGTTTCTTTCTTAATTCTAGCATGCAAAATTACTGTGTGCCTTTTTAGTGTGTCATGAAAATGCCTCAAATATATCCAGTCAGCCTTAGTAAATTAACGTCCATTTCAAATAAGAATGCAGTATAGTTAACGCTGCAAAACGAAACGACTTACAGCAAATACTATATATATAAAATGAATTCTTTGAAAATTTAAATAAATAAGGCGATAACAATTGGGTTATCGACACAAATTCCATACAAAGGATATTTTGAATTTGAAATATTAATTTTTAAAAATTATATAAAATATTTAAAAATGGTTTAAAACCCCAAACACAATCATTATTTCACCAGAATTAATGTCTGTATTAAATAATGTAACGATTATTTTGACAATTTTTGTTAATTGCAAGAGACGATGCATTCTTAATTGAAATAAACTACAGAAACATTTCTACTTAACGGTTTTACACGGCTGTTTTTGATCTCCGATGTCCTTTTGGATCTGGTCCCGTTTCGTCCTCGTCCTGGTTGGTTCCTTATCCTGGTTGGTTCCTGTCCTAATTGGTTCCTTATTCCAGTTGGTCCTTATCCAAGTCCTTTGGGATCTACAAATAATTAAAATTCATTAAAAATAAATAAATAAAAATAATAGGTTCCAAACGCCTAGTAGCGGCGTATAAGGGGCAGAGAAGATAAGTTCTCAGTTTCTAGATCATCGGCCATAGATATGAAAGTCAAATAAAAAAATTCATTGTAAAACTATAGCCAGTTTTTTTGGATTAAGCGGAACTAGATTATGGATTCTAGTAACTAACTTTACCATTTAAGTGAGGCTTTTGATCATTTTGTTTAGCAAAAGCCCTCTTTAAACCTAAAAAGGAGAACTCATGACAACTTAAAAAAATAAAAATTCCAATTAGTTCCGCTTAAACATTTTGGAATAGCCTATATAATAAAAAAAAATTGATGTGAGGTGTGAATTTTGACACATTTCAGTGTTTCGCAGGTATTTAGTAAGTGAATAATGATTATTTGGGATACCAAAACAAATTTTATATTAAATTTTAGCAAAAATCGCGTCAAAATAATTTATTTTGCAAAAATAAAATTTTGATTGTTACTCTACGTACTAAGGGCTTTCATTTGATACCCTACTCAGAATTTAAAAAAAAATGTTTTTTCGGTGAGCACATATTTGTTTATATTTTTAGGGGGATATGTTTTTTAGATGTTTTGGTATTTTTCCTATGTGCGGGTCAACGAGTTGTATAAGCATGCCAAATTTCAACTCTCTAGGTTTAGCTGTTTGGCTACAATTTTTACCGAACAGACAGACAGACGACAAAATGACGGTATAAGGGTTTTTTGGTTATACCTACAAAACCCTAAAAACTGATGTGAATTTTCACAAATTGAAAGTTGTGTCCAAATTATCGAGCTGATCCCTGTAATGTACCGCGTAACGTAATGCTCTCTTGAAATGTTTGTCGCGAACGAATTGCAAACTTCCTCTGGGTGAGGTGACGTACGTCAGTGTGTCCAATAAACTGTAAGGCCCGGTCTTTCCACCTTGAGGTGAACCTCTAACCGACTGTCTGACAGTTGAGGTTATGTGATACTTTCTGTGCTGAACAGATGTCATCCCTTAATCCCTCATTAATCCCTTACAAATTTATCTTACGGATAACGAGACTGACGTATTGAATTCACCGATTGTTAATGACATATATACAGCAGATGAAGTTCCAGATAACCTTATCTGTCAGACAGTTACCTAGAGGTTTACCAGAAGGTGCAGAGACCGGGCCTCAATAAATTATTATTTTGAAAGTATCTTACCGAAGACTGCTGGTCCATCCAGATCAATCGTAGGTCTCCACAGCTCCTAATCAGTGTCGTGTAGCATTTTTGAGTACTAGTGCCTTCAGGAGATACCTAAAAAATAAAAATAAATTACAAAATTTTGTCAGCTTGAACTTACAATTTGATTTAAAAAATGTCGTATAATAATAAGTATAAAAAATTGAATTTAAAATGCGTATTATCTGATATGGAACCAACAGGAAAAGTTCATTTTTTATGTTGTATATTGACAATACATTTATAATATTATCATAGTATTGGTTCACACGGATACGCCAAAGTCTGTTTACACCACAACAGTCACCAGAGTAACCAGATCTAGTTTCGTATTACAAATTGAGACAGATTATACTAAAAATTTGAGTTCAGAAAAACCGATTTTAATGTAAAATAAAAACCTTTAAAATATTTCAAAAATTACATACTACAAAACATTTTAGATTAAAAAAACTGACTAAAAAGTAACAACAAAAATTTTAATTTAAAATATTGACCCTATAATTATATTAGAGTTTCAAAAATTACTATTATCTGTCTCATTTTGTAATGCGAAACTAAGAGGGAAAATTTTTTATGTTTTATATTTAAAATATCATCTTAGGGTGGTAATTCTGAAGTGGCACCTTTCAAAATATTTGACATGTCTATCACAATTTTGACATGTCAGTCTCAATTTTGACATGTCAATTTGTTATCTGACATATTTAGTTTTTGAATAAATATCACCTCGATGCAATAAAACTTAACCAAATATTCAAAAGCCAGATTTACAAGTTCACATGTTTCCATAAAAGTCTATTTACACCACAAAGGTCACCAAACTAACCAGATCTAGTTTCGTATTACAAAATGAGACAGATTATATATTAATAAATAAAAAAAAAACACTCACCATAAGCACAAAATCTCCTAGCAACCCTCCACCAACCCACTTCTTGGAAGTCCAATCTAAATTTTTCAAATTGAACACTAAGTCCGAAGTTTATCAACGAACCAGCTTAAATCTAAAAAAAATAAATAAAATAAAATTCCAAAAATCCAAACACAATTTTTTTTTACAAAAATCGATCAATTGCGGAAATATTGCGCTTCTAAAATTATTAACAAAAATATACATTTTAAAAATACTATTAAAGTCCGACTCACATATATCTTAACCGCAATCGAGCGTTCATTTGCTGACATTAGACCTAACACCACTATCAACAATAAATTTTTTAACAAATTCTATTCAACACTAGCCCGACTGTTACAAATTTTTCCGGCTTCAGACCGATCACTAGCGGATAAAATTCCAATCTACCGGTCAACATATATTATTCTAAAAATACAGATAAAATATAAAATATTATGCAACTATATCAATCCCGTATTACATTAATTAGTTAAATAAATTTAATTAAAAATCCCTATTTAGTTCGAACTTGTTAAAAATTGTCAAGTCTTATCAAAATATCAGACATAGCACTCATTAAGAACTCATTAATATCCGAAAATATTTTAATCCCTTATAAATTCAAGGTCAATATTATATAACTAATATTGCGTATTAAAATTTACAAAAAATACGTAAAAATAATTGAAAAAAATGCATAGAAATGCCTATTTTTTTAAAAAATATATAATTCCTACCTTTCTCAAAATTTTTGGTAGCAACCACAGGATGCAGGATAATTTTAAATGTCCTTTCAGCAACTTCCAGACATTCATTTGGCTTTTTCCAAACATCGAGGCACTAAATTTTATTTTGTTTTAAATAAAAACTTTATAAAACAATTTTTTTAAATATTAAAACGTTGTGAAACGTTTTTTTTTTCCTCACAAATTTTAAAAAATTATAATTTGTTATAATATTCTTTTAAACTAATAAAAAAAATAATTTAATTTTATTTTAAAACTATTAATTTTGTTGTTTAAACAAATTAATTAACTTAAAAATATGTTTTAATACTTTTTTAAAGTTTTAGCACACGTAAATCACACAAAACGTTGATGAGACGACACTGATCAGAATTCACCCACACCACTAATCACCCAGAGGTAACTAGCTTGATAACGTATCTAAGCACAGCGCTTTAGTGGGAGTTAATTACGCTTGCGCAGTCGGGCCTGCTGAGTAGTTTTATATTTGTGAAATGATATTTTTAGGGTTTTGTAGGTATGACCAAAAAACCCTTATACCGTCATTTTGTCGTCTGTCTGTCTGTCTTTCTATCTGTCTGTTCGGTAAAAATTGTAGCCAAACGGCTAAACCTAGAGAGTTGAAATTTGGCACGCTTATACAACTCTTTGACCCGCACATAGGAAAAATACTAAAACATCTAAAAAACATATCCCCCTAAAAATACAAACAAATATGTGCTCATCA
Organism: Liopterus haemorrhoidalis; assembly: GCA_963971575.1. NCBI lineage: Eukaryota > Metazoa > Arthropoda > Insecta > Coleoptera > Dytiscidae > Liopterus > Liopterus haemorrhoidalis. The sequence goes on from OZ020613.1 coordinate 5,736,943, forward strand.
AAAAAGAAATATATTTTTAAATTCTGAGTAGGGTATCAAATGAATGCCCTTGGTTCGTGGATTAACGATCAAAATTTTATTTTTGCAAAATAAGTTATATTGATGCGATTTTTGCCAAAATTGTGCAAAAAAATTTTTGTCCCACAGCCTGTAGCCCAGATGGTTTAAACTAAAAATCTGAAAAAATTCTAAGTAATGTACATTGGTGTGAATCGGAATAGTACAACAGGAATTTTTGATCAGATTACGGTTTTGGAAAAAAACGCATTTTTCGTGATTTTTGGCTAATAATGTACACAAGTTATAGCTTTGTAACACGCTCCACTTGAACGTGTGTGATGGTGCAGTGGCTTTTGACGCTGCCTTTTCGCCCAAGTAACTCGATCCGAAGGGGATCGAACCCTGCGAGAAGAGACAATATTATTTTTTGTTTTTTTTTTACTAATTTTTATATTGTTTAAATTATTTTTTCAAAATTCTAGTTATATTTTGGCAAATGTTGCATTTAATTTTTAAAAGCGTAAATTTAATAACCAGTGGAAACTGTTTAAATTATAATTTAATTCTGTTTCAATGTACACGAAATCAGAGGGACTTATAACAACCAATGGAAGCCATAGGCGCAATTTTTAAAATTCTTAATGAACCTTGCTATATAAAAAAAAATACTGCACATATTTAGAAACCTAAATAATGGTATTAGGCGAATTAAAATCAACAAAAAAAATATTTTAATACAAAATTTGTTTTGGCATCCATAATAATCATCATTCACTTACTAAATACCTGCAAAACCCCGAAATGTGTGAAAATTCACACTTCACATCAATTTTTTATATTAGTGTAGTTTACAGATTAATGCATTTCATTAATTTTACTAAAATAAATCAAGGGGGGGGGGCTTAAAACTTTTTGCACAAAGGCGCTTTACATGTCAGGTGTGCCCCTGTTTCCAATACTCAAATTTCTCAGGTCTTTTTCCACTTGATCTCTGTTGCTGTTCAACGATTCATCTTCCCGCTGGTTCCTGGTGATCCTTTGAATAGATCCTTTATCCTGAACTTTTTGTAACGTCCATGTTCGGAATCTATATTTCTATGAAATACAAAAATAAATTCCAGAGCCACATAAAATAATAGAATCCTTTTTACGGTACATCTTGTAGAAATATGTTGGTGATTCTATCTTCGGTCGTGACCAAGGGCTAGGATATCACAATGCAACGTTGCATATGATCTTATTTTTATTCTAACCTCACTCGCTCAAGTGACTTGTACAATCTCTCAGTTGAAATGTTGAGTCTGCTTTTTAACATTTCTTTTTATTTTTATGAAATATTTCTAGCCATTGTTTTCAGAACTAACATAAAATCTTGTTATTTTTATGCTTTAAATATTGGGTCAAATAACTTATTTTGCATCACTTGCAGTTTTACGATTTAAAACATTTAAAAATGAATTTTTAAGGTTTCGTAGGTATAACTTAAAATCCATATACCATCACTCATGTGGCTATTTGTCTATAGTCAATACCAGTGTTTCTCAACTGAAAACGTGCCGCGGACCAATAAATATTTAATTTTCTACCGCGGACCCCTAAAAATAAATGTACTAATATCTGTCTCAATTTGTAATACGAAACTAAGAGGAAAATTTAATTTTTTATGTTGTCTATTTAAAATATCATCTTAGGGTGGTACTGCTGAAATGGCACCTTTCAAAACATTTGACAATTCATATTTGACATTATTTTTTTAATTGAAAAGTATTTTTATACAACCAAAATAAGAACATAGTATCAGAAAATATGCATAAGAGACAACTATTAGATAAATATACAAAAAAAAAACACATATATAACGCTTATGGAAAACTTTTAGAAAAAAATGGAACAAAATTAAAAAGAAGCGAAATTATAGACCTTGTGGCAGATATTTTTTCAGTAAATCTTGGTGTCCTTTTTGTTGTGAAATATAAAATAATTTACCCATTTCAATTTCTTTAGATTTCTGAAGGAGAAGTAAGAAACATTTTAAATGAAGGTGTAGAAAATTTAAGACCGACGAACATGGGGAAAGGTAATAATAAGAAAACAGATAGAACCACAGACTACATGTTTCGGAAAGATTTGCAGAGAAAAATTTGGGATTTACATTCAAAAAATGAATATTTTTGATTAAATATGTTATTAAATTTTGCAAAACAAGAATTAGATTTTAAGGGCAGCACAATAAAATGATAAATTATTATTATTAGACCCCCCCTGGGTCGTCAGGCCAGGAAGGGCGGTGGACGGTCAGGTCATCACTTGTATTTTAAAAGTGAGGACCTTTTTTTTGCTCTTCACTTGGATTTGGTGGATGAGGACCTTTTTTTTTGCTCTTCTCTTGAATCTTGGAGGTGAAGACCTTCTTAATTCTTTTTTCTCTGATCTTAGTAATAAAAAATCACTGAAAAATGAACAAAATGAACAAAAAATGAACAGAAAATGAACAAAACATCATAAAAAAATGAACAAAATATCGCAAAAATAATAACACAGCTCTACAAAAAAAAAAAGGTCATACCCAGACATGCGATACATGGTTTCCGAAGTATTTTTGCTCGCTGATCACGAATCTGTGGTCGGTTTGTCTCCATCAGGTCCTCAAACCTTGCTAAGGTCAGGGGCAAGGTCAAATCCGAAAATTTGATTAAAAAAATGTAAAAAAAATCATATGGGGTTTTTGAGGTCGCTGATTACGAATCCAGTGTCCGTATTTCAAATATTTAAACCGCAGGTATCTATCTTGTACCATTTTCATGATAGAATTTTTTGAAATTTGGAAAAATTAAATAAAAATCAAAATTTTTCAAATTTTTTTTTTTTTTTCTTAAATTGAAATCTAAGGCTATTTAGGACCGCAGGATTATAAAATTCCGACCGCAGGTCTCTAGCTATCATAGTTTTTAAGGTGTGTCCGTAATTTTTTTTTAGAATTTTTGAAGGTGTTTCGGCCATTTGACCTTGAACAGATTTTGACCTTGTCTTGATAAGGTCAAACGGACACTGGATTCGTAATCAGCGACCTCAAAAACCCCCATATGAATTTTTTTAGATTTTTTTATTCAAATTTTCGGATTTGACCTTAGCAAGGTTTGAGGACCTGATGGAGACAAACCGACCACAGATTCGTGATCAGCGAGCAAAAATACTTCGGAAACCATGTATCGCATGTCTGGGTATGACCCTTTTTTTTGTAGACCTGTGTAATTAATAAACCTTTCGCGGACCACTAAAATTTTGCCAAGGACCACCAGTGGTCCGCGGACCACCGGTTAAGAAACACTGATTTAGATGTTAGAAAGTAAATTGATTAAATAATGACCTAAATTGGAGGAGAGCAAACAGGAACAAACACACAATGGACTGATGAGAGGTCTTTGAACCCATTGTATTTCAAATTTCGACAAAAGGCAAAGTAATCCATAATATTTTGCATTTGGTTGTTAAAGGCATTGAATATTGTTCGGATTACATGCAGTTATGAACCAGTATGACGAGGTTTATATAGGTAATTATCGTCGGAAAAGCAAACGACATCGTATTAATCAAATAATGTTTGAATATGTTTTCCAAACTTTGCCGGGAGCCATTTTCTAAAGCTATAAATTTCCTCATTCAGTACGATGTCCGCACATTTTGTCACTCACGACCATACATAATAATTTGACATGCTTAACAGGGTCGTACTTTGCCAAACGTCACAACGTCACACAGGAAATACAACCACGGTATGTTAATTCCAATTTAGAAAACATTGCTCTTTATAAAGCGCAAGAAAATACATAAAAATTGTTAAATAAAATAGTCAGCATAAACTTCTTAAATGTATCGATTTTTGATTAATATTTTTAATTATTAACATTACCCCAAGAAAACAATCTTTTTGGAAAGAGAAAGTGCATAAACTTATTAAATTCTAATCGCTTGCTAGAACTAACAAATCCATACTAATGTCTGTTTAGGATAATGTTAAAATTAATAAACAAGCATCTATAAGCACACATTCGGGTCTATTCTCTAAGCATGATGTTAAAATCTTAGCGTCAGAAACTGACGTTAATATTTTTAACACCATTTTTAACCTAAATGCTATTCGCTAAACATATATGTGTTAATATTACAGCGCGGCGGCGTTAAAATAGCCAGTTAACGTTCTACAATAAGCGCCTACCGAAACGGTGGCTTTAAAAGTTAACGCTAGTGTTTAGTTTGCAAAAATGGCTGATACTATTTAAGTAAATGTCATGTTATTTTTAAAAAAAAATGAATAAAACACAAGACGGTAGGAATATTAATCAACTTTCTATTACTTTTTAAAGTGAATTCTTTACAGTAGAGATAATAATAACGCTTCATAATTTTTGTTATACAAGTAACCCAGACGCAAGTTCAAGTAATTGTATAAGTAGAAAGGAAGTAAATGGAGTATTGGAGAGCAGTTTTGGTTTTTGTTGAGACACAGAACTTAAAATTATAATCCTCTGAAAGCTACAAAACTTCACTTATGCCTCCGCCGTGTTTCAAAATATCGCAGTACATTTCAATGGTGTATTATTTGAAGAAACAATTGATGAGATATATAATGACGATCACAACAGTGTTATTCCAGGGTAGAAATAGCGTAATAAATTAAATTTAATAATTAATATCACCGAACACCTTTTTAAAAATAGAATGAACATATAATTCACATATTATTAAAAAATTAGATAAACTGTTATAATACGATGTAGTATATAAATTGACTAAATAAAAGTTGAATAAAGTTATATTTTTATTTATTAGGTTAAGATTCTCTTGGCATTTTACTAAATAAATACTCCTATTAAAATTCAACGTAACAGCGCATGCGTGTGTAGTTAATATTAGCCTCTCTACAGGGTGAGTTAGCGCCTCGCGTTAACAAATATTGTATTAACGCTTACCTTAACAAATGCTCTTACAGAATAGCATTTTTGGATAATGACGTAATAACGAAAAAATATATTATTTTTTTAATATTTTTAATTCCAAAAAAATACACGCACTATCTTAGCTATAAATACAAAAAATCCATAACATTATTAGCCATAATTTAACCATGAATTAAAAAAATAATTAATTTTTTCAAAAACACAAAAACTGCCATATTTTTCAAAAACACAATCTGATCAAAAATTCCTCTCGTACGTTTCCGGCTCAGATCAATATACATTACCTATAATTTTTTCAGATTTTTCGTTTAATCCTTTTTGGTAAAAGGGTGCTAAAATTATTTTAGAATAATAAATTAGATCATTCACGTAGAATCATAATGTATTTAACACTAAACATCAAAGATTAATAATAAGTGTTATCACAGCATAAAAAGAAATCCGAAATGCAAATATGTTGAGAGTTGTCAACAGATGCCACTACTGGTTAGTTGTTTCTTCTCCACTACCTAACGGTAATTAAAATTACTATACCTACCGTTTTATATATTCAACTTTAACCTTATTGTACAGCTCTGGGGTCGCCTCAAGTATCTAATACTTATAAATGAGTACCTGTTCATTAAAGGATAATAGGACCGGTCGAAACGTCACACTGACTACGTGGCTTTTATATCTATGACCGGTGGTCTAGAAACGGAGAACTTACCTTCTTTGCCCCTTACACGCCTATCTAGACGTTGGGAACCTATTATTTTATTTATTTATTTTATGTATTGCTCCATAGCTCTTTCTCAATTTTGTCATTGTAAATTTATCCTTTAAGAAGATTAAATAACCATCAGTTTTGGTAGGATTAATAACTATGCGAATATAATAAATATACAATTATTCTCTGATGTGCAGTTTTGAAATTGTTTATAAATGATTAATCTATAATACGTGGTGCAGAAAAGAAAGGTCTGCGGAGAAACTAGGACAAAAAATAAACGGATTTATCCCCATAAACATTATGTATATAAACAGAGTTTATAATCCAGTTTTATTTTTGCTTTTCAACAGCAGCAGATAAAAATCTCAAGAGTCCTTTATTTTTTCGAAATAAATTCTCTAGAGTATGGAAAATATGCTATTCCAACTCTGCGTTTCGGTTTTAGCAATACATATTCATTTGACAAGGACGTGTACACAATAGTGCTATTAGTCAAAGTTTCCCGCTTTGGTATTGCAATCTACATTATCGGCCGAGATACGAATACGCTAGAATCGAACCAATAACTTATCATATCTGTCATTCAGACGACGAATCATATAGGATCTTCATGAATACGCTCATGTACGGCTTTTATAAATTACTTTTATCGACAACAAAACCCTATAATAGAATCTTCATGGACGGCAAAACGGTTTTACTGACATTACCACCACCATATGACATACGACACAAACAATATCAACGTTTATCTTGTTCTCTAATCATTAATCTAAATAAAACTCATGTGAACTGGCAATTTTTACACATTTCAGGGTTTTATAAGTATCTATGAAACGAAATTGTGGATACAAAAATCGATATTGCTTCCATCTATCATCATACAAGTGTACTTAATTACGAGATGCGCGCGCATCATGACGGTTGTCCAGTTAGGTAGTTAAACATTGCACGGTATTGCAAAAAACTCAGTACTCAAAAATTCCTGTTGAGCTATTTCGGTTCATATCAGTATGTATTACTAAGAATTTTTTCAGAATTTTAATTTAAGCCTCCTGGGTTACAGGGTGTAACCCAGTAATTTTTTTCGAATATAATTTTGCCTGTTTATATACGCATCCTAAAGCGGGTCAAAGATCTGTATATGCATAAAACATTTCAACTTTCTAGGTTATAATTTGGCTACAATATCGTATAGCCCAGTGTTTCTCAACCGGTGGTCCGCGGACTACCTTAGCAAACATTTTGTGGTTCGCGAAAGGTTTACAAATTATTATTTTTGAGATTTTTTGTTAATTTTTTTTTATGATATTTTGTTCATTTTCTGTGATTTTAGTTAATTTTTCAGTGATTTTTTATTATTGAAATACTCCTATTATATAGATGTAGAGTAGAGTATACATATACAATAAATTTGTGTAATATTACATTTATTTTTTGTGGTCCGCGGTGGAAAATTAAATATTTTACTGGTCCGTGGTACGTTTTCGGTTGAGAAACACTGATCTAAGAGACATGTCTTTATCATCTTATATGTTTTGAATTTGTGTATATTATTGATACATTTTTTAATTGACTATGTATATGTACAAGGTGTCTCAAAAGAAATTTTATATTTAGTGGATCGATTAAAAAAAAAGTAAGCCGTATATAGAAAAAATGTTTATTAGTTATTAAAATACATTTTTTGGGGATTTATTTCTTAAAAATAATATCGTCTAAATGTAGACCCTCGCATTCTCGGCACTCATTTAATCGAACAGTAAAATTACTTATGACGTCTCGGCAGGTGGACTCAGGGATGGCTGCCATTTCGTGACGGATATTTTCTTTCAAATGCGCCAGTGAAGTCGGTTTATTGGCGTAAACTTTAGATTTAAGATAACCCCACAGGAAAAAGTCCATAGGGGTTAAATCTGGACTGCGTGGAGGCCAATTTATGTCACCTCTCCGGGAGATCAATTTGCCTGAGAAAATTTCACGAACACGTGGCAGAGACATATTGAACGTGTGTGAAGTTGCTCCGTCCTGTTGGAACCATGTTCTTTGGTTATAGCCAGGAAAGTTTTGCAGTTCAGGTACCAAGAAGTTGTCTAACATCTCCACATAACGCTCTGAATTCACTATAACTGCACGCCCCCTTTCGTCTTCAAAAAAGTAAGGGCCGATATTCCTCGCGCCGACATCGCAGCCCATACGGTCACTTTAGGCGAATGTAGGGGTTTCTGATGTTTGCGTTTCGGATTCGTTGCACTTCAGTAGCGGCAGTTCTGCTTATTTACGTGGCCATTAAGATGAAAATTAGCTTCATCCGAAAACAAAATGTTGGTAAACGTTGAAAATCGCTCAATCACCTGATTTACGAAATTAAGCCTCTGACTGGCATCTTGGGGCTTTAATTCTTGCACCAATTGAATTTTGTAGGGGTGCAGCTTTAGGTCTTTGTGCATAATGCGATGTAATGATGATCTATGCACATTTAAAGCACTCGTGCTTCCGAATTGAAAGGTTCGGGTCGTCACGAACAGACTGATTAACATTCTCCACGTTTTCTACCGTTCTTGATGACTTAGGTCGCCCGGATTTTGATTTATCCAGCGTTGTACCAGTCTCTTCAAACTTTTTAACCCAATGTCGAATGAGAGGAATGCTTGGCGCATCATTTAAGTGGCGAAAACCTCGAATACTGCAGAATTTTCTACGCGCTACAGTCGCCGAATCACCGTTTTTGTAAAACTCTTGCACGCATAACGCGCGGTCTGCTCCTGAGAAACGCTCCATAGCGACTCAATTCCCAAGAGCCAGGCTACCGATTGACATAACCCCCGCGCCCCTCGGATACGTTGCGTTCACGCAGTAAGCTAAATAAATATAAAATTTCTTTTGTTGTACTTTGACACCTTGTACTTTCATGTATTTTTTTACTGAAATATATTATTATTATTATTATTATTAAGGGGTTATATTTGATATACCACTCAAATCTACATCGTCTTGTATCCACTCGTCTGTTTCCTTCTACAAATACTAATAAGGAGAATTTAACTTATATTTGAACAGTTTTATTTTGGGAATAATCCGCATACCTATCTCCAAAGCTATATTAATACATCCAAAAACTCGAACATGTATCGTGGTAATCATTTAATATTGCAATAAATATTTGCAATGGCCAATTACATATCTTGTGTACACATTTGATAATTTTGACATTGGTATAAAGCTGTCAGTAATGCAGAGAGGCAGATATGTCCCTATGGCCTATTGCTGCGGCATTACCAAACAGATGAAGGGGGGGGGGGATGTACATTAAATCCAGCATATCATAATTGAATGGTTAATAATTCTGATCAAAACGAGAAAACTAGATATTCACTTATTACTACGGATCAACATACGTCATATACTCATTAGAGCAGTTACGGCTTTAATCTCTAATCGATGGAATTAATTAATTTGCTAAATACCACGATTGTCAACGCAAAACCAACCATTTTCAATATTACCATTGAAGGTACCCACCACTATACACTCAGGGACAAAATAAAAGTTAGTTAAAATTTTTGGCGCACAGCAACAAAGGCTATTTGCGCCTAACGCAGCCCATTTACATGACTACACTACATATTAAAAAAAATTTATGTGAAGTGTGAATATTCACACATTTCAGGGTTTCGCAGGTATATAATAAGTGAAGGCGGTATGCTGAGTGTGTAGGACAAATTTTACTTTGTAGTAATCACGGCAAAATGAACGATATTTTTAAAATAATTTATCGTCTGTTAATCATATAATAAGACTGGTTATTAAATTTACGCTCTTAAAAATTAAATACAACATTTGTCAAAATATAACTAGAATTTTTACAAAATAATTTCAACATAATAAAAATGCAAAAAAAAAAAACAGAAAAAATAAAATTCACTCCGTACTCGAACTCGAAACCCTTCGTTTTCCAGCCAGTTTAAGAGTGCTCTTACGCATGTAGCCATCGCACGCCATGCATGTGAGTGTCTTACATTGGTATAACTTTTGTACTTTGTGAACCAAAAACCACAAAAAATGCGTTATTTTCCAAAAACATAATCTGATCAAAAATTCCTGTTGTACTATTTCGGTTCACACCAATATACATTACTTAGAATTTTTTTAGATTTTTAGTTTAAACCATCTGGGCTACAGGGTGTGGGACAAAATTTTTTTTGCACATTTTTGGCAAAAATCGCATCAAAATAATTTATTTTGCAAAAATAAAAATTTGATCGTTAATCCACGTACTAAGGGCTTTAATTTGATACCCTACTCAGAATTTAAAAAAAATATTTTTGTTTTCGATGAGCACATATTTGTTTATATTTTTAGGGGGGTATGTTTTTTAAATGTTTTAGTATTTTTCCTATGTGCGGGTCAAAGAGTTGTATAAGCATGCCAAATTTCAACTCTCTAGGTTTAGCCGTTTGGCTACAATTTTTACCGAACAGACAGACAGACAGACAGACAGACAGACAGACAGACAGACAGACAGACGACAAAATGACGGTATAAGGGTTTTTTGGTCATACCTACAAAACCCTAAAAACAATAAATTAAACAATAAATAAATAGATAAAATCAGTAAATTTACGCATACTTAATAAAAGAAATCTTGCACTGACAAACACAAATAAATAATGTAAAAAGTCTGGTCGAAAATTTGACTCAGGGTGATGGCTGTAAAGGGGCCAATTACCATCGAATATCACAGTCAATAACTAGGAACACATTAAAATAAGGTGCAAGACTTCACACTTAAAACAATAAGTTCGATTCTCTCAGGAAGAGTATCAGCCTGACCATGAGTACCCTGTCGTCACCTAAAGCATCTGACAGGTCATAGCACAGGCCTAACCTCTCCCTGACATCCTCGAACTGTATAAACTCAGTTAAAAAGTGTATCACAGACAAATCTGTGTTACACGTCTCACAGATAGGACTCTTCACCTCGAAGGAGATGTCCATGGGTCCACCAACTGTTACCTATACGGAGGCGTGTGATGGTGGTTTCCTCCCTGCGGTTAATCCTGCAGGAAGAACCCCATGGTTTAACGTCTCCCTTAATCTGTCGCAACTTAACGTTATGTGTGCGGCTCCACTCATGTTGCCAAATGTCTAAAACCAGGTGTTTCAGATGACTCTTTGCGTCGTCTGGAAAAATGAAACTCACATTAATCATAGGTCTGTGGGAGGCGGCTTTTGCAGCTGCATCTGCCGCTCTGTTGCCTTTAATACCAACATGTCCCGGTATCCAAAACAGCTCTACTTTCACATTCTGAGCATTCAGATTGTGATTGTTTGTGGATTTGTGTGATTGTTTCAAAAAAAAATATATATGCATATATATATACAGGGTATTTGTTTGAAACGGGGCACCCCAAAAATCTCCTTTATTTGTAAAGATACAAAAAATCTTCAGAACAAAAGTTAAACTAGACAAAAAGGCCCATCTAAAGGTTACTATAATAATTCTGAGGCACTTCCGGTTTCACCGGAAATGATGTCAACTTTTGATCTAGCATAGGGAATCGATAATTTTATAGTTTTTCCTAAAAGTACATTAAATTAGCTTTACAATGACATCAAAAAGTCATATTTTTATGTTAACCATTTCAAAATGGCGACCATTTATTTACAAAATAATAATCAATATGAGTTTTACAAAGTTGAACGTAGCAAGCTTTGAAAACAATAAAAAAAGAAACAAAATATCTTTAAAATAAACATATAATAACTAGTTATAACAGTTCAAAGTTTGCTACATTCAACTTTGTAAAACTTATGTTGATTATTATTTTGTAAATAAATGGTCGCCATTTTGAAATGGTTAACATAAAAATATGATTCAACAGATCTTTTTCACAGTTAAATGTTCATGCAAAACCGAGTGTATTGCAATCTGCGATATGCCAAAGAATGCCTCTATCTCACGGTAAGTCACATGTCGTTCTTCACGAGATTCAACACTGATGGACGCACGACCACGACGAAATACTGCAAACCAGTTGTAAACAGTCTTTTCTGATGGTGCTTCATTACCAAAAGTTGAACGAAATGAATCTATGCATTGTTGTTGAGTTAGGCCTGTACTAAAATCGTAAAAAATCATCCAACGAAAACCTTGTTTTTTTTAACACTCACTGTGAAAACTACTGGATCTATTTATAAGCTGCCACTGATTTCACAATAACAATTGTCAAATTTTACGAATATAGTAATGACACATTTCAATATTGCCATCTAGTGGTCGTTTGTAAAAACATAAAAGGTAACCCTCGATCTACCAGACTAGCTGAACTACAAGTTTTGGTCACACTAGAATAGCAACTCTTATAACGTATACGTATTTCGAATTACATAATCTACAGGAGTAAAATCGTCTATACATAAAATCCATTTATAAAATTGTCCTTTAGAGAAATTCTTCCGGGAAAATATCAAAGGTGTTGTTTTTTTACTAAAAATTCAAGTACATACTGATGCAATTATTCTACAAAAGATCTTGAACATTCAAGTAAATCTAACTTTGAAGTTAAAATTCAGTATACAGCGATGAGACGATACCAAGAAAGGAATCATCCTACTAAAAATCCTCATGTGAAGTGGATGAATTAAATTTATAATATTCAGATGTAAATCTTTACTACTTTAGTAATAAAAGACGCCTTCATACTTCAGAGATTTTCTTTTAAATTAAACTACTAAACACTAAACTGCTTACAAAATGTCGGTAAATTGTGATGAGTTCAAGCTGTTGGCTCAGCTGAGTATGGTACTCCGTTTCAACATTTATTATTTAAATTTAAAAAGCTCAATAGAAAATGAATTAAAATTATATTTTATTAAACTTGAAACATTTTCTCTTATGACTATTTTAATTTGACACAATTTTCATTTTGCTTTTTATAAATAAAAACATTCTTATTATGTTTACAAAGTATTAAATATTAAAAGTTCGGCAGGCCGTTTTAACATTTGATCTACAGCAGTAGTATTCAACCTATGTTTCACGGAACCCTAGTGTTACGTGGAACGTTTTCAGTGGTTCCGCAATTTTAATTAAATAGTTTTATTCTGTTTGTTTTTAATGACCGCTTGGTTACAATGATTTTGGTAAATGAATGGTGTTCGACAGAACGGCGAATGGATTTACAGTGTGGTGTCATGTTTAGAGGAATTTCGGATACAATTTCCAGATATTGCTTTCCTTGAAGGAGATTTTTACAGCACACTTAGAATATGTGTTCATTTATTTCGAGATACAGGGAGCATTACTTATAGATAACTGGAAGGCCAAGAGTAAGAAAAGGCCAAGGTACAGAAAAATAAACATAAAAAACTAAAGAAGCTGTTCAAAATGACCAACGTTTTCCTGCAGATATTCGTCTTTTCATACTATTAAAAGAATTTATAAGAATTTGAGGAGTTATATTGGCACACTGTTCGGTAATTCTGTTTTGCAGTTCCTCGATATTGTTAATAGGAGTCTTGTATACATTATTTTTCAGATAAGAGAATATAAAGTAATCTAAAATAGTCAAGTCTGGTGATCTAGGTGGAAATTCTGGATTTGAACGTAAACTAATTATTCGATCGTTAAAAAATTCACGGTAATTGATGGTCTCTTGAGCGGTGTGGGTAGTCGCGCCATCCTTTTGGAAGTAGCCTTGCTGGAGCTCATCCTCATGAAGCTGATTAATAAATTCACGTACAATATTCCGGTATCTCTGAGCAGTAACAGTTTCGTGGAAAAATATGGGTCCGATAATACGTCTTCGAGACACAGCAATCCAAACACCAACTTTCAACGGGTGGAGGGGAGTTTCAAGAAAAGTATGAGGATTTTGAGCACTCCATAACCTCATATTTTGTGAATTAATATACCCCGAAAGGTTGAAACAGGCCTCATCAGACAAAAACATTAAATTTAACAAATCATCATTATTAATTAAATTTTGTTGGAACCAGTGGCAATACACAATTCGCCTATTGTGATCTGTAAGATTTTCTCGCAATTTTGTGTTTTGTTAGGTTAAGATTATGTTTGCATTATTAAGTGTTTTTCGTGCTCTACAAACTTATCTGCTTTAGTTTTCGGAATTAATTAATTTTAATTGAATTTGAGGCTTTTGAAATGGAAGTTCCAGGAGGTAAAAAAGTCATTTTCGACATCTGCACTATTTTGCCTTTCGTCGTGATCAAAAAGCTACGGAAGCAGCTCGCGACATTTGTGACGTATATGGAGTACATGCTATAGCTCCGAGGACCGCGCAAGATTGGTCTTCCAAGTTTAAAAATGACAATTTTGACCTTGGTGATGCATCTCGCTTCGGCCGACTTCGACGATGATCGTCTCAAAATGTTTTTGAAGGAAGATGGTCGTTAAACAATACGAGAGTTGACCGAAAAGATGGAATGTACCTTTACGACCATCGCTAACCATCTTTACTCCATGGGCTTTACTCAAAAACTTGGGAATTGAGTGCCACATAACTTGAGCGATGGCCACAAGATCTCAATGATCTCAAATGGGAGGTTCTATCGCAACCGCCATACACTCCGGACCTTGCGCCAACGGATTATCACCTTTTCCGCTCCATGTCGAACCAAATGAGGGACGTACCCTTCGCTAACGATGAAGACCTCAAAACCTGGCTCACAAAGTTCTTCAACACAAAATCAAAAGATTTTTGGCGAGACGGCATCAACAAGTTGGTCGTTAGGTGGGAACAGGTTTTAAATAATGATGGAGAATATATTATTGATTAATTTGTTACTATAATTATTGTTTTCTTCAATAAATCTTATAAACAAAAAAACGCAGGAATTTATTACACAACCCAATAATTTCTTTTTGAGAACATGGTATAAAGCTTGCAGTTGATATTATTTTATTTTTCCATCTCAAACCTTATTTAATTTTTTTTTTTTTGTACTCATGGTATATTCGCCCATTGTTTCCAGAAATATTCGCAATTATTTTTCTCTGAAAACGTACGTCTGCTCAGTTCCAGAGTAATATTCGTGACACTGTTAATAAAATTTAGAACGCTTGTTAATCTTTGTCGACTGTAAATTAAAACAGTTATTAAATACAAACTGGCGGAAATATCACAGAATTTCTAATTTCATAGTTAGCTTTGATCGTTGATTTCAGTATATTTGTTTATGTGATCCGTTTGTATCGCAACTAAAGTGACAATATTGCAAAATGAATTTCGGCCTGCCAATCAGTATATATGCAAATTTAACTCACAAATTTTCAAAATTAAAAATTCAATGTGTACTCTTGATAAACAATAGCGTTATTTACTTAGACGTGATTGATTTTTTCATTTGTTTTCCACAAGATTGCAGATAGGTTACACGATAAAAAATAAAACAATAAATTTAACCTTTAAAAGCAACACTACTAAAATTTATATTAACAACAATTAGAGCCACGATTTAAGACTTAATATAATTCATTTTTTGGGGTTTTGTAGGTATGACCAAAAAACCGTTATACCGTCAATTTGTCGACTATCTGTCTGTCTGTATGTCTGTCTGTCTGTCTGTCTGTCTGTCTGCCTGTCTGTCTGTCTGTCTGTATGTCTGTCTGTCTGTAAAAATTGTAGCCAAACGGCTAAACCTAGAGAATTGAAATTTGGCGTGCTTATACAACTCTTTGACCCGCATATAGAAAAAATACTAAAACATCTAAAAAACATATCCCCCTAAAAATATAAACAAATATCTGCTCATCGAAAAAAAATATATTTTTTTTAATTCTGAGTAGGGTATCAAATGAGAGCCATTAGTGCGTGTATTAACGATCAAAAATTTACTTTTGCAAAATAGATTATTTTGAGGCGATTTTTGCCAAAATTATGCAAAAAATAATTTTTGTCCCACACCCTGTAGCCCAGATGGTTTAAACTAAAAATCTGAAAAAATTCTAAGTAATGTACATTGGTGTGAACCGCAATAGTACAACAGGAATTTTTGATCAGATTATGTTTTCGGAAAATAACGCTTTCGAAAAATTTTTTGGTTGACGATTTATAAAAGTTATAGTTATGTAACACACCAGACTAGAAGACGTATCATGGTCTAATGGTTAGCATGCTCGCTAGCTACCATGAATTCTTGGGTTCCCTCTCGGGTAGAGGAGACAATTTTTTTCCATTTTTATTTACTTTATAAAATTATTTTGTCAAAATTCTAGATATATTTTGGCAAATGTTGCATTTAATTTTTAAGAGCGTAAATTTAATAACCTATTGAAATTATATTTTCATTCTATGTGTCATGTATACGAAACCAAAGGGGCGGAGCATATGATAACCAATGGAAGCCATAGGTGCAATTTTCAAAATCATAATGAACCTTGCTATATTAAAAAATACTGCACATATTTAGAAACCTAAATAATGGTATAAGGTATTCGAATTAAAATTAACAAAAAAATATTTTAACATAAAATTTGTTTTTTAAAGCTCTTAGATTAACAGAAGAGAAATTATTTTAAAAAGATCGTTCATTTTGCCGTGGTTACTACAAAGCAAAATTTGTCCTACACACTCAGCATGCCGCCATCACTTATTATATACCTGCGAAACCCTGAAATGTGTGAAAATTCACACTTTACATCAATTTTTGAAGAATCTTGTCACTGATTATGAATGGTGGTTGCTTATCAAGAACGTCAAAAGAAAGAAAGTATGTGTATCTCCGGGTGAAACACCGAAAGGAATAGCAAAAGATGTCCACAGTAAGAAGACAATGTAATGCGTATGGTGAGATAAAAGCGGAATCTTCCAGTGGGAGAACATTGCAAACGACATTTGCTTTCGGTGGAATGATGATGAGCGTCAACAGTGGTGGATTTCGGACAAAAACGGCAAACGCCATTTCAACATAACAGCGACGTCTATCTGGCTCAAATCGATCGTTTCCATACAGCAATAGATTGTTCCATACAGAAATTTTTTTTTTTGAATAAACTTATATACAAAAAAAAAAAATAGTCAAACAAGAGATGGGAAAAAGAATAAAATTTATCTGGATACCGTGTCATTCAGTAATACAAGGAAATGAAGAAGCCGACAGAGCAGCCAAACAAGCCACAGAAGAGTTGAGTCTTATAAACATGAAAATTTCCCTGGAAGACCTAAAAAGCCACTTACAAAGAATAATAGAACAAGTGTTAGAAGAAGAATGGAGAAACACTACCCAAAATCACCTGCGAAACATAAAAGAAGAAACAAGAAGATGGACAGCACAAGAAAATAGAAGACAACAAATAGTACTCACTAGGCTTAGAATAGAACACTCAAATCTAACTCACAAATATATACTAGAAAAAACCGAACATTCAAAATATAACACATGTAACACCAAGTTAAACGTACAACATATAATCATAATCGATTGTGAAAAATACATCACACACCGCAGAACGCACAACATTCCAAATAATTTAAAAGACGCATTGTCAGACAATCACACACACCGTATAAATCTCATCCATTGCCTAACCGACACATACCCTTTTCACACTAGATCTTTAAGATCGGATGTTAAAGTGAATGTATCTTTAAACGCTAATGTGAAACCGTACGGCCTCGTCTAAACACGACCGATGTTTAAGACAGAGATCTGCGTCTTAAACTTCGTCCGCATTGCCAACTTAATTTCTATTATAAAAAAATACTCCTTGAATTTGTGCTGTCAACATTTTATATTATCATAAACAAGAATACTGTATTATATCGACGTTATAAGAAGTTTATACTTGTTGTTATAGTAAAATTATTTATTTTAATAATGTGTTTAATAAAATACAGAACTACAATAATTGAGATAAAATGTATCGACTTATATGTTAATACAGGTGTAATATATTCTTTATTGTAGTGTCTTTATTATAGAATGAAATGAAATATACATATTTGTTTATAATAATTCAAAATGTGCGTCTGCGCAGACAGTTCAAAACTGGTATTTTCATGACGGTAACTTAAGGACAAAATTACTGTAGCTGATGACAGCACCGGAGATTTAAACATCAAGTGTGAAAGAATACCGATCTTAAACATCGGTGAACTTTAAGTTCACTCGTCTTAAAGATCTAGTGTGAAAAGGGTAACAGAGCTAATAAACAAAATATAAAATCATAATTAATTTTACATATACAGTCTGTTTCAAACGCTTAGGCGGAACTAAATGGGAATTTCGTTCTTTTAGGTTGTCACGACAAGGGACCTTGCTTGGGTTATTTCATTTTTTACGTTGGAATGTCAAAATTTAAAATTACAACAATGAAACCATGGAAACGAATGACCTATGTCAAAATTAAATTATTTTTTTATATATTTTAATGACAAAAAAATAAATAAATCGGAAATTTGTATTAAGAATGACACAAAAAATCAAAATCTAAAGAAAATGACATTTTAAAATGATATTAACCTTAACCAAAAATGTTTATTGTAAGTATGATTTACAAAGCTTAAACAAAACGGTCGAAAAGCACGATTTAAACGATGAAAGTAACTAGATTGCAAAATTTAGTTCCGCTTAACCGTTTGGAACAGACTGTATATTATACATAACTATATATATATATATATATATATATATATATATAAGATTATAGATATAGAATGCACTATAGAATACACAATAACATGTAAACTATGTAACTGCACAAATGACCTACCGGCCGAAGTGCCTTGACTAAAATAGAAAAAAAAAATCGTAGTTAATTTTGCATCAACCAATAGTTCAATGTTTCAACAGTAATATTTCAGAAAATAATTATAGTTTCCCCTTGATATTTCCTGTCAAAAGTCGCAGTTGCTATTAAATTATCCCATAAACATGTTATTTAGCGTTAAAGAGATGCAGTGGCCTTCATTATAGCGTACCCTTTGTACCATGCATATGAAAATGAAAACAACGTGATTGCATTTAGCGACAACAGTCAGTAGTGAACATCAGAGCTTTTAACAATGTTTGTAATGTGGTTTTTCCTATGTCACTGTGAGTGGCATCGTTGTGGCACTGTGGTCAATCAGTATTCTGCTTCGGTTGGACGCATACGGCGTCAACCCGCGTCGGTGTGCGTCCACACAGCTAATAAAGCACGCAATAGGCGTCGACTGAATATTATTTTCATATAAGATTGATTCGATGACACAAGAAATCGTGGAAATGGAATTGTATTACATATTATTTAAGCTGGGACATAAGGGATTGCTTTTCTTTGGAATTCAATTACATATTAAAGACGCTGAAGACGCTTGATCTGTAGCAGCGTATCAGCGTATTTAACTTATTATTCTTATAAAGTTATTATCTTAAAAATTCAAGGTTGAATTCAAATCCAATGACATGAAAATTGAATATAGGGTCATTGTGCTAGTAGTCAGCCATTTAAGGACATCATGATTTTCAACACGTCCCAAATATCGTACTTGTACTAATTAAAAATTAAAAAACACATATTTAATTATTTAAATGTTTAAGTTTATTGTTAATTTTTTATTTTACAAAAATGCATATTTGTATAATTAATAAAAAATAAAATGTAAAAATGTATCAAAATTGCTAGTAGTCAGCCTTTAATGTTTAATAGTCAGCCGCATAGGTGCTAGTAGTCAGCCTTGTTACTACTTAAATTGAATTAGGTACATTAATTAATCATAGAAAAAACATTTTAAAGAATTTCATCTGTAATATGGTAATATATATATATATATCAAAAATCAGAAAGACAATTAATGAACTAAAAGAAGAGATAAGAGAACTTAAAAAGAAAGAAGAAGTGTGGAAAATAGAAAAAGAAAGTATGATACAAAGAACGAAAGACTGGAAAATAAAGAGGAAGAACAAGAAAAAAGAAGGGGGAAAATAATATCATTATAAAAGGAAATATAGGAAGAAATAACCTGGACACGAAGGAATTCATAAAAACAGCTGGGAGTGGATGTTAACATCAAAGAAGCTTATAAAATAATTACGAAAAATTAGACTGATTTAACAGTGTGGCGATGCAAAATTGGGAAGAAAAGCAAAAGATCCTGGCAAGTAAAAACAAATTAAAGGAAAAAAAGATATACATAGATCATGACTTTATCTCAAGAGAAAGGACGATCCAGGGAAAACTGAGGAATGTGGCGAAAGTAGAAAGAGAAAAAGGTAACCACATGACCGTAGGATACAAAATAATTAATATCGGCGAAAAATGATATAAATGGAACGAGAAAGAAGAAAATTCTACTATTCCTATTCAAAACTAATGTAAAAACAATTGGTAGCCGACTACTGGTATTTAATGTTCAATAGTCAGCCTAGGCTTCCTAAAAAACTAGGCTGACTTCTGGTTTTTAAATTAATGATAGAAAAAGAAATAAATTTATCCGAGCAAAACAGAAATATTATTTTCCTGAATGTAACAGAGAAATAAAATATTCCAGTTTCTAAAACCTCAGTTGTCAGCCGCGTAGGCTGACTACTAGAATTTTCCAAAAATTGTTTGCCAGTTGTCAGCCTGATTAAGTATTTAATAAATCGAAGACATCTATGTTGAAAAACTTTTTTATTATAATAATTAATGTTCTAAATATTTGTCCTAAATAAATTTTTAGGAAAACATACAATAATTACCTCGTACCATATTCGAATCATACACTGCCTCACTAACCATAACTGGACTCAACACAGAGTATATGTTCAGACATGTTGTTGAGGTTGACTTCTTTTATTTATATTTAATGTTGAGAGACATCTATTCTTATTGATTGAAAGTAATCGAAAAGAATAAAGACGGCTGAATACTGGCATATAAAATTTTAAATATTTAGTTGGGATATTAAACTATTATTTAAGTTTTAATTTTAAAAAGGCCGACTACTGGAACAGGCTGACTACTTGCACACTGACCCTACTTAAAATAATTGTGCTGTAAAACCACTTATGCATTTTACTATGATTTGTAAGGCTATAAGCTGTTCACTTTTGTAAGAACACATTAGATCTGGTTACTTTTATGGTGTGTTACGGACTTTAAATGTCAATTAAAAATATTCCTTACGCTGTAAAACCGACTTTAGGTTGATAAGGTTATGATCATTATAATTAAGATATCATTTTTCATTATAACATCTGTCAAATGGATCGACATTTTAAAAAAGTGACATTTTTTAATACCAACATGACATACAGCTTCAAAGGTGCAAACTATTGAAAACAAAATTCCCTCTTAGTTTGTTCTTACAAAAGTGAATCGCTTATACAGTCTGTTTCAAACGGTTAGGCGGAACTAAATGGGAATTTCATTCTTTTAGGTTGTCACGAAAAGGGACCTTGCTTGGGTTATTTCATTTTTCACGTTGGAATGTCAAAATTTAAAATTCCAACAATGAAACCATTGAAACGTTGACATATGTCAAAATTAAATTATTTTTCTTACATATTTTAATGACAAAAAAATAAATAAATGGGATATTTGAATTAAGAATGACACAAAAAATCAAAATATAAAGAAAATGACATTTTAAAATGATATTAACCTTAACCAAGAAATGTTTGTTGCAAGTATGATTTACAAATCTTAAACAAAACGGCCGAAAAGCTGATTTAAACGATGAAAGTAACTAGATTGCAAAATCTAGTTCCGCCTAACCGTTTGGCACAGACTTTATCTTTTAAATTTTTACTGAAGTAAAAAAGAAAAAAAATTTTTTTGAACAAACTGTTTTCATGCTTTTCAAAATATTCGCCTTTAAGATTTATACACTTTTGCATGCGTTCAAACCAATTCTCGAAACATTTTTTCCACTCTGAAGTTGGTATTACAAAATCATGGTTTTCGAAGTCTTCAATTTAAGGGCTTACATTTGTTTTTCCAGATTTTGTCAATGACTTCTTGCAAACAAATTGTTGTATACCATTCAGCATTAACTGTTCTCCGATCCTCTAAAGCAGCGTTTCCCTTGCGAAGCCCTTTTCAGAATCAATTTCTATGCCGGAGCCCCTTGGGCATATCCTATGTCTTACAAATTAATGGTGTAATTAATGTTGCAAAGTAATGTTACGGAAGAGGGGGTACATTTCTTCACTATAAATTTCACTATTAAATTAATTTTTCTCTTTCACAACTCACTTATTTATACAGTGAATTCCTTTTATCCTGCAACATTGAATTATTATTATGCATAATTTCCCTAGTAACGACAAATTATTTTGACAGCAATGTTAAATCGCCTATGTTGCAAGTTAAAAGAAACGCAATTTTAAATTGCTGTTAGATTTCAATTACCATAGTAACAATAATACCTATATTGCAGGATACAAGAAATTCACTGTAGATAAACAGAAATCATAAGGCAGAGAATTAGTGGAAATTGCTTTCCAACTTTAATATTCTCGGTTGTATTATGACCACTTACCAGAAAACCTAGGTGATTTTAGTAAAAAACCGGGGGAAAGATTCCATTAGGACGTAAAACTATGGAAGATAGGTATCAAGGAAGATAAGATAGCCACATGATAGCCTCCTACTGTTGGAGTCTTCAGAAAGACTGTTCTGGTAAACTCCATGCTAGAAAGTCGTACAAAAGAACATTTTTAAGTGATAAGTGACGAATGTATATTTATGTACTTAGTGAAATAAATACCTTACTTTGTCTCTTTTGTGTTTGTAACTGGCAGTTGGAGCAAATAGTAACAGTAATAACGTGAAAAATACACAAGTTAAGAAATAAGATATTTTATTGTAAAAGAGGCCAATATAGCGTATCTCAAAAACTAGATCTCATAGACCAAATCTGACGGCTATTTTAAATTCTGTGCCCAAAAATTACCTAGAGTCAATTAAAAACTGGCACCAAAATGTCTGTTGGGCTGTGTAATATATTGATTATGATATCTGATTAATTATTTTGCTATGATGAATTAACGCTATGCATATTTAACTAAGTCACCACAAGATATTTTGTGTCTTCTGCGTTATGTATATAAATATATTGTACCGAACTTTGTAATTTTATAAATAAATATTATTATTATTATATTGAATTGAAGGAAAAGATTCAGTGTTTCATTCCACACCAGTTTATATTTTTGAATTA
This sequence comes from Liopterus haemorrhoidalis, assembly GCA_963971575.1. Lineage (NCBI taxonomy): Eukaryota > Metazoa > Arthropoda > Insecta > Coleoptera > Dytiscidae > Liopterus > Liopterus haemorrhoidalis. Next base: position 5,759,763 of record OZ020613.1, read on the forward strand.
TTTAACTTTGGTATTAATTATCCGAATTCGGCAGCAATGTTCGCGTATTGAAAAGCATTGTTGTATGCGCCTGATAGGTATCGTCTAATTGGTGTTGTGTGCATTCGCCGGGTGTGGAATCGCGTCCCTCCGTACGTGTACTCGGTGTTTGCAGGCCAGGACTCAATAAATTGACACAAGGGATCACCGACTGATTGGTTCATTGCAATTGACGCCGCTCTGAAGTTTGTTACATTTATCAATGTGAATTCAGGTGCTGATTTGTCAACATTACCTACCACTTTGTTGGATTAATTTTATTGATTTACGAATATTGATCAAGAATTAATTAGTCTTATAAAAGTCTTAGTCTTATAACTCTTAATCGAGTATTATAAAATTTTGTCTAAATATTAAAAAATGCTCCCTAATAATACTTCTTAATATGCGGTTTAGAAGCATTCATTTGATATCCCACAGTAAAGATAAAAACATTTTTTTAGGCGACCATATCAAAAACAATTCTTTTTTATCATCTAGTACTGGACAAAAAGTAAATCTATAAAGAAAGGCATTTGCGACTTTTGCGAATACGCCATCAGCGAGATCGTGATTTCTTACTAAATTTTAATAACAAAATGATAAAAGCAACTACATCAATTCTTTTTCGTTTCACGATTTCTTCTTTTCGATGCTTTCTTAGTAGAACGATTTGTCTTTGCCCTCAAAGTAAGCCTCGGTTTCGACAATCACTTCTTCATTTGTGTCAAATTTCTTTCCCTGAAACATATTTTTGAGGTCTACATACAGCCAGTAGTCGCTGGGGGCCAGATCTGAAGAGTACGGTAGGTGAGGAAGCAATTCGAAGCGTAATTCATTCAATTTAACCGTTTTCATCGACTTGTGACACGGGGCGTTTTCTTGGTAAAAGAGCACTGTTTTCTTTTGCATGTGAAGCCGTTTTTTCTTGATTACTACACTCAATCGATCCAATAATTATCCATTCTTTTGAAAATTACAAAACTGGAGTGACTAAAACCACTGTAACCTCTAAACCAGCGGTCAACGTGTTAGTAGCGCACTAAGGAAAAGGGCGCTGAGAGTCTTGACTAAGGGACGCCAATGTGAAGATGAGGACCTATTTTTTTGCTTATCATTTAGATTTTGGGAGGTGAGGACCTTTTTAGGGTTTTGTATGTATGACCAAAAAACCCTTATACCGTCATTTTGTCGTCTGTCTGTCTGTCTGTCTGTCTGTCTGTCTGTCTATCTGTTCGGTAAAAATTGTAGCCAAACGGCTAAACCTAGAGAGTTGAAATTTGGCATGCTTATACAACTCTTTGACCCGCACATAGGAAAAATACTAAAACATCTAAAAAACATACCCCTCTAAAAATATAAACAAATATGTGCTCATCGAAAACAAAAATATTTTTGTTAAATTCTGAGTAGGGTATCAAATGAAAGCCCTTAGTACGTGGATTAACGATCAAATTTTTATTTTTGCAAAATAAATTATTTTGATGCGACTTTTGCCAAAATTGTGCAAAAAATTTTTTGTCCCACACCCTGTAGACCAGATGGTTTAAACTAAAAATCTAAAAAAATTCTAAGTAATGTATATTGGCGTGAACCGAAATAGTACAACAGGAATTTTTGATCAGATTATGTTTTCGGAAAATAACGCATTTTTTGAGGTTTTTGGTTCACAAAGTACAAAAGTTATACCAATGTAAGACAATCACATGCAAGGCGTGCGATAGCGTAATGGGTTAGAGCACTGGTGTCGTAAGCTAAAATTCGCTGGAAACGAAGGGTTTCGAGTTCGAGTACAGAGTGAATTTTATTATTTTCTGTTTTTTTTTGCATTTTTATTATGTTGAAATTATTTTGTTAAAATTCTAGTTATATTTTGACAAATGTTGTATTTAATTTTTAAGAGCGTAAATTTAATAGCCAGTCTTATTATATGATTAACAGAAGATAAATTATTTTAAAAATATCGTTCTTTTTGCCGTGATTACTACAAAGTAAAATTTGTCCTACACACTCAGCATACCGCCTTCACTTATTATATACCTGCGAAATCCTGAAATGTGTGAATATTCACACTTCACATCAATTTTTTTGTTTGCTCATCACTTAGATTTTGGGAGGTGAGGATCCTTTTCTTGCTCGTCATTTGGATTTTTAGAGGTGAGAACCTTTTTTTTGGTCATCACTTAGATTTTGGGAGGTGAGGACCTTTTTTTCTCATCATTTAGATTTTGGGAGGTGAGAACCTTTTTTTTGCTCTACGTTTGGATTTTGAGAGGTGAGGACTTTTTTTTGCTTGTCACTTAACTTTTTTTTTTACAACCCAATGGGGTAACGTCAGTGTAAAGAAATATATCTTTGGGTAATGGGTAAAAATGTTCCCTGACCCCTGCTCTAAACTAATTGTCAGAATGTCATGAAATTTTCACACATATCGTTTGAAGGTTTGAAGGTGTCAACAGTGTTGCCATATATATGTCAGACCGGAGACTTATTGAGTGAAGTTATATACAGTCTGTTTCAAACGGTTAAGCGGAACTAAATGGGATTTTCGTTCTTTTAGGTTGTCACGAGAAGGGACCTTGCTGGGGTTATTTCATTTTTCACGTTGGAATGTCAAAATTTAAAATTCCAACAATGAAACCATAGAAACGAATGACATGTCAAAATTTAATTATTTTTTTTTACAAATTTTAATGACAAAAAAATAAATAAATGGAAAATTTTTATTAAGAATGCACAAAATATCAAAATATAAAGAAAATTACATTTTAAAATGATATTAACCTTAACCAAAAAATGTTAATTGTAAGTATGATTTAAAAAGCTTAAACAAAACGACCGAAAAGCACGATTTAAGCGATGAAAGTAACTAGATTGCAAAATCTAGTTCCGCTTAACCGTTTGGAACAGACTGTAGATATATATTATTAATAGTATTATCTGTCTCATTTTGTAATACGAAACTAACAGGGATACTTCATTTTTTATGTTGTATATTTAAAATATCATCTTAGCGTGGTAATTCTGAAGTAACACCTTTCAAAATATTTAACAGTTCATAATTGACATTAAATTACGTATATGTCAACTTACTAACACAAATTGTATAAAACACAAATTGACAAGTATTTAAAATATATTTTATACAACTAGAACAGAAATTATGAATAAGCGAAATAAGATGAAATAAATATTTGTATATAATTCAAAATATTAGACATGTCAATCACAAATTTGACACGTCAATTTAGTATCTGACATGTAGTTTTTGAGTGAATATAACCTCAGTATAATGAAACTTCACCAAAAATGTATAAGCCAGATTTACAAGTTTACGTGGTTTCAAAAAAGTCTATTTACACCACAACAGTCACCAAAGTAACCAGATCTATGGTCTATTTCAAAGTAGAAAAAAGTAGATAGCGCTGCGAACCGAGTACGATTTACACTGATCAAATACAGTATAGCGGGAAATTTAAAATAAGTTACAACTAGGGCATGGGCGTAGCAACTGGGTTAGCAAGTGATTTTTTTAATATAAAAAAGGTTAATTGATATTGAAATAAACAAGGCAGATAATACACTTACGTTATTTATACGAAATAAATTCAGTTTAATGGAAAATTTAAAAAAGTTAAAAAAATATTAATTTTAAAAATTATGTACTATATATAAAAAGAGAGATTTGGATAAAAGAGTTTAAACAAAGCAATAAAACAAACAATATATCTTCAGAGCTAAAGTTTCTTATTTAAATAATTATTGCAAATAAAAATTAAAAATATATGTATGTATATATGAAGGTCTAAAAATTATATCAATAACTTCTTCTTTGGGCACAATCAGCTGGGCTGTCTTTTGGCCTCATATTAGTCCTCTTTCTTGATCTGTTAATTGTCAACTGTCAAAAAATATTTATATGTCAAATAACCTAAAAAATATATAACTGCGTAAAAATAAATTACATGGAGAATTTTCTCCATAAAATCTACGCCAAGAATATAAATAAAAGTCTAAATATGTAAATAATAACAAAATATATGAGAAAAATTAAATAATATAAATAATACATATTTCCAATGTACGACACTGAACATCTGTCAACTTGGACTAACAACAATATTTTTACAGTGTAATAGGGATGACGATCTAAACCAATCCGAAGCAAGGACAAACAGCTCCTATCTTCTTACACACATTTTTCTACTTTGAAATGGACCATAGTTTCGTATTACAAATTGAGACAGATTATAGTAGCTTCACAAATCATTGTTATTTTCGTGTTTTTAAAAATTTCTCCTCGAATTTTTATAATTTCTCGAAAATTATTTACAGTTCCGTTAAAATAATTTCACAGTAAAAATAATTACAATAAAAAATGTTAACTGTTCATTCTGAAAGTCTGTAGTTTAAATATTAAATTCGTAAAAACTAGCGACAATATAACATGCATATCTTGGCTTGGTTCCAGTCTAATATATCACAGACCATAAAAACTCGAATAAAAAGTAGAAAAAAACTGTAGAAAGATGAAAGCAGACACCAAGTACGATTTGTGGCCGTTCCTTAACGGTTTACGAATGACGTTCGAAGATATGATTTGATAAATTATGTATTCGGATAGGCAGGGGTATGGTAAACACTCAGGTATACTAATAATAGAAAACCGACTTTAGTTTATAGTCTAGTTTATTTCCTTGTTTATACGTTCTTTTTATTTTTTGTTTTTATTATTTACGTTTATGTTTTTTAGAATTTGATAGATTTATTGGACTCTAAAAATGTATACTTCGAACAAGATGTTAAAAATAAAAACACTATTTTAAATACAAAATAAAACACAAAAATATGTTCTTTCTTATCATATTTTTAGTGGATAAAATCCAGGATTTTGTATATATATCCAAGAAACTGGTAATGTCACTCATGTATCTGTCTGTATTTTGGCCAAACAACTAAACCCAAAGAATTGAAATTTGGTAAGCATATGCCGTGGCTTAATAACATCAACAGATTTTACATTAACAGCGAAGACTTAGAAGATGTGGAAGAATTCTGCTACCTTGGTAGTGCAATAACGAGAGATGGAGGAACTACGAGGGACGTAAACAACAGAATACTTAAAGCTCAACAAGCATTCGGCTTGTTGAAAGAAGTCTGGAAATCCAATAAGATCTCTCGTAACACTAAGGTATGCATATTTAAAACCAATGTAAAATCAGTTCTGATGTATGGCTGCGAAGCTTGGAAAGTCACTAAAGAAATTACCCATAAACTCCAAGTGTTCATTAACAGATGTCTTTCGCGTAGAATCTTTCGTATTACTTGGTCAGATCTTATTCGCAAAATTCATCTTTGGGAATCGACAGCTCAAATCCTATCCACTTGGAAATTCAGGCAAGAAAGTGGAACTGGATTGGGCATACCATCCGGAAGGCAGTAAACGACATCTCCAGATTGGCATTAGAGTGGAACCGTCAGGGAAGCCGTCGTAGAGGTCGCCCTGTATCCACACGGAGGAGAACGATACACAAAGAACTTAATGGCCACGGAACTACCTGGCGCCAGGTGAAGAGGCTTGCTCTTCACAGACCCCGATGGCGAGTTTATAAAGGCCCTATGCTCCAGCGAGGAGATCTAGGACACTATATATATATATATATATATATATATATATATATATATATATATATATATATGCCGTTGCTTGGCCCTCATATAAAAATATAAACTTGGGCAGCGGTTATTTCGAATACTGACAACTAATGACAGCTACCTACATAAACAAAGTGTGCAGTCGAGTTGGGTGTTGCCCTGGTCTATAAACACTATTATTTCAGTTATTATTACGTCAACTAGGAGGTCAACTATGATGGATGATCGCTAATCCCGTTTGATTATGTTGTGTACAGGGAAAAAATTACCAATAATAAAGTAGATTATATATAAAAAAAATCATTTATGCTAATTTACAATATACCTCTTTCTGTTTCTAATTAAATAGTGTTCTGTATTTATGAAAGTTTATTTAATAAATTACGAAATATTTACAAAAATTATCCTTGATAATTTTCCCCTCTTCAAAAAAATCTGCGGGCGCCCATGTATACAATATAGTCTTTTTTAGAATAGACAATACAATTGTTTGCATTTCATATAAAAAATATGGATATTTTGTTAATATGCCCTTTCCTATATTGAGAAGGCGGGATGAAAATTGGTGCGATTGAAAATTAATTAAGATTGAAAAAGATTTTTTTTTGTACTATCGAGAATGTAAGCATAGTATTTTCCGTTAATTGACCAGCTAGATATATGTATATATTTTTTAAGTTTGGAAAGAGAGATGTCGGAGAGTAAGATGAATGACTACTTCAAACTTTAAATCTTCCAAGTTGCAATACCGCTGGAGTGGACAGGGGTATTATAGTGTTGGTAAAGGATATTTTTATTGACCAAACCAGGACATTTTCGCGAATTCCATTCAACAAACGATGAAGAAAATCAGCATATTGTGCGTTAATTGTTTGGCCCTTTGGGAGATAGTCGATGTATAAGATCCTTTTCCCGTCCCAAAAAATGGATGCCATAAACAATCCAGCTGATGGGATCACTTTTGCCTTCTTTTGAGTTGGGGAACCATGATTAATCCACTGTTTTAAGTGTTTCTTGAATTCTAGCGTATAATAATTCACCACTTCACATCCATGGTCAAGAAGCGACAAAAATTCTATCAGATTATTAAACTATTTCAAACCAGCCTGAGAAAGTTGACACCAAGTTTGTTCTCCGCAGAAAATAAACCGCGGATTTGCAGGGCTCTAATTTTACTATAGTACAGGAAATGAAGCTCAAAAAATGACAAAACCTCGCAATTTTTTCGTCCAGCATCGATTTGGATAAAAATTTGGAATTAGGCTCATTTCACCCTCTAGTTCATTTTCTACATTGTGCCGTAGTATGCTTTTTGTTTTTTAAGGGTGAAAACTACCCCTAATTGTAAAAAATTATAAAATAACATTTTAAACCTTAATATGGGTAAAATTTGGTTTGGATTAGCTAAATATGGATCGTTTTATGTTTTAGAATACAATTTCATAATGTTTCAACCCTTAAAAATCAACCCTTGTTGGATTAAAAAATGATTTCATCTTGCATCGATTTGCACCAAAATTTGAAATTAGGTTCGTCTCACCCTCTACTTCAAATTTTATGTCATGCTCATGGGCACTGTTTATTTTTTAAGGGTGAAAACTACCCCTAATTGTCAAAAATTATAAAATAACGTTGTAAACCTTAAGATGGGTAAAATTTGGTTTGGATTAGTTGAATAATGATTGTTTCATGCTTTGGAATACAATTTCTAATGTTTCAACCCTTAAAAACCCACCCTTGTTAGAGCTTGATATAAAAAAAATCGCTCCAAACCGTGCTATTCGTATGTTTCGAAAAAAAAATTATTGGTTTTTTAAACATAGCTCCTTCATTTTTAGTGATAGAAAGTTTTTTCAAAAATGATTTTGTAGGGCTTTTTAAGAGCTATAAGACTATGTAAATTAAATTCCTTAAGATCCCTTAGTTTTTAAATGGGGTGAGTTTGAAGGGCTCGAATAAGGTGGTGTTCGCTTGTAAATAGAGGTTTTAAACGGCTATATCTCGCCAAATATTCACTGTACAGAAAATATATGCACAGGGAAATTTAAGTCATTAAAAAAGCTACAATTTAGTGCTCTATCATTTTTTTCGTATCTCCCGTAATTTCGGAGATATTTTGAAGAAAATGGTGAAAAATACGAAATCGCAAAAAATAGTTTTTTCTTTAAACTCCAATTTTTCTAAAATTAGGCATTTTAAATTGGTCAAACTTCTTGGGTGTACTGAAAATAAATATAAAAAGAGCACCACAGAAGGGTGAAGATCAATTTTAATTAGGGGGGTAAATAGGGGGTGGTTTTCACTGATTTTTTCGTAGAAAAAAGTAGGTACCGACCTTATTTTGATAATAAGTCGCTTAATTTTTATGCTAGAGACTTTTTTATTTTTTTGTTTGAAAGGTCTAATCAAATACTTTAAAAAAGATTCAATGAGTTTTCCTCGAAAAATGCAAATTTTTCCTGTTATTTGACTTTGAATCTTTCAAATTATGCATTTGGTGAAAAAAAGTTAACCATTAACATGCCGTATCTCGGTTCATATTGGTCGTAGAAAAATAATAAAAAAATTATTTTGTTTGCTTTTTTAAAAGCTACAATTTTGCTTTCTACAGTTTTCTTGATAAAATGCATATTTTTCGAGTTATTTGCAAAAAACTTTTTAAAAACATCGATTTTTTCGTCGAAAAACTGTTACTTTCAACCGTGAATAACTCAAAAAATATTAGTTTTACGAAGAACACGTAAAGAACATTTTTTTCTTAGAATTACTTTTCCCATCGATTCCCATAGTTAAAATGTAGTAAAAAATTTCCACCCCCGAGATGGGGTGGCAACCACCCCCAAGGTTTTAGCATACACCGGCATGATGTAGAAAATGATCCTTGGGCTATTCCCTACCTTCTGTGAAAATTTCACGTAATTCCATGCTGGACGAAAAAATTGCGAGCCAAAATGCTTCATTTCCTGTACTACTAAGCAAAACCACACAGACTGCTTCCCGTTACTGTTAAAACTAAATTAAATATCAGAATGAAATAAAATTTTAGTGGCACTGAATTTTACTGACCTATGACAGAGCATAATATCATATATAAAATTTTACCAGCGCCATGTACGCCTAGGAATTCGCACAATTTTTATCCCGCCCTCATATACTCGATTATTATTTTAACTTTTGTGGTAGCGAATTTATTTAAATTCTACACTTAGTAAAATATTAATAAAGCTTTGGATCATTAAATATTCTAAATATTTTTGAAGAAAATCATATTTTTTGCTGGATTATTAACTGCTAGCAAGCAATAATAAAAAGACTGTAAACGTCCTATGTATTTTTCCGGGAAAGTCCTGTATCTTCGTATATTTATGGCATCATAGTCGTTAAGGGCGGAATATAAATATATCGACTTTCTCCGACAGTATACTATTAAACCATTTTAATATGTTACTCAGAATTTTTGCTGTGGCACGTTTCCACTCGCATCATATATTTTTTTATTAAACAAATTTTATTCGAAAATTCTCACGTACTATTATATTTTATTGTAAGCTATTTTAAAAATTTATATATATATATATATATATTGATGTATTGATGAAGATGGCGCCGAGCAAAGGTTCATCTGCCAATGGTGATCAAAATAGTGAAAATAAAATTTGTAAACATTGTAAGAAGAAAGTGATCAACTCGCTTGACTGCTTAAACTGCAAATCAGCTTTCCATAAAAGTTGCGCATATCAAGCCCAGGTAGTAAATGCCGATGATAATGTGGAATGCTGCAAAAGTAAGGTTAGGGAAACAAGCGGGGAATCTATGGAAGTAGACAAACCTAATAAAAAGCAAGAGCAGGTAAACCAACTCATGCAGAATAATGCCGAGCTGGAGCAACTGGTTGACAAGCTAAGAGAAGAAAACGAGAAGCTAAAGGAAGAGATTGTATGGCTAACCTCAAAACGTGAAATGAACGAACAGCTAGCACATTCTAACTTTCCAAGCTTCCGAAAGGAGATAATGGAAGAAGTTGAAATAAAACTAAAAATAGAAATGGCAGCTATAAAAGAATATGTAATGAAGAACAAAGAACCCACACAGAAAAGGAAATTAAATACTCGAGAGAAGAAGGTGGAACAAAAACCGATGTCAAAAAATGGTAATGTTCAGAAAATTTTATGTCTGGAATCAAACACAAATCCACCAGCAAACAAGAACAATCAAGATACTCACACCCTAAAATATGCTGACGTTGTAACAGTTGGCAGCAATACCGGATTGGAGCAGCCGAGTGAGAAGTCACAGTTCACTCGAACACAAGTCGCACATGTACTTGAACAAGTTATGTCTAGCAGGAAGACAACTAACGCAAATTCAACTATAGGTGAAGAAAATGGTTGGAAGACAGTAAAAACTACCCGCAGAAAGGAAAACATGGGTAGAATAGAAGGATCAGGCGAACAACTAGATATCACCGGTATCGAAAAGGAAGCCCACTTACATATATACCGGCTCAGTCCAGACACAACAGAAGAAGCGATTATACATTATTTGAAAAAAGAACAGTTCCTAAAAGTTAAGTGCACTAAAATGCAATCAAAGCACGCAGATGAGTATTCTTCTTTCAAAATATCTGTACCCATAGGCGACCTAGAAAAAATAAAGAAGCCTAGTCTCTGGCCGAAAGGAGTAATGATAAACCGTTTTTTATTCCATCTTCAACGAAGAAATGTACGAGCTTAGCCAGCACTACAAAAAACAAAAATCGCATGAAAATTATACACATCAACATGCAAGCAATTACAAATAAATTAGCAGCACTTGAACAGTACACACAGATAGAAAAGGGAGAGGTAGTATGTGTATCGGAACACTGGCTAGAGGAGTATAACTATAATTTGTACAATCTCCAAGGATTCAATCTAACAAGCATCTATACCAGAAAGACGACTACTCATGGAGGCACCTGTATTTTCATAAGAAACGATATCTCAGCAACAAACATCCAGCAAATTGTAGATATGTCACAGGAGTTGGATATTGAAATCTCAGCTTGTTACCTCAAGAATCTCAACTTGATCATACTAGCAGCATACAGGTCCCAGAAAGGTAAAGTAGATATATTTACCAGTATTTTAGATAACATCATTCTGTTTATCTTCAACAATTACGATCCTCATACCAAAATTATACTAAGTGGGGATTTTAATATTGACCTGCTAGAATGTTCTGCTGATCAACGGAAATTGGTTAATCTAATGACTGCTGCTGGTCTACGGCAGACAATCTTCAAGCCAACCAGAATATGCGACACAACCGAAACTTGTTTGGACAATTTTTTTACCAACTATGAAGAATACAAGGCAGATTCTATGCAGGGTCTGGCTGACCATGAAGCGCAATATATCATTATCCCCACTGAGCCACATGTTGAAGTTTCAACGTCTCGACGGAGGATGTACAACCAAGCCAACATGGGCTTCTTTCAAAGCAGTTTAGCCGAAGAAGACTGGAGTGCGTTGAACGGAATAAAAGATGTCAACGTAAGATATAACACGTTTCTCACAACATTCATCCGGCATTTTGAAGCAGCTTTTCCTATGAAACAAACCACAGCTAGGAAAAGAACGAAAATAGATTCTGAACTGCAGGAAAAACGCGAGACGTTAAAGTTATTATATAACATATGGAAGCACAATAAGAGTTATGAAACAAAGAGGAGATTTCAAGCATACAAAGCCAGGTTTCTAAAGGACTGCGAAATTAGAAGAAAAGAGAAAAATGAACTGTCAATCCTTGAAGCAGACAATAAACACAGACAAATTTGGAATGTTATAAATGCAGAAACTGGGAGAAAGAAGAAGTCAAACCACAAGGATAAATTGCCTTCAGCTGAGGAATTTAGTAACTTCTTTGCGGAGGTAACTAACGAAATAATTACTAAATTACCTCCCAACAACGATTGTCCTCTACAATATATGCTTAGCTCTCCTACGATTATTGGTTCTATGTTCCTGGAACCAACCTGCGAAGAAGAAGTTCTACAACACATCAGGAAGGTAAAAAACACCACAAGTTTAGATGTTTTTGGTATCAACTGCAAGCTGATCAAAGCAGTAGGGCACATCATCGCCAAACCGCTAGCAGATATTATCAACATATGCTTCACACAGGGGATATTTCCTGATAAAATGAAAATAGGCAGGATTGTGCCCGTCCATAAAAAAGGTGATATTACCAACCCCACTAACTACCGCCCAATTACCATTTTGCCCATTTTCTCTAAGATCTTGGAGTCAGTGCTATCAGACAGACTATGTGCTTTTGTTAGCAAAACAGATTTGTTGTCGGATAAACAGTACGGATTCCGCAAAGGAAGAAATACGAAAGATGCGATAATCAACCTACTCGAGTACGTAATGAATGCATTTGAGGCAAAAGAAGACAGTTGTGTCATGCTGTGTGATTTAACAAAAGCATTTGACTGTATGTCGCATCCCATACTCTTACAGAAACTCGAGAAGTATGGCATAAGAGGGGTTGTGATTAAACTGATAGAGTCCTATCTCTCGGATAGGAAGCAGCTTGTCGAAACAAATAAAAATAAAAGTGGATTGCAAACAATGAACAGAGGCATAGCACAAGGATCAATACTGGGACCATTATTCTTTATCCTTTACATTAATGATTTGCCAGCAAATATACACAATGGCCACATTGTGCTATTTGCAGACGATGCAACAATTGCCACAAAAAGCAATAAAGGTGAAAAACTGATACAACAAACTCAAATGCTTCGGGACCTGGCAACAAATTGGTTTGGTTCTAACGAACTACAACTCAATGATAGTAAGACCAAATACCTATATCTCACTGCATCTAGAAGAACACTCATAAGAGCAGAGTCAGCACAATTCCTAGGCATAACACTGGATACAAGGATAACATGGCTGCCACACATTCAAAACCAAACAGCAAAACTGTCCAAGTCAGTCTATGTTATACGACGTATCACCAAATGCGTCAGCTGTGAAGCAGGACGGACAGCATACTTTGCCCTGTTCCATTCAGTGATGACATATGCCTTATCGGTTTGGGGAATCTCGGCTCATGCACAAAAAGTCTTTGTTGTCCAAAAGAAAGCGGTAAGAGCTCTAGATCAAGAGCTTAATAACGTCCACTGTCGGCCTATATTTGTTAAACACAAGATCCTAACACTATACAGCGCATTCATATTGGAAAAAGCTCTTGAAACTCATAAGCAAAAAAACCGGCTAACTAGGCACGAGGAGAGACATGACTATAACACAAGGACCAAACACAATTTAGAAACATACAAGTAGGTATGGGGGCGGTTGAGCCTGGGAACCAAATCGAGACCGTGGGAATTTTCTTATCAGTGCGGCATCCTTTGATGTTGCCGACACCTGGTCAGGTGTTAATTACAGGTGTGCAATCAGGTGACCTGATTTTCGACTGGTGTGTTGCGGGCTAGCCTAAATTTTAGGCGCATAAGAGAAAATGTGACGTCAGAGATAACAGGGGCGTACTCAGAAAATGTTTAAATGCAGGGGGCACTCAAAATTGTATTCCCCGCTTTTCAGAGTCAACAATGTCCTTCCGCACCCCGCGAGGTCAGAGGTTAACGCTCCCCTTCAAGGTCAACAAATGTTTTTGAAAAAGGTCTTAACCATATTTTGAAAAGTGCGAGGGCCCAAGTGGCGCACGCAAATTATAGATATTTCAGTTGCATCTTAAACTGAAGATTACTACTGCGAATGATTTTGTATTAGGATAGCATATATTATAGAAGGTAATCAGAAAGAATGTTTACAGTTTAAAATAATATAATCCGGTTACCATTGCAAATTTCTGTTCTCCTAATACCCAAGTGGCGCACGCGTTACTCATAGATTCTTTAAAAGACGACTGCCAAATGCTGTGTTGTTGAGAAAAATGCGAGTGACGTCATGCAAGGGTACCGGCATGCCCGTAAATATTTTTCGAAAATGTTTTTGAAAAAAGGGCCTTACCGTACTTTTGAAAAATGCCAAGGGCCAAGTGGAAGCGGAGCTTCCAAATCCGGCGACTGCGCACGTGTAGCTCTCGTAGATTCCTCAAAAGACGACTGCGCACAGAGCTAAGGCCTTTTGTGCATCGGCGCCGGTATTCCGGTCCTAACGGGTTTAAGCCCCATGTGTGCTATATTTTTGAAATCGCGGCGAGCAGGTCGTCATCTTGAAATCATATTCATGAGCCAAAACGGCCTTATTTAAAAGTATCGTGGATGGACCCGTGCCGGGGCGTAAATCAAAGTCAAATGAAATTGAAAAATGCGAATGACGTCATGCAAGGGTACCGGCATGCCCGTAAATATTTTTCGAAAATGTTTTTGAAAAAAGGGCCTTACCGTACTTTTGAAAAATGCCAAGGCCCAAGTGGAAGCGAAGCTTCCAAATCCGGCGACTGCGCACGTGTAGCTCTCTTAGATTCCTCAAAAGACGACTGCGCACCGAGCTAAGGCCTTTTGTGCATCGGCGCCGGTATTCCGGTCCTAACGGGTTTAAGCCCCATGTGTGCTATATTTTTGAAATCGCGGCGAGCAGGTCGTCATCTTGAAATCATATTCATGAGCCAAAACGGCCTTATTTAAAAGTAGCGTGGATGGACCCGTCCGGGGCGTAAATCAAACTTCAGGTGACACAACTGCGAGGTTTTGCAAGCTTGTTTAATCGATTTGATCTAATTTGATTTACAGCCCTTCGCAAAGGGCCCAGCATGGATTACTAAAAATAGCATATATGACTGAGAGATATTGTTTTTCTGGAACCATACCACGCCCATCATAGACATGACATTTCTAAAATGTTATCAATGATTTAGTGTTTCGATTTAAAAGCATTTAAGTGAGAAAAATGTAGCAGATAGGACGAAATTTCAATTTAGTATTGATTCTTATGGAAAATAAGCACATATCGCGAACATATCAGTGTCCAAATGAATAGACTGTCCACTACTCGGTTCGATCGACGGATTTAGGGTTATAAATAGACTGATCGTCCAATGCTGTACCATTTCCTTTCAATTTATCGAAGGTGAAAGCTGTCTAGTCCGTTAAAACAATACAATTAAATAATTGCTATTGACAGTGAATCATCGAAAATAATGGAAAACTACTATGTCGTCAAGGATGTTTCTAAGATCGTCAGACAATATAATTTGAAAGGACGATCCCTGGAGTTTAAAATAAAACCCATTCCTGAAAACAAAGAACCAACAAACTGGGTAAAAGATGCTATCACCCAGATTATAATGAAGGCTACAGAGGGGGTTCAACCTGAAGATAAAGTTGGGTTTACTTTTTGCAGCAAGGATTTTAATAAAGGCGATGGTTGGTTGTCTTTCCGCGACGCTAGTGAGGTGACAGTCGATGAAGTATGGGGAATTTTAAATAGTATTTTTCAGTCAAACTCCACCGGACTGAGCACTGATAAATTCTGCCTTGGAGTAACAACTGTACGTCTGCCCAGCGGCCGGGGAAACAACAGACAAAGTAAATACAATAATTTTGAAGAAGAATGTGGTATGCGTAGGGGCATAGTTACTATTAACAATAAGGACAACATGTGTCTACCGCGAGCTCTAGTTGTCGGTAAGGCAATTGCTGATAAAGACCCCGAGTACAAGAAGGTGCGACGAGATATCGGAAAACTACAAACGGAAAGAGCAAGAAAACTAACGGTAGAAGCCCATGTTCAAATTCCTGATAATGGAGCCGGCATAGAAGAAATTAAACATTTTCAAGATTATTTCAAGAACTATAAAATAACCGTTTACGATTTTGCCTCAAAAGGAAGAAATGTTATATTTGAAGGCCAAGATACAAATTTGAAAATCAACTTACTTTACCATAAAAGACATTACAATGTCATCAGTTCTCTTACCGCTGCATTTTGTTGTAGTTATTATTGTGCAAAGTGCCATACGCCCTATAACACAAAAAATAAACATAGATGTGGTGGTACATGTCAGAGCTGTCAACAATCACCACCATGTCAAATAAAGGAAAAGATCCAATGCCAAGACTGCAATCGATGGTTTAGAAGTAACTCATGTTTCCAGCAACATAAAAAACAACAGTCGCTGGGAAAAGGAACGGTTTGTGATCAGATCGTATGTTGCCTCTCGTGTCTTAAAACGATAAAGAAAAATAGAATACATACCTGCGGTGAGATATTTTGTAAAATTTGTAAAAAATTTCAACCTGGAAATCATTTATGTCATATGCAACCCAACACAGGCAAACATAAAACTAAGGATTTTCTATTCGTATTTTACGACCTCGAAACGACCCAGGAAAAGAAAATCGATGAACATACTGTCCAACACGAACCCAATCTATGTGTATTTAGACAATGTTGTGATTTATGTATTATTGAAAGAAAATTACTATTTTGTTGTAAAAAATGTGGTGTGTGTCTTCAGAAGTTGAATGGAGAAAACTGCGTAGAAATTTTTTTACAACATCTTCTAAAGCAAAGGTCATCGTTTAAAAATATTGTGGTGTTGGCGCACAACGGTCAAGCCTTCGACCATCAATTTATCTTAAACCATGTTCTCACTAAAACTACCTTAAAGCCGGAACTTATCATGCGAGGTACAAAAATAATATCTATGTGTGTGGGAAATATTAAATTTATAGATTCACTTAATTATTTTCCAATGGCTCTGTCGAAATTACCGAAAGCCTTTGGCTTGGGTGACAATTTTAAAAAGGGGTACTTTCCACACCTCTTCAACACCAGAGACAACCAGAACTACGTAGGCCCTATACCCTGTATCAGGTATTATGAGCCGGACATCATGAAGAGTGAAGAACGAGGAAAATTATTGAAATGGCACGAGGAAAAACTTGCTGAAAATTACGTGTTTGATTTCCAAAAAGAAATTGAGAGTTATTGCGAATCAGATGTAGCTATTCTAACCGAAGCATGTTTGAAATTCCGTGAACAACTGCTGGAAGCAGGAAACGTGTGCCCATTTACAGAAGCTACTACAATTGCTTCAGCGTGTAATAAGGTGTTTCGCAGAAACTTTTTAAAACCAAACACCATTGGTATAATACCAAAGGGGGGCTATAGATTTTCTGATAACCAATCGAAAATAGCGCTCAAGTGGTTAATATGGGAAGAAAAACAGAGAGGTATAAATATTTTGCACGCGGGGAAACAGAAGGAGGTTATTTTACACGGGTTAAAAGTAGATGGTTTCAGTCCAGACACAAATCAGGTTTTCGAATTTCACGGATGCTACTATCACGGGCATCCAAAATGTCTGAAATTTGATAGACACCAGCCGCTTCACGATAATCCACACGAATCCTTAAATATGAGATATGAGTCCACTGTGGCAAAGAACGACCGATTGCGGAATTTTGGGTACGAAGTGATAGAAATGTGGCATTGTGATTTTAGTAGACTTTTAAATGAAGAAATAGACAACTACACAGAAAATCATCCGCTGATTGCACACGAGCCAATGAATCCAAGGGATTCTTTCTATGGTGGCCGCACAGGAAACACTAGGACATACTACGAGATAAAACCCGGTGAAAAAATAAAGTACATAGACATATGTTCCTTGTATCCGTGGTCGTGTAAATACGGGAAATTTCCTATTGGTCATCCAAGAGTTTATGTTGGAGAAGAATGTCCTAAAGAATTAGCAGATATAGAGGGTCTAATAAAATGTAGAATTTTACCTCCTCAAAATTTATATCACCCCGTATTACCAGCAAAAATAAATAAAAAATTATTATTTACTCTTTGTCGTTCGTGTTCCACTTCCGTAAATTATGGGGATTGCGATCACAATAACGAGGAACGGGCATTAACAGGGACATGGGTTTTGGACGAAGTAAAGAAAGCTTTGGAGATGGGGTATGAAATTATAGAAATTATTGAGCTCTGGCATTACTCAATAGAAAAATACGACGATGTTACAAAATCGGGAGGCCTTTTTACCGAGATGATGAATAAATTTTTAAAAATAAAACAGCAAGCTTCTGGATGGCCTAAGAATTGCATTACCCGAGAACAGAGGGATAAATACATTGAAGAGTTTCTAAATGCTGAAGGTATTAAGCTAAAATATGAGGATATTGTTGAGAATGCGGGGTTGAGAGCGCTGGCAAAATTAATGTTAAATTCGTTTTGGGGTAAACTAGGCCAAAGAGAGAATCAGCCTAAAACCAAAATCGTCAATAAGCCAGACGAATTTTTTAATATGCTATGCGATTCTGCCATTGAGGTAAACACCGTTTTACCCATCAACGATAATACCCTTGTAGTTAACTACGAATACAAGGAAGAAGCGTATGATCTGCTACCAACCATTAATGTTTGCCTTGCCAGTTTCGTAACCGCACAGGCCAGGCTAAGATTATTTAAATATTTAACGATGCTCGGAGATAAAGTTCTTTATTACGATACGGATTCCGTAATTTACATTTCAAGAGCGGAGGAACCGGAACCAGAAACCGGTACTAACGTGGGCGATATGACCGATGAATTAGAGGTATACGGCTCTGGCAGTTACATAACCGAATTTGCTTCTGGGGGTCCTAAGAACTATGGTTATGTAGTGTATTCACCGACTCAGAATAAATACTTTAAAACATGTAAGGTCAAAGGTATTTCAATTAATCACGAGATCGCCAAAGATGTAAATTTCGACCGACTTAAGGATATGATATTAAACAACGAACAACCCCGTAAAATTCTATACAAAAATTTTGAGAGAACCGAGACACACGACGTCGTGATTCGCGATAAAGAAAAGATATTTAGGCCAAATTCAACAAAAAGGAAATTTGACGGACTTGATTCGGTTCCTTTTGGTTTTAAAAAACAAAGAAATTAATTAACATATATAGGCTTTCCGTTTGAATAAGCTCTGCACCAGATGAGATCTGGTCTCTGCCATGATGTCAGGCTGCTTAAAAAAACTAGTGTTTACGGGTTTTTGAAGAACACCTTTTCAAAATATAGGACTAAATGAATTTTTACCTAAATATCAATGTTATTGTATATGAAACTATGTAACTGATTTTTAAGTTTAAGTATGTAATAATTTGTAATAAATAATATTATGTAATATACTCAATGTAATCTTTGAAATTTGTAATATATTATTATAATTAGAACACACTGTTTTTTTTTTTAATTCGACCATCCGATAATTTATTTTATTTAACTTTCTCGTCAATTTGTATAAATAAATGTTAACATACAATCTATAATATAATACGTCAACGTGTATCCTTGCGTGGGTTTCTGTCGTCTAAATCTAAAACAATTGAAGCGAGATTCCGAAATGTCACGAAATATTCCGAAGCTTACCGAAGCATATATTGACATATAACGCGTAATCATAATAGTTGTTAATTGATATGTTTACACAAAAATAATATAAATTGAAATTATTAGTAGCAAAAAAATAATTATTTTAAAAAAATATTTGGTTTTGATGAAAGTTAGTAGAAAGTTAGAAAAATGTGACTTTCTTTTCTTTATTATTATTTTTCAATACTTTATTATTTTTTATTACTACTATTAACGGTTTAAATTAAATGCAAATGTAATGCATTGATTAAAACTCGCCTTGGTAAAAATTATAATTTTTACCAAGAAATACCGGCCGAGTTTGGTCATTCATAGCGGCGTCACTAGGTGACAACTTATTTGCGAATTTAAAATTGGTAGGAAATATTTTGGTAAAAATTACAAATTGATACATTCAATAGTTTGCTCCTTTGAAATTGTGTGTCATTTTGGTATTAAAACATGGTAAAAAATTTCACTTAAAATGTCATTCCATTTGGCATATGTCATAAAGATAAATGATATCATAGTTATAATCAGGGCCGGAAGAACGCACTCCGCAGATAATGCTAGGCATTAGGGCGCTTGATGCCACGGAAGCGCCAAGGTTGAAGTGAGGACATTTTAGGTCTTCACTTGAAATTTTACCCTGTCTGGGGGGGGGGCTCCATTAAATCTTGCATACGAGCGCCAAAGACCCTCGCTCCGGTCCTGGTTATAATGATCATAACCAACAAATCTGAAGTAGGTTTTAGAGCGTAAGAAATATTTTGAAATGACAAATTTACATTGCGCAACCGGATATCGTTATCGGGCCGAAAGTCTTATCAGTTGTGGTTTCCGGTGTGTGGAAACACGTCCAAGGTCGCATGAACAAGTTCAAACACGTTCAAGGTCGCATGAACAGGTCGAGCAGGTCGAACAGTCAGGTCGAACAGGGCGACCACAGATCGACCTGTTCCACCTGTTCGACCTGTTCGACCTGACTGTTCCACCTGTTCGACCTGACTGTTCGACCTGTTTGACCTGACTGTTCGACCTGTTCGACCTGACTGTTCCACCTGTTCGACCTGTTCGACCTGACTGTTCGACCTGTTCGACCTGACTGTTCCACCTGTTCGACCTGACTGTTCGACCTGCTCGACCTGTTCATGCGACCTTGAACGTGTTTGAACTTGTTCATGCGACCTTGGACGTGTTTCCACACACCGGAAACCACAACTGATAAGACTTTCGGCCCGATAACGATATCCGGTTGCGCAATGTAAATTTGTCATTTCAAAATATTTCTTACGCTCTAAAACCTACTTCAGATTTGTTGGTTATGATCATTATAACCAGGACCGGAGCGAGGGTCTTTGGCGCTCGTATGCAAGATTTAATGGAGCCCCCCCCCAGACAGGGTAAAATTTCAAGTGAAGACCTAAAATGTCCTCACTTCAACCTTGGCGCTTCCGTGGCATCAAGCGCCCTAATGCCTAGCATTATCTGCGGAGTGCGTTCTTCCGGCCCTGATTATAACTATGATATCATTTATCTTTATGACATATGCCAAATGGAATGACATTTTAAGTGAAATTTTTTACCATGTTTTAATACCAAAATGACACACAATTTCAAAGGAGCAAATTATTGAATGTATCAATTTGTAATTTTTACCAAAATATTTCCTACCAATTTTAAATTCGCAAATAAGTTGTCACCTAGTGACGCCGCTATGAATGACCAAACTCGGCCGGTATTTCTTGGTAAAAATTATAATTTTTACCAAGGCGAGTTTTAATCAATGCATTACATTTGCATTTAATTTAAACCGTTAATAGTAGTAATAAAAAATAATAAAGTATTGAAAAATAATAATAAAGAAAAGAAAGTCACATTTTTCTAACTTTCTACTAACTTTCATCAAAACCAAATATTTTTTTAAAATAATTATTTTTTTGCTACTAATAATTTCAATTTATATTATTTTTGTGTAAACATATCAATTAACAACTATTATGATTACGCGTTATATGTCAATATATGCTTCGGTAAGCTTCGGAATATTTCGTGACATTTCGGAATCTCGCTTCAATTGTTTTAGATTTAGACGACAGAAACCCACGCAAGGATACACGTTGACGTATTATATTATAGATTGTATGTTAACATTTATTTATACAAATTGACGAGAAAGTTAAATAAAATAAATTATCGGATGGTCGAATTAAAAAAAAAAACAGTGTGTTCTAATTATAATAATATATTACAAATTTCAAAGATTACATTGAGTATATTACATAATATTATTTATTACAAATTATTACATACTTAAACTTAAAAATCAGTTACATAGTTTCATATACAATAACATTGATATTTAGGTAAAAATTCATTTAGTCCTATATTTTGAAAAGGTGTTCTTCAAAAACCCGTAAACACTAGTTTTTTTAAGCAGCCTGACATCATGGCAGAGACCAGATCTCATCTGGTGCAGAGCTTATTCAAACGGAAAGCCTATATATGTTAATTAATTTCTTTGTTTTTTAAAACCAAAAGGAACCGAATCAAGTCCGTCAAATTTCCTTTTTGTTGAATTTGGCCTAAATATCTTTTCTTTATCGCGAATCACGACGTCGTGTGTCTCGGTTCTCTCAAAATTTTTGTATAGAATTTTACGGGGTTGTTCGTTGTTTAATATCATATCCTTAAGTCGGTCGAAATTTACATCTTTGGCGATCTCGTGATTAATTGAAATACCTTTGACCTTACATGTTTTAAAGTATTTATTCTGAGTCGGTGAATACACTACATAACCATAGTTCTTAGGACCCCCAGAAGCAAATTCGGTTATGTAACTGCCAGAGCCGTATACCTCTAATTCATCGGTCATATCGCCCACGTTAGTACCGGTTTCTGGTTCCGGTTCCTCCGCTCTTGAAATGTAAATTACGGAATCCGTATCGTAATAAAGAACTTTATCTCCGAGCATCGTTAAATATTTAAATAATCTTAGCCTGGCCTGTGCGGTTACGAAACTGGCAAGGCAAACATTAATGGTTGGTAGCAGATCATACGCTTCTTCCTTGTATTCGTAGTTAACTACAAGGGTATTATCGTTGATGGGTAAAACGGTGTTTACATCAATGGCAGAATCGCATAGCATATTAAAAAATTCGTCTGGCTTATTGACGATTTTGGTTTTAGGCTGATTCTCTCTTTGGCCTAGTTTACCCCAAAACGAATTTAACATTAATTTTGCCAGCGCTCTCAACCCCGCATTCTCAACAATATCCTCATATTTTAGCTTAATACCTTCAGCATTTAGAAACTCTTCAATGTATTTATCCCTCTGTTCTCGGGTAATGCAATTCTTAGGCCATCCAGAAGCTTGCTGTTTTATTTTTAAAAATTTATTCATCATCTCGGTAAAAAGGCCTCCCGATTTTGTAACATCGTCGTATTTTTCTATTGAGTAATGCCAGAGCTCAATAATTTCTATAATTTCATACCCCATCTCCAAAGCTTTCTTTACTTCGTCCAAAACCCATGTCCCTGTTAATGCCCGTTCCTCGTTATTGTGATCGCAATCCCCATAATTTACGGAAGTGGAACACGAACGACAAAGAGTAAATAATAATTTTTTATTTATTTTTGCTGGTAATACGGGGTGATATAAATTTTGAGGAGGTAAAATTCTACATTTTATTAGACCCTCTATATCTGCTAATTCTTTAGGACATTCTTCTCCAACATAAACTCTTGGATGACCAATAGGAAATTTCCCGTATTTACACGACCACGGATACAAGGAACATATGTCTATGTACTTTATTTTTTCACCGGGTTTTATCTCGTAGTATGTCCTAGTGTTTCCTGTGCGGCCACCATAGAAAGAATCCCTTGGATTCATTGGCTCGTGTGCAATCAGCGGATGATTTTCTGTGTAGTTGTCTATTTCTTCATTTAAAAGTCTACTAAAATCACAATGCCACATTTCTATCACTTCGTACCCAAAATTCCGCAATCGGTCGTTCTTTGCCACAGTGGACTCATATCTCATATTTAAGGATTCGTGTGGATTATCGTGAAGCGGCTGGTGTCTATCAAATTTCAGACATTTTGGATGCCCGTGATAGTAGCATCCGTGAAATTCGAAAACCTGATTTGTGTCTGGACTGAAACCATCTACTTTTAACCCGTGTAAAATAACCTCCTTCTGTTTCCCCGCGTGCAAAATATTTATACCTCTCTGTTTTTCTTCCCATATTAACCACTTGAGCGCTATTTTCGATTGGTTATCAGAAAATCTATAGCCCCCCTTTGGTATTATACCAATGGTGTTTGGTTTTAAAAAGTTTCTGCGAAACACCTTATTACACGCTGAAGCAATTGTAGTAGCTTCTGTAAATGGGCACACGTTTCCTGCTTCCAGCAGTTGTTCACGGAATTTCAAACATGCTTCGGTTAGAATAGCTACATCTGATTCGCAATAACTCTCAATTTCTTTTTGGAAATCAAACACGTAATTTTCAGCAAGTTTTTCCTCGTGCCATTTCAATAATTTTCCTCGTTCTTCACTCTTCATGATGTCCGGCTCATAATACCTGATACAGGGTATAGGGCCTACGTAGTTCTGGTTGTCTCTGGTGTTGAAGAGGTGTGGAAAGTACCCCTTTTTAAAATTGTCACCCAAGCCAAAGGCTTTCGGTAATTTCGACAGAGCCATTGGAAAATAATTAAGTGAATCTATAAATTTAATATTTCCCACACACATAGATATTATTTTTGTACCTCGCATGATAAGTTCCGGCTTTAAGGTAGTTTTAGTGAGAACATGGTTTAAGATAAATTGATGGTCGAAGGCTTGACCGTTGTGCGCCAACACCACAATATTTTTAAACGATGACCTTTGCTTTAGAAGATGTTGTAAAAAAATTTCTACGCAGTTTTCTCCATTCAACTTCTGAAGACACACACCACATTTTTTACAACAAAATAGTAATTTTCTTTCAATAATACATAAATCACAACATTGTCTAAATACACATAGATTGGGTTCGTGTTGGACAGTATGTTCATCGATTTTCTTTTCCTGGGTCGTTTCGAGGTCGTAAAATACGAATAGAAAATCCTTAGTTTTATGTTTGCCTGTGTTGGGTTGCATATGACATAAATGATTTCCAGGTTGAAATTTTTTACAAATTTTACAAAATATCTCACCGCAGGTATGTATTCTATTTTTCTTTATCGTTTTAAGACACGAGAGGCAACATACGATCTGATCACAAACCGTTCCTTTTCCCAGCGACTGTTGTTTTTTATGTTGCTGGAAACATGAGTTACTTCTAAACCATCGATTGCAGTCTTGGCATTGGATCTTTTCCTTTATTTGACATGGTGGTGATTGTTGACAGCTCTGACATGTACCACCACATCTATGTTTATTTTTTGTGTTATAGGGCGTATGGCACTTTGCACAATAATAACTACAACAAAATGCAGCGGTAAGAGAACTGATGACATTGTAATGTCTTTTATGGTAAAGTAAGTTGATTTTCAAATTTGTATCTTGGCCTTCAAATATAACATTTCTTCCTTTTGAGGCAAAATCGTAAACGGTTATTTTATAGTTCTTGAAATAATCTTGAAAATGTTTAATTTCTTCTATGCCGGCTCCATTATCAGGAATTTGAACATGGGCTTCTACCGTTAGTTTTCTTGCTCTTTCCGTTTGTAGTTTTCCGATATCTCGTCGCACCTTCTTGTACTCGGGGTCTTTATCAGCAATTGCCTTACCGACAACTAGAGCTCGCGGTAGACACATGTTGTCCTTATTGTTAATAGTAACTATGCCCCTACGCATACCACATTCTTCTTCAAAATTATTGTATTTACTTTGTCTGTTGTTTCCCCGGCCGCTGGGCAGACGTACAGTTGTTACTCCAAGGCAGAATTTATCAGTGCTCAGTCCGGTGGAGTTTGACTGAAAAATACTATTTAAAATTCCCCATACTTCATCGACTGTCACCTCACTAGCGTCGCGGAAAGACAACCAACCATCGCCTTTATTAAAATCCTTGCTGCAAAAAGTAAACCCAACTTTATCTTCAGGTTGAACCCCCTCTGTAGCCTTCATTATAATCTGGGTGATAGCATCTTTTACCCAGTTTGTTGGTTCTTTGTTTTCAGGAATGGGTTTTATTTTAAACTCCAGGGATCGTCCTTTCAAATTATATTGTCTGACGATCTTAGAAACATCCTTGACGACATAGTAGTTTTCCATTATTTTCGATGATTCACTGTCAATAGCAATTATTTAATTGTATTGTTTTAACGGACTAGACAGCTTTCACCTTCGATAAATTGAAAGGAAATGGTACAGCATTGGACGATCAGTCTATTTATAACCCTAAATCCGTCGATCGAACCGAGTAGTGGACAGTCTATTCATTTGGACACTGATATGTTCGCGATATGTGCTTATTTTCCATAAGAATCAATACTAAATTGAAATTTCGTCCTATCTGCTACATTTTTCTCACTTAAATGCTTTTAAATCGAAACACTAAATCATTGATAACATTTTAGAAATGTCATGTCTATGATGGGCGTGGTATGGTTCCAGAAAAACAATATCTCTCAGTCATATATGCTATTTTTAGTAATCCATGCTGGGCCCTTTGCGAAGGGCTGTAAATCAAATTAGATCAAATCGATTAAACAAGCTTGCAAAACCTCGCAGTTGTGTCACCTGAAGTTTGATTTACGCCCCGGACGGGTCCATCCACGCTACTTTTAAATAAGGCCGTTTTGGCTCATGAATATGATTTCAAGATGACGACCTGCTCGCCGCGATTTCAAAAATATAGCACACATGGGGCTTAAACCCGTTAGGACCGGAATACCGGCGCCGATGCACAAAAGGCCTTAGCTCGGTGCGCAGTCGTCTTTTGAGGAATCTAAGAGAGCTACACGTGCGCAGTCGCCGGATTTGGAAGCTTCGCTTCCACTTGGGCCTTGGCATTTTTCAAAAGTACGGTAAGGCCCTTTTTTCAAAAACATTTTCGAAAAATATTTACGGGCATGCCGGTACCCTTGCATGACGTCATTCGCATTTTTCAATTTCATTTGACTTTGATTTACGCCCCGGCACGGGTCCATCCACGATACTTTTAAATAAGGCCGTTTTGGCTCATGAATATGATTTCAAGATGACGACCTGCTCGCCGCGATTTCAAAAATATAGCACACATGGGGCTTAAACCCGTTAGGACCGGAATACCGGCGCCGATGCACAAAAGGCCTTAGCTCTGTGCGCAGTCGTCTTTTGAGGAATCTACGAGAGCTACACGTGCGCAGTCGCCGGATTTGGAAGCTCCGCTTCCACTTGGCCCTTGGCATTTTTCAAAAGTACGGTAAGGCCCTTTTTTCAAAAACATTTTCGAAAAATATTTACGGGCATGCCGGTACCCTTGCATGACGTCACTCGCATTTTTCTCAACAACACAGCATTTGGCAGTCGTCTTTTAAAGAATCTATGAGTAACGCGTGCGCCACTTGGGTATTAGGAGAACAGAAATTTGCAATGGTAACCGGATTATATTATTTTAAACTGTAAACATTCTTTCTGATTACCTTCTATAATATATGCTATCCTAATACAAAATCATTCGCAGTAGTAATCTTCAGTTTAAGATGCAACTGAAATATCTATAATTTGCGTGCGCCACTTGGGCCCTCGCACTTTTCAAAATATGGTTAAGACCTTTTTCAAAAACATTTGTTGACCTTGAAGGGGAGCGTTAACCTCTGACCTCGCGGGGTGCGGAAGGACATTGTTGACTCTGAAAAGCGGGGAATACAATTTTGAGTGCCCCCTGCATTTAAACATTTTCTGAGTACGCCCCTGTTATCTCTGACGTCACATTTTCTCTTATGCGCCTAAAATTTAGGCTAGCCCGCAACACACCAGTCGAAAATCAGGTCACCTGATTGCACACCTGTAATTAACACCTGACCAGGTGTCGGCAACATCAAAGGATGCCGCACTGATAAGAAAATTCCCACGGTCTCGATTTGGTTCCCAGGCTCAACCGCCCCCATACCTACTCATACAACCTGCGTTTAAAAACCACCGAGATGTTAAATATTGGAATTATAATCTACAACAAGTTACCCAAAGAGATCAAAGAACTAAGGACGACGCAGCTGCGTACCCGACTAAAAAGATTCTTACTACAAAAAGCCTTCTACAGCATAAATGAATTTCTTGACTGCAAATTATCATCTATGTAAAAATCATTATGTATTATGAACTGTAACACTGACATTGTCTTTACCTTGTATCATACAGACAGAATAAACTATTCTATTCTATTCTATTCTATTCTATATTTATAAATATTCTTCAATAAAATATTCGCACTCGACCTTCCTATCAAAACAAGACTTTTTGCAGAAAATTAATACGCGATGTACGGCGTATACCCTGTGGTTTGATCTTAACGAATACCCTGTGTTTATTGAAACATCAAAACATGCGAAGATATTAAATTGTCAAATACTTCAATATTTTAAATTGATAATATTTGCTTTCAAAATTTTTATCTTTAACTGCAATAACCAAATACAATAATATGAGCGGCGGTGAATCATTAATACTGACATCGTGAAATTCTTGATTTGTGCGAACTGGATTCTCAAGATGCAGAACATATCGAGAACAAACTTTTAGCAACCCTAAAAATACACGTTTTTCACGAGGATTATTTGAAAAATAACTGGATTGCAATTGCCACAGATGGAGCAAGTGTAATGGTAGGCAAATATTCTGGTGTTGTAACCCGACTTCAACAAAGATACCCGAAACTTTTTACTTGGCATTGTTTAAATTATAGACTCGTATTATCTGTATCTGATGCTATAAAAGATGTACGTGGCATGAACCATTTTAAATCTTTTCTAGATAAACTATATACGAAATATAGCCAGTCTCCTAAAAATTCTCATGCGTTAGAGTGTATATGCCATGAACTAGGACTAAAATTTAAAAAGGTAGGACGAATTCTTGGAATTCGATGGGTAGCGAGTAGTTTTAAAACAGTGCAATGGGATTCATATGAAGCGTTACACCGCCACTTCAAATACTCATGTGAAGACCAAAATTCTAAAACTACATTTCTGGGTTTAAAGAAAAAACTTGAAAGTCCTGAATTTCTATTAGATTTAGGGCTCATGTATGACATCCTTCAAGAATTGTCAGTATTATCTACAGAACTACAGTCGCGAACAACAACACTACCAAGAGCCGAATATTTAATAAAAATTTAATTAACGGGTAATTGTGTGAGGTATTTCGTGTATTTATTTATCTGTGACTATTTTGTTCTCGGTTGCAATAGTAGGAATTAAGTACGCGTATTTCATAATGCACCTATGTTTATTTTTAGGGTTTTGTAGGTATGACCACCATTAAACCCTTATAAAGTCACTCATATGTCTGTCTGTACGGTAGAAATTGTGGCCAAATGGCTTAAGATAGAAAGTTGAAATTTGGCATGCATATATAACTCTTTGACCCACATATAGGAAAAAAAGAGTTCAAAAACCACATCTCGAAATAAATATAAACAAATATGTATTTAATGAAAAAATAAATATTTTTTATGAGATTTTCGCTAAATATATGCCAAAAAACTTTTGTCACCCACCCTATCTCACAGAGGGTTGATCTTGTTGGGGTTAGTGTCGTTGAAAAAAAATATTATTTTTTTAAAATTTATTGTGTGGTATCAAAAGGATGCTCTTGAGACGTAGATTAAGGAACGAAAAGTTGTTTTTTTTAATTTGTTTCTTTTCACACGATTTTAGCTAAAAATCTGAAAATATTATAGGTAATGTACATTGATCTGAGCCGGAAACGTACCAGAGAAATGAATTATTCTTTAATTAATGGCTAAATTATGGATTATTATTTAAATTTAGTTTAAAAAATAAATAAATTGAAGCTCTTAGTACTCAACGAATAATAATGTTCAAATAATGTTTATCAAAAAATTATTTTTAGATATCCAGCATTCTGTTGGCTTTTTACAGTTATTAAATATCTACAAAACCCTGAAATGTGTGAAAATTCACACTTCACATCAATTTTGCTACACTTATTTTTCATTTTTATATTTTAACGGGTACCGGGTAATTAACGGGTAACGGGTAATTATCGGGTAGTGGGTAATTAACGGGTAGTGGGTAATTATCGGGTAGTGGGTAATACCCGGGTAATTGTTGCGGGTACCCGGTTCCATAAATTTTTAGTTCTCGTCATTCCTAGTATCAACTTTACCTTGTTCGACAGCCGAGTGTGAACAGGCTTAATGAATAATATCATAACTGACTTTCGAGAGTCTCTGCTTATTTCAAATGTGTGGAATCTAATGTTCATTAATACTAATGAACCTCCAGTTGAAAAGTTTCAACCAAAAAAATATGTACTATTTTGGTTAGTAAACCACCGCTCAGCAACTGAGACTAGAGCTGATTCTTCTCGCCAAGCCCTTTGGGATATATTTCAAGAAATATTACAGTAAGTTATAACACTATGTTCTACGTTTTAATTCAAATTAAATGTTTGCCATTTTTTAACCACCTCCCCCCCCCCCCACGTTTATAGCGTATACCTGCTGATTTGTACGATGAATATATCCGGGCCGTATACCTTCTGTTGATTTTACCAATACAGCACTGCTCCAAACCAATATTTTTTAACAGACGTAGAAAAAGTATTTTATTTAACTGCTTAAGGTGCCGTTCGGTTTTGTGGTGTCTCCAGCGATTTTTTCTATCTCTTTTAGGTTTAAATTCAGTCAGCGCGTATTAATCGTTAAAAACGATTTGAAATATAATGATAAATGTTAGTTGAGCATGGCATAGATTGAGTAAGTGTAGCACACATATAACTGACTATTGCAATATGTCGATTGCCGCAATTGACGTAATTGAATTGTGCAACTGGCGGCAGCGAGCGACCAAACAAACGGCCCAGGGTCTCGGTTAATAACTGCGCCAGTATAACTTCAAACTCACAACCAAACCGACTTAAAGTTCGTCGACTTTTCAAACGACTCTGAACATAGGAATTTATGTTATAATTTTAAAAGAATTGTTTTATATGGTATAAGTTGGAAATAATTGAATTATATAATTTATTTTAAAATGGAAATTTTTGTTGAATCTTTTATACGGTCACAGATCGTTTACTTTATTCACAGTTAAATTTTGCATTATATTATTTAAAAATTTATGTGAAGTGAGAATTTTCACATATTTCAGGGTTTTGTAGGTATTTAAGTTAGAAACCAACAGAATGCTGGATGTCTGAATATTTTTTTGATAAATCCTTTTGATAATTATTATTATTCGTTATTTGAGAAAAAAATATATATATTTTTTTAAATAAATTTAAATAATTTCATCACGATAAAATTTACATTAAAAAATTGATGTGAAGTGTGAATTTTCACACATTTCAGGGTTTTGCAGGTATTTAGTAAGTGAATGATGATTATTCGGGATGCCAAAACAAATTTTATGTCAAAATATTTTTTTATGAATTTTAATTCGAATGCCTATTACCATTATTTAAGTTTCTAAAGACGTGCAGTATTTTTTTTATATATCAAGGTTCATTAAGATTTTGAAAATTGCGCCTATGGCTTCCATTGGTTGTTTTTAGTCATAGCTCCTCCCCTTTGATTTCGGGTACATTCAAATATAGAATTAAATTATAATTTCAACAATTTCCACTGGTTATTAAATTTACGCTTTGAAAAATTAAATGCAACAATTGCCAAAATATAACTAGAATTTTGAAAAAATAATTTAAACAATATAAAAATGCAAAAAAAAATAAATAAAATAATATTGTCTCCTCTCGTAGGATTCGAACTCATTTTCTTGGGCAGAATGACAGTATCTTAGCCACTGCACCAAGATACACGTTACTGTTTAGCGTGTTATATAACTATAAGTTTTCAACATTATTAGAAAAAAAAACACAAAAAATGATTTTTTTTTTCCAAAAACATAATCTGATCAAAAATTCCTGTTGTACTATTCCGGTTCACACAAATGTACATTACTTAGAATTTTTTCAGATTTTTAGTTTAAACCATCTGGGCTACAGGGTGTGGGACAAAATTTTTTTTGCACAATTTTGACAAAAATCGCTTCAAAATAATTTATTTTGCAAAAATAAAAATTTGATCGTTAATCCACGTACCAAGGGCTTTCATTTGATACCCTACTCAGAATTCAAAAATATATTTTTTTTTTTCGATGAGCACATATTTGTTTATATTTTTAAGGGGATAGGTTTTTTAGATGTTTTAGTATTTTTCCTATGTGCGGGTCAAAGAGTTGTATTAGCATGCCAAATTTCAACTCTCTAGGTTTAGCCGTTTGGCTACAATTTTTACCGAACAGACAGACAGACAGACAGACAGACAGACAGACAGACAGACAGACAGACAGACAAACAGAAGCATGCCAAATTTCAACTCTCTAGGTTTAGCCGTTTGGCTGCAATTTTTACCGAACAGACAGACAGACAGACAGACAGACAGACAGACAGACAGACAGACACAGACAGACGATAAAATGACGATATAAGGGTTTTTTGGTCATACCTACAAAACCCTAAAAAAAGGTCCTCATCTCCCCAAATACAAGTCAAGTGCACAAAAGTTAGAATTAAAAATGCGGGACATGTCATAAGGCGGGACACCGAATCAAAATGCGGGACGAATAGTCACCATAATTAATTAGACATGGATTAAAAATAATTTTAAAAATATAAAGTGAAATTTTAATTTTTAGAGTATTTTATTTTTAACTTTAAAAATAATATAAATAAAAACCGATAAACAGTAATTATCAAAATTCTTATTTTTGTTATTACGAGAAATTACAGTATTATGTGAAAATAAAGAAAAATCAAAAGGACAGTACATAAAGTTGTTTGCTGTTGGAAATACACCTTTAATATCAGTTAGATTAGGGTTCGTTTTGTCCTGTGCTATTTACTACATTATTTATATAAATCGCATTAAATAACAGCGCCTGAAATTGCGCTCATAAACTATAATTTGTGTCGTGTCCACAAAAATTTCTAACATGTGTTGCTTTGACCTTAACATAAATCAGTAATTCTTTATTAAACAGAATAAACAGAAAAAAATATTAGACGATATTAGACAAGAAAAGAACAAAACATATATTAAGTTTAATTAAGTTAATAAGTCTTGAATAAGTTCTTGATATTAATAGTACAGTGAAATTATAACAGTGTTTCTCAAACATTAGACAGTTGCAGACCACTTACAGAATACCACACTAATCGCGGACTACCAACCAGAGATGGGCGTCTACGCGTAAACTTGAATTTTTTACGTCTACGTGTAAATTTACCGTAGACAGCGTAGAGAAGTGTAGACTGTGTAGACACGTAGAATCTAGCGTAGAATAATGAAAAATGAGGTTCTGTAACGTTTAAAAAAATAAAATACCGCCAGTTTTATGCAGAAGAGGTAGTAAAGAACTCAAATTTAATAATAGCTTTCTGATTAAAACAACTACTAACTTTTAATTTTAATTTTACTTTAGTAGTTCATACGGACAGAAACCAAGTAATTCATATTGTCCATAACAACATACGATTTGTGAGATAACATTTTTGGAAACAATATATGTAATTAGAACTACATAAAATTGAAATAAACATAAACATTAAAGTAAACTATTTAAACTATTACCATTCTATTATTTCAAATATTACATTTAAAAGTACTGCGCATGTACAGTTTACATTCTACATTCGACACGTAAACAAAGACATATTCTACTTGACATGTTTACGCGTAAAATCTACATTAGTCTACATCATGTATTCTACGCGCCCATCACTGCTACCAACTTCAAGAAAAACATTATTTTTGCATTATCAATACTACTGAAATTTTAAGTGTTCACGGACCACCTGTTGAGAAACACTGGTTTATAACAACATCTGATATAACGACATATCGGTTTTTCCCAGCTTTTCACGTCGGTGTAAAGAAATATATTTCTGGGTAATGGGTAAAAATGTTCCCCGACCCGTGGTTCAAACCAATTCTCGAAACATTTTTTCCACTCTGAAGTTGGTATCTCAAAAACAAGGTTTTCGAAGCCTTCAACAGTTTCTTGAAATGATGAAAATCGCTGTCCACGCATTTTTTGTTTGACATTGGGGAACAAAAAAAATGTCATTAGGTGATAAATCAGGTGAATACGGGCAATTAGACATTAATTCGATGATTTTCTCCTTCAAATAATCAATTGTTTGACGTGCTGTGTAGGAGCTTGCATTGTAATGATGAAGAAAGATGCGACGTTTTAGGTTGTTTTTCCTGATTTTGTCGATAAGTTCTGACAAACAAACTGTTGTATACTATTCAGCATTAACTGTTCTCCAATCCTCTAAAGGAATGGTTGTGACATGTCCAGTACAACCGAAAACAACTTTTGTGGGTTTGGGTTCATCTTGAAAGACCTAAACAGTGGATTGTTGCGTAGTTTCCTGTTCATATGAATAAATCCAAGTTTCGTCACCTGTAACGATGTTGTATACGGATTGTTCAGTGCCTAGGTTGTTTTTTTTAGCATTCCCTTACACCAATCAACACGAGCCTTTTTTTGAAGTTCGGTTATTATGCGGAATCCATCGGGAACAGATCTTTTTCACAGCTAAATCTTCATGCAAAATCGAATGTATTGCAGTCTACGATATGCCAAAGGATGCTTCTATTTTACGGTAAGTCACATGCCGATCTTCGTCAATCATTTTGCGCACAGCATCGATGTTTTTTTGAATCACAAAAAAACAAATTTTGGTCGACCTTCACGAGATTCATCACTGACGGACGCACGACCACAGAAATTCTACAAACCAATTGTAAACAGTCTTTTCTGATGGTGCTTCATTACCGAAAGTTGAACGAAGCGAATCTATGCATTGTTGTTGAGTTAGGCCTTTAATAAAATCATAAAAAATCATCCAAAGAAAACCTTCGCGAGTAATATCAGTTTTTTGCACAAACTTGTTTTTTTTTAACGCTCACTGTCAACAAACTACTCGGTCAATTTATAAGCTGCCACTGATATCACAATAACAAATGTAATTTTACGAATATAATAATGACACATTTCAATATTGCCATCTAGTGGTCGTGTGTAAAAACATAAAAGGTAACCTCGTATTACAATATTTAAACATTTTGCTTGATATTGATTATTATTATTATTAACTATTATTGAGAATCATAAAAATAGGCCCATTTTACCCTAAGCGATGCTATGAACACCTTGTAATATTATT
Source organism: Liopterus haemorrhoidalis (assembly GCA_963971575.1). Classification (NCBI taxonomy): domain Eukaryota; kingdom Metazoa; phylum Arthropoda; class Insecta; order Coleoptera; family Dytiscidae; genus Liopterus; species Liopterus haemorrhoidalis. Next base: position 5,794,206 of record OZ020613.1, read on the forward strand.
ATTATTATTTTTAATCAGTGCAGCCATTCTTTTGAGGGAACATACATACACAGTCGCCACTGTGTATGGAATTTATTTTGGGGGGGGGGACGTAAGACAAAATTGTTTTCATTTCTAAAAAAGTGATGATCTAAAGAAAAAGCTTCTCATTTCTGAAATACAAGTGATGACCTAAAAAACAAAGGTTCTCATCTCTATTTTTAAAAACAAATACATATATTTATCTAAAAAATTTGGTATTTTCCTCTTTCTTAGGGGGGGGGGTCCCCTGGATGCGCCACTGTACATACATACACACAAAGAACTAATTTATACATTGATATAAATTTATTTATTACCAACTGGTAGTCTTTTATCGATACCTTAAAAGGAATGAGTTTCATATCCTCGAAATTCTGTCAAATTACCAAAAATCTCATCGATAAAACCGTTGTTTCATCATGTTATTTTGTGGTCTAAATGTAAGATTGTAAGCATTGTTCTTAGGTGTATTTATGCTTCTTATTTGTATCCGAAGCAGATGGCTTACCGTTTACAGGTTATATTGAAGGGCGGACCAATAAAATGCTAGCATATCATCGTAACTGAAACAAAATGACAATAAACTGATTTTATAGGTGCTTGATTCAGCGATATCACATTGGATGTAATGCCTGGATACTGGACTAACATAAAATACTGATTAAGATTATGGGTTTTTATATCATATCTCTTGATATATGCCTCTCAATATATCAAATCGATTCCGATTCATACCAATAAAAAGTTTCATTTTAAATTGCAAACAAAAAACTAAGTATTCGTAATCGAGAGGTGTACAGGGAGTGCTCATTTAACGTACACACGGGTCTATTCACTAAACCAGTGTTTCCCAACCTTTTCTGACATGGGTCCCCCCAAAATAACTTAAATATTGTCTGCGGCCCTATATAAGGTCAAGGAGGGTAATAAGGCCCGGGCGGAAATGAGGCCCACTTTTGAATTTGGCGCCTTAGCAGTGAAATTCAGAATTCACATGTTCACAGTATATTAGTATGTGCTATTGCTATATATTAACAGGTGGCAGTACTTTGTTTTTTTTTAATGTATAGAGATATATACATGTAAACAACAACAGCGCGGTGTTTGCTTCTCTACTGTAAGTGAATTTAACTGTAAGTATGTTTTTTACTTATATGCCATTATTTAAATATCATGCATGTTTATTGCAATAACTTGCTAGTACATAATAGTACATTCTATATTATTTTATTTTTCATAACCTACAAATTAGTCAATAAAACTATGGTGTAAACATTTAACCGCCAAGCTAATAATAAGGCCCACAGTGTAAAATCGTTGGGCCGACATGCGTTGCTGCATAAATTGCCGTCTTTGGTTCCACGAAGACTGTGTTGGACTGACGAAGGAGGACAAAGATGAATTTATTTGTCCAAATTGCATGAATTAAATAATTGTTTGTCTTATTTTTATTTGTCCATTATTTAATAATTTTTGTTGTCTAATTTTCAATTTATTTCCCCTAATTGCATGAATTAAATAATTGTTTTGCCATAATTTTTCAAAATAATTTAAAAATAAAACAATCAGACCAATATTCCGGTGTTTTATACGCTTTTTTATACCCTTATTTATATTTGCTATATGGGCCTTAATTAACGACTTTTCTATAAATAAGGCCCGATGCAGACATTTTTTTAATTGCATAACTTAGTGATTCGTTTATCAAATACATATGTAATAAATTATTATATTATAAAAATATGTTCAAATTATTATTTAAAAATAAATTTATAACAAAATTGTTATTGTATAAATTTAAAAAAAATAAAAAGTGTTAGGTGGGCCTTATTACCCTCCTTGACCTTATATATAATTATTTTATTTATTGTACCAGTACAACAAATATTTTTAAGAGCAGGTTCTAACTCATAAATTGTTGTTGCTATACCAATATAATTCAATATTCATTTAGTCAATAATCGGGATTTATGAAAATGATTTAAAAAATAGTTTTGTTTCTCTAGTTATAGCCGATAGTGTATGCATGTATGTGTTTTTATATTGTCTATAGAAGCATATTCTACATAACAATGACTTACATTATAAAATTAACAAAAATTTCTACAAATACCTTTCCAGTCGCTCCAATTTTGGTCTGCATGGAGTCCAAACACTAAAGTCCACACTATAACACACTATTTCAAGTATTTTCTGCACTTTTGTCACTTCAAATTACTAAAAACGTCAGAAAAAAATGAAGACGCCACTAGCATAAATCACGTATCACTACATATCAAGATGGTTAATCCTGATAGAGCTCATTAAGGAATATAGTCATTAACAATTAATAAATAAGGATTATTGCTTAAAATAATTCTTTATGAGAATAAACACATATATTAATATTTTATCAATAGTATACAGGTGGTTGAAATTGAACTACCGGGCCCAATACATTATTTTTTTAATATTGAAGATGAGGTATAACGTTAAATTGGGAAGTTACTTGGTACTACATGATCTAAAATAGTTTATATTTTGTTACTTTGTATCTTTATATAAATAGTTATATATTTTGATTGAGGATTTATTAAAATTTCAGAGCTATGGCGTTGGAGATACAGCCTATATGGTAAAATGGGAGGACAGAGGTGATAATAGGATGACTTTTGGGCTATCAATGATAGCCCAAAGGGAGTTATCTCTCGAGAATTTAAGCTAAATTTAAGGCTAAATTATGACTAATAATGTTATGATTTTTTTATTTTTTTATTATTTTTTTTTTTTTGTACATATAAGATAGAGTATGTATTTTTTTTTTAATTAAAAATATAATTTTAAAAAAAATTAAGAGCTGAGAACTGAGTTCCATGTGTAATCCCATTTATCAATATATTTCTTATTAACTAATGAAGACTTGAATACGAAGCAAATGCAGAAAAAATGCTGTGATTTTTGTCAAATATCGAAAAAAATTGGTTATCAAAAACTATTGATTTTGTTGTGATTATAGAACAAATATTCCTAGACATCCAGTATTATGTTGGCTTCTTATACTTATTAAATACCTGCAAAACCCTAAAATGTGAGAAAATTCACACTTCGCATCAATTTTTTAAATAAATCTCCGAAAAATATCTTTGCTGCGGATCCCGAAAGGTGTCAAAAATAAAATAATTTTTTACGTATTTTAATGACAAAAAAATAAATAAATGGGAAATTTGTATTAAGAATGGCACATAAAATCAAAATATAAGGAAAATGACATTTTGAAATGATATTCACCTTAACCAAAATATGTTTATTGTAAGTATAATTCACAAAGCTTAAACAAAAGGGCCAAAAAGCACGATACAAACGATGAAAGTAACTATGGTCTATTTCAAATTAGAAAAGAGTAGAAAGCGCTGCGAACCGAGTACGATTTACACAAGACAAATACAGTACATCGGTAAATTTAAAATAAGTTACAACTAGGACATGTTACTTAGCACTTACGTTATTTATACGACATAAATTCAGTATAATGGAAAATTTGGAAAAGTTAAAAACACAAATTTTTAAAAATTATTTATTATATATAAAAAGAGAGATTTAGCTAAAAGAGTTTAAATAAAACAATAAAACAAACAATATATCTTCAAAGCTACAGTCTGTTCCAAACGCTTAAGCGGAACTAGATTTTGCAATCTAGTTACTTTCATCGTTTAAATCGTGCCTTTCGGCCGTTTCGTTTAAGCTTTGTAAATCATACTTACAATAAACATATTTTGGTTAAGGTTAATATCATTTTAAAATGTCATTTTCTTTCTATTTTGATTTTTTGTGTCATTCTTAATACAAATTTCCCATTTATTTATTTTTTTGTCATTAAAATATCTAAAAAAAATACTTAATTTTGACATGTCATTCGTTTCCATGGTTTCATTGTTGGAATATTAAATTTTGACATCCCAACGTGAAAAATGAAATATCCCAAGCAAGGTCCCTTCTCGTGACAACCTAAAAGAACTAAATTCCCAGTTAGTTCCGCTTAACCGTTTGGAACAGACTGTAAAATTGCTTATTTAAATATTTGTTGCTAATAAAAATAAAAAATATATGTATATATGAAGGTCTAAAAATTATATCAATAACTTCTTCTTTGGGCACTACCAGCTGGACTGTCTTTTGGCCTCACATTAGTCCTCTATCTTGATCTGTTAATTGTCCAGTGTCAAAAAATATTTATGTCAGATAACCTAAAAAATATATAACTGCGTAAAAACAAATTACATGGAGAATTTTCTGAATAAAATCTACGCCAAGAATATAAATAAAAGTCTAAATATGTAAATAATAACAAAATGTACGATAAAAATAAAATAATATATATTTCCAATGTACGACACTGAACATCTGTCAACTTGGACTAAAAACAATATTTTAACATTGTAATAGGGATAGTGTTCTAAACCAATCACAAACAAGGACAAATGGCTCCTATCTTCATTTTTAGGGTTTTGTAGGTATGACCAAAAAACCCTTATACCGTCATTTTGTCGTCTGTCTGTCTGTCTGTCTGTCTGTCTGTCTGTCTGTCTGTCTGTTCGGTAAAAATTGTAGCCGAACGGCTAAACCTAGAGAGTTGAAATTTGGCATGCTTATACAACTCGTTGACCCGCACATAGGAAAAATACCAAAACATCTAAAAAACATATCCCCCTAAAAATATAAACAAATACGTGCTCATCGAAAAAAAAATTTTTTTTTTAAATTCTGAGTAGGGTATCAAATGAAAGCCCTTGGTACGTGGATTAACGATCAAATTTTTATTTTTCCAAAAAAAATTATTTTGAAGCGATTTTTGCCAATATTGTGCAAAAAAAATTTTGTCCCACACCCTGTAGCCCAGATGGTTTAAACTAAAAATCTGAAAAAATTCTAAGTAATGTACATTGGTGTGAACCGGAATAGTTCAACAGGAATTTTTGATCAGATTATGTTTTTGGAAAAAAAAGTATTTTTTCTGTTTTTTTGCTAATAATGTTGACAACTTATAGTTATATAATACGCTAAACAGTAACGTGTTTCTTGGTGCTGTGGCTAAGATACTTGCGTTCTGTCCAAGAATTCGTAATCGGACTCATGTTCGAGTCCTACGTGAGGAGACAATATTATTTTTTATTTATTTTTTGCATTTTTATATTGTTTAAATTATTTTTTCAAAATTTTAATTATATTTTGGCAATTGTTGCATTTAATTTTTAATAGCGTAAATTTAATAACCAGTGGAAATTGTTGAAATTATAATTTAATTATATATTTGAATGTACACGAAATCAAAGGGGAGGAGCTATGACTAAAAACAACCAATGGAAGCCATAGGCGCAATTTTCAAAATCTTAATGAACCTTGATATATAAAAAAAAAAATACTGCACATCTTTAAAAACTTAAATAATGGTAATAGGCATTCGAATTAAAATTCATAAAAAAATATTTTGTCACAAAATTTGTTTTGGCACCCCAAATAATCATCATTCACTTACTAGATACCTGCAAAACCCTGAAATGTGTGAAAATTCACACTTCACATCAATTTTTTTAAGCTGACATAGAGCATAGATAGCAAAATGTAGTTCCGCCTAATCGTTTGGCATAGCCTATAAAATAAACGTAACAAAATTTAAAATTAATATTCGAGCAATATTTACTTATAAAAGTGAATAGTTAAATAAGAGTAATGTATCGAGAAACGAGAGTTTAATTTAAAGCAGCAATGAGCAGTAATGTCCAACACATTATATAAAAGTAGAAATTTAATTTCCGTGAAAACACACACATATTTATCTATCTGGCAACGTTGCATTGGTCATTTGTTTTAATTGATATTGCAACGTGAGTCTAATTAGGTTGATTAGCAATATCGTTTTCAACGCTTTTCCCTCAAAGGGACTTTTGTACACGTGAACTTCAGATGCCTTCATTGTGAATGGGGCTTTAACTGAGTTTTTAAACCGAGGCTAAAGGAATACTAATAAAACCTTATTAACTTGAACTGAACAGACCTTTTGTCAATGCAACTATTGACCGAAACGAGAATTAAATGAAAAGAAATTTCATTCCAGAATATTGACTCTTCTATTTTTAAATGTAAAATAGGTACTTCTTAAGATATACGGAAGAGCTTTTATATTTCTCTTTAAAGAGTGACGCGTATTTAAATTTTAACTCTTATAAATAATGGTAGATATATTGTAAAGAACCTCGACTGATTTTAAATCATTTAAATATATATATTCTAGGTGTTATCATAGAGAAATATTACCTTGTGCTGTCTTCTTTCGTATTTTGGTCGTTTTATTAGCAGCGAATGGTTCAATTCGATCAATTGTTGTTGGTAGCGTTCATTCATAATAGACCACACCCTTTTGGTCCCACCAAGTACAGAGCATTGTCTTTTTGCCAAAGCGATTCGGTCTTGCAGTTGATGTGGATGGTGAGCCTGGGTTCACCCATGACTTTTTGCGTTTGAGATTTTCAAAATCCATTTTTCATCGCCAGTAATGATACGATGCAAAAAAGACTTTCTTTTGTATTGTGCAAGCAAAATTTCACAAGTGTTTTTGCGTTTTTCCATCTGCCTCTCATTCAATGTATGTGGAACCCATCTGCCGACTTTCTGGATCTTACCCATCTCTCGTAGGCGATTGGAAACAGCTTTTTGACTAACGCCTCACTGCTCTGCTAGTTGTTTTTGTGATTGACTATCGTCTTCCTGTAGCAATGTTTCCAATTTTGTACCTTCATATTTTTTTGGAGGTTTTCCATGGTCTTTGTCTCTAGATCAAAGTCACCACTTTTGAAACGCCGAAACCATCGTTCACACGTATCTTGCAATGGAGCATATTCACCATAAGCTTCTCGAAGCAATCGGTATGATTCAGCAGCAGTTTTTTTCAAATGAAAACAAAACAGTAGTACTGTCCGCGAATGCTCTTTATTTGGCACAAAATTTGACATTTTTAACACAGTAAAACAAAACTATATGATCACTTTTCAAATTATAACCTATACGCATTTGACTCTTAATGATAACTTAACAAAACGCCATATGTGTTGAAACTTTGAACTATACACTCTGTTTGCGCGGCAAGTTTGAAAAAAATCCGCATTTCATACTTGTAGACCTGTTAACATTTCAATCATTCAAATGGTATTGTGTTTAGCCTAAAAAGTCTATGATTGTGAAAAGACAGTGGAAGTAGAACACCTACATTTTACATTTCTATTGAGACTAACGTGGCTGTTAAGACGTGCTACAAACTATATACTCGAATATTTATTTAATGTTACTGACCTCTGGTTTCTTTCAGAATTATTCTTAGACATATGTTCAATTAACTGTATTCTGATTTAATATTTAATATTTATTTAAATAATTATATTTCTTTTATAATCAAATTAATTGAACTTATCCCGTGCGAAGAACAGGTATTCTGCTAGTATCTTTTAAAATTTATTTAAATAATAAATTTTATTTTTCTGTGAATTTTTATATTTTTTCTTCCCATATATGATGTTGAAGTGTAGGTACGAATATAATAATTTTGCGAGGCGTCAGGACGAGGGGTTAGACGGGTGTTTGTTCGAGCTCCCCGCGGAAATCAGTTCTTCTCAACGGAAAACAACAGAGTGGCAGAACTGGAGCCGGATATAAATCTCGCCTCGAACTAAATGAGATCCTACCGTGAGTCCGACACTGTCGCGACAAACCGCAACCTACAGAATACAAAATGAACCAACAGGGATTTTAAATACACAATTATTTGCCATTATTGAAGATTTCATTTGATATTACAAACATTTTTATAGATTATAAAGGTTTTGTAAGTATGACAAAATAACTTGTACGGAACTAGATAGTAATTTCTTTATTCATATTACCTGTCTGCATCTCAAACATTAAGTGATGTTTTAGGGTTTTATAGGTATGACCGAATGTGTCTGTGTCTCCATCTGTTCGGTAGTAATTGTGGCCAAACGGTGGAACACAGAAAGTTAAAATTTAGCAGAACTGCATAACTCTTTGGCCCACATTTAGAAAAACATACAGCGCGAGATAATTATAAACAAATATGTACGGAGTGATTATTTAATGGTGAGACGACGTCACTGGAAATTTTAATAATTTGCCGTTTCATACACATCGTAGCAGGCGATTATGCGCGCATGCGCATCAAGGTTATTATATCTCTTCAAGGTTATTATAGTCATAGTATTCACCAGTATTTCTGGTAGGAGGCACGTAAAATTCGGTGACGTCATCTCGCCATTAAATAATCACTCTGTATTTAATGGAAAATAAGTATGTTTTTGGGCGACCATATCAAAAACAGTTATTTTTTATCATCCAATACTAGCTAAAAATTAAATCTTTTTCGATCTAGGCCGATTCGCTTATTTTTTTGGCCACTGGATGCGTCATCTATGTGTCATTTCTTAAGTTACAAGATCTCCATGGTTACACGGAAACGACTGACATTTCAAACATTTATAATTTTAATAACTGATCAATAGAGCCCTGCGCGGATAAGCTTTTCTGTATCCGCATCCGATCCGCATCCGCACATCCATGATCCGCATCCGATCCGCATCCGCACATCCATGATCCGCATCCGATCCGCATCCGCAGCTTTTGTAAATAACAAATCCGCATCCGATCCGCATCCGCAAAAATATCCGCACTATCCGCACTACAGGTTTTGCTGTCAGTTTGGAAAGAACTAACATATTTCGCCTGTTTAGGTAATCTCTGCTCTAAAACGTTACTGAAAATTTTTGGATTTACCAGCTTATTTATTACTAACCTAACCTAAGGGACCCCAAAAGTTTTAAGGCCTAGATGCGCTAATAACTTATTTAAATCTAGAGAGAGATAACAATTTTGGGGGGACTAAGCGTTCTTTTTCGTAAGGAGTAAGTGGCTCGCTGCTTTTTTTAATATTGAATTTTAAAAAAAAATCAGAAAAGTTACTTGATAGAAGGTGCTTCATATTTTTAGGATCAAGTAATTCTCTTACGCCATTTCGCGCATTAGTTAGGCGTTGCAACTTTTTAAAATAGCAACATGTGTCATTTTTCAAATTTTTGGGATCTGCAAGACTTTTTACTTCGGGTAGTATAAAAAAATTGGCAGGTTACATAATAAAATTTTTGAGAAAAAATTATGTAGGTAAATTTTGGTACTTAAATAAAACTTACTAATCAGTTTTATGTAAAAAAAAAACCTTTATCAGATTTAAAATCCAGAATTAGAGCAGAGGTAGGAAGAATTATGTCGAAAGTGTACCAGGAAACTTTTGTCAAAAATATTATTTTCAATAATATATTCAATAATAAAAAGAAAGTTAAGTTGATTGTCTCAACTCAGTCTTGATCATGGACAATTGTCTTAATAAAAATAACATAAAGTGAGATTGAATGCTACAAAATATCATGTATATACAGACAACCGAAAATAACCGAGGACTGCGTAGTCAGAACACAATTGCTTGTTTCTCCGAAAGTAACCGAAGATTTAATGTTCACGCGGATATTGCGGATAAGCGGATATGACATTTAATCCGCATCCGATCCGCATCCGCATAGTTTAAATAATAATTTATCCGCATCCGCAGAAAAGTTGCGGATATCCGCGGATAATCCGCGGGTACCCGCGGATTTGCAGGGCTCTACTGATCAATAACCATAAATTACACAGCCTGACAAAATAAAAAATTTGTTTTGGTGCCGGAAAAGTAAGAACTGATTTTAGATATTTTTGATATGCTGATTCCAAAAATATCTAACTCTTTTTCGTAGCAGCTCTAGTTTTTGAGATACAAATTGATTTGAGTTTTTTATCTAAAAACGGTAAACTTCCTCTTTGGACAGCAAAGTGGATATACAAAATATCCTTGTTTTTTATGTCTTTGGGACAGCAGAGATAAGGATGAGCACTGGGTTAAAAGAAATTGAGTGATTTCAATTAAGAAATGTCATAATTCAAGAAAAACAAAACGTTGTCAACGAACCTTTGGTTGCGAGAGAGAAAATTATATTTCCATCCTTGCATATCAAGTTTGGACTTATGTAGCAATTTTTGAAGGCTCTACATCGAGATGGACTTTGTGTAGGCTACTTGACACGTAAATTTCCTGGAATTAACTCTGAACAACTGAAAGCCAGAATATTTGATGGTCCTCAGATAAGGCAACCTACTGAAGATCCACAATCCAATCCAACCGCATCAATGAACGAGATTGAATCTAATTCTTGCTGTTCATTTATTCAAGTAGTACAAAATTTTCTTGGAAATCATAAGGCAGAGAAGTAGTGGAAAATATGCTTTCCAACTTTAATATTCTCGGTTGTATTATGACCACTTACCAGAAAACCTAGGTGATTTTATTGAAGAACCGGGGGAAAGATTCCATCAGGACATAAAATTATTATGCTTTTTGAAACAAAATATGATTGATTACTTAGTTTTAATTAAATAAATACTATAGATTTTTCAAAATATTTTTGTAATATGCTTGTGTAACTCTTTGGCCTACATTTAGGAGAATTTTTTTTCTTTTTAAGAAGTAAGAATGTAGCTGTAATTGTTGCAATTAGAGCAAAACAATATACCATTATGCATTTTGAAACAAAATATTAATGAAATAAATACTATAGATTTTTTAATTTTCATATTATTTAAAAATATAACCTATAAATATATCTTCAAATCCTTATTTATATGTTTATAAAAACATTTTTCTATAATATAAAGTATCTGAACTGTATATATTAGTGTATACTTATCAAAGATATATTTTTTTTTTGATCCAAAATTGAAAATTATCATAAAATTAAGATATCAAAAGTAATGAAACATGTACTTTAAATTAGCAAAAAATTCCGAAGGAAACCGGTCAGATGGCAGCATAGTATGTGACGTCACAATTATATGGTCTATTATTTGTGTAAGAGCCACATATTTAGAAACTATTAGAGTAGTAGACCTATTCAAAAAAGGGAGCTTTGCCGCCCGTGTATAACAAAATTTAAAATGGGGCACGAGTAAAAAAAGGTTGAAAAACACTGTACTAGTTTATCATGTAATCTCTATCTGATGTCTTAATTTTCCTATTCTTGCCATTACCGAGTCCAATGCTAAATTTGACTAATCCAACTAATTTTTTATTCAATCTTCATTAATAAAGATTTTTAAAAGCTCAGAGATCATAATTTAAAATTAGGCATCCTTTGTAATTGTCCCCCGTCAATAAAAGCAAATCCATGTGAAACTTACGGTACCTTAATTACAACATAAAATGTACGTAAAGGCGAGAATCGCGAGGATTGGTCGATTGCGGTAAGTCCCGTGTCCAGCGCGTCATAAATGCAGTGTGGTCGCAGAACTGCATCCCAACCCCAGTCCAGGGCTACTGGTACCGGTATAATCGTACATCTTCCCCGCGACAACTTTATTGTCACTGTTTTTTGTGAAAATGTTCACCAACTTTGTGTTAGCACCACTATTACGTCAAGATTTAATTAAAAATACGAGAAATATTACTTGATTAAAAATGTTTAATACTATCTACTTGTTTTATTTTAAATTTAAAGTTTTAAATTTAGTCCCAAGTATTTTAGATTGATAACAGGTAATATTTAGAGAAGTGTCAGTTGAGCTGACTTCTTTATGCCGGGTTTACATTGGTAGAGTAACAGAGCTAGTAACTAGCGCAAGTACTAGGCGCTTTACTCTACTATCTTATTTTCAGGATAGTAGGTGTTCATACGCAATTGACATACATATCTTATTTTCTGGATAGTAAGTGTCAAAACTAGGGCTTACAATACCGGGATTCCGGGATCCCGAATACCGGAATCCCGGACGATTTTTGTCCGTTATTAAAAACCGGTATTTATGTAAAAATACCGGTATTTTGGTATTACATTAGTTGATAAAAATTGAATTTATGCACAATATAAATCTAATCTTGATTAGATGAGTTACGTCCGTAAGTTAGTAATTATAGTTGAAGGTAATGGGATTCGGACCAGTCAGAAAATAAAAACAAATTTATTAAGTTCGCTAACGTTTCGATTTAATTTAAATCTTCATCAGAGCTTAGTTAATAGTCACGATATAAAATAACAATTTTAAAATTAATAGAGAATACATCATATTGTCCGGTTATTGAATTCAGAGATAAGCATATGCTTATCTCTGAGTATGTTATTTATGTTAGAAAAATTTGGAGAAATTAAATTTTGTATTCAAAAAGCGCTTATTGACATTAGTTCCGATATTCATTTTTCTGACGAAGAATTTAATTTATTATCTTCAATTATTGCTGCTCTTACTCCTGTAAAATTAACAGTAGATGCATTATGCTGAAAAGATGCAAATCTTTTGACGGCTGACGCTTCTTTAACATTTATGTTAGATACTCTTGCCCAGCAAAAATCTGCAATTGCATTAGAATTATTGGAAGCATTAAAATCTCGAATTTTACTGCGACGAACTGAATTATCACAAATACTTCAGTATCTGCAAAAGGGCTCACAAGATGTTGGAGAAGTGTTTAAACGCATATCCAAATTTACAATCATTAAAAAAATTGTAAGCTTAACTAAACGGCTCACACATGAAAATCTAGAAGATACAGAAGATATGGAAGTTGTGCAAGAAACATCCCTTCCAATATCTTCCCAAATTAGTAATGAAACAGTATTAGAATCTGACAAGGTAAACGTAAACGCATTAAAGAAAAAACTACAGGCAGCAATAGACGAAACACTACATATTTCACCAGTGCCTGCGTTTAAAAAAATTCCAGGTCTGGAACAAAAAATAAAAAATGAAATTACTTTTTTTGAAAAAAAACAGGAACAAAAGGAACGTATTTACAAAATGTGTATGATTTCTTAATGACAATAGTGCCGACAAGTGTAGAATCAGAAAGAGCTTTTTCGGCGGCTGGTTATATTTGTACGAAAATTCGGTCCTCGCTTGATGATGAAACGATTGATTGTTTATGTTTTTTAAGAGCATACTTTAATAAACAAAACGCAAGTTATTAATATTATTTCATAAATACTTTCAATTTAATTATATTTTTTGCTTCTTTAATTATATAATGCCATACGAGCCTATTATATGTAAAATGTAACATAGAATTTAATATGTACTTTTTTTTACTTGCACGTTTTTTTGTATCTGTCTACTCCTACTATCTATGTAATAAAATAAATAATATCTACTCATTTCAGAACAATATTTATTGGATTTCATATATTATTTGTTAACAAGTCAATATAACAACTGACGTAAGTAAAAATATAACTAGTAATTTTTTATTAATAATACCGGTTTTAATACCGGTATCCCGATATTTCAAATTTCAAATATCAAATACCGGTATTCAGATTTTAGTTCGGTATTGTAAGCCCTAGTCAAAACACATTTGACATCTTCACTGTGATTTTGTTGTGAAATTATCTTTTTGCAAAAAATAGTTTATGAATATGAATATACATCGTCCCCGACTTGATGCCATTAAAAAAATGGTATTTTGTATTACATCATTTCAAATTATATTATTCTAAAAATTATGTAAAACTAGTTATAACGTCTTTAGCTAAGCTACGGCTATAATATTAAGAATAGATTGATAACAATTATGTACGTGTCAAATATAAATATTACTTACGTTTACAAAACTCTTATAGACGGTGTTACAGCAATAGCACAATACAGAAAAGAAAAAATAGTGAAAAAAATAAGTGAAAACTTTGGCACACCATAAATGTTGGATTGGAGATGCGAACACTTCGAACGAAATATTTGCAATGACTGAATAATTACACAATTCGTAAAATGTCCCATATTTCCATGTGTTCTAGAAATTTTGGTTAACCCTACCTCCGAGCCCTTGTTCCAAAATTAAAAAAAGTTTAAAATGTATTTTTGGCAAATATTAAAACATTAGACCTATTTATGGTTTAATCCCTTTTGAATATGACCATAAAATTTTACAACTTTCCTGTCTATATTGTATTTTGCATAAAATTATTAACAAATGTGAAGAATGAATTTACACACATTTTAGGTTTTCAATTATTAAGGTTTTTTAGGGTTTTGTAAGTATGACCACCGAAAAACCCTTATAAGAAAAATAAATGTATATTAAATAAAAAAATTTAATAAAAATAAATATTTTTAAAAGAGTTTGAAAAGGTTGAAATACAATATATCACATGGTATTGTTAAATTGAAAAGAAATCATCAAATAATACATCAATGTTACAAAATTTATGTAAACAAATAATAACTTATTTGATATGTGTTGTTTTCTATTTGTTATGACAGGTTACCACTTGGCGCCAATTTCATATGTATCAATTTTGTGTACTAGTGGCAACGATAGTAGCTAGTAAATACGTCGACGAGCTAGCTGCTAGCCTAGCCCAACTACTGGCAGCTAGTACTCTACTAGCCACAATCTCAACTGTTTACACAGGGATAGTGACTAGTTGCTAGTTACTTGCGCTAGTTACTAGCTCTGTTACTCTACCAATGTAAACCCGGCATTACACTCACATAAATCCTCCATCTTATTCTGTTAATTGTTTAGACCAGCGTACCCAACCGTGTGTCCACAAACCTCTATGTGTCCGCGAGTAACGCCAAAGAGGTGTGAAGTGCATTAATATTTTTCTGAAAAACCAAACAACAAATATTAGTACCATGTGTTCAAAACGAAATTACATAAGGGTTGGATGTGGAAAAATAAAATAATGTGTACTGCAAGCTTTAACTATCAATTAATTAACTTTCATCATTGTTGTTGTCATAAGTTTCTATTGAAAAGCTACAATTATAATGGTTTTTAAAATAGAATACAAAAAATTTATGATTGAATCATATTTTCGAAATGGTGTTCGAGTGAACGGCGAATGGATTTACAGTGCGGTGTCATGTTTAGAGGAATTTCGGCTACAATTTCCAGATATTGCTTTCCTTGAAGGAGATTTTTACAGCGCACTTAGAAGATGTGTTGATTTATTCCAAGATACAGGGAGCGTTACTCATAGAGATAAAACTGGAAGGCCAAGAGTTCGTACTCAAAATACAGTTGATGATGTTCGTCAACGTATGAACGAGCAACCCACTACAGCACTACGTACACTGTCACAAGAAACTGGTTTATCATTAGGAACTTGCCATACTATTGGCAAAAACGATTTAAAGCTGTTCCCATACAAAATTCTTGCTCTACATGAGTTGCTGCCAGCAGATCACAATAGGCGAATTGTGTATTGCCACTGGTTCCAACAAAATTTAATTAATAATGATGATTTGTTAAATTTAAAGTTTTTTTTTTTATGACGACGCCTGGTTCATTCTTTCGGGGTATATTAATTCACAAAATATGAGGTTATGGAGTGCTCAAAATCCTCATACTTTTCATGAAACTCCTCTTCACCCGTTAAAAGTTGGTGTTTGGATTGCTGTGTCTCGAAAACGTATTATCGGACCCATATTTTATTATACGTGAATTTATTAATCAGCTTCATGAGGATGAGCTCCAGCAAGGTTACTTCCAACAGGATGGTGCGACTGCCCACACCGCTCAAGAGATCATCAAGAGATCACCTTTGAATTTTTTGACGATCGAATAATTAGTTTACGTTCAAATCCAGAATTTCCACCTAGATCACCAGACTTGACTATTTTAGATTTCTTTATATTCCCTTATCTGAAAAATAATATATACAAGACTCCTATTAACAATATCGAGGAACTGCAAAACAGAATTACCGAACAGTGTGCCAATATAACTCCTCAAATTCTTATAAATGCTTTTAATAGTATGAAAAGACGAGTAAATTTGTGTCTGCAGGAAAACGGTGGTCATTTTGAACAGCTTCTTTAGTTTTTTATGTTTATTTTTCTGTACCTGTGAAATAAAAAAATATATTGTATATAATGTATAAATTTGTATTTAGCTGGCTAATATGGTTGTTTAGACTAATGGCCAATAAAACAATATAATTTAAAAAAATAAAAAATAATACTTAGGCCCGGTCTTTCCACCTTCAGATAAAGTTCCAGGTAACTATCTGACAGATAAGGTTTTTTGTAACTTTATTTGCTGAATAAATGGCAATACCAGTCAGTGAATCCAATACGTCAGTCTCATTATCTGTTAGATAACTATCCGATAGATACATTTGTATAGAAAAAAGGGATGACATTTACTCAGCAGATGAAGTTACAAATAACCTTATCTGTCAGATACCTGGAACTTTATCTGAAGGTGGAAAAACCGGGCCTTAGTCAATTATATAAAGCTTGCAATAGACATTATTTTATTTTTCCACAGCCAACCCTTATGTAATTTCGGACGCGCTTTTCGTTGGGAAAGTGGTAAAAACGTTGTATCACATGATATATTAACGCAACTACAATTTTAACGTAAATAGACTATATAGTTCTTGGCGCCAAAAATTTGAAACATTCCTCCTAGTTTAAAAATAGATTATATTATAAATATAAATATAGTACTCGTAGTAGAAATATCTTCTTCTTCTTCTTCTTCTTCGGGCACTATCAGTCAGGTTGACTTTTGGCCTCACTCACATAAGGCTTACATCTCGATCTATTCATTGGCAAGTCTTGCCAAGTACCCTGTATACCAATACTTGTCAGATCTTCGGTTAGCTGATCTCTCCATCTCTTGCGAGGTCTTCCCACTGGTTGACGGGTGTTCAATCTTCCTTCCCATATCTTCCTAACCATTCTGGCCTCCATCATCCTTATAACGTGTCCTTTCCACTGTAATCATCTGTCTCTGAGTTCTTGGGTGATACTTGAAAAAAAAAAGAAATATCTACCTACTATAAATAGTCGACTATAAAATATTGATCGTGAAAGAATCTAATCTCTCCTCAAGAACATCAATTAATAAATGTTAATTAGTAATAAAAGTAATAATCAAAAAGTAAAGAATCGTTTCTTCTCCATTTCCACTCACGTCTAGAAATCTTAGAGAGAGAATTTACGGTAGTATTGTGAAGGCACCACACGGTGAGAATCTGTCATAAGTTATACGTAGTTGGGCTTCGACATAGTATGTGCCTGAACTTTTAATAAAAATATCACACAACTGTGCTTCCACACCGATAAAAATATTAAAGAGAATTTTTTGTTTGAAACCAAAGAGAAGTCCGGATCGAAGATTACTTGACCGAAAGCTACCTGTCACAACCCGACAAAATGATTTAATACCGACCACAAATTTAGAATTTACGAGCCCTGTCTCAGTGAAATTGGCCCAACTATTTAAATCATGAAAATTGTGTATTTAAGTTATAATAAAGTAAATATCACTGGGAAAAAGTTCGTGGCGTTTTTGCCGATAGACGGCGCCAATTGCAAATAACTCAGGAAAAACAGATTGCAGCGACGCAGATAAGCGCTCGTTAGAAAGGTGACAGTTCGAGCGTTACTTTGAGTGTCTAAACATCAAAATTTGTGCAGTGATTGGAAAGTTTTTTGCGTTTGAAAATGGCGAAAAGTAATGAAAAATGCGCTATATTTTGCAATATTATTACGACAAAGGGAAGAACGCTGCACAAGCTTGTGAAAAAATTTGTGCTGTGTACGGTGAAGGTACTTTATCAAAATATGCTGCGCGGAAATGGTTCGATCGCTTTCGTTCTGGTAATTTTAATGTGAAAGATGACTCACGCTCTGGTCGTCCAATCAGTGAAAAAGCTGATGAAATTCTTGAAAAAGTCCAGCAAGATAGGCATATCAGCAGTGTCGATATTGGTATGGAGCTAGGCATTGACCACAAAACTGTTTTGAACCATTTACGAAAAGCTGGCTACAAAAAGAAGCTCGTTATATGGGTTCCTCATGAGTTAAGCTCAAAAAACATGATAGACTGAATTAACATCTGCGATGCGCTGATGAAACGCAAAGAAATCGAGCCATTTCTGAAACGTGTCATAACCGGTGATGAAAAATGAATCACGTACGACAGTCAAAAGCGTAAAAGACCGTGGACAACGGATGGTGAACCGTCACAAGCGTTCGCAAAGCGAGGATTGACGCCGAACAAGGTGATGCTGTGTATGTGGTGGGACTGGAAGGGAATCGTCCACCATGAGCTACTTCCAGTTGGTCAGACGATTTATTCTCAACCCTACTGTGGACAACTAGAGAGATTACGCCAGGCAATTGGAAGAGAAAGGCCCGAATTGAATAATAGGAAAGGTGTTGTCTTTCATCATGACAACGCAAGACCACACACTTCTTTGATGACCCGTCAAAAATTGCGAGAGCTTGGTTGGGAAATTTTGTTGCATCCACTGTATAGTCCAGACATAGCAGCCTCTGACTATCACCTATTCCGATCTCTGCAGAATTCTCAATGGAATTAAGCTGGTTTCAAAAGAAGCCTGTGAAAACCACTTGATTCAGTTTTTCAACCAGAAACCATAGAAGTTCTTCACCGATGGCATCGTGGCTCTATCCAAAAAATGGCGAAACGTTGTCGATAATAATGGAGCATATTTGGTTTAAATAAATTAATTTCCATTTTGCAAGTGCCTCTTTTGCCCATTTACTGCGGTAGCCTATGCCAGGGAAGTTTATTACCGACCGCCAACATATATAAGGGAGGTATTGTGATCATACCGAATTTGACATTTCGAGATTTCGATGGATCTCCAGGAATTGAGGTCCCTACATAACGTTTTGACTATTTTTAGCATGATGTCTGTCGGTCTGTCTGTCCGTCCGTCTGTCCATCTGTCTGTCTGTCTGTCTGTCCGTCCGTCTGTCTGTGTACACGTGCAGAGCAAATTCGGCTAAAAGGATTTTTACGAAACTTCATATTTAAGCTTTTGATATCAATGGCACGAGCTGATCAACTTTTGGTAAAAATCGGTTGACTAGAAATGGGAGTTTACTCGTGTCGATTTTAAGATTTTTGCGAATAATTAATAACAGAAAAAAATTTCGAAAAAAAATATTAAACAGTAGTTGCTATAAAAGCAATAACTAACAACTTTTATTTGAGATAATTTTTGATAAAACGAAAAAATATTGAAAAATTTTTCAAAATTTTTTCTAAGTATCTATTTTTTCATACTTATATGTAACGTTTCCATGGTCATGATAAATAATATCACTGTTGGAAAATATTAGGCCAAGTTATTTCTACTCTGCTGCTAGAATGTGTTTTATACAAATACTTTGTAATGGCGGTCGGTCCTGTGGTGGCCGCAGCTGATTTTTTTTAAATATAAATTCCTAATTTAAATTGCTCTTATGTTAGACAACATATTTTGTCGTTTTACTTTTATTTCCTCCATAAATTTAAGTAGTACTTTTCCCCAAAAACATATTTCAAAAGATGAAAATTCATTTTACGTCCATAGATAATATTGTATTGGGCACAGCTTGAGTGTTCATGTATGAAAATCGCGGGAGGTATCTTAATCATGAATATTACACTTCCCCATCCGCCATTTCCGTCTTTCTCCTTCTATTCCTCCTTCCTTCACTCTCTCTTCACCCTACATTTCATCAGTGCATGTTTTAGCTAACACGTACCGCGAACATTTGTTCTCAAAGACAGATTTTTCATAGACTCCAACAATGACAGCTCTGTTAAACGCATAATGTTTAATTCAGTTTTTAAGGAGCAAGTACATAGCTCAGCAAACCATGCTATACTGCAATTAGAACAAAAATTATTCATTAAGATTTGTTTAAAATCTTTATACTGCTCGTGTACAATCTTCTGTGAACAATATTTGTTGGACAAACGCGGCACCCATCTTACGAATAGCTTCCACATATCCAATTTCTCTTTTAAAATAAAATGTACAGCAATATCTCGCATAGTCCGGCTTCAATCAGCCCGGATTCATTAGGCATAGTCCGGTTTGAAAATTTCAAAACAAACTAAATTTTAATTGAGCAAAATAAAAATAAATTCTAAAAAATTAGTATTATCTGTCTCATTTTGTAATACGGAACTAACAGTGAAAGTTCATTTTTTATGTTGTATATTGACAATACATTTATAATATTGTGATTGTATTGGTTCACACGGATACGTCAAAGTCTATTTACACCACAACAGTCACCAAAGTAACCAGATCTAATTTCGTATTACAAATTGAGACGTAATGTAAAGCTAGTATGTATTGCCAACATAATTTCATATCGTTTGAATTTATTCTGTCATTATTTTGTATATCGAGGTTAGGAGAAGTTTATTTTTTATATTTATTTAAATAATAACGCAAATAATCTTCTCATAACCTCGATATATAAAATGATAACAGCTGAACATAGATAAAAGAAGAGAAGCACAAATTCAAGGAGTATTTTTTTATAATGGGAATTAAGTTGGCAATGCGGGCGAAGTTTAAGACACAGATCTCTGTCTTAAACATCGGTCGTGTTTAGACGAGGCCGTACGGTTTCACATTAGCGTTTAAAGATACATTCACTTAAACATCCGGTCTTAAAGATCTAGTGTGAAAAGGGAATTAGTCTGTATCTTAAAAACTAGAGCTGCTACGAAAAAGAGTCAGGTATTTTTGGAATCAGCACATCAAAAATTTCCAAAATCAGTTCGTACTTTTCCGGCACCAAGATAAAAAATTATTTTGTGTGGCAGTGTTATTTATTAGCGAAGTATTGTGCAAAAATAAATACTTTTGTCCAAAGTGATTTTAATAATTTAAGCCGATTTTTATACATGTTTTTTTGTGATCTTTATAAATATGTATAATTTTTTTTTTTTTAAATATATTTATTGGTTTTAGCTACTCTGGCTATTAACCAGTACATTGTATCTTACATAATAACTTAATTCTACAGCTTAATTCTATTTTGTACTATAAAATTAAAAATGGTTAGTAATACTGTTTCTTTATTTAGATATAGTAAATGTTGTATGTTTGTGGGTAGTGAGATGTTGAGGGATGTCAGTTTTGTGTATAGCTGGTTCCTGTTGTTTTCATATTTTTGGCATGCGAATACAATATGGTTCACATCTTCAATTCTGGTGTTATCACAAGTACAGTTGGGAGTGGGGCTCATGTTTATTTTATGGAGATGGTGTCTGCAGTATGTGTGTCCAAAGCGCATGCGGCATATGGTGGATATGTACTTTCTGCTGGTGTCTGAATTAAACCAAGGTTTGTGTGGAAGTTTAGTTTGGATAGTGCCATAGTACGAACCTTTGGTTTGAATTGATAGCTTATACTCTTGTTCCCATGTGCATATTATTGTGTTCTTATATTTTGTATATATATCCGGGACTTCTAGAGGGTTATCTAGGATTGTCCCCGTGGTGATGGCTTCTTTGGCTAGAATATCTGCTTGTTCATTTAGCCTTATGTTAGCATGGCCTTTAATCCAAACAACCTTTAGTACTGTACCGTACTGATTTATATTATTTGCGAGTTCGAGGATTTCGTACAAAGAAGCAGAGTTTTTATGGTGAAAGTTTGGGTATTTTAATTTTTGGATGATACTTTTGGAGTCCGAAAAAATAATATATTTTTGCCCTCTAGGTAGGTTTTGCCAAATGTAGAGCAAACATCTTTTAATGGCTGTCATTTCCGCATAGTATATTGATGTGTTGTTTCTCAGTTTATATTTTTCTAGGTAGTTAGTTGACGAATCGATGAATGCACACCCTACCCCTTCGGAATATGTATAATTGAAACATTGTGTTTATTCGTAAAATAACAACAGCTAATTATTCTGTTTGTGGATTCTAAGTACACACCATTTATAGAAATCATTAATAATTATTACGGTAGTAATAGTTAACAATGAATTACACAAATAGGTAAATTAACTGTAAAATTATCCGACATTGTAACATATAAATTGATTCATGTTTTGTCCGTTGAGCAAAGAGGTAGGTAGAGGTATAAGCACGTTATGTTACATGGTTTCAATGTAATGTTATCACAGTACGGGGCAATTAATTTATTTTAATGATGTTTACGATGTAGGTGTGTTCCCTCTACACGACTAACCGTTTTATTTACACGACTTTTCATCTACCTCACACGTAGCTTAATTAATATCATTGATGGTTATTCGTAGCATTTCATTCGCTTTTTCATTTGTAACTTTCAGCAGTGTTCAATCTAGCAGTTTTATTGACTGTATAAAAGTTAAACAATCTTAAACAACTAGTGCGCCCCAACTGTGTTGACAAACACATCATTACCTTAATGTGGAACTTGCTCGACGCCTCCGACTTCTTCCTCTAGTCCAGGGGCCGGGGAACATTTTTACCCTTTACCCAAATATATATTTCTTTACATTGACGTTACCCCCATGGCTTGTAAAAAAAAATTTAAGTGACAAGCAAAAAAAAAGGTCCTCACCTCCCAAAATCTAAGTGATGAGTAAACAAAAAAGGTCCTCACCTTCGCAATGGCGTCCCTTAGTCAAGCCCCTCAGCACCCTTTTTCTTGGTGCGCTACTAACACGTTTCTAAAATAGCAAATTGGAAAAATTTCCTTACTACCCCCCAAAAATTTCATTTTTACCCCATTTGGTTTACCCCGGTTCCCCGACCGCTGCTCTAGCCATACGCTTTACTTCATCGAATTCAAATTGAATCAACTCTTCGCCCATTGTCAAAAACTGGACAAATAATAAGTATTATTCTGAATTATTTATTTATAAACTTTTTAAGATGGGAAAACGATTAATTGTCAGTGCATTAAATTTATATTGTTAAAAATCCCCCCCCTCCCTCCGTACTGTGAGAAGCGAGGACTTTTTTTTTCTCTTCACTTAAAATTTAGAAGTGAAGACCTTTTTGTTTTACTTTTTATTTAAAATTTAGAAGTGAAGACCTTTTTTTTGCTCTTCACTTAAAATTTAGACGTGAAGACCTTTTTTTTGCTCTTCACTTAAAATTTAGAAGTGAGGAGGACCTTTTTTTGCTCTTCACTTAAAATTTAGAAGGGGGGACCTTTTTTTTTGCTCTTCACTTGAAATTGAAATTTTGCTCCGTGTTTATAAAAATTATGTATAATTGGACCCCCCCAAGCCAAAAATCTGTGTGCGCCCCTGATGCTCATTATTATATAAGGATTATTATGAGGATAAAATATTTTAGGTTGAATTGTTATGAGAATGATTTGTTTTGAAATGCATTACTTTAAGAATGAAGTTATTTCTATTTTTATTATATTCAGTGTTATTGAAATTCATTTTTAAACTTTCATAAAGTAATAAATAGATAAACCAGTGGCGAAGGAAGACCTCCGCTAGACTTGCCCTCCCATAAAAAAAAAATAATAATAAAAAAAAAACATATTTTTTTTTTAATTTAAAAAAAGATTTAGGTAAATCTTCAAAAATACATCAAATTATGTGCTATACAATTTTTTGTCCAAGGCTTGGTTTACTAGTTACGAATTTTTTTAAATTTTAATGTTTAATAACTTCCGCTTCCGGTTTCGGATTTTAATAAAAAACAATAGGGTTCTTCCCAATTATTAGGAGAATTTTTTACTACCAGAACGAACTCTTTAAGTTAAACCGTTTTTGAGTTATCGTGTATACACACAGACACACACACAGACACACACACACAGACACACACACATAAGGACGGCACTTCGAAAATAGGTTTTTTGGATTCCCTGGACCATGAAACGTGGTCATCAGTCAAAATCTCCACATCGAAAATTTTCGCGATTACAATACTTGCCCCTTATATATTAAGGTCGGGCAAGTAAAAATGTACTTGTTATACAAAAACTAAATTATAAAATATTTCTATCTCATAGAAAAGAGTTGAAAAATGTATGTATATCATAAAAATGTTTGTAATTATATGTTATGTATATTAAAATTCAAATTGTGAGATAGGTATCTTCAATAATTATTATGAATATAACAACATTTTATTAATAAATTTAGCAGCCTTAAATGCAGCCTTAAAAATGCAGCCTTGAATTTTAAAATTAAATATAGCTCTTGAGATAATTCTTTGAAATTTGTAATATTACTACAAGATCTTTTGTAAAAAATGAAATAGAAAACAGAATCTCTTTTATCAGTGCATTAATGATGTATCTTTTTAGTATATATGAACTTAAAATGCAATCTTAAGTTTTATAACATATAAATTAAAGTAAAAAGACAGTATCTTTGAATGTAGAAACTTCATCAAAACCACATTACCATATAGGGTACACCCCTCACTCCGCATTCAACTTGAAACTTTACTCGTATGATGTTCCAAACTTCTCATGTATCTATCAGCCGCCGGCGATATATCTTTCGCAGCAAATATCCTAGCCCACACGGTCAAAATACACAATCTACGCGCTCACGATGAAAACTAGATATAAAGCATAGTGTAATGTTTCCAAATCAGTGATCAGGGGCCACTGGTGGTGGGAGTTCACAGGTAAATTTCAAAAAACGAACCAAACTTTGAGTGAGATTAAAGAATGCAACTGTTGAGTTAACTGACAAAGGTTAGCTGAACGAGCCCGCTGTTTTCTCGCTTAAAGGCGCCACAAACAATGTAGCAAGTGATGGCCAATGTTTAGATTTGTATACGAGGTGTGTAAACTCGCTAGACTAATTTTGTTGTCCGTAGCGATTTTTTTTTTGTGAAACAGTTTTTTCTAGTGCGTTCTAAAAATGAGTGCCATTCATTTCGAGCAACGTTGTGCTATCAGGTTTTGCTTCAGATTTGGGCAAAGTGCAACGGAAACTTTTCAAAACTTCAGCATGCCTACGGAGACAGTGTTTTACCAAGGACTCAGGTTTTTTGGTAGTTTAAGGCATTTTCAGAAGGAGTTGATTGAAGATGAATCACGCAGCGGAAGGCCTTCATCTTCAAGAACCGATGAAAATGTCGACAGAATCTGGGATCTTGTACGTTCAGATCATCGGTTGACAGTAGGGGAATCGTTGAATTTGACTCACACTACCGTTCATCAGATTTTGATCAATGAATTGGGGATGAGAAAAATCCTTGCCACACAGCAATTTCAATAAACAAGTTTCTGGCCAATAAAAACATTCCTGTGGCTCCTCAGCCTCCTTATTCGCCTGACTTGAGTCCTTGTGACTTTTCCCTCTTCCCAAGATTGAAAAATCACCTCAAGAGACATAATTTTGGGACAATCGAAAACATTCAAATGTCCGTAACCAGCTGAAAGCTATTCCAGTATCTCTATTAGTTTTAGTATTATTATTGTATTCCGACTATGAAACGTTTTTAGAATATCTAACAAGAAATATTGTAAATTTGCTTCGTTCGGTTCTCCTTTAAGTTGACCAGTCCATAGTTGTGAGTTCTGTGATCGAAGCAATCCAAGACTACAAACCAAATCTACATAATACCTTTCAATTGTTTTACTCTAGCAAATATTTACATAGCCAACTTGACTGTCAAATATTTAATGTTATCGATAAGAGGAAATTGCAAGTATAAATTACAGGAAATCAATTAAATTTGAATGGCAGATCAGATCCTAAACAATTATTATTTCACGAGGAACGTTAATAGATGCAGCTATTTAAAAGTTTTAAGAAAACTACCTAAATAATTTAGTTATTGGTGCTAGCTACTGTGCCAGATTTTAAATTTCTACCCATGTTTTGCATTCGTCAAAAAAGCAATTGTCTGCAATAATGTAATTACAGACGTAGCTATCTAATATCCATCACCGCCAAAGTACTGGAAAAAATTATAACCAATTTTTTCTGCATAATAATATAATTCCCAAAAACCAGCATGGCTTCATCCCACAACGGTCAGTGGTGTCCAATTTTTTGCTTGCAGTTTATTGAAATTACTGTGTGACTAGGCACCTTTTTCTCATCCCGAATTCATTGGTCAAAATCTGATGAACGGTAGTGTGAGTCAAATTCAACTGTTCTCCGATCATTCTGACTGTCAACTGACGATCTGAACGCATAAGATCCCGGATTCTTTCAACATTTTCATCGGTTCTTGAAGATGAAGGACTTTCGCTGCGTGATTCATCTTCAATCAACTCTTTTCCTTCTGAAAATGCCTTAAACCACCAAATAACCTTGGTCTTTGAAAAAATACTGTGTCTGTAAACTTGCTGCAGTTTTGCAAAAGTTTCTGTGGCCAAGTCTGAAGCAAAACTTGATAGCATACCGTTGCTTGAAATGAATGTCACTAATTTTTAGAATGCAGTAGTATAACTTATGGAGTAGTCCGTCAGAAACTTTCACAAACACCCGTCGGGAGAATTTCTTAGATAAAGGGGTTACCATGGTGTTTCGTTTTTTTACAAGGGTATATTTTTGAGAATTCAAATAATATTGAGAATTCAATAAAACTTTAGAAATATATTTTTTAAATGGTCCTTTGTTCAAGTAGACATTTGTTCAAAGTTATTACCTAATAACTTTGACAATTCCTTGAACCACACTAAACCCTTTTTCCACGAAATGGCCTGAAATTCCTTACAAAAACACACGACTCTCTGAAGAGGAGATCAGAGAGTATTCGGTCCTGTTAGTAGTAACATCTAAGGAGTTACATTCGTTGAGGCACTGTGTCGATATTTCTGGTGGTGAACTCGATTCTGTTTGTTTAACATTTTTATTTTGAATACATTTTAATTATCTTAACTATTTGTGAATATAGGTATTACCCTTATAATAAATTTAGTTAATTAATTTTAAACCGTCTTAACGTGTGTAAACCTTTCACCTTTAAGAACCTTAGTGAACATTTAAGATCCAGACTAGTTACAAGATACCTGTTCAGTTGGTTGATAAGTACAAATACATATCATTTAAATTCACATATCGTAATGATAACCCTGGATAACACTCACGCCTACTACCATTTAAGATCCAGACTAGTTACAAGATACCTGTTCAGTTGGTTGATAAGTACAAATACATATCATTTAAATTCACATATCGTAATGATAACCCTGGATAACACTCACTCACGAACTCCTTTAGTCAGAAATCTCACTTCAGTTTGAGATTAGACGTAATTTTATATCACAGGCTCGCTACATAGTGGACAATAAATGGTACGTTATAAAGTAACGTTACCGGTTCGCTACACTAGAAAAAACTGTTTCACAAAAAAAATCGTTACGGACAACTAAATTACTCTAGTGAGTTCAATCTCGTACTGAAGGCGTATGATATGTTCACCTGCCGCCCCTCCAAGTCACGCGTCCCAAATTTTGCCAGATCAAACGCTATGTTGCACCTTGAATTAGGGATGGGAAAAAAACATCGATGTTTGTTTTAAAAACATCGATGTTTTTACCATCGATGGTCAGCTGGCGATAGTATCGATAAAACATCGATGTCTACTACCGATGTCGATGTTTAAACTTTGAAATTCAGAAACTACCGCTAGAGGCGCTGGAATATTAAAAATTTAATTTTTATTAAAATTAGTACACAAAATATAAGCGCCATCTATTGTGATATAACAATACTAATAGTGTTAGTTCATATTCTTCTTAGCAGTTAGCAGAACACGAAAAAATAAGAAGAAACTTCTAATTTTTGCAAACAATGCGAACAACCAACGACACCAACACACTTTTTCTTTTTGAGTCTTGTTGACACTTTCCCAGTTGTTATTCCTCCAATCCCTGGATGGTTTTAAGTTGTTATTAGCTATTTTTCTAGATTTTCTAGATTAGAAAATCTAGTTCCGCCTAAACCAAAGGAACAGACTTTATTTCAACTTAAAAAAGTATGAAAATAATTGTGTATGACAGTGTTATTTTTATGTTAAATAATATAAAATTAACATTAATATTACTATATTAGTAATGTAATAAAATCCAATATTTCATTTTAGATATGTAAAAATAGTAAGGTCTGTTCCTTTGGTTTAGGCGGCACTAGATTTTCAATTCTAGTTATTTTTACCGATTGATTGAAGCTTTTGATCATTTTGTTCAGGAAAAGTCAACTTCAATATATAAAAAAATATCTAATGACAAATTACAAAAATGAAAATTGCGGTTAGTTCCGCCTAATCGTTTGGAATAGACTGTAGGTACAAATTAGGATTATTATATTGGGTATAATAATGTTAATGTGAAATTAATTACTATTAAAAAGGAATATTTTTATTTCAAAATCTAATAAATGCTTTTTGTGTATTATATGTTACTTTTTTCGTATTTTATCTTTACATTATTAAATAAAACCTATATAACATAAATAAATAGCTTTTTTAATATTAATAAAACATCGATGTTTCCGATACATCGATGTTTTTCCTTCGATGTTTTTTCAACATCGATAGTAAGGCGCCGATGTTGACATCGATGTTAAACATCGATGTTTTGCCTTCGATTTACAACCCTACCTTGAATTATATACTAAAAGAAAATTAAAACATATTTAAGCATCCTGTGAAATTTCAGTAGGTACATCGTTGTTTATCGGCTTTCCAAGTTACCAACTGTTGTATAAACTGTGTTTCTGTAATTCCTATTAACCCAGTACCTAAAACTTATTCTATTATACATTTTTTTACACATAGTTGTCCGGAAATTCTGTTAGTAATTACGAACTTAACATAATAGCTCAATATTATAAAAAAACATTGTAGCGTGTCAAACCAAGGTCCCCCTCTATTCCGTATCTAACGAGCCGTGGTCATGCACGGGCGACTGAATGTAAGCAGTCCTTTCACTAAACTATCCTTTACTTAGACTACCCTCTGTGAGCTGACTCACAGCAGAGCACAGCGCTGCTTGTAAGCGATTAATTTAACATGACCTCGGCTTTTTGCCATGAAAGGGGAGAATAGTTCCAGGGATTATTTTTATATAGTTGATATGGAGTTGATGGTTACTTTGATTGATGTCAGTAGCCGACTAAAATCAACCAAAATGGATGAGAAAATTGTTTATAAACATTTAGAATAAACTGAATGCCAACTGGGTGGATTTGGTTTGCTATGGTACGAGGATCGCACAAGAACTAAAAAACGCTTGGTTAATATCAGTATGAAAGCCAATAGCGTGTCCAAAATTTAATTATGGGGGGTGTCGGATTGGTTGGATATCATAATTTTAGTGGATGAAATGCACTAGATTTATTTAAATATTAAAATCGAGTTTTCTTATTGTTTTCCAAATTTGTTGAATGACATCGTTTCTGGTTACATTAGTCTCTCCATGTATATACAGGACGTTTTTGAGAACTGTTTAAGCATTTCTAACTACTATCTATATTATAAGAAGTATGAAAGAGGTCAAATTAGGAAAGACGAATTAAGTTTTAGTTGATCCACAACATCGACATCAATAAAAGTTTCTAAACTGTGTCGTCACTTGCTACTACGTTTACTTTTATTCGTTATTTGAGTACTAAGAGCTTCCATTTAATTTTTATCAACAAAATTTAAATTATTTGCCAAAAATCTTTTTTTCAGCATTTGCTTTCTATTCAAGTCTTCATTAAATTAATAATAAATATATTGATAAATGGCTTCATTTTTTTTTCAATTTCAGAAACGTATCTATCGCTTTTAACAATGTGTTATTTGTTTTATAAGTATTTCATTACTACATAAGTCTATTCCTTTGGTTTAGGAGGAACTAGATTTTCAAGTTACTTTTACTCAGGAAAAGTTACTTTCCTTCATTTTGTTCAGGAAAAGCCAACTTTAATATATAAAAAAATAGCTAATGACAACTTACAAAAATGAAAATTCCGGTTAGTACCTTCTAATCGTTTGGAATAGACTATACATATGATTTTTTCAAACAATAGGTCGAATCACAATGTATAATAGTATAATAAAATAACTGAACACTACACAGTACACTCTACAGTGTAGAGTGTAGTGTGGCGTTCTTAGAGTCTATACATAGGAACCAGGCTCTCACCTATTAAAAAAAATATTATATTTTTAGTTTCAAAAAAAGATACACTCTATCTTAGCCATAAATACAAGAAAACATTATTAGCCATAATTTAGCCACGAATTAAAAAAATAATTAATTTTATCAAAAACACAAATACTGCTATATTTTTCAAAATCGCAATCTGATCAAAAATTCCTCTCGTAGGTTTCCGGCTTAGATCAATGTACATTATCAATAATTTTTCAGATTTGGGATAAGAATTTTTTTGCACATTTTTTGCCAATATGTTAAAAGAAAGGAATTTTAAAAAACCACCTTTCGTTTCTTTATCTACGTCTTAAGATATTTCTTTTGACACAATATTCAAAAAATTATATTCTAAAAATAAAAAATTTCTTGTTCTTCCAAGCATTAAGATTAAAAATGTTTATAAAGTACATACATATTTGTTTATATTTATCTCGGGATGTGTTTTTTTGAACTCTCAGTATTTTTTCTATATGTGGGTAAAAGAGTATATGCCAAATTTTAACATTCTAAGCTAAGCCGTCTGGCTACAATTTCTACCGTACAGACAGACAGACAGACAGACAGACAGACAGACAGACAGACAGACAGACAGACAGACAGACAGACAGACAGACAGACACTGCAGAAGCAGGAAATACCCATACTGATTTTCGATACTAATAAGAATATTAGTATCGAAAATCAGTATCACTGAGATTGTTCGTCAGTCCAGTGTTGTGAATTCTATGTTCCACTATCACTGGTGGGTAGGATGGGGCACAGCAACTGGCAACGGACAGCCAACTAATGCTGTGACCAAATAAGCAACGTGGACATATGTTTTTGTCAAGCTCAGGACAAATGTGCTCTGCGGGTAACGGCTACAGGCTACACTCTCTAACCTACTACTTTTTGACTTTGTTTATCTTTATTCTGTTCGGTCAAGAAATCACTGGCGACCAAACTAATCCACCGACTCTGTCAAGATAACATTGAAATAAGACAAGGATAATACAATTTTCATTTTGTTTGCTTAAACATTTTATTTTACTTTAATAAAATTAAGTGTAAGGAAACTGTCAAAGGAAATTCAATATTTATACAAGTCGTCTAGATAGGTTGACCAATTTTTGAAAAACCAACCCGGAACAAATAAAATGAGAAAAATTTAGTTAATTTAACATTTTTTTTTACATATTAATGTAAAATATGTATTTGGTAAATATTAATTTACCAAAACATAAAGAGAATAACAACGTTATTAATGCAAATTTTTTTGCACAAACTATTGTTAACATGCAAGAAGCATTTGGAGAAAGATTTAAAGAGTTTAGAAAATATAAAGCTACACTAGCTTTTTTGACAAAATCAATTGAAGCAGATATGCAGCAATTATATTTATCACCATTCCCATTGATTAATCAGGATTTGAACTTCTATTATTCGATTTGAAATCCAAAAATTTATGGAATAATATATTTTTAAAACAATTCTGAACTGGAAAGTTTAGAAAGAGAAAAGTGCATTTTATTTTCCCAGCATAAGTGGACCGAAATTCACAATCTTCAAAATGTAGATAAAGTTGTTTTCGAAGATTGGAACCGTCTTCCAGAATCGTTCAATTATTTAAAAAATTATGTTTTTGGACTTCTGACAATTTTCGGATCCACATATTACTGTGAGCAAGTCTTTTCACATATGAAATGAATAAAGAATCAGTTAAGAAGTAATCTTACTGACCTGAAACCAAAGTGCTGCCTTAAGTTAAAGATTACTGAATATTCACCAAATATTGAAGTATTATCGAACACTATGCAGGAGCAATAGGTATCACAAACTAAATGTATAAGTAAATATTAATTTATTGTAATACTTGATTATTTTAAAACAAATAAACAATTTTTACGTTTTTTCTTAAATATAGCATATATTTTTTAGCGGCTCTTCCATGTATTTGTTTTTATATATTGCATTTAGGTATGACCAAAAAACCCTTATACCGTCATTTTGTCGTCTGTCTGTCTGTCTGTCTGTCTGTCTGTCTGTTCGGTAAAAATTGTAGCCAAACGGCTAAACCAAGAGAGTTGAAATTTGGCATGCTTATACAACTCTTTGACCCGCACATAGGAAAAATACTAAAACATCTAAAAAACATATCCCCCTAAAAATATAAACAAATATGAGCTCATCGAAAAAAATTTTTTTTTTATAATTCTGACTAGGGTATCAATAAAAGCCCTTGGTACGTGGATTAACGATCAATCATTTTTGCAAAATAAATTATTTTGAAGCAATTTGTGCCAAAATTGTGCAATTTTTTTTTTTGTCCCACACCCTGTAGCCCAGATGGTTTAAACTAAAAATCTGAAAAATTTCTAAGTAATGTACATTGGTGTGAACCGGAATAGTACAACAGGAATTTTTGATCAGATTATGTTTTTGGAAAAAAACGCATTTTTTGTGTTTTTTTTAGCTAATAATGTACACAAGTTATAGCTTTGTAACACGCTACACTAAAAGGTGAATGCTGGTCTAGTGGTTATGACGCTGACTTTTCACCCAACTAACTCGATCCGAAAAGGATCGAACCCTGCAAGAAGAGACAATATTATTTTTTGTATTTTTTTTGCATTTTTATATTGTTTAAATTATTTTTTCAAAATTCTAGTTATATTTTGACAAATTTTGCATTTAATTTTTAAAAGCGTAAATTTAATAACCAGTGGAAATTGTTTAAATTATAATTTAATTCTGTTTCAATGTACACGAAATCAGAGGGGTGGAGCTTATAACAACCAATGGAAGCCATAGGCGCAATTTTTAAAATTTTAATGAACCTTGCTATATATAAAAAAAATACTGCACATATTTAGAAACCTAAATAATGGTATTAGGCGTTAAAATTAACAAAAAAAAATTTTAATATAAAATTTGTTTTGGCATCCCAAATAATCATCATTGACTTACTAAATACGTGCAAAACCCTGAAATGTATGAAAATTCACACTTCACATCAAATTTTTCTTTTCAATATAGATTTGGGTCTTTGTCATCGAAAGGTGTCGGCAACCCCTGCCATAACCCATTGAAGCACTGATTTATATTATTAAATATATATTATGTCGTATTGAATGTTAGTTATGTAGTAATTAGCAGGTAATTAGCGCGGTAGTTAGCCGTTGAGTTTAATGGTGGGTCAGTCGCTAAGTCTGAAAGCAGGCGATCTTTGTGCTCTGAGATCAAAGATGCCGACACTAAACCAATTAATCACTGTGACACTCGTATGGAGCTGGGTACACAAGGCATGTCTCGCCCCAAACCCCATACCCTGTACATACACCCCCATACACTCTCTGCAGACGTGCCAAACCAAACAAGATGCAAACTAATGTATTTAGCAATTTTTTTAAAGGATTCTGTCATGTGGTAGCAAGATTGATTTTGTGTTAATTTAAGGTCTGATAAAGAGTTTATAGTCAGAGAAGCAGACACAAAAATATTATTTAATAATAATTTACAGAGATGTTTTATTACTGTCGACTAGTTTATTTATCATGGTAGCTTCAATTAAATTACCAACCCGATTAAATTAACCCATTAGTGCATGAAATTATAAATTTTGTTTTCTTTCTCTCAATTTATATTAAAATTAGGTGCTTTTGTAAATCATAAGGCAACACAGCAGTTTTTTTTTTTTTGTTTTTAGCTCCTAACCCATGCGCTATGGGGTGTCCGTTTAAACAGACTCTTTGTATAATAGTAACAAAATTGGCAGTAAGTTAATCATGCAAAATAAGTATTTATTTGAAATTTAGGAAGGTTTATAAAATAATATAAGTAATATATACCATATAAATAGTATATTATGTTACTAGAAGTAGAGCGCGCTCTTTTTTGTGCTGAGCTCAAATGTTGCTGCCGAGGCGCAGCCGAGGCTTGCATATTGAGCGAAGCACAAAAAAGGCGTTCTACTCCGAGTGACATATACTATTTTTTCTTCAAGCGTATGTATTAAAAATTTGCAACCATAAATACTTATGACTTTATAGTTTCAGATGCTATTGCTGCTAATTCCGGCGGTGTACATTGAATTGGTTGAGACATTTTTTAATTTTTGATATTTATATTGTGTATTTTGTAAGTAATCACAGAATGATCACAGAATAATAATAAAGTAACTCACTAATAACGTAACTAATTTCTGAATTCACTACAAACCACGCTACAAACATATTAAATTGACAGATGTTTTGTTTATGGCGACTGCTGCCATCAGTGCCATCTGTTGATAACTATATGAACTATTTACTAGCATAAAAATGTTCACATTTTGTTACTAGTAAAAAAATTTATCATTTCTACCGAATGTATTTATCAATGTAATGTTAGCATTATAATCCGCTTGAAGAAAAAGTATATTTATAGCCTATTATTGGTATGAAAGTTTTCAAAGCCCAAATTTTGTATGTAATCCACAGTAGCATTTTATGCATATAAATTTACTTTTTTTACACACGCCTTATATCGCCTATCCCAGAGGTCGGCAACCTTTCAGTGTCAAAGAGCCAAATCTATATTGAAAACAAAAACAATAACATGGAAGAGCCGCTAAAAAATATGTTATATTTAAGAAAAAAACGTAAAATTTGTTATTAATATATAATGTATAAAT
Organism: Liopterus haemorrhoidalis; assembly: GCA_963971575.1. Lineage (NCBI taxonomy): Eukaryota > Metazoa > Arthropoda > Insecta > Coleoptera > Dytiscidae > Liopterus > Liopterus haemorrhoidalis. The sequence continues at coordinate 5,828,841 of OZ020613.1, forward strand.
TAATTAATATTTACTTAAACATTTAGTTTGTGATACCTATTGCACTTGCCAGTATATTACAATATAATAATTTTTTTACTGGGACGATTGCTACTTGCATAGTGTTCAATAAGACTTCAATATTTGGTAAATATTCAGTAATCTTTAGCTTAAGGCAGCACTCAAGTTTCAGGTCAGTAAGATTACTTCTTAACTGACTATTAATTTCATATGTGAAAAGACTTGCTCACAGTAATGTGTGAATCCGAAAATTGTCAGTCTAAAAGCATAATTTTTTAAATGATTGAACGATTCTGGAAGACGAAGACGAAGACTGGTCTAACGATTCCAAGCTTCGAAAACAACTTTATCTACATCTTGAAGATTGCGAATTTCGGTCCACTTATGCTGGATAAAATGAACTTTTCTTCACACCCTGTAGCCCAGATTGTTTGAACTAAAAATCTGAAAAAATTCTAAGTAATATACATTTGTGTGAACCGGAATAGTACAACAGGAATTTTGGATCAGATTATGTTTTCGGAAAATAACGCATTTTTTGTGTTTTTTTGTTGACGATGCACAAAATTTGTAGTTATATAAAACGTTATATTGTAAGGCGTATCCTGGTCTAATAGTTATGTTGCTCGCTAGCTACCCAGATTTCTAGAATTTGCTCCCGGCCAGAGAAGACAAATTTATTTTTTGTTATTTTTTTTCTCTTTTTTTTTTTGTTCAAATTAATTTGTCAAAATTCTAGTTATATTTTGGAAAATGTTGCATTTAATTTTTAAGAGCGTAAATTTAATAACCAATTGGAATTGTTGGAATTATATTTTCATTCTGTGTCGTATACGAAACCAGTGGGGCGCTCCGCCCCTGATCTATGATTTAAAACAACCAATGGAAGCCATAGGCGCAATTTTTAAAATCTTAATGAACATTGCTATAAAAAAAAAAAAAAAAAAAAATACTGCACATATTTAGAAACCTAAATAATGGTATTAGGTATTCGAATTAAAATTTAAAAAAATATATATTTTAACATAAAATTTGTTTTTAAAGCTGTTAGATTAACAGACGATAAATTATTTTAAAAAGATCATTCATTTTGCCATAATTACTACAAAGCAAAATTTGTCCTACATACTCAGCATGCCGCCTTCACTTATTATATACCTGCGTAACCCTGCAATGTGTGAAAATTCACATTTCACATCAATTTTTTTTAACTTTCAATAGTTTTCCTATATGTAGGTAAAAGATTTGTATAAACTTGCCAAATTTATAATGCCCGGTAGGCAGTACCATGAAAGAAAATCCAAATTCTTAATTTTTACGTCTACGAAAATTCTGTCTTCTAAGCTCCTTATAAAAAACGTGGTAATATTTTACGTAGTTCGTGCGCGCATTAAGTCAAATGATTATTTTTATTTTCACGTTAAGAATTACATATTTCCCTTACATTAATATTCTGGGGAGTCCTGATCATAAATCAAGAGATGCGAAGACACGAGTTAGAAAGGATATGACACTGTCCACCCAGTAGTGATACCAACCTGACAATTAGTCACTGAGACACCACTGATACCAACCTTAACATGGACGTACCATAGCGATACTGTTATTATTTATAAGATTAAATTAACACTTTAATATTGTGAGAAAGCACGTTGAGAAATTTGTTTGGTTTTCTGTTTTTTTAATTTATTATTTTTAATGAATAATTAATAATAATAACTTAAACGAAACAGAAATATTAAAAATTAATGTGAAGTGTGAATTTTCACACATGAAGGGTTTGGCAGGTATATAATAAGTGAAGGCGGTATGCTGAGTGTGTAGGAAAAATTTTGCTTTGTAGTAATCACGGCAAAATGAACGATATTTTTAAAATATTTTATCGTCTGTTAATCTAAGAGCTTTAAAAACAAATTTTATATTAAAATATTTTCTTGTTAATTTTAATTCGAATACCTAATACCATTATTTAGATTTCTAAATATGTACAGTATTTTTTACCGACCGCCAACATATAAGGGATGTATTGTGATCTAGCCCCTAAGCCAGGGGTCGGCAACCTGCGGACCGGAGCCGCATGTGGCTCTTTTAGAAAATATTGTGGCTCTTTGAAAATTGGCTGGTTTTTATTTTAATATAATTTATTTTTTAATTTTCAACTTTCTGCCTGTACTATACAGGTTTTGTATTGATCAGGATGTTTTACGGTGCAATTCACGCACAGTAATTCCCCGAGTTGCTGCATATACCCTTTTAGAAGAAGTAATTTCTGATGAATGATATACGTGCAGAAACATTTTTACATTTTATTAATTTTCAAAAACATAAGGACAATAACAACGTTATTAATGCAATTTTTTTGCACAAACTATTGTTAACATGCAAGAAGCTTTTGGAGAAAGATTTAAAGAGTTTAGAAAATATAAAGCTACCCTTGCTCTTTTAACAAAATCAATTGAAGCAGATATGCAGCAATTACATTTATCACCATTCCCATTGATTAATCAGGTACAATTTGAACTTCAATTATTGGATTTGAAATCCAAAGATTTATGGAATAATATATTCTTAAAACTTAATACTGAACTGGAAAGTTTAGAAAGAGAAAAATTTTATCCAGCATAAGTGGACCGAAATTCGCAATCTTCAAGATGTAGATAAAGTTGTTTTCGAAGCTTGGAATCGTCTTCCAGAATCGTTCAATCATTTAAAAAATTATGCTTTTGGACTACTGACAATTTTCGGATCCACACATTACTATGAGCAAGTCTTTTCACATATGAAATTAATAGTCAGTTAAGAAGTAATCTTACTGACCTGAAACTTGAGTACTGCCTTAAGTTAAAGATTACTGAATATTTACCAAATATTGAAGTCTTATCGAACACTATGCAAGTAGCAATCGTCCCAGTAAAAAAAATATATATTGTAATATACTGGCAAGTGCAATAAGTTTTACAAACTAAATGTATAAGTAAATATTAATTTATTTATACATTATATATTAATAACAATTTTTACGTTTTTAGGGTTTTGTAGGTATGACCAAAAAAACCTTATACCGTCATTTTGTCGTCTGTCTGTCTGTCTGTCTGTTCGGTAAAAATTGTAGCCAAACGGCTAAACATAGAGAGTTGAAATTTGGCATGCTTGTACAACTTTTTGACCCGCACATAGGAAAAAGACTAGAACATCTAAAAAACATATCCCCCTAAAAATATAAACAAATATGTGCTCATCGAAAAGAAAAATATTTTTTTTAAATTATGCGTAGGGTATCAAATGAAAGCCCTTAGTAGGTGGATTAACGATCAAAATTTTATTTTTTCAAAATAAATTATTTTGCCAAAATTGTGCAAGAAAAATTTTGTCCCACACTCTGTAGCCCAAATGGTTTAAAGTAAAAATCTGCAAAAATTCTAAGTAATGTACATTGGTGTGAACCGGAATAGTACAACAGGAATTTTTGATCAGATTACGTTTTCGGAAAATAACGCATTTTTTGTGTTTTTAACCAAAATATGTTAAATATTTAATTCGCTATGTAACCCAGTAGATAACTCAGCGCTCATAGCGATGTGCGTTTCGTCATTGCTTAGTAATTTGCCAAAGAGGTAACTTGCAAACTAGAGTTCGAATCCTGTCAATTTTAATTTTCCTGTTTTTTTTTTGCAGTTTTCTTTTGTTTAAATTATTTTGTCAAAATTCTAGTTATATTTTGGTAAATGTTGCATTTAATTTTTAAAAGCGTAAATTTAATAACCAGTGGGAAGTGTTGAAATTATAATATAATTCTATGTTTGAATGTATACGAAATCAGAGGGCGGGGCTAATGATTTAAGCAACCAATAGAAGCCATAGGCGCAATTTTCAAAATCTTAATGAACCTTGCTATGTAAAAAAATTACTGCACATATTTAGAAACTTAAATAATGGTATTAGGCATTCGAATTAAAATCCATAAAAAAATATTTTGACATAAAATTTGTTTTGGCATCTCAAATAATCATCATTCAGTTACTAAATACCTGCAAAACCCTGAAATGTGTGAAAATTCACACTTCACATCAATTTTTTTCTTAAATATAGCATATATTTGTTAGCGGCTCTTCCATGTTATTGTTTTCATTATAGATTTGGCTCTTTGTCACTGAAAGGTTGTTGACCCTTGCCCTAAGCCCCCTCTGGTTGCGCGCCTGTGCTGAATATTTTTTTTTTCCTTTCACTTTTTGTTGGAGTTACAGTCTGTTCCAAACGCTTAAGCGGAACTAGATTTTGCAATCTAGTTACTTTCATCGTTTAAATCGTGCCTTTCGGCCGTTTTGTTTAAGCTTTGTAAATCATACTTACAATAAACATTTTTTGGTTAAGGTTAATATCATTTTAAAATGTCATTTTTTTTATATTTTGATTTTTTGTGTTATTCTTAATACAAATTTCCCATTTATTTATTTTTTTGTCATTAAAATATCTAAAAAAAATATTTAATTTTGACATATGTCATTCGTTTCCATGGTTTCATTGTTGGAATTTTAAATTTTGACATCCCAACGTGAAAAATTAAATATCCCAAGCAAGGTCCCTTCTCGTGACAACCTAAAAGAACTAAATTCCCATTTAGTTCCGCTTAACCGTTTGGAACAGACTGTAGTTAAAAAATGTAAAAATAGAGGCGCTAGCTACTCATTTCATTGCACACATTATATTATATTCATTTACACCCTTTATAAAGTTTTTATAGTCACATTTTAGGTTTTTAATAAAGAAATTTTATTACCAAAAATGACACGCATTTCCCAGAATTTCGTAAATGCTATATATTGCGTTCAGAATCACTTACTCACATGATAAATTACACATTAAACATGCATATTTTTCAGTTTAAAAAACCCTGAATTATACCCTATAACAAAAAAATTTTACTGGGCAATAAAACGTACAGAAGTCAATATTTAAAATTCCTGTTCGTGACACAAATTTACGTTTGAACGAAATTAAAATTCTGTTATGTTTACAATTGTTTTTGGTCGTCACGATTTTATTTGTCTGGGTGATGGTTTTCCCCCTCCGGTCAGTCCAGCCAACATTATAGTATTAACCGCTTGTTTGGCAACAGTGACAAGTTACACTTTTAGGGGAATTCTAGATCTACTTGAATAATTGTCAGTTGGTACAAGTGTCAACGGGTTTTAACCAATTCTTTTTGTTATGCACATGATTGCCATATTAGCGCTCAAAAATAATTATTTTTTTATTTATTCAGTGGACTGTTCAACGATTGTTATTTTTTCTTGGAATAAAAATACCCTAATACAAGAATTTATCAAAAAATCCACATATAAGATGTTCACTTTTGTAAGAACACACTAGATCTGGTTATTTTGGTTACTTTTATGGTGTGTTACTGACTTTAAATGTCAATTAGAAATATTCCTTACGCTGTAAAACCGATTTTAGGTTGATAAGGTTATGATCATTATAATTAAGATATAATCTGTCTCAATTTGTAATACGAAACTAGATCTGGTTACTTTGGTGACTGTTGTAGTGTAAACAGACTTTGGCGTATCCGTGTGAACCAATACTATGATAATATTATAAATGTATTGTCAATATACAACATAAAACATTAACTTTACCTGTTAGTTACGTATTACAAAATGAGACAGATAATATCATTTTTCATTATGACATATGTCAAATGGATCGACATTTTAAAAAAGTGACATTTTTTAATACCAACATGACATACCAACATGAGCTTCAAAGGTGCAAACTATTGAAAACAAAATTCCCTCTCAGTTTGTTCTTACAAAAGTGAACAGTTTATACCCTAATACAAGATTTTATCAAAAAATCCACATAAAGTCTGTTCCAAACGGTTAGGCGGAACTAGATTTTGCAAACTAGTTACTTTCATCGTTTAAATCATGCTTTTCAGCCGTTTTGTTTAAGCTTTGTAAATCATATAATACTTGCAACAAACATTTTTTGGTTAAGGTTAATATCATTTTAAAATGTCATTTTCTTTATATTTTGATTTTTTGTGTCATTCTTAATACAAATATTATCTGTCTCATTTTGTAATACGGAACTAACAGGAAAAGTTCATTTTTTATGTTGTATATTGACAATACATTTATAATATTATCATAGTATTGGTTCACACGGATACGCCAAAGTCTGTTTACACCACAACAGTCACCAAAGTAACCAGATCTAGTTTCGTATTACAAATTGAGACAGATTATATCCCATTTAAAGTCTGTTCCAAACGGTTAGGCGGAACTAGATTTTGCAATCTAGTTACTTTCATCGTTTAAATCATGCTTTTCGGCCGTTTTGTTTAAGCTTTGTAAATCATACTTGCAACAAATATTTTTTGGTTCAGGTTAATATCATTTTAAAATGTCATTTTCTTTATATTTTGATTTTTTGTGTCATTCTTAATACAAATATTATCTGTCTCATTTTGTAATACGGAACTAACAGGAAAAGTTCATTTTTTATGTTGTATATTGACAATACATTTATAATATTATCATAGTATTGGTTCACACGGATACGCCAAAGTCTGTTTACACCACAAGCGTCACCAAAGTAACCAGATCTAGTTTCGTATTACAAATTGAGACAGATTATATCGCATTTAAAGTCTGTTCCAAACGGTTAGGCGGAACTAGATTTTGCAATCTAGTTACTTTCACCGTTTAAATCATGCTTTTCGGCCGTTTTGTTTAAGCTTTGTAAATCATACTTGCAACAAATATTTTTTGGTTCAGGTTAATATCATTTTAAAATGTCATTTTCTTTATATTTTGATTTTTTGTGTCATTCTTAATACAAATATCACATTTATTTATTTTTTTGTCATTAAAATATGTAAGAAAATTAATTTAAGTTTGACATATGTCATTCGTTTCCATGGTTTCATTGTTGGAATTTTAAATTTTGACATTCCAACGTGAAAAATGAAATGACTCAAGCAAGGTCCCTTTTCGTGACAACCTAAAAGAACAAAATTCCCATTTAGTTCCGCCTAACCGTTTGAAACAGACTGTACAAGATTTAATCAAAAAATCCACATACTAGAGCCTGTTACTCTGGTTTAAGTGGAACTAGATTTTCAATTCTAGTAACTTTTACCATTTAAGTGAGGCTTTTGATCATTTTGTTTAGCAAAAGCTCTCTTCAAACCTTAAAAGGGGAGCTCATTACAATTTAAAAAAATTAAAATTCCAGTTAGTTCCGCTTAAAGGTTTGAAATCGACCAAATCCCGATACTTATCGGTGTCAATCAGGGTTTCGTGCGGTCACCTTAAGGGGAGGGGGGTCTGATAACCACATTTTAAGCATATTTTTGTGAATTTTTTCAAATCTATGGTTAAATTTATTTATTTTCAAACTAAGTACATATATAAAGTATGTTTTGAAGAAGATACAAAAAAAAATTGAAGGCAAAATATAGCGAAAAGAGCCAGCTGTGGCAAATTTTCTCAGACTCCGGGAAAAAAATTTGATTTTGCGGTGACCAGCATAACTCGTCACTGGATCATCTGAAATCAAAAATCCAAAAAGATTTTGTTAGTTTATGAGTTTGCAGAGGTAATGACGTTGAGTTTTTATTTTTAAAATGATTTTTCAGTTTTTAGCGTTAATTAGAAGACAAAAAAAAAAAATTCCCCCTAAAAAAAACCTAAAAATAAGTATATTTGTGATTGCTAAATAAAAAAAAAACATGAAAAAAAATATCTCAACGTCGTTACCTCGGCAAACTCATAAACTAACAAAATCTTTTTGGATTTTTGATTTCAGATGACGAGTTATGCTGGTACTAACCCCTACCCCTCCCCCCCTTAAGTTCCTTATGTACCTTTCTCCTCCATGCGACGCTATATTACCTCCCATATCCGAAGCTATCGATAGCATGGAAAAAAGAAATTTCCTTTCAACCTTATTTGATCTATCTAAAGCGTTTGATTGTGTTTTGCTCAGAATTCTCATTGAAAAATTAAAAAAATACAGATTTGACGAAGTTAGCTCTTCTTTGATAGAATCCTTCCTTAGCAACAGAATCCAATTCGTCTCTGTAAACAATTCCAAGTCGACTCATCTTCTACTCGAGATTGGTGTTCCACAAGGGGCTATTCTTGCAGCATTACTATGTATTATATACGTGAACGACTTTCCATCCGCTGTAAATAATAAATGTGTATTATATGCTGATGACACTAACATAATAGCGACATCTAATTCTTTAGAAAGTACGATTAGTAAAAATAACGAAGTTATTAACAAAGCCAAACTGTGGTTTACATCAAACGGCTTCATCTTAAATGATAGCAAAACTCAACACCTCATATTTGCATTAAGAAAACATAATTTTGACAACCCAGATTTAGTAAATTTCTTGGGTGTTCATCTCGACTTCACCCTCAAGTGGCATCATCACGTTAGCTTCCTATCCAATAAATTATGTAGCACTGTATATCTGTTAAGAAGTCTTATGGCCTCAGTTTCCAGACAAATTGTTCGCATTACTTATTTTGCATTGTTCCAGTCGCAAATATCCTATGCCATTTTAGCCTGGGGACATTCTCCTGCGGCAGAAAGAATCTTTTCCTTACAACGACGAGCTGTAAGAATTCTGGCCGAAGTCTCTTACCAAACCGATTGCAGGGTTTGTTTCCCTGAACTGGAAATGATGACACTGTCTTCTATTTATTTATAATTCCCTATTGTATGCGCACAGAAACTTGAATGAACTTGTAACACATGAGCAGGTACATAACTACAACACTCGAAATAAAGGCAAAATCTATCCATCCTATATAAGACTCCAAAAATCAAAAAAATGGTACTAACTATTATTCAGTAAAGTTCATGAATTTACTGCCTGAATGATGATCCTCGTTCAAGAAGTCCCCGTGAAACAGTTACTCCTGTAAATATTGCCACGGTTAAAAAACTGCTCGATGAAAATAAGCGAATTAGATACAGGCAGATAGAAGTTAGGAAAGTTTGTACGCTATGGGTACCCCACAATTTGACTGTTGCAGAAACAGCAATAGAATTTTTGAATAAATCTGGACTACAAATGTTAGAATATCCCCACCACCTGCTTTTTTACCAATGTTACTTGGTTACATTGTTACTTGGGCTATACCAAAAGCTACCAAACACAGTATTCTATAAAATAACTAGACGAAAGTTTATAAATAATTCAATAAATCCATCATTCTTTTTTATTTTATTTGTATAAAACTGTGTGTACAATTTACCCAATTTTGTTACCAACTTATAGGAATTAAAACCAGCAATACCACAACAAAAGAATTTAAATTAAACTCGAATACCTTGAATGAATTGTTGAAAAATCAAATGGAATGTTCCATAATAATTCAATCAGAGTTTTAATATTACGAATTCATCAATACTGCAAGATTTTTTCATTATCGCTTTCCCCCAGGACCGAACTAAGGGGAAGACCGTCCTGAATACAAGATGCTACACTGAAATTATGTCAAACTTTGACATTTAGAATTTGATATTAAATCTTGAATGGCGTTTTTTTCAAATTTATTTCAAGGTAATTCTATATTTTCAAGTAAATACTAAAAAGTAAATTCAGAGGTAACAACCTGAAAATTATAATGCTTTGTAATGTTCCTAGAATTCAAAATCTAGTTCCACAGGAAGCTATATAGGGTCCTATTACTCCTACATGGAGCAAAGGGCTTAAATGGAATGTTTCCATCGGTTACGATTTGGTGCTAATCTTTTAGTTTGGTTCCAGATTTTCCCTCACTCATTCCCCTTCTTTTCTATTGTCCGTCGCCAGGTTAGTTAGACCCAAAGTTCTAGTCCAAAACTTGTTTTGCAGTGTTGCCCGGTTCTCAAAGAAAAAGACTCAATCGGAGTGGAAAAAGTGCTTCAAAAATTGGTTCAAACTCCTGCAAAAGTGTATTGATCTTCATGGAGAATATTTTGAATAACAATAAAGAAACTTTTGTTGATATACAGGGTGTTTGTTTGAAATGGGGCACCCCGAAAATCTCTTTTATTTGTAAAGATACAAAAAATCTTCAGAACAAAAGTTAAACTAGACAAAAAAGCCCATCTAAAGGTTACTATAAGAATTCTTAGGCACTTCCGGTTTCACCGGAAATGATGTCAACTTTTGATCTAACATAGGGAATCGATAATTTTATATTTTTTTCCTAAAAGTACATTAAATTAGCTTTACAATGACACCAAAAATTCATATTTTTATGTTAACTATTTCAAAATGGCGACCATTTATTTACAAAATAATAATCAACATAAGTTTGACAAAATTGAACGTAGCAAGCTTAGAAAACAATAAAAAAAGAAACAAAATATCTCTAAAATAAACTATTTGACTATTTAGAAAAAAAATATATATACTTTTTACAATTATTTTACAAAAAAAAATTACAAATGTTCGATCAAACCACCATTATTGGCCACATATTTTCTCATTCTTAATAAAAACTCTTCCATCGCCCTTATATGAGTACACTCTTCGATATCCCGGATTGCACTTCTAACCCTTTCTTCTAAATCTTCTATCGTCGTTGGTGTTGTAAGATACACTCTATCTTTTAAATACCCCCAAACGAAAAAGAGCTGAGCTCTATCAGAATACCTTTCCTGATAGAGTTGCTGGGCCCTAACCGCATTTCTTTGGCACTCTCCGTATATCAGAACCATATCTGTCATCTCTTTGTTGGTATATCGTACATAAACCATAATTAGGTACAAATAACGACTTACTACCAATTAATACAATTTTTTTTTTTTTTTCAAACAAAAATAAGCAAAATAAACTATGAAACTCTTGTTATTTATAAAACATTTAATTGAAAAATTAAAATTTAAGTTATTTCATGTTATTTCATATAATAACTAGTTATAACAGTTTATTTTAGAGATTTTTTTTATTGTTTTCAAAGCTTGCTATGTTCAAGTTTATAAAACTTATGTTGATTATTATTTTGTAAATAAATGGTCGCCATTTTGAAATGGTTAACATGAAAATATGATTTTTTGGTGTCTTTGTAAAGCTAATTTAATGTGCATTTAGGAAAAAAATATAAAATTATCGATTCCCTATGCTAGATCAAAAGTTGACATCATTTCCGGTGAAACCGGAAGTGCCTCAGAATTCTTATAGTAACCTTTAGATGGGCCTTTTTGTCTAGTTTAACTTTTGTTCTGAAGATTTTTTGTATCTTTACAAATAAAGGAGATTTTCGGGGTGCCCCGTTTCAAACAAACACCCTGTATAATTGTTTTTGTTCTCAAATCCCGAAATACAAAAGGCAACTCGTATATTGTAGAAAACTTTAGGAGATATAGCTATTTGTTTCAAAAAGTAGATACTGCTAATTTAATTTAGTCCTTGCCTGTACTTTCCCCTCATATTTACATCTATTTCCTTTTTCTTTGAGACATCTTTTTTTTATACGTGTGCGCCTAAGTTGTTCTATGACGCAACCCGCAGTGTTTCCATGTACTGCTGGCTGTATACGCTATAAAATTTTAATTTTACTTTTTTCTGTTATAATTAATGGGGCGATCTTAGCAAATTTCTATTATTTATGGCTTGTTGCCACACGTAGAAAAACCGTAACATTCTAAGCGTAATGACCTGCTACATTACGAATATTCTGTTTCTTTTCTCCATATGTTACAGTACATGCCAAGAATTTTAATCTAAAAACTCTAAATTATTGACCTTGATAATGTTAAATTGAATTTTGAAATTTAAGGGTTGTATCAATTTTTAATTAATTAAATCGTGAATGGCTTTTTAAAATATATAAAATTCTTGTCATGTTTTATTGAATTTTTGTCTTTAATTTCACACATTTTTATAATTTTTTCACGTAAAATTACACCACATGAATTGTTTAGTAAAATATGAAAATTATAAATGCTTTATAATTTAAACAATTATTAAAACAATGCTAAAAACAATTATTTTTGATGATTTGTATTTTTCATTTTATTTTATTTAGTACTACATTACACACTTAATATAATTTAAAACAAAAATGGAAACTATGTAAAAAACTCAGCTGTGGCCACCATAGGACCGACCGCCATCATAAAATACATTCTATGGTCTATTTCAAAGTAGAAAAAAGTAGATAGCGCTGCGAACCGAGTACGATTTACACTGATCAAATACAGTACAGCGGGAAATATAAAATAAGTTACAACTAGGACATGGGCGTAGCAACTGGGTTAGCAAGTGATTTTTTTTTAATATAAAAAAGGTTAATAAGATATTGAAATAAACAAGGCAGATAATACACTTACGTTATTTATACGACATAAATTCAGTTTAATGGGAAATTTGAAAAAGTTAAAAAAATATTAATTTTAAAAATTGTGTACTATATATAAAAAGAGAGATTTGGCTAAAAGGGTTTAAACAAAGCAATAAAACAAACAATATATCTTCAGAGCTAAAGTTTCTTATTTAAATAATTATTGTAAATAAAAATTAAAAATATATGTATATATGAAGGTCTAAAAATTATATCAATAACTTCTTCTTTGGGCACAATCAGCTGGGCTGTCTTTTGGCCTCACATTAGTCCTCTTTCTTGATCTGTTAATTGTCAACTGTCAAAAAATATTTATATGTCAGATAACCTAAAAAATATATAACTGCGTAAAAACAAATTACATGGCGAATTTTCTCCATAAAATCTACGCCAAGAATATAAATAAAAGTCTAAATATATAAATAATAACAAAATATATGAGAAAAATTAAATAATATAAATAATATATATTTCCAATGTACGACACTGAACATCTGTCACCATGGAAACGTTACATATAAGTATGAAAAACTTGAGACTTGGAAAAAATTTCAAAAAAATTTTCAATTTTTTTTCGTTTTATCAAAAAATATCTCAAATAAAAGTAGTTAGTTATTGCTTTTATAGCAAATTTTGTTCAATAATTTTTTTCTAAATATTTTTCTGTTGTGAAATATTCGCAAAAATCTTAAAATCGACACGAGTAAACTCCCATTTTTAGTCAACCGTTTTTACCAAAAGTTGATCAATTTGTGCCATTGATGGTAAAAGCCCAAATATGAAGTTTTATAAAAGGCCTCTCAGCCGAATTTGCCCTGCACGTGTACACAGACAGACAGACAGACAGACAGACGGACGGATGGACGGACAGACAGACCGACAGACATCATGCTAAAAATAGTCAAAACGTGTAGGGACCCCAATTCGTGGAGATCCATCGAAATCTCGAAATGTCAAAATCGGTATGATGACAATACCTCCCTTGTATATGTTGGCGGTCGGTAAAAATCAAAATGTATACAATATTTTCGAACGGAGGGACTATTATTTATGACGTACCTCCGGATATTTTTTGATTAAGCCCCGAAATTTTACAGTTGTCATTATATTGTTAATAGAAGTTGATTTGTCCATTACAATGTACATATTTTTTTTTGTATTGTAATACGATGATTTTTTGTTCAGTACTTTTATAAATGGTGTGATTTTATCATAACATCAATGCTATAAATTTCGGAAAATCAAACATTATAATCCATTCTACAACGTACTGAACAAAATGATTAAATAACATCAATTTATCATTCTACATAAAATTTAAATGTAAAAATACAAATTAGAAAAATGTGCTACTATCATTTTATTTTATAGTCCCAATATTATAATTATACTAATGTTTTTAATATTAACAATAAATATTTTAATAGTATTGTAATTAAAAATTAATAATATATAATGGAGGTATTTAATATTTTATTTTAAATATCTATTTTTATCAATGTTATTTACAATAGTTATGTTTTTTTATGGGGTATTAAAATATTACAATCAAAGGCAAGTTCTAGAATTTATCGATTGATTAATCAGTTGCTTCAAAAATCTATCAAACCGTTTCTTAATTCACCGATTTCTTTAATCGACTCTTTTCTAAATTCATCCATTTTAAATCCGATTAGCAATCGGTCCCATCGGATGAAAAGACCAACTAACTCATTGATGTATTCAAATTTTTGCTAAATAAAGTTAACAACAATTAAATATTCTAAATTTTCCTGTTAATCGTGACCATTTAACTGACAAAATTTCTTATAACTATGCCATGAATAATATTATTTGTACATGAACTGGTAAAATAAATGAGAAAATAAAAGATTGGTGTAAGACTAACTCTATCAAGAAGTAAAGTTGGCCATGATTGAGGCGTAATTTAAAAGCAATACGAGGTGTGTAAATTAAATAACCCGACTGATTTAAATATCTGAATGAATTACAATCTTGTCTCTCTCAAAATAACTTCCTTGGGAAGCCACACAGCACTGAAGATGGTTCTTCCAATCCTCATAGCAGTGCTGGATACTGGAATAACTTTCAGCTGATCGGTTACGGACCAGAATGTTTTCGAGTGTCCCAAAATGACCCTTGAGGTGATTTTTCAATCTTGGGAAGAGGAAAAAGTCACAAGGACTCAAGTGAGGCGAATAAGGAGGCTGAGGAGCCACAGGAATGTTTTTATTGGCCAAAAACTTGTTTATTGAAATTGCTGTGTGACAATTCATTGGTCAAAATCTGATTGTGAAAAACGGTAAAACGGAAAAACGGTATTGTGAGCCAAATTCAACTCTTCCCCGATCATTCTGACTGTCAACCGAGGATCTGAATGCACAAGATCCCGGATTCTGTCAACATTTTCATCGGTTCTTGAAGATGAAAGCCTTCCGCTGCGTGATTCATCTTCAATCAACTCTCTTCCTTCTGAAAATGCCTTAAACCACCACAAAACTTGGGTCCTTGACAAAACACTGTCTCCGTAGGCCTACTGAAGTTTTGCAAAAGTTTCTATGACTGTGCCCAAGTCTGAAACAAAACCTGATAGCACACCGTTGCTCGAAATGAATGTCACTCATTTATAGAACGAACTAGAAAAAACTGTTTCATAAAAAAATCGCTACAGACAACAAAATGACTCTAGCGAGTTCAAACTTATAATGAAGGTGTATCACATGTTCTCCTGCCACCCCCTCAAAGTCCCGTGTCCTAAATGTTGCCAGATCAAACGCTATGTTACCAGTACGGTCACTTAATTTAAACACCTCGTATATTTTCTTCGCTTATTCTAATTTAAGTCAACCAAATATGGTCTAAATGGTTTACTACATCAGTAAATCAATATAACCATTCACACTAATAAACTCAATTAGTATAATAATTAAACTGCTAATTATTTTCAGTAATATGTTATGCGAATTCATATATTGGACTAAACTAGCCGTGCATACATATCCTTGCAGTCCAACTCAGCTCTCAGTAATTAATACGTTAATTAAGGCAATGGATAATTAGGACCGTAGCCATTGCACGTAATATCTACCTACAGATATTGCAGCCTATTAAAATACACATATCTTACAAAAATACAGGCTAACATCGCTCGCTTTCAACGCCTAAGGAGTGGAAGTATGCAACCCGTGTAACATATGTGCTATGTTGGTTGTATAAGTATTTATTCATGAATTTTTAAAAACATTTGCTACAAAAATAAATATATATACCTTTATAGAAAATACTGATGAGATTTATATTAAGATCTTAGTAGTTATCAACAACTTTTCTCGACATTTTACCTGAATTTTTGACAAAAACACCAAAGTTATATTTGAATCATATGCTAAATTTTGTCATTTTGAACTCACAGATGGGATAGTTGATTGGAATGGATTTTTTTTTTAGGCTTTTGTAGGTATGACCGCCAACAGAGCAGTGCGAATGGAGCACAAACCTCGGGTGCCTGAATTAGAGGGCGCCAAAATTGTTATTACTACAGACGTTTCGAGGTTGAAGATTTTGCTCCAGGCTCAGCTTTTACTTCGCACTTTGTCATGTTAGTGTCCTCTTCCACGACTGGCAAAAGTGCCTGATCGTCTAAATGCGATGGTCGTCTTCTTCCTTCATCATCCTTAAGACTTGTGTCACCCGATTTGAACTTGTGGAACCATCTTTCAACTTGTTTTTGACTGATTATTCCTTTGCCGAAAAGCTCGTTGAGATCGCGAAATAACTGTGCCGCTTTCCATCCTTTCTCGAAGTGGTGGAGCATTATATTGTCACGTGGGTGGTTTGATTGAGACACAACTCCTGGTTTCAACATAACAAATTTATTAAATATGTATATCACATTTACAATATAAGTTTGAATTGGTCCATGGAGTTGGGGAAGTCTTCGGTTCACCCCGTGTTGGCTAGGATCGGCTTGGACCTATCTCCGAGGCGGGGGCTACCTATCCGGGAGTCGAGGAGCCTGGAGACGTTTCCTCCCACTCACATGGTCACTACTTGCTTGGCTTCTCTCTCGATACAAGAATCTGGCGTCAGTGTCGTGGTCGTCACCTTCTGGACTAATAGGTGCAGCGGAGTTGGCTATGTTCCACTTACTCCATATTTTATGACTGCCGGTCTTTATGTACCGAAAATTAACTCAGTTCCAATATTAATTCGTCATGACAAATATTTCCTCATTATGAAAATACGATGTTTGCATTTTCGTAATCAGGTCACATACGTCAGACGCTGACGTATAGTTTTTAATCAGACAGCTGACCGTCACAATGTCTTTCAGATGTCGTAATCCTGACCTAGGATTACCTATGTGACAATATGACGAAAATGAATATGATTTTCGACACGCATTTTTTTCACCCAAAACAGAAGAATATTTTTATAATTATTACATAAAACAAGCGTCATTTTTCAACTCTAAATAAAAACTCCAAAAAAATCGTCGTTAATTTGGCATCAACCAATAATTTTAGTAATTTTAAATATAGCGGTATATACTGCGTAGCAACATGTTGACAGATATACAAATCTATCTATCTTGGCGAACATAGTCTTACAAAGTGTTTGTGTACTCGTATATATTGCGTGTTAGTGGTAAATTTAATGTCTGCTGAGAAAAATACCGATGGGACAGAGTTGTAAATTGTGTAAGGCTTTGGTCTGTACGCCCTGTTTTATTTAGTAGACCCTTTAGGGCTGTCCCGGTTTCCACTTAATTGTCAGTAACAAAACATGAAATAGTAATTAATTCATTAATATTATTATCATCCGATGTTTTATAATTAGTTTCTATTCATATATCTTACTTTAAACTTTACGGAAATTATTTGAACTTACTGAATACAATTCTCTAGACAATTTACTTCCAGATTTATAATTTGAATTGTTATTTAGGTTATTATTTGAATATATTTTCATTCTGAAAAGTGGAGACAAAATAGAAGTTGTATTGTCTTCTTTGGATTTCCACCGAATAAAATAATAATAATTGTTAGAAATATGTTCTTTATTAATATTTTTTGTTGACTCACTCATCTGAGAATTGTCATAGCTACAGTAAAATAATAAAGTAAAGACACAATTTTTGACAATACACGAAAGTAATATATGGCAAGATATTATTTTGAAGTGTGAATTTTCACATATTTCAGGGTTTTGTAGGTATTTAATAAGCAGTATTGCAATGTATCTAGTTAAAAGCAGTGTTGTAATAGATACATTTGAAAATATATCTAGATACAGATACAGATACTTGAGGAAAAATGTATCTAGATGCAGATACAGATACAAATTTTAAAAAGTATCTAGATACAGATACATTTTTTTTACAATGTATCTAGATACTTCAAGATACTTTTAAGATACTTTCGGAAAAATGAAAACACCACAGAAAAAAGAAATAACTAGAGCAAGGAATATATTTGTTCACAATAAAAAATAAGTTATGCACTATTATTACTCTTAAAATAAACACAAATAGCCTTTGAAGCTGTGTGTCAGAAATATTAACTAACTATATACCTATGTAATCTTTAAAAAAATCACTTTTTTATTTCAATTTCAGCGGATATCTCGAACATTTTTTGTTCGCTAATAAATTACTGATTATTAAATGAGTATTTAGGATGACAAAAATAAAACAACAATTTTATTTATTATATTTCTTTATTTAATTCACATTTATAAAATTAATTCTTATTCTTAGATTAGATAATTACTTAATGGTTGTTTTACTTAACCGTTGTTAATAAAATTATTTAATTTTTTTTTATTTATTATTTTTTTAAATTTATTCAGAGCTGGAAATACAATTACACTTTATTAAAATTTTATAGATAAAAATAAATTAAATAAATAAATAAATTATAAGTTTGATAATTATGATAAAATACAAGTTCTATATATAATTAATTAAATTTTGGAAAACATCCTTTTATTTTTTTCCTTTTTTTTTAAATAAAAATTTAAAAAAATATAAAAAATAAAAGAATGTTTTCCAAAATTTAATTAATTACATATAGAACTTGTATTTTATCATAATTCTCAAACTTATAATTTATTTATTTAATTTATTTTTATCTATAAAATTTTAATAAAATGTAATTGTATTTCCAGCTCTGAAAATGGCTGAAGCATGTTTTTACTCCCACCAAGCAAGAAAGAGTTTACTGGTCGCTGATTGATTAATTTAAACTTAAAATTCAAATATCTGAATGATGCTAAATGTATTACCAACTTGAAAAATCGTAAGGACATATTTTGTAACAAGACCTTGAAAAAGACAAAATAGGAAAGTATCTGAAAAAAGTACCTGAAATACAGATACTTAGATACTGATTTAAATATCTAGATACAGATACAGATACATATTTTAAAATGTACCTAGATACAGTAACTAGATACTTGCACAGTATCTAGTTATTGTATCTAGATACAAATACCTAGATACATTACATCACTGGTTAAAAGTATCTAGGTACAGTAACTAGATACTTTTTCAAGTATCTAGATACAAATTAAATACTTTTTGAAATATGTATCTGTATCTGTATCTAGATATTTAAATTTAAGTATCTTGTATCTGTATTTCAGATACTTTAATCGTTACTTTATTTTTATACCATGATACCGAGCTGATATAATAGTTTAATTATAAATTGTCATTTTAAATATTTTATTTTTACTATAAACAAAATTCAGAAAACCATTGAAATTCTGCCGTTTACAAATTAAATTTATATGGAATGTCAAAAAAAATATATTCTCACTCGTTTTTCGCTGCTTTTGAAAGGCCGTAAAAATAGTAGGTATTTAGGTACCACAATAGTAGGTACAACACTTAAGGAAAATGGGTCATTATTAATGAAAACTAAGTTTTTAAATAACTATTGTTGCTCTTTTGATGAGCAATTTACTAAAAACATATGAAAAATTATATCCAAACAAGTGGTTTGGCAGTGGACCGTGGTTTTATGAAGCCTTGAGCAAGACAAATTAAGGCCCTTCAAAAGTATCCACCAGTGGCGCACCCAGGAATTTTTGTTGGGGGGGGGGGCGGACGACAAAATTATTTAAATTATGAAAATATAAAGTGATGACCTAAAAAAAGTCCTCACTTCTAAAATACAAGGTGTCTCAAAAGAAATTTTATATTTAGTGGAACGATTAAAACAAAAGTAAGCCGTATATAGAAAAAATGTTTATTAATTATTAAAATACACTTTTTGGGGATTTATTTCTTAAAAATAATGTCGTCTAAATGTAGACCCTCGCGTTCTCGGCACTCATTTAATCGAACAGTAAAATTACTTATGACGTCTCGGTAGGTGGACTCAGGGATGGCTGCCATTTTGTGACGGATATTTTCTTTCAAATGCGCCAGTGAAGTCGGTTTATTGGCGTAAACTTTAGATTTAAGATAACCCCATAGGAAAAAGTCCATAGGGGTTAAATCTTGACTGCGTGGAGGCCAATTTATGTCACCTCTCCGGGAGATCAATTTGCCTGAGAAAATTGCCTCTGACTGGCATCTTGGGGCTTTAATTCTTGCACCAATTGAATTTTGTAGGGGTGCAGCTTTAGGTCTTTGTGCATAATGCGATGTAATGATGATCTATGGACATTTAAAGCACTTGCGCGCTTCCGAATTGAAAGGTTCGGGTCGTCACGAACAGACTGATTAACATTCTCCACGTTTTCTACCGTTCTTGATGACCTAGGTCGCCCGGATTTTGATTTATCCAGCGTTGTACCAGTCTCTTCAAACTTTTTAACCCAATGTCGAATGAGAGGAATGCTTGGCGCATCATTTAAGTGGCGAAAACCTCGAATACTGCAGAATTTTCTACGCGCTACAGTCGCCGAATCACCGTTTTTGTAAAACTCTCGCACGCATAACGCGCGGTCTGCTCCCGAGAAACGCTCCATAGCGACGGAATTCCCAAGAGTCAGGCTACCTATTGACATAACCCCCGCGCCCCTCGGATACGTTGCGTTCACGCAGTAAGCTAAATAAATATAAAATTTCTTTTGAGACACCTTGTACAAGTGACGACCTAAAAATAATGGTCTTCATCTCTATTTTAAATTTTTTTTAGTGTGTTTGTGTGTTTTTATTTTTATTTATTTCCTTCTTAGGGGGAGGGCGGGCCCCCGGGCGTCCTCCCTGGGTGCGCCACTGGTATCCAGTGATTGAAAATACGCTTTGATAATATTTTTTAGGCATTTCTTCAATTGAGACCTGGCTCTAGTACGCCTCACCCAAGGGCCGGCCATGCTAGTGTGGATATTAAATTCATTTCCTAATTGAAATCGGCGAGTTTTTAGATACCTATATTAAATATACTAATATTGGATTCCATTTAAGAATAATCTTGTATTTTTTTCTTGGTGTAATCTATTAGATATCGACTAAGAATCCTAGGATTTAAACCGAAACTATCCGGATTAAAGAAGGAAAGAGCTTTGGTTATTTTTCTTGTGGCATTCTCTGCTGCTTATAAACTAGAGACATTATCATTATCTAGTGTTTTTGTCGCTTCTGTCCCGGCGCGTTTGTCGCTAGAATGCCTCAGTTGTAGATAGCAATAGACTTCTACATTATACACTAAGAATTATTCCGCTTAAACCTGTAAACTTTGCCAACTTTTATATGTACGTGTACAATACTTTTCAATGATGCTTTTAACAAATATTTTAATGGCAAAAAAAAGGTGCAGTGTGAGTTTTGATACAATTTGGGATATCCTAGATATCAAGTAACAACATTTTTTGGTACAGAGTTTAGATTTTTTTCCTGTATTGTTAAATTCGTGTTCCCAGATGGAGACATTGACCAGGTTCTTGCTCTAAGGGGCACGTTCGCAACTATCATAAGACAGGACTCACGATCTGGATGAAAAACGAAATAAACCGAATAGACTTTATTGGGCGCAATCTCACGCAATTATAGAATGCTGAAGATGGGATTGGATATATATAGGTTGATGGACTTACCTAGTGGTTGAAATGTCACGTAGTAAAGGACCCTTTGAGATGATGTAGTCTTCATAATACACCAGGTCTGGAATGGAGAGTTTGGACACACAGCCACGATCGATTTCACAAGTCCACACCGTATATTCGCGAAATATACTAACACACACGAACGTGAATGCATGCGTAAAATGCATTTACGACAACAAAGCAGAGTGAACGAAATGATGTAGAAGAAGACTAATTCTACCTCTGCTTAAAGACGCACGATACTAAGAGCTCAGATGATGCGGAGACCGAAATGAACGACTAAGATAGGCTAAGACACGAGATGAATGTAAATAACATACATTCGTGGACTGCAACAATGCAGGTAACCTGAACGGCGTCGCGTACAGGCAGAACTGAGTACAAAAATTAACACGACACAGATGGTTCGAATTAGTTATTCGGTAACTAAACTAAAAATAATGTTGAACTGAGAACCCCCCCAAAAAAATATTAATAATTCGCGCGACTGGCGCGAACACTTGTATTTTCATCTATTTTCATGTGTATTAATAACTAAATTTCATGCTCCCCCCCCAGGTTTTAAGATTTAGCGCCTACTGTTCTTACATAAAAAGATTAATAATTAAAGCTACTTCTGAATCTGTTTTAAATCTAACGGAATTATGTTGAGAAAATAATGGAAATCAGATAGTAAATTATCAGGTCGTCAAGGATAAAATTTGTAGTTAATAATATTGCTTACTTTAACAACTTATTATTTGACATTAGCTTAATATTTTACCGTTCTGTTTTTTTTTTTGGAAAGTTACACATCTCGCCTTTTTAAGAAATCATTGTATGCTCTAAAAAATTACAACCTTTTTTTAAAATTAATTTTGTTGAAAATGGAACGGTCGGAAATTCGCACTATAATGAAGTATGAGAACCTAGAACCACGGCATGAGGAGATGACCCCGTTGGTCTTCTACAACTTTGTTATTTAGTATTTCTTTTTTATCTAATAATAAATAAAATAATGGTAGTGTCCCATTTTGTTATTATAACCTGTATTATAGTTTCTTGATTATACCTACGAAGCCCTAAAATATCCCAGTTACTTTCTTGAGTGTAAACAATTGTGTTTTATTAACCAATAATTTCAACAATGTACTCGAAGCTAGTTCATAAAATCACAGTTTGTTACATTGGCTGTGACATTGGCTTAATATTTTACCGTTCTGTTTTTTTTTTTTGGAAAGTTACACATCTCGCCTTTTTAAGAAATCATTGTATGCTCTAAAAAATTACAACCTTTTTTTAAAATTAATTTTGTTGAAAATGGAACGGTCGGAAATTCGCACTATAATGAAGTATGAGAACCTAGAACCACGGCATGAGGAGATGACCCCGTTGGTTTTCTACAACTTTGTTATTTAGTATTTCTTTTTTATCTAATAATAAATAAAATAATGGTAGTGTCCCATTTTGTTATTATAACCTGTATTATAGTTTCTTGATTATACCTACGAAGCCCTAAAATATCCCAGTTACTTTCTTGAGTGTAAACAATTGTGTTTTATTAACCAATAATTTCAACAATGTACTCGAAGCTAGTTCATAAAATCACAGTTTGTTTACACTCTACCAAATACGTTTACATATGACTTAACGCCTGCCCCTAAAATGCCGCAACCCGTACAACATACGTGTACTCTGTACAGTATATCCTTGTCGCACGCAAGCGTAAGCTCAGCAAACTTGCTTATTAAACTAATAACGTTCTGCTGTGGTCTACTATTATTTGGTAATACGGATACACTGGAGTTTATAACAATGTCTTTGCTGCTGCCATACATTTTATGACATTCAATAATGAATGCTAAAACTTTATCATAGAGTACGGAGCAATGTTGCTGTGTCATTAATGTTATTAAAATTTATTTGTCTTTGCTTATTTATGAAACTTTGGTAACGTTTAATGTGTTATTAATCTCTTGTAAAAAGATTTACAAAGTTTCTTAATTACTGTTTTTAAGGTTAATATCAGCAACATCATATACAGTCGGATTCTTGTATAGAGAACTAGCAGTATAACCGCTGCTTCGCTATCGAAAAAGTAGTCGTAGCCGGCTTAGACCGGACCCTTGGCAGAATCGGTTTAAGACTGGCTTGGTGCGAATTGTTTTTGGAAGATTCAAATATATTTATTTGTTTTAATCTACTCTTGTATTGATATATGCTTCTTACATAAATAATGTAAGTAAGGGCTTCTTTGTAAACATTGATAGTACAGTCACCTGGTAACAACACGTATAAGTGTCCCATTATGTTAACCTAGGAAAATGCCACAAACAATTGCCCATGTGAGAATCACTCATCGCCCAACGCGGCGCTAGTTACGTGAAGTATTTTATCTTGTACCTTATGAACTTATTTGTTATGATATTTTTATAATTATTCCGTGATTACTCCTGATCTATAAATCGTACCTATATAGGTCAGAGCACTTTTTTACCGTTAATAAATGCTCTTGCAACGAAGAAAGTTTTATTCGTATAGTTTTAGGGGCTACGAAAATGTTCAACAGCAAATTGAATGTTATAATAGTCGTCGAAAAATGAAAATAAAAAATCTGGGATATATATCCTCGGGAACATTTTTGTAGCAATATTAAACTCTAAAAGTCTTTCATATATATATTGAATATGTACATATATCTTTTATAGTTTCACCGCCATAGCATTTTAATGTGATTGATGTAAAATTCCTAATTACATTTTTTAGTCTATATCTCTCATTGGGCCTAAGAGATATTGAGGAATCAGTGAAAAAGCATTTTGCCCCCTTAGGGGTAAATTAATAAAAAAAAAAAAAACTCAATAAGTTTCTAAAGATTTTAAAAAGACACTTATATGTCAAAACGAAATGTTATCTCAATAAACATAGGAAATGCGAAGCGTTCTACAATTGACCCCGAATGTAGATTTAAGGGTTGTTTAGGGCAAAATCCTGAATTTCGTTCATAAATATTTGTAACCTTTATAAGCAAAAACTAAGTCGATATCTTATTGGTTCCAAGATATATTGAGGAATCCTTGAAATCCCATTTCACCCCTTTTCACCCCCTTAGGGGTCGAATTTAAAAAAATCTCTTGTTTGGGTACTTACATCATGGGGAGGAGCTTAAACCATTACAGAATAAAAAAAAATTACTCCTTTCGGGGTGCAATTAAAAAAATATGTTAAAAAGATATTTTAAGTTAACAGTTTTAATCCCGAAACACTCCCTTATAATGAGAATTTTGTGATGCTATATGGCCTCTGTCTGACTCCTGGTTTTACTCTATTATCATAGTAAATTTGGTTAAAATATGTCAAACTGTTTTTAAAATATTCGTCAAAAGCAAAAATAAATAAACCAAAATTATAAAGTTCATAAATATCGGCAAAAATAAAAAAATATAATATAGATGTTTTCTTGTTCTACATAGACTAATCATAGTTTTGCTAAATAACTTTGCTATAATAATAAAGATCAGTGCTGTTTACCGACAATATTTAAGCCGAACATACAATCAACTACTGAACGAAAATTCATATCCCCTCACTGCATATTTAATAGATATTCCAATGGTCCAATATAATTAAAAACAAAATTATTCATTTCACGTTTCTGGTGGAATTATTTTGACATTTTCGATTTTTCTAGTTATGATGAAGACATTTCCTACCTGTATGCAAAATTAGAATTTCCGGACATAGCCACAAATATTCATTTTTATACATATAGATTACGTCACAATTACCTATTATGTTTATATAATACGAATCAGTGGTGGCGCTAGCGGGGGGGTCCGGGGGCCCCCAAAAACTTATCTGGCCCCCAGTTGGCCCCCCCAGAATTGTTTGGAGAAAAATGTATTTTAGAAGTGAGGACCTTTTTTTGTAGGTCGTGACTTGTATTTGGCCCCCCCAAATTTTAGTAAAAAATTTCCTGGCCCCTCCATATTTTAAGAGCTAGCGCCGCCACTGATACGAATGAAACGTACGTATTCGAAGAAAATTAAAATAAAGTACGAGGGTTACCTTTTATGTTTTTACAAACGACCACTAGATGACAATATTGAAATGTGTCACTACAATATTCGTAAAATTTGACATTTGTTAAAATTTAAAAGGAAGTCTCTTATGCTGGCGATCCTGACTGACTAAATTGCTATTTTCATTTTCTAGATATTGTTTTGCAAACTATCATATGTACAGAATACATAAAAATCTTATTGTAGATTCTAATTTGACGGTAAGGGAGTTTTAAGAGTTAATATAAGCAAACAAATTTTCTACTTTATCTAAAAAATTCTAAGCATGTATGATAGTAGTCTGGAGGCTTGTATAGTATCCCCCTTTTTCTCTTCATTTCGTACTTCCTTCATCGTAAACCCTAATCGTAAAAGCAGTGGAAAAGCAGGGCAGTAAAGGGAAAATCTTAACTGCAGATAAGAGCTCGGGCCCTTATTGCATCACATAGAAGCGCTACCAACCAACGGGCAATGGCACTACACTCTTTTTTCCCATTCTCTCCTTATTTCCTTTAAAACAATTCACTTGTGGTACTACGAAAATCTCACTGTATGAAAAAACAACTAAATTATATTGGCAGTATTTTTAGAATTTTTTCAAGGTAACATCATTTTAACACCGAAAAAATAAAATATTTGGAAGTGCAAAATGAAATCATTTTATTTCATTAAAAAGTATCAGTTGTGGCCACCACAGGACCGACAAATACATAATTTTAGTCAGTCAAATACAAGGTGTCTCAAAAGAAATTTTATATTTATTTAGCTTACTGCGTGAACGCTACGTATCCGAGGGGCGCGGGGGTTATGTCAATCGGTAACCTGGCTCTTGGGAATTCAGTCGCTATGGAGCGTTTCTCGGGAGCAGACCGCGCGTTATGCGTGCGAGAGTTTTACAAAAACGGTGATTCGGCGACTGTAGCGCGTAAAAAATTCTGCAGTATTCGAGGTTTTCGCCACTTAAATGATGCGCCAAGCATTCCTCTCATTCGAGATTGGGTTAAAAAGTTTGAAGAGACTGGTACAACGCTGGATAAATCAAAATCCGGGCGACCTAGGTCATCAAGAACGATAGAAAACGTGGAGAATGTTAATCAGTCTGTTCGTGACGACCCGAACCTTTCAATTCGGAAGCGCGCAAGTGCTTTAAATGTGCATAGATCATCATTACATCGCATTATGCACAAAGACCTAAAGCTGCATCCCTACAAAATTCAATTGGTGCAAGAATTAAAGCCCCAAGATGCCAGTCAGAGGCTTAATTTCGTAAATCAGG
This sequence comes from Liopterus haemorrhoidalis, assembly GCA_963971575.1. NCBI lineage: Eukaryota > Metazoa > Arthropoda > Insecta > Coleoptera > Dytiscidae > Liopterus > Liopterus haemorrhoidalis. The sequence goes on from OZ020613.1 coordinate 5,855,573, forward strand.
TGATTGAGCGATTTTCAACGTTTACCAACATTTTGTTTTCGGATGAAGCTCATTTTCATCTTAATGGCCACGAAAATAAGCAGAACTGCTGCTACTGGAGTGCAACGAATCCGAAACGCAAACATCAGAAACCCCTACATTCGCCTAAAGTGACCGTATGGGCTGCGATGTCGGCGCGTGGAATTATCGGCCCTTACTTTTTTGAAGACGAAAGGGGGCGTGCAGTTACAGTGAATTCAGAGCGTTATGTGGAGATGTTAGACAACTTCTTGGTACCTGACTGCAAAACTTTCCTGGCTATAACCAAAGAACATGGTTCCAACAGGACGGAGCAACTTCACACATGTCCAATATGTCTCTGCCACGTGTTCGTGAAATTTTCTCAGGCAAATTGATCTCCCGGAGAGGTCACATAAATTGGCCTCCACGCAGTTCAGATTTAACCCCTATGGACTTTTTCCTATGGGGTTATCTTAAATCTAAAGTTTACGCCAATAAACCGACTTCACTGGCGCATTTGAAAGAAAATATCCGTCACGAAATGGCAGCCATCCCTGAGTCCACCTGCCGAGACGTCATAAGTAATTTTACTGTTCGATTAAATGAGTGCCGAGAACGCGAGGGTCTACATTTAGACGATATTATTTTTAAGAAATAAATCCCCAAAAAGTGTATTTTAATAATTAATAAAAAAAAATTCTATATACGGCTTACTTTTTTTTTAATCGATCCACGAAATTTAAAATTTCTTTTGAGACACCTTGTACAATATTAAAAATACAAAGTTACAAAAATTAATCAAAATTGACATTTTCAAATTCATCAATGACATATATTGGATTACTGTTAGTATATTCTTAAATTTAAATTTGAATTTGTCTCGTGGTAGTGTACAGATACCCTCAGGCAAGAGATTGTATAATTTAACAGCAAAATAATCTGAGCAATTTCTGGATTTATTTAGACGCAAAAATTTACCGCGGATATTATTTTTACTGCGAGTGTTGTGATCATGTGTCTCACCAAATGTACTAATTGTAATTGGTTATTTTTTTCGTATAATCAATGATAAATAAATAACGAAGGCAAAGTCATTATTTTGAGTTTCACAAAAAGATCTCGACAATCGGTTCTGAAAGGAGCACAGGCAATTATTCTTACCATTTTTCGTTGTAATGCAAAAATTCTGTTTGCTGCAGGTGAATGTCCCCAGATTATTAACCCATTGGTTAGGTATAGTGCGTTCGAAGGTGAGTTTGCAGTATAGCTCTTATGGAAAATGGGAGCGGTGTTGCCAAATGTTGTAAAAGTGTCAAATGTGTCAATTATAATATGAAAAACTCGTATGATTTACAAAAATCAACTCTTATAAAACTCAAAATAACAGTCAACAAAAACAAATGGCCATTTCTAGAATACTGTGTCTTCACAGATCAACGCGTTTTAGAGCTGGCAACGTCGACAAGCAAGAAAAGGATAGTGTCATTGTGTAAACCCATTAGAGAGTATGAAAAAGAACTACTCCATATGCCCTGTACTGCAAACTCACCTTCGAACGCACTATAGGACTGAAAGAGGGAGAAATAGGTTTTTAATACAACATCTGAGCTGACTTCATGCTTCAGATTCCTTATTAGATACACAGTTGAGCGAAGTTTTCGGCTAAGTACGAGGGATGTTCCCAAAGTTCTGGGAATTTAGCTATAATTTTTATTATTTTGTTAATTTTCGTCAATATTACAATGTAGTTTTTCAACATAATCTCCATTTAACTGAATACATTTATCCCAACGATAAACTAATTTTTTTAAGCCGTACTCAAAGAACTTTCCTATTGAGTTTCTGTTCTGGTCCCAACAGCCTTGGCACCCAGCGCGGCGAAACCTTGCTAACGCCCAAACAATCATGCAAGATGTTATAAACTTGTCGTGTACCTATCCCTAGGCGCACACTAATTTGACGAATAGTCATTCGCCTGTCCTCTTTCAGTAGGTCTTCGACGGCAGTAATGTTTCTTTCATTTACCGACGTGCTTGGGCGCCCACTGCGTGGATCGTCTTCTAGTGATGTTCTACCGGTTTTAAAACGATCGATCCACCGATAAACAGTACTTTTGGATTCTGTTGACTCACCAAATACTCCTTGCAGACGCTGAATAATTTCTGATGTTTTCACACCTTCTTTCCACAAAAAGAAAATTATTGCTCTTTGAGATTTTGCTGCGTCTTCCTGTTACAAAAACAGTTTTATGAAAACGCGTCTATATCAGTTGAACACCTAAATCAGACTGAACAATATTGCACTAGATAGTTGCATAAACATGTCAAGACTTGTCTGGCACCAATAACATTGCCTGTAAGTTCTGCGTAATTTAATTAGCACAATTCCCAGAATTTAGGAAACATCCCTCGTATATCCACGTGTGGATCCCAACGAAAATGAGGGTCAACGTGGATACCAAGAAATTTCATGGAGGGGGGATTGGGAATATCATGTCTTCTGGTGCTCAACAGTAAAACCTGAGTTTTTTCTTTATTTAAACATAGCTTATCACAGGCAAACCAAGTAAAGATATTAAACTAATAGCCACGTGGCTGAATTCAGAAAAAAAAATACGCTATTGAATAGGTATAAAAAATATGTATAATCCCATTTGAAAAAATATAACTTAGTACTCTAACTTGAGAACCACTGGTTTAAAAATATATTTTCTTCTTTAAGCAGATGTCCCCCTTGGTCTTCTACAACTTCGTTGCATAGTATTTTTTGTAACTATAATAATAAAGTTAGTACAGTAATACAAAAATATCTATAGCCAAACGTCCACTTCGCAAGCTTTTAACTGCAAACGTTTGCATCTCCAAAAACACGTATTCTGTCGTTCCCTCCAATCAATGCCAGTTGCTTATCTCATCTTGTTTAGTTTATAAGTTTATTACTTTATATATTTGAGGTTGTTTTTTTAAGTATTTGTGTCATTCTTACTTGCTATTTTATAAAAAAATAAATAAGAAAAAATTTAAGAAAAACTAACAGTTTAAAGCAAAATTCACTCAATAACTCTGTAATGTCTGTAGATCTGAATATTTCCTTTCTATACCCTATGTCCTAATTTTGTATGGCCTACAAAACTAATTATTATGTTTATTAATTTTATACATTCATATTTAATTATATACAAATGAAAAATCATTTAAATTAAAACCGCTTAATTTAAATGATTTTTAGAAAATTAAATTGTAATAATTAAATAATAAATGTCATTTAGTTAACATATAGTTAAATTTTAATATGATAGCATTTCAAATAGTTAATTTGAAATGTGTAATTTTGTTAATAGAACCCAAAATTTATTAATATTAGTATTTATTTAAATTCAGTATTATTTAAAGATTTTTTGAGTGATAATTTTAATAAAAAATCAGCTGTGGCCACCACAGGACCGACCACCATCATAAAGTACTTATATAAAATACATTCTAGCAGCAGAGTAGAAATAACTTTGCCTAATATTTTCTAACAGAGATATTATTTATCATGACTATGGAAACGTTACATGTAAGTATGAAAAATTTCGAAAAATTTCACAGAAATTTTTAGTTTTATCAAAATACGTCTCAAATAAAAGTTATTAGTTAGTTCAATAAATTTTTTCGAAATATTTTTGTGTTGTGAAATATTTACAAAAATCTTAAAATCGACACGAGTAAACTCCCATTTTTAGTCAACCGATTTTTACCAAAAGTTGATCAACTCGTACCATTAATAGCAGAAGCTTAAATATGAAGTTTCATAAAAATCCTTTTAGCCGAATTTGCTCTGCACGTGTACACAGACAGACAGACAGACAGACGGACGGACGGACAGACAGACAGACAGACGGACGGACGGACGGACAGACAGACAGACGGACGGACGGACAGACAGACAGACCGACAGACATCATGCCATAAACAGTGAAAACGTTATGTAGGGACCTCAATTCGTGGAGATCCATCGAAATCTCGAAACGTCAAAATCGGTATTATCACAATACCTCCCTTATATATGTTGGCGGTCGGTAAAAAGCGAATAAATTCCGATCGCGTATGTTTTTATCAAGATTTTAAAATCTGTTTTTCATGTCTTCGCAGGAGAGTACCTATCCCTAGGCGCACACTAATTTGACGAATAGTCATTCGCCTGTCCTCTTTCAGTAGGTCTTCGACGGCAGTAATGTTTCTTTCATTTACCGACGTGCTTGGGCGCCCACTGCGTGGATCGTCTTCTAGTGATGTTCTACCGGTTTTAAAACGATCGATCCACCGATAAACAGTACTTTTGGATTCTGCAGACTCACCAAATACTCCTTGCAGACGCTGAATAATTTCTGATGTTTTCACACCTTCTTTCCACAAAAAGAAAATTATTGCTCTTTGAGATTTTGCTGCTTCTTCCATGGTTACAAAAACAGTGCTATGAAAACGCGTCTATATCAGTCGAACACCTAAATCAGACTGAACAATATTGCACTAGATAGTTGCATAAACATGTCAAAACTTGTCTGGCATCAAGAAAAAAAATATTCAAGGCAGTGAACACAATAATTTAGATACAAAGCTAATTATGAGAGTTCAATTGTTCTATTATCATTTTGAAATATTATAAAGTCGCGCCTTATTGAATTCAGTCACTGCCTCTAGCGAACATGAATCTAACAATGAACGTACGTGTGGAGTTCAGCCTTTGTATCTTTGTAACACTAGAGATTTATGTTTAACTTTGTGCAATAATACTTAAATACTGATATATTGCAATGACTTTTTGCAATATTTTGTGTTAAGTTAAAGTATAGGTAGAAATTTAAGTGTTCACAGCTCTAAAATTAGTCGAATATACACTGTAGGTTGTGGATAAATTTAGTAGACAGTTTTAACGTTTTATGACAGCATTCCAATGAGGTTAAATAACATAGAGACTGAACGAGGACGAGTTGTTATGAGGTCAACACCTCTTTAGGCGGGGAAACGGGGGTTGCCCCGAGGAGTTGTACAGTTTGCATACATCAATGTTTTGCCGAAAGAATTGAAAGTAAAAATATATTTTTTTAATACTGTAAACTTAGGCTGACCAGATTTTTTTACAGGAAAAGAGTATACTAAAAAAATTGATGTGAAGTGTGAATTTTCACACATTTCAGAGTTTTGCAGTTATTTAATAACTGAATGATGATTATTTGGGATGCCAAAACAAATTTTATATCAAAATATTTTTTTATGAATTTTAATTAGAATGCCTAATACCATTATTTAAGTTTCTAAATATGTGCAGTATTTTTTTTACATAGCAAGGTTCATTAAGATTTTGAAAATTGCGCCTATGGCTTCTATTGGTTGCTTAAATCATTAGCCCTGCCCTCTGATTTCGTATACATCAAACAGAATTAAATTATAATTTCAACACTTCCCACTGGTTAGTAAATTTACGCTTTTAAAAATTAAATGCAACATTTACCAAAATATAACTAGAATTTTGACAAAATAATTTAAACAAAAGAAAACTGCAAAAAAAAACATAACAATTAAAATTGACAGGATTCGAACTCTAGTTTGCAAGTTACCTGTTTGACAAATTAGAAAACCAATGACTAAACGCACATCGCTATGAGCGCTGACGTATCAACTTGGTTACATAGCGAATTAAATATTTAACATATTTTGGTTAAAAACACAAAAAATGCATTATTTTCCGAAAACATAATCTGATCAAAAATTCCTGTTGTACTATTCCGGTTCACACCAATATACATTACTTAGAATTTTTTCAGATTTTTAGTTTAAACCATCTGGGCTACAGGGTGTGGGACAACAATTTTTTTGCACAATTTTGACAAAAATCGCGTCAAAATAATTTATTTTGCAAAAATAAAATTTTGATCGTTAATCCACGTACTAAGGGCTTTCATTTGATACCCTACTCAGAATTTTTAAAAAATATTTTTTTTTTTTCGTTGAGCATATATTTGTTTATATTTTTAGGGGGGTATGTTTTTTAGATGTTTTAGTATTTTTCCTATGTGCGGGTCAAAGAGTTGTATAAGCATGCCAAATTTCAACTCTCTAGGTTTAGCCGTTTGGCTACAATTTTTACCGAACAGACAGACAGACAGACGACAAAATGACGGTTTAAGGGTTTTTTGGTCATACCTACAAAACCCTAAAAAGGTCCTCACTCCAAAAATACAAGTGATGATCAAAAAATAACAAGGCCTCACTCAAAAATACAAGTAATGAGCAACAAAACAAGGTCCTCACTCCCCAAAATGATGAGAAAAAAAAAAGAAATGTTCTCACTCCCAAAATAAAAGTGATGAGGCAAAAAACAAAAAGGTCGTCATTCTCTACAAAACATAAGTGACGAGCAAAAAAGAGTATATTCAGGATTTTTTTTATAAAAAGTAAGAGTATAGAGCAGTGTTTCTCAACCTTTTCTGGCATGGGACCCCCCAAATAACTTAAATATTGTCTGCGGCCCCCCTATATATATGTATATGTGTGTGTGTGTGTGTGTGTGTGTGTGTATATATATATATATATAGGCTTACCATAATTATGAAACTCTAAACCGTGACAAGAACAGGAGCTGGGGCAAAGGAAAAAATGTACACATAAAAAAATGTTTTATTATTAAATCTTACAAAAGAAATATGCAGATGGTCTGCTGCAGCAGAAAGTTAATTATTTTATTTATTGTGCCAGTACAACAAATATTTTTAAGAGCCAGTTCTAACTTATAAATTGTTGTTGCTATACCAATATAATTCAATATTCATTTAGTCAATAATCGGGGTTTATGAAAATGATTTAAAAAATTGTTTTGTTTCTCTAGTTATAGCCGATAGTGTACGCATGTATGTGTTTTTATATTGTCTATAGAAGCACATTCTACATAACAATGACTTACATTATAAAATTAACAAAAATTTCTACAAATACCTTTCCAGTCGCTCCAATTTTGGTCTGCATAGTCCAAACACTAAAGTCCACACTATAACACACTATTTCAATTATTTTCTGCACTTTTATCACTTAAAAATAACTAAAAACGTCAGAAAAAAATGAAGACGCCATTTGCATAAATCACGTATCACTACATATCAAGATGGTTAATCATGATAAAGCTCATTAAGTAATATAGTCATTAACAATTAGTAAATAAGGAACAGAATTGCTTAAAATAATTCTTTATGAGAATAAACACATATATTAATATTTTATCAATAGTATACAGGTGGTTGAAATTGAACTACCGGGCCCAATAAACTATTTTTTTATTATTGAAGATGAGGTATAACGTTAAATTGGGAAGTTACTTGGTACTACATGATCTAAAATAGTTTATATTTTGATACTTTGTATCTTTATAGTATAAATAGTTATACATTTTGATGGAGGATTTATTAAAATTTCAGAGCTATGGCGTTGGAGAGACGGCCTATATGGTAAAATGGGAGGACAGAGGTGATAATAGGATGACTTTTGGGCTATACATGATAATTCTGAGATCTCAGAAAGGGATGAAAATTACTATTGGAAGTATAATGGAGTTATCTCTCGAGAATTTTATACAGGTTAATTTTTTATTTACGGGTTCATTTGGAGGGCTAAGGTGTCCCCCCCGGGCATTATGACCTTAAGGCCCGGTCTTTCCACCTTCATTTAAACCACTAGGTAACTATCCGACAGATAATGTTATCTGGAACTTTATCTTCTGAATAAATGTCATTACCAAGCAGTGAATTCAAACATCAGTCTCATTATCCTTTAGATAACTATCCGATAGATACATTTGTATTGAAAGACGGGATGACATTTATTCAGCACAGAAAGTATCATATAACCTTATCTGTCAGATAGTTATCTGGAGCAGTGTTTCCCAACCGCCGGTCCTGTAGATATATATATATATATATATATAGAGGGAGCGAGGGAGGGATCACAAGGTGTATCAAGATAGAGGAAACACGATTTTTCTCGAAAAGACGTTGTGTGAGCAAGTTGGGAAAAAAAATTGGTGACCAGAGTGTACCCAAATAATTGGATGGTAGTATTTAAATTTTCGGAATAAACCGGAAGTACAGGATATCAAGGACAACTTCGATTTTTTTTTTTTATATATATAGGAACGTTGGGCATAATTGGATAAAACTTTTGAAAAAAAACAACCTTTACATAAACATGTTTTTAATATCTGTTACGATTACCTATAATGGCTTGCAAGTATTTTTATTTACAAGTGTTCCATTGTTCCAAATTGCTTTCCATTTTGAACACTTTCGCATCCTTACTCTTTAGCTAACAGTAGCTCGGAGTATAACAAAAAATATTGCAAGTTCAAGTCATACCTACTTGAAAGTACTTGAAGTACCTCCAACGCGAACCGTTTTAATTAGTTTAAATTAGTTGTCAAAATAAGTATAATTTATTTTAAGTTTAAAAGGTATATTTTAATGAATATAAACGTCATATATTTATGAATATATCTTGCAAAATTGAGCGTTTTTCTATTATAATTTCATGCTTCGATTTTATATGACTTCGCGGCCCCCCGGTTGAGAAACGCTGGTATAGAGGATATTACTTAAAAAATGAGTATAATACTCTAAAAAAGAATACGTCTGGTCACCCTATGTAAACTGCAAATTTTAATAAAATAAATTTCCTAAATAATAATAAATTAACCTGAATTTATTAGTATATATTTAAGTTAATTAGTAGGGTTCTAAATTACATACATATAAAAATACAATATGATCGAAAAAAAAGTTTAGTATATAGTAGAATTATATTTTCATTCTACGTGTCATGTATAGGAAACCAGAGGGGCGGAGCATATGACTTAAAACAACCAATGGAAGCCATTGGCGCAATTTTCAAATTCTTAATAAACCTCGCTATATAAAAAAAAAATACTGCACATATTTAAAAACCTAAATAATGGTATTAGGCTTTCGAATTGTAATTAACAAAAAAATATTTTAACAAAATTTGTTTTTAAAGCTCTTAGATTAACAGACGATAAATTATTTTAAAAATATCGTTCATTTTGCCGTGATTACTACAAAGCAAAATTTGTCCTACACACTCAACGCTTCACTTATATACCTGCGAAAACCTGCAATGTCACATTTCACCAATTTTTCTAGTTTTGAATTACAAATTCTAAAATCTCGGGCAGTTTAATTACAAGTTAATTACCGCGCTAATTGTTATAAATATTAACGATTTGTTGCAGTAAAATTGCTATTTATTTTAGTGCTAATGAGAAAATTATTAATTCAAAAATTGATTTTATATTTCACTTTTGTCATTTAACTCCCGAAAAAAGTTGTTGAAAAATTAATAACATTTTTGTCGTTTTAAATTGAAATTAAAAATGCTCTGTATGTTCCCATTCTGAATAAAGTGAACAATGGAAATTAATTGTAACGCGAATAACAAAATCCCTAACGCAGATAAACAAATTATAATGCCCATTATCATTAAATATTTTGATTGCCGGGAAGCATTGATAAATAGCAACGCTTAAAATGGATCTATGATGAAAAATATTAGCTAAAAACGTAGACTATTAATTAATATATTGATTATATTGGCAAATAAATAACATCCGCATTACGTTGTCCGATTTGGGACATATAAAATACGTTTCATTAATATACATTAGTGGCTATTATTTATATTGCATTACGATATTTATTTTAAACTAATTAATTTAAGGCATTAAACACATTGTTAAAGTGATTTCAATACAATTTGTAAAATTGTACATTCATATATATATATAATTTTTAATTTTAATACTACTACTGCCATCTGTTCCCAAAAATTTGTATTACCGTAAAATCTCACATATATAATGCGCACATTTTTAGGGTTTTGTTGGTATGACCACCAAAAAACCCTTATAACGTGACTCAAGTGTCTGTCTATCTGTCTGTACGGTAGAAATTGTAACCAAACGGCTGAACATAGAAAGTTGATATTTGGCATACTTGTACAACTTTTTGACCCACATATAGGAAAACTATAGAAAAAAATACAGCGCGGGATAAATATAAACAAATATGTATTTAATGAAAAAATAAATATTTAATTTAAATTTTGAGTGGGGTATCAAATGAAACCTCTTAATGCGTGGATGCACAAATTTTTATTTTTGAAAAAATCTTTTTTTTAAATGGGGTTTTTGTCAATATAATGGCAAAAAACTTTTGTCCCCCACACTATCTCCCAGAGGGGTTGAACTAAAAATTGGAAAAAAATCTCAATAATGTACATTGATAGGAACCGGAATTGTTCAACAGGAAATTTTGATTAAAATGGTTTTTCGCAAAATATTGATTTTTTTTCGTCTAAAAAAAATAGTTTTTAATTTTTTACTTGCCCGACCTTAATATATAGGGGGCAAGTATTGTAATCGCGAAAATTTTCGATGTCGAGATTTTGACTGATTACCACGTTTCATGGTCCAGGGAATCTAAAAACCTATTTTCGAAGTGCCGTCCGTATGTGTGTGTGTGTGTCTGTGTGTATACACGATAACTCAAGAACGGTTTAACTTAGAGAGTTCGTTGTGGTACTAAAAAATTCTCCTATTAATTGGGAAGAACCCTATTATTTTTTATGAAAATCCGAAACCGGAAACGGAAGTTATTGAACTTTAATATTTTTAAAAATTCGTAACTAGTAAACCAAGCCTTGGACAACAATTTGTATAAAACATAATTTGATGTATTTTTGAAGATTTACCTAAAACTTTTTAATTTAAAAAAAAAAAAATAATTTTTAAAAAATATTTTTTTTAATTATTATTTTTTTATGGGAGGGCAAGTCTAGCGGAGGTCTCTCTTCGCCACTGGTTTTTGTGTGGTATCAAAAGAATGCTCTTAAGACGTAGATAAAGGAACGGGGAGAAGTTGTTTTTTTTTTTATTATAATACGATTTTTTCAAAAAAACTATTTCGGTTCCCATCAATGTTCATTACGGAGATTTTTTTTTTAAGATTTTTAGATCAATCCCTTTGGGAGATAGGGTGGGGAAAAAAGTTTTTTGACACATTTTTGCCAAAAAATCAGAATGCCAATAAAAAAGAATCAGCTGTGGCCACCACAGGACCGACCGCCGTCACAAAGTATTTGTATAAATTACATTCTAGCAGCAGAGTAGTTATTATTGTAAAAGACAATAACGTATTATATTACGTTGACAATTTCATAATGTGTATTTATAATTTACGATAAATATGGAAACGTGCCTGCATACATACAAAAAAAATGTCTCAAATGAAAGTTGTTAATTATTGCTTTTATAGCAACTTTAGTTAAATAATTTTTTTTTTTGAAATGTTACTCTGTTGTGAAATATTCGCAAAAATCTTAAAACCGATACGTGTAAACTCCCATTTCTAGTTAACCGATTTTTACCAAAAGTTGATCAACTCGTGTCATTGATGTCAAAAGCTTAAATATGAAGTTTCATAAAAATCCTTTTAGCCGAATTTGCTCTGCACGTGTACACAGGCCGATAGACAGACAGACAGACAGACAGACAGACAGATAGATAGACAGACAGACAGACAAACCGACAGCCATCATGCTAAAAATAGTCAAAACGTTATGTAGGGACCTCAATTCGTGAAGAACTATCAAAATCTCGAAATGTCGAAATCGGTATGATCGCAATTCCTCCCTTATATATGTTGGCGGTCGGTAAAAATTGATTTTTCAAAAATAAAAATTTGTTTATCCACGCATTAAGAAGTTTCATTTGGTATGCCACTCAAAATTTTAAAAAAATATTTATTTTTTTATTAAATACATATTTGTTCATATTTATCCCGCGCTGTATTTTTTTTAACTCTATATAGTTTTCCTATATGTGGGTCAAAAAGTTGTATAAGTATGCCAAATTTCAACATTCTATGTTCAGTAGGGTGACCATTTTCTTAAGACGACAATGCGGGACGGAGCAAAAAAAAAGGTCCTCACCTCCCAAATCCAAGTGAAGAGCAAAAAAAAAGGTCTTTACCTCCCAAATCCAAATGAAGAGCAAAAAAAAGGTCCTCACCTCCCAAATCCAAAATGCGGGACAAAATGTTAAAATGCGGGACTTTTGCGGGACGAATGGTCACCCTAATGTTCAGCCGTTTGGCTACAATTTCTACCGTACAGACTGGCACAGACAGACACATGAGTGACGTTATAAGGGTTTTTTTGGTGGTCATACCTACAAAATCCTAAAAAGCAAGTTTAACACAAATATTAAAATTCTAGCATACAAAATACAGCATAAACTTAATGTTATGGGTACCTTAAAATGGCGCTTGATGTTTAACGCTGACGTCTCATCGCGACAAGGTCATACGAGACTTATTCTTATCTCCCTATAAGCCCCTATAGTGCGTTCAAAGGTGAGTTTGCAGTATGGCGTAGTTCGTTTTCATACTCTCTAATAGGTTTACACAATGACGTTATCCTTTTCTTGCTTGTCGACGTTGCCAGCTCTAAAACGCTCTGATCTGTGAAGACGCAGTATTCTACAAATGGCCATTTGTTTTTGTTGAGTGTTATTTTGAGTTTTATAAGAGTTTTTGTAAATCATACGAGTTTTTCATATTATTATACTTGACACATTTGACACTTTTACAACATTTGGCAACACCGCTCCCATTTGCCATAAGAGCTATAATGCAAACTCACCTTTGAACGCACTATAGATCAAAAATTTTAAGATCTATTTCAAATTAAAAAAAAGTAGATAGCGCTGCGAACCGACTACGATTTACACTGGACAAATACAGTATAGCGGGAAATTTAAAATAAGTTACAACTAGGGCATGGGCGTAGTAACTGGGTTATCACGTGATTTTTTTAAAAAATAAATAAAAGGTTAATAAGATATTGAAATAAACAAGGCAGATAGTACACTAACATTATTTATACGACATAAATTCAGTTTAATGGGAAATTTGAAAAAGTTAAAAAAATATTAATTTTAAAAATTATGTACTATATATAAAAAGAGAGATTTGGCTAAAAGAGTTTAAATAAAGCAATAAAACAAACAATATATCTTCAGAGCTAAAGTCTCTTATTTAAATAATTATCGTAAATAAAAATTAAAAATATATGTATATATGAAGGTCTAAAAATTATATCAATAACTTCTTCTTTGGGCACAATCAGCTGGGCTGTCTTTTGGCCTCACATTAGTCCTCTCTCTTGATCTGTTAATTGTCAAGTGTAAAAAAATATTTATATGTCAAATAACCTAAAATATATATAACTGCGTAAAAACAAATTACATGGAGAATTTTCTCCATAAAATCTACGCCAAGAATATAAATAAAAGTCTAAATATGTAAATAATAACAAAATATATGAAAAAAATTAAATAATATACAGTCTGTTCCAAACGCTTAAGCGGAACTAGATTTTGCAATCTAGTTACTTTCATCGTTTAAATCGTACCTTTCGGCCGTTTTGTTTAAGCTTTGTAAATCATACTTACAATAAACATTTTTTGGTTAAGATTAATATCATTTTAAAATATCATTTTCTTTATATTTTGATTTTTTGTGTCATTCTTAATACAAATTTCCCATTTATTTATTTTTTTGTCATTAAAATATCTAAAAAAAATATTTAATTTTGACATGTCATTCGTTTCCATGGTTTCATTGTTGGAATTTTAAATTTTGACATCCCAACGTGAAAAATGAAATATCCCAAGCAAGGTCCCTTCTCGTGACAACCTAAAAGAACTAAATTCCCATTTAGTTCCGCTTAACCGTTTGGAACAGACTGTAAATAATATATATTTCCAATGTACGACACTGAACATCTGTCAACTTGGACTAAAAACAATATTTGAACAGTGTAATAGGGATGACGATCTAAACCAATCCGAAGCAAGGACAAACAGCTCCTATCTGCTTACACACATTTTTCTACTTTGAAATAGATCATAGTTCAGGTATTTTTTTTTATCAAACATACAAAAATCAAAACCAATTATTTATTGCAATAAATATAATACAATATAAAGGTTATAAAACAATTACAAAGCATTAAAAAACAATATATAAAAACAATCAACAAAGCTATTTTTGTACACTCAACCGGGATATTTGTATTTAAAAAAAAATGCAATTAATTTATTTTTGCATAGTAACTTTTAAAACAAATGCATTAGTTATTAATCTAGACAAATATCACCAATAAAAACAATAAATAACATTTATTTACAAATAAATTAACGTAATTTTTTATTAATTTGGGCTATTAACTCATCAACTCGTTCACTTGTTCCCTTAAATTCTTTTGGATTTGGTCCAATCATTTGAATTAGCTGTGGAACTTCTTGGGCTGAAATTTGGGTGAATCTTGCCAAAGCCTTCAGACATCTATATAGTTGTTCTTCGGAAGGTTTGGAGTTGAAATACTGCAGTAAAGCCATGGTCAACTCCACCGCAACGTCGTCGAAAACCTTAAATATAAAGTATTTATTTAAAATTTATTTACTAAAACATTTACGGGAAAAAATAGTGCCAATGAAGTACGGATTATTTTGTTATAAGTCTAATCTAGGAGATTATAGAGCTGCAATTTTGTTAAATAGCGCTAAATAGGCTCAAATTATGGGCTGAATTCACTAACTATTTAATTTATTTGGTTTAAGGGGAACTATACGGTAATTTCGTTTGTTTAAGTTGTCTCAAGAACCGAAGCTTACGATAAGTTATTTAATTTTTAATGGCAAAAAAAAGTTAAAATTTAAAACAGGGCTTCGAACCGGAACTGAACCAAAAACTGAAAAAAACCGTTATTTTTGTCGGAACGAAAACCGGAACTGAACCGAAAAAAAAATATCGGTTTATTCCGGTTCAGATAATGCTTTTGTGAGTGAATATAAAATACATTTTATTTAAGATAATTTTTTTAACTGAACAGCAGAAAAAAATTGTTATTTTTAACTGATATAAGTAAAAAAAAAATGCGGTTGAACGCTCAGAACATATGGTATACATTTATTTAAAAAATTTATGTGAAGTGTCAATTTTCACACATTGCAGGTTTTCGCAGGTATATAATAAGTGAAGGCGGCATGCTGAGTGTGTAGGACAAATGTTGCTTTGTAGTAATCACGGCAAAATGAACGATATTTTTAAAATAATTTATCGGCTGTTAATCTAAGAACTTTAAAAACATATTTTATGTTAAAATACTTTTTTGATAATTTTAATTCGAATACCTAATACCATTATTTAGGTTAAATATGTGCAGTATTTTTTATATAGCAAGGTTCATTAATATTTTGAAAATTGCGCCTGTGGCTTCCATTGTTTGTTTTAAGTCATATGCTCCGCTCCTCTGGTTTCGTATACATGACACATAGAATGAAAATATAATTCCAACAATTACAATTGGTTATTAAATTTACGCTCTTAAAAATTAAATGCAACATTTGCCAAAATAACTAGAATTTTGACAAAATAATTTAAACAAAATAAAAATGGAAAAAAAAATAAATTTGTCTCCTGTGCCCGGGAGCGAACCCCAGTATGCTGGGTAGCAAGCGAGCAAGCTAACAATTAGACCAGAATACGCCTTCTAATATAGTGTGTTCCATAACTTTAACTTTTGTACATCGTCAAGAAAAAAACACAAAAAATGCGTTATTTTCCGAAAACATATTCTGATTAAAAATTCCTTTTATACTATTCCGGTTCACACCAATGTACATTACTTGACATACTCTACATTTTTAGTTTAAACCATCTGAGCTACAGGGTGTGGGACAAATTTTTTTTTTGCAAAATTTTGGCAAAAATCGCATCGAAATAATTTATTTTGCAAAAACAAAATGTTGATCGTTAATCCACGTACTAAGGGCTTTCATTTGATACCCTACTCAGAATTTTTTTAAAATATTTTTTTTCTATGAGAACATAGTTGTTTATATTTTTAGGGGAGTAGATGTTTTAGTATTTTTCCCATATGCGGGTCAAAGAGTTGTATAAGCATGCCAAATTTCAACCCTCTAGGTTTAGCCGTTTGGCTACAATTTTTACCGAACAGACAGACAGACAGACGGCAAAATGACGGCATAAGGGTTTTTTGGTCATACCTACAAAACCCTAATAAGAGAAATTTGTAATAAGAATGACACAAAAAATCTAAATTGAATGAAAATGACATTTAATGATAAGTCAACTTAACCTAGAATATTTAATGTAAGTATAAAATACAACAGCTAGCCGAGTGGAGTAGTACAGTGGTAATACATGTACCCTGCGTTGCTAAGGTCTCGGGTTCAAATCCTGTTCAGACACGAAATTTTCAACAAGAAATATTAGAATTATCCTGGCTAATTGCCGTAGCAAAGATTATAAAAGTGAAATAAAAAAAGTCTATTAAATTATGTCCACAGCTCACAGTGTAGAGTCTATTAATATTGAAGCTGTAAATGCAGCTTTAAAGTTCAGAAACATTAATGTAAAGCCTGTTTCTTTGATTTAGGCAGCAGTCTGACTGATCGAGCACCGTCGTGTAACGTAGCGTCGAGTCGTGTAGCGTCATTTAAAAATTTAAAAGCTGGTCTGACTAATCAAGTACTGTCGAGTATTATCGATCATTCAGTGTCAAGTAAATTTGTGTCTCACTTGTCAAATAGTGCATATTCCAACCTAAAATTATCAAACAGTTAATTTTGTTTTTGAGGTAATATTTGGACAATAAGTTGTTTTTTATACAATATTAGTATGTCAGATAGCGACGAGGCTGAAATTCTCTACTTAATATGGAGAAATAAAATTTAAAAAAAGAAGAAAAACTTATGGGTTCGAAACACATTTTTAGATAGAGAAGTGTTAGGAGAATTTCACCATTTGAAACCTCAACTCGAAAATGATGAGTCAATATTTTATAGCTATTATAGAATGAATAAATCATCATACGAGTTACTGATACGTTTAATTTCATTATTTCAATAATTCATTAAAAAAACTAAAATCAGACACTTATTTTGGAACGGAGGGAGTATTTTACTTTACAAATAAAAATATTAAATTGGAAAAACAGTAATGTTAAAGTGAACAATATCTTGAAAATCATCTGGGAATCTAAATATTTAGAACTTCCATTTAATATCCTACATCCAATTTACCGCTAAAAATCCAATTTACCGCTAGTTTAGTCTTACATTTGATACTCTACATTTTTTGACCAAATTATTGAGTGCAATCACCCAAAATTATTATTGAAAATTAATTTATGTCCGTGATTGATCATAGAGATCGTCGTTTTCTCTAACTAGATTGATTAATAAATCAATCTCGATTGTACTCCACACTTTACTAATTAGCGAGTCCATTTTACTCTATATTGTAATTTTGTTTTTTTTTTTGACGTTCCAACTGTCAAATAATATATGGTTATGAACTAATATGCTTAAATGCGCATGTGCTATTGCCTCGAGCGTCGAGTGAAATTCAAACCGGTTTGAAATACAAACAACTTGATGCTACTTGACGGCAAACGATGGTTCAGTGCGACTCATGCCCTTAGTTAACGTGTGTTTGAAATTTGCTCGACAGCAAACGATCGACAGCACTCGATCAGTCAGTCAGACTGCTGCCTTAAAAGGAACTATATTTTGAATTCTAGTAACTTTTACCTTTTAAGTGAGGCTTTTGATCATTTTGTTTAGCAAAAGCCCTCTTCAAACCTTAAAAGAAGAGTTCAAGACAACTAACAAAAATGAAAATTCCGCTTAAACGTTTGAAATAGCTTATATATGATTTTATAGTTAGTGAAAAAAGCCAATAAGGTTTTTGTTTTCTTTTTTAAGCCTAAGCGACGACACTTAAATACCTTAGACATAGAGCCTTTAGGTAAAAGACGTCTCAGCTTAACATTTTTCAACATTTTCTGAAAAAGTCATCAACTAAAAAAATATCTATATCACCCAAAAATAAAACCAATCTTTTTTAAAAATTTGGAATACTAAAAAGCCTCAAACTTAATATATATTCAGATACAGACCACAGTTTTTACCTCCTTGCAAGCCATATTATGTACGATAGCTGCTCCACGATCTTGCAAAATTGAATCATCGGACAGTAAACAATGAACCGCAACTTTTGTGGTCACTCGAATATTACTGGTTTGTTGATTACAGTAATTCCATTCGGATATGTAGAGGAGCCACTCCGAAGAACTCAAATTTTCAAACATATTTGCCACCTGTAAAACAAAAAAATGATATGAAGTGTGAATTTCACATATTTCAAGGTTTTGTAGGTATTTAATAAGTGTAAGAAGCCAACATAATACTGGATGTCTAGATATATTTATCACATCAAAATCAACAGTTTTTTGATAACCACTTTTATTCGTTATTTGAGAAGTAAGAGCATCCATTTAATTTTTTTAAACTAAATTTAAATAATTTGCGTTTTTTTTTTCTGCATTTGCTTCGTATTCAAGTCTTCATTAGATAAATAAGAAATATTTTACAGTGTAGAGCATAGTGTGGTGTGGTGCGAGTAACTCAGTTCGTAACTATTAAAAAAATATATTATATTTTTAATATTTTTAATTCTAAAAAAATACACGCACTATCTTAGCTATAAATACAAAAAAATCTATACTTCAATATTTGGTAAATATTCAGTAATCTTTAACTTAAGGCAGCACTCAAGTTTCAGGTCAGTAAGATTACTTCTTAACTGACTATTAATTTCATATGTGAAAAGACTTGCTCACAGTAATGTGTGGATCCGAAAATTGTCAGTAGTCCAAAAGCATAATTTTTTAAATGATTAAACGATTCTGGAAGACGATTCCAAGCTTCGAAAACAACTTTATCTACATCTTGAAGATTGCGAATTTCGGTCCACTTATGCTGGATAAAATGAACTTTTCTCTTTCTAAACTTTCCAGTTCAGAATTAAGTTTTAAGAATAAATTATTCCATAAATCTTTGGATTTCAAATCCACTAATTGAAGTTCAAATTGTACCTGATTAATCAATGGGAATGGTGATAAATGTGATTGCTTCATATCTGCTTCAATTGGTTTTATCAAAAGAGCTAGTGTAGATTTATATTTTCTAAACTTTTTAAATCTTTCTCCAAAAGCTTCTTGCATGTTAACAATAGTTTGTGCAAAAAAAAAATTGCATTGAAACGTTGTTATTGTCCTTATGTTTTTGAAAATTAATAAAATGTAAAAATGTTTCTGCATGTATATCATTCATCAGAAATTACTTCTTCTAAAAGGGAATGTGCAGCAACTCGTGGAATTATGGGGCGTGAATTGCACCGTAAAATATACTGAACAATACAAAACTTGTATAGTACAGGCAGAAAGTTGAAAATTAAAAAATAAATTATATTAAAATAAAAACCCGCCAATTTTCAAAGAGCCACAATATTTTCTAAAAGAGCCGCAGGTTGCCGACCCCTGGTTTAGGAAAATATAAATTTAATTATACTTACGAAAAGGGCTAGTGATTTCTGTTCTTCGGGTGAATTCCTATCGATATCAAAAGCATAATTCATCAATACATGTTCTCGTCTATCTTGATGGAGTAATAATATAATATCATCCTTCAAAGCAGCTGCGGCCAGGACATTAAGAGTATGTACTCGAATCTCTTCGCTTAGTGACTTGTCATGGAGTAGCCTTCCGAGGAAATTTAAGAACCCGTCTCCTAAAGCCCAGCTACCTTCGTCTTCTAACATATACTGTTTCAATTCTCCCAACGATTGTTGTTCATCGGGATTCAGTTTTCCGTTAAGGACACCGACTAACGCATCGTACTCTGTTTTAATCTAAAATTGAAACAAAATAAATCAATATAATTGGAAGGGTTATATAGAGGACATTATGGGGGTAAAAATACAAGTAAAAAATCACTGTTAGTGTTTTTAATAATTTGGTGAATCTGATGTTGACGGTCTGAAGATCAGTTGATAACTAAATGTTAAGGTATTGAGAACTGACACGCTCGAATATGCAGTCTGGTGGTCAAATACTGTACTAGGCGCTCTAAACTGTTTGAACTTATAATGCCGGCTCCACACATACCCAACCATCCAACCAATAGCAACACACCTATAACCTGGTCCCACTCTTACAATACCCAGTATAAAAACTCGAAGAAAATTGGAATGTTTATCACTTCTCGTGATCGCTAAAGACGGAAACAGATTGTTGAGCAGTTTCCGAAACGTCCGAATATATTTTATTTACTCATTATATTGTACTATTCTAGC
Source organism: Liopterus haemorrhoidalis (assembly GCA_963971575.1). Lineage (NCBI taxonomy): Eukaryota > Metazoa > Arthropoda > Insecta > Coleoptera > Dytiscidae > Liopterus > Liopterus haemorrhoidalis. The sequence goes on from OZ020613.1 coordinate 5,875,896, forward strand.
CTAGTACTATCAGCAATGGCAAATGTCCAAAATAACGGTGTCCGCATATGTTCTAGTGTTGAATTTTTGTTAGAATGTCGATATAAGTTGTGAAAAACTATAAAATTAGAACAAATGGTAGTGTTTTTGGCTGTCATTCAAGACAGGACAAAGATAGGCATCTTAGTTTTTTTTCTTTTCTTAAGAAAAATGGAAGGAAAGTTAATATTAAGTCCAGATTGGGAAAAGATTTGGTTATGGACAGGAGGAAGGCATGGGAATATATTTTGAGTTAAAAAGTAACTGATACTATGCGAGTTTGTTCATTACATTTGTCGCAGAAAAACAAAACTGGACTAATATGCATGTACCTGCAAGTTGCATATTTAACTTTTAGCTGCTCCTGTCCAACTAAAACTAATTTTATTTCATGAGGCAATGAACATAATGCACTTGTTTGCAAACATAATCCATATATTGTAAATTCAGATGACCGACACTCAGATGTACCACATAAAATTACGTGCCCATTTAACACCTGCTCAACTACAAATTACTCTTCAATAAATCTATTGAAATTAAACTGTAATTTGATGCCCATCTTCTGTTATACACCTCGATACATGTGTAGCGCTTAAAAATTAAAAAAAATCGCAAATAATTTACTCGCAGTTTCATAAAATAAAAATGTACTGTGCTTAAATTAACCTGTTCGCTATTAGCATATTGACAGCTGAGTACTAGACACAACAGCCATTTTGCTTTGAAGCACAGCACCGCCACCGGTAATGTCACTTCTCAATTCTTTTTACATATTCTTCCTTGCCAAGTTTATTTTTTTTGTTTATTTATTTTTTAATTAAGGTAATAAAACAAATGCTAAAAACCTCATTTAAATGATAATTAACTTACATCGATAGCATCCTTGTATACAATAGGTGGTTCCCTATTCTTCTTCCTCTCTTCTTCTTCTTTCCTCTCTTGTTCTTCAATATCTTCTATCGGTTCACTCTGTACAGCATTCTCTGCTCCGTTAATTGCTTCTGTATCTGCCATTATGGGAGGCGAATTTAATTCAGGTGGTAAAGCTATTCCTTCTTTAAGTAATTTTCTGCGTTTCTTTTCTTTTTTCCTTTCTTTTCTGGCTAATTTCTCGTTTATTGAATTCCGTCTTTCTTCTAATTTTAATGAATTAAACCTGTTAAATATAAATAAAAATTATTTGTTTCTTAAATATTATAATATCTTACTTACTGTAGTAAAAGCCAAATATATTCACAATTATGTAAGTAATGATTAATTATGTTTAGCTGATTAAAATGTTTAAAACATATTATTAAAATGTTAATAAGCAAAATTATGAAAAATCGATTATTTAAATTTGGGTAAATCACGTTTTGTATGAAGTTAATTAATAAATGATGGTTTAAATGGACAAAACAAGTATAACATTTCCTATATGTGGGTCAAAGAGATGTATAAAAATGCCAAATTTTAATTTTCTAGGTTCAACCTTTTTGCTACAATTTTTATCGTACAGACAGACACACGAGTGACGTTATAAGTAGGATTGTCAGCAGGTCTCTTTTAAAGAGAACATGTTATCTTTTTCAACAAAATATTTTTGTTCTCTTTCTTTTTAGGGTTTTGTAGGTATGACCAAAAAACCCTTATACCGTCATTTTGTCGTCTGTCTGTCTGTTCGGTAAAAATTGTAGCCAAACGACTAAACCTAGAGAGTTGAAATATGGCATGCTTATACAACTCTTTGACCCGCACATAGGAAAAATACTAAAACATCTAAAAAACATACCCCCCTAAAAATATAAACAAATATGTGCTCATCGAAAACAAAAATATTTTTTTTAAATTCTGAGTAGGGTATCAAATGAAAGCCCTTAGTACGTGGATTAACGATCAAATTTTTATTTTTGCAAAATAAATTATTTTGATGCGATTTTTGCCAAAAATGTGCAAAAAAAATTTTGTCCCACACCCTGTAGCCCAGATGATTTAAACTAAAAATCTGAAAAAATTCTAAGTAATGTATATTGGTGTGAACCGAAATAGTACAACAGGAATTTTTGATCAGATTATGTTTTTGGAAAATAACGCATTTTTTGTGGTTTTTGGTTCACAAAGTACAAAAGTTATACCAATGTAAGGCACTCACATGCATGGCGTGCGATGGCTACATGCGTTAGAGCACTCTTAAACTGGCTGGAAAACGAAGGGTTTCGAGTTCGAGTACGGAGTGAATTTTATTTTTTGTTTTTTTTTTTGCATTTTTATTATGTTGAAATTATTTTGTCAAAATTCTAGTTATATTTTGACAAATGTTGTATTTAATTTTTATGAGCGTAAATGTAATAACCAGTCTTATTATATGATTAACAGACGATAAATTATTTTAAAAATATCGTTCATTTTGCCGTGATTACTACAAAGTAAAATTTGTCCTACACACTCAGCATACCGCCTTCACTTATTATATACCTGCGAAACCCTGAAATGTGTGAATATTCACACTTCACATCATTTTTTTTATTTATACTAAAATTGTTCTCTTTTTAAATTTTGCCAACTATTAATTACTTATTATTGAAAACATGAAAAAATATTAGAAGTAGAATCCGAACAAAATTCTGTGGCCACAGTAAATTCAGTAGCAAATATATTAAGTCAAAGGTATGAAGAATCATTTTTTCCAATCAAAGTAAAATCTATTTTGTCTGATATTGCGGAAAATGGTCTGCAAAAGGAAATAAATTCAATTTAAACTGCATGGATTGCTATAAAAAATCATACGAATATTTGAAATTATGGTGTAATCAGCTATCAAATTTCGATAATTTTACTTGGATGAAATTAGAAAATATTCCAAATATGGAATGAAATTGAAAAGTCTATTGTATTTCTTGCCTATAAAAACATTGTTGTGGATGACTCAAAATGTTTTAACCAACTTTGCAATTTAAAGGTATTTTTAGAGAAAAATCTTAATACAGAATATTTTAAAAAACTTATTTCCTGCCTTAAATGGGTAGAATATTTTAAAACATATACTATTGAGTTTCATTCTAAATTATTAAAAATATGTGAGTTTTTTTTGCAATACCTGGTCAAAACGCAAATGTAGAAAGAATATTTTCTATGACTGGCGGACAGTGGACTAAGGAAAAAAATAAATTACAAATTTCCACTGTACGCGAAATTTTAAACGTCGTTTATAATTACAAGAATATGTCATGCTTGGATTTTTATAATGAAATAAAAGAAAATAATAAACTACTGTCCCAAATTAGTAGTGTGGATAAATATAAAAAAGATAATGAAAGTGAGGATGATTAATGAAAAATGATTAAATTACATTTTTATGTGCAATTAGAAGTGTACTGTTTAGGTTACCAATGCTATATAATAGGGGATACGCATAAAATTTGTATTTCCTTAAAACTACATTATTTTGATATGTTAATGTTAGTTATGTCACCTAACAAAACAAAAATTACATTTTAATTAATATTATAGCCAAATTTTTGAATTAAAATATTGTAAATTTGAAATAAGCCGACCACGGAGCGAAGGTTGCCGAGTAAAACGACTGAGTATGACGTCAAACGATAGGGGTTTCACATCACAGATACAGTTACAACATAATCTTTACACGTGCGTGTATTGTATTGTTCGAGAGTTTTGTATTTGTTTTTAAGCATTTTTTCACGCATTTATTATTAAAATGGCAGATAAAGATTTTGTTAGGGCTCAGAGTGATAATTTACCCAATATTGATGCATTTATGCTCATGGAATATATGAAAAATAATGAATGCTACAGTGCTGAGGAAATACGTGGTGTCAAAGTAATTTTTATTTTATATTCTATAACTTTATGTAAACAAACGCTGCAACTCTGTAAAATGTAAATATTTATGTAATTTAGATGTCAGAATTTTACTACATTGTTTACATGAAGTTACAAAACGTTAGAAGCATAATTGAAATACTGCAATATAAGTTATCTATTTTAATATAAAATTTAATTCGGTAAACATGTATAAATTGTTTTTATAGAATTAAACTTTATTTTAACTAAAATCACTCTAACTTTACATAACCTATGAAAGTTATACAAACAAATAAGTTCAGAACAGACTATGTACGCCGGTAAGCTAGTAGTGTCATACGTCAGTTAGAAGGGGTATGACGTCACACGTCGTTTTCGCGCGCTACATACATTTATGATTTTTTTAAGCCTTCAAATTACAAAAAATAAAATAAAAACTGTTTTTTATGTTTATATTTAACAAGAGGAATATAATAAAAAATAAAAAAAAAATCATGCCTATCCCCTATTGTAAAAAGAGTATATACGAATAAATATATTTTTTAAATAAATGTTCTCTTTTTTTGTTTTAACAGTTGACAACCCTAGTTATAAGGAACGATCGTTCAAGTATCGGAAGAAAACGAATATTTAACACTTCAAATTAGAATTAAACATTGATTTATTGCTCAATTATTTTGAGTTGGTGTCTAATTGTTTTGTAACAGAGCCAATTTCTTTTAATATAAAATTTATGTAGTGGAATTTTTAAGTTTATCTTTTGCCAAAAAGTGTCTAAAAATTATTATACCCGCCTACTAAATGGTTATTTATGCAACAAGTGCATAAAGCAGTACTTATTTTAACGAATATTTATCACACGAGCCATAAGCGAGCGCAGCAATCCCATGAGATGAAATACGATTTTAAATTTGCAGCCTACTTAATGCATTTAGTTATTTATTATTTGAGCCATTATTTTACATCAATGACAATTGTGTGGCATAGTTGTATACATTGAATAAAATGACTAAAGTCCATTCTACATTATACTTTTTTCAATACTATCCAACTCTGACGTCATTTCAACTTTTGATACTACAGAATATAGTGGGGGAAAAAATAAGAGACAGTGATAAATTTTATATCTTCCATCTCTTATTACTTTGCATTGCCAACTTAAAAATTTTTAGGTTCAGATGGCAGACAACAATTTGGTTATAGTAAACCAATTTATAAATATTGTTTAATTGTGCTAAGTTTATATTTAATTATATGATCTAAATAAACTTCTTATCAACTTAATAAACTACTAAAAGTTAAGTTGTAAACAAAAACTAAAAAGTTGGTGTTGGTACGACTGAAAAGTACAGAACTGTCATCCAAAACTACCTCCTGTCAAATTTTTGATTTGAAAACAAATATCTACGTAATTCAAAAAATAGATTAATTCATAGTATATAAACTAGTATAATAAAATAACTGAACATTCCAGAACTCGGATTGCAAGTATTTAAAAAAATTATTTTTTTAATATTTGTATCTTCAAAAAAATACACGCACTATCTTAGCTATAAATGCAAAATATCCATAACATTATTAGCCATAATTTAGCCATGAATTAAAAAAAAAAAAAATTATTTTGTCAAAACCACAAAAACACAAAAACTGCCATATTTTTCAAAAACTCAATCTGATCAAAAATTCCTCTCGTACGTTTCCGGCTCAGATCAATATACATTACCCAAAATTTTTTCAGACTTTTGGTAAAACGTTGCGGGACAAGAACTTATGCACATTTTTGGCTAAATTGGTGTTAAACGAATCAAATGAAAAAAAAAATCTATCGTTCCGTAATCTACGTCTTAAAAGCTTTCTTTTGATACCACACAATAAATTTAAATATTTTTTTATCAACGACTAAAAAAAATCGACATTTATCGAAAAATTCATGTTCAATTATTTCGGTTCCCATCAATGTTTATTACGGAGATTTTTTTTAGATTTTTAGATCAATCCCTTTGGGAGATAGAAAGGAGGACAAAAATTTTTACACATTTTTGGCAAAAATCCAATAAAAAAAAAAGATTTTTCAAAAATAAAAATTTGTTTGTTGATCCACGCATTAAGAGGTTTCATTTGGTACGCCACTCAAAATTTAAAAAAATATTTATATTTTTATTAAATACATATTTGTTTATATATATCCCGCGCTGTATTTTTTTGAACTCTCTATAGTTTTCCTATATGTGGGTCAAAAAGTTGTAAAAGTATGCCAAATTTCAACTTTCTATCTTCAGCGGTTTGGCTACAATTTCTACCGTACAGACACTCAGACAGACAGACACATGAGTGACGTTATAATGGTTTTTTGGTGGTCATATCTACAAAACCCTAAAAAACACAATCCACTAAACCAGTAATTCAAAAACATTCCGGTTAAATTTTAACTAATATATATTTTTAAATTTTTATTAGATTCCAATCCTGGATTAACAAAATGTTAACTGCAGAGTCCGTAAAACTTCAAGATCAAAATATGTCTTATCCTTTAACACAAACCATTCAAATTTAGAACATTACAACTCTGTTAAAGTGAACTGTTCGGAATAACTCGAACAGTCACAATTAAAAACTGCCATACGAATGAGGAGTCAAAAATTAAATCGAAAGCAAATTATGCCTTTATAACAAAAACACAAACAAAAGTTAATTAATTAAAATTTTTGGCGCACAGCAACAAAGGCTATTTGCGCCAAACATAAACAAAAGGTTTACAAATTAGACTGGGTTAAAAAGAACAATTATTTTCAAAACACACATAAAACCACAATACACTCATACCTCGCTATACGGCCGCTCTTTATACGGCTTTTCGCTATAACGGCCTTCTTTAATTATGGCACTTTTTCGATATACGGCCCAAAATGTTTCGTTAAACGGCCAAAAAAATAATAAATGTAAAAAAAATATGGCCAGAAAGAATAAAAACTAATGATCCTTAAGTTGATTCTATTTCTGAACTTCGACAAACCATATTGAACCTAGCAAATGATCTTGGTTTTGAGAATTCGGAATTGATTCGTTATACGGCTTTTCGCTTTGCGGCCAACTTTTCCGGAACGTATCTAGGCCGTAAAGCGAGGTATGAGTGTATTCAGTAAATTCATTTAATAACCAAATCAATTCTTACTTTATTCAATAAATAATTTTAATACATAAAGATTAATAACAAGCAACAACCAGAGTTAATGAAACAAGCAAAAAATAAAATTTATTTCCCAGATTTTTTTTCTGACCTGACTTTTTCAATTTCTGAATTCAGTTCCAAAAAATCCGGACTTTCTTCTCTTCGTACAGAAACTGGTTGATTAATTGGTAATTGTTGTGCACTATTTTCTAGCTGTTCAATTAGTGGACGTAGTGTTTGGCCCAACGGTGTTGAAAATAAAATATCGGGTAAATCTAGTATATATTTTGGTATACTAACACCGCATAAGAACTGTGATACTTCTTCGGAAAAGTTGTTACAATTATGTCTGGTCAAACTGTATTCCGAACCACTGAAATTTAAGAAATGTGGTTAGTACACAAGTAAAAATAGAATTGACATGTGTTGCAACTTTTAATAGTTTGAGAAGAAAAATAAAAGATCCTAAAGAAATATTACAGCATTTCGAAGGATCAAATTTGTTTTTTTGTTTAAGATATTTTTAAACATTACGCAAAACTCTTCGTTTAGATTTAAAAACCTAAAATTCTTTTTAAATAGGAGTTTTATAATATTATTTAACTGTAAATGTAAGAGGCATGGGCGTCCGCTGGATTTTATTCAAGGGGGACAAAATATAAAGGCATATTTTTGAAAATATTTAGTAATTTATTAAATACAAGGTGTCTCAAAAGAAATTTTATATTTAGTGGATCGATTAAAAAAAAAGTAAGCCGTATATAGAAAAAATGTTTATTAATTATTAAAATACACTTTTTGGGGATTTATTTCTTAAAAATAATATCGTCTAAATGTAGACCCTCGCGTTCTCGGCGAACAATTTAATCGAACAGTTAAATTACTTATGACGTCTCGGCAGGTGGACTCAGGGATGGCTGCCATTTCGTGACGGATATTTTCTTTCAAATGCGCCAGTGAAGTCGGTTTATTGGCGTAAACTTTAGATTTAAGATAACCCCATAGGAAAACGTCCATAGGGGTTAAATCTGGACTGCGTGGAGGCCAATTTATGTCACCTCTCCGGGAGATCAATTTGCCTGAGAAAATTTCACGAACACGTGGCAGAGACATATTGGACGTGTGTGAAGTTGCTCCGTCCTGTTGGAACCATGTTCTTTGGTTATAGCCTGGAAAGTTTTGCAGTTCAGGTACCAAGAAGTTGTCTAACATCTCCACATAACGCTCTGAATTCACTGTAACTGCACGCCCCCTTTCGTCTTCAAAAAAGTAAGGGCCGATAATTCCTCGCGCCGACATCGCAGCCCATACGGTCACTTTAGGCGAATGTAGGGGTTTCTGATGTTTGCGTTTCGGATTCGTTGCACTCCAGTAGCGGCAGTTCTGCTTATTTACGTGGCCATTAAGATGAAAATGAGCTTCATCCGAAAACAAAATGTTGGTAAACGTTGAAAATCGCTCAATCACCTGATTTACGAAATTAAGCCTCTGACTGGCATCTTGGGGCTTTAATTCTTGCACCAATTGAATTTTGTAGGGGTGCAGCTTTAGGTCTTTGTGCATAATGCGATGTAATGATGATCTATGCACATTTAAAGCACTTGCGCGCTTCCGAATTGAAAGGTTCGGGTCGTCCCGAACAGACTGATTAACATTCTCCACGTTTTCTACCGTTCTTGAGGACCTAGGTCGCCCGGATTTTGATTTATCCAGCGTTGTACCAGTCTCTTCAAACTTTTTAACCCAATGTCGAATGAGAGGAATGCTTGGCGCATCATTTAAGTGGCGAAAACCTCGAATACTGCAGAATTTTCTACGCGCTACAGTCGCCAAATCACCGTTTTTGTAAAACTCTCGCACGCATAACGCGCGGTCTGCTCCCGAGAAACGCTCCATAGCGACTGAATTCCCAAGAGCCAGGCTACCGATTGACATAACCCCCGCGCCCCTCGGATACGTTGCGTTCACGCAGTAAGCTAAATAAATATAAAATTTCTTTTGAGACACCTTGTAAAACTCACAAAAAGGACAAAAATAACGCAGTGTTGTAATGTATCTAGTTACAAACAGGGCCGGATTTCCCTATAGGCTAAGTAGGCTTAAGCCTAGGGCCTCCTAAGTTTAGAGGGCCTCAGTATTTAAAAAGATGCAATGTACTAAAAAAAAAATAAAAATATGCTATGACTCAAGAAACAGACCATACAAAGGGTTTTATAATTCACCCTAAATCTAGTTTTTCCCTTTATGGGTTAACTAGGGCAAATAAGTTTTTGAACATGTTTATGGGTAGCAAAAAGTCGATATCTCATTCGGCCTAAGAGATATTGAGGAATCCGTAAAAAAGCATTTCACCCTTTAGAAGAACTCCCTCAGTCTTATGCAGACCTAAAAATGAATTAAGGAGCTCAATATCTGAAGACAGATTATCCGCACTGAGCATTTGAAGTGATATATTGATCAAAAATAATCATGACATTACACGAATTCCACTTCAATTAGGGATAAAAATTTGATTGAAAGGAATATCCTCTTAACAAGAACATAGTTGCGTATATATAAGACTAACATTAGTCTTATAGATGCAGCTCATACGTCTGCACATAATAATGAGTCACAAAATCAAGGTCTACTTATCGATGATTTGCCGACTTCAATCGTGGCCGTAGTTCGCTTAAGGACGAATTTCGTGAAGGTCGTCGAAAATCGGTTGTTGTTCCGGAAAATATTGATGCTGTGCGTGAACTGATACCGCAAAATCATCATGTGACTTATCGTGAGATTGAGGTAACCTAAGGCATTAGTGGGACCAGCATACATTCACTATTGCATGAACATTTGGCCGTCAAAAAGGTTCGCGTTGGATCCCACATAATTTGACAATCGCAGTGGAAAAAAACCTCAGTTGGAGTGGAAAAAGTGCTTCGATAATTGGTTCAAACGCATGCAAAAGTGATTATTGATCTTCATGGGGAATATTTTGAATAACAATAAAGTCACTTTTGTTGATAAATAATTGTTTTTGATCTCAAATCCCGAAATATAAAAGGCAATCCTCGTATTATAAACGAGGCTTAAAAGTTGACTAAACCCAAAACTACAAGTTATAATAAATAACTGTAAAATATGTAAAATAAATAAATCTGTGAAACACAATAAAATGTTAAAATTTAACGTTTTATTATAAAGTTTCCTTTCCATTAAATTTGTCGGTATCGTATCATGATTTTAAAAAAGTGGAAAGAATTTCTTAAAATTCTTTCCTCCAAAAGTTATAAATAATACATTTAATAAACTATCTATTTATATAACAGATATAAAAATTAAAGAAATAAATAAATACTCACGCGTAAGTTGTTTCGCCTAAAGCTTGGATATAATCTCTAAAAACAGTGTAAGGAACGAAAGTATCACCTAGCTTTTCCTTTCGCAATGGTGACCCAAGGACTGTCGTCTCCTGAAATTTAGAAAAGATTACAGAAAACAAAAATAAACTTATGAATCGTCGAAGTGCCTCACTACTGATTCAACAACGTGAATCATATTTTCAGAACCGTTTCAAATTGTAAAAATATTGTAAAATTGGAAAGAAACAACAATTACTTCGTTTATTAGACCAGCGGTTCTTAAACTGTGGTCCGCGGACACCTGGGGAACCGCGAAACAATTTTGACATTAACTTTACATCCCCCAACTTTTCGCTTTTATTCAAATAACTCATGTAATAAAAATCCTACATGGTCAAGACTTTTTGTATTTGTTGGTATCCAACTAGTTATTGACATAACTAAACAATAATTAGTAAAAATTTAATTATTTTTATTCTGCAAATTATTTACAGAACACATATTATAATAGAATATATTTTGACCAATATTTGACTAAGGCCCGGTCTTTCCACCTTCAGATAAAGTTCCAGGTAACTATCTGACAGATAAGGTTATTTTTAACTTCATCTGCTGAGTAAATGTCATCCCTTCTTTCTATACAAATTTATCTATCAGATAGTTATCTAACGGATAATGAGACTGACGTATTGAATTCACTGACTGGTATTGACATTTATTCAGCAGATGAAGTTACAAATAACCTTATCTGTCAGATAGTTACCTGGAACTTATCTGAAGGTGGAAAGACCGGGCCTAAGAAATGTTTGTAAGAGCTTAACGTATTATAATTTGTAAATTTTCTAATTCTTTTTAATACTATTTTTATTAATTTTATGTTTTTATTCATAATGCTAATAAAATGTTCATCTCTATTGAGAATATAACATTACCTATAGAGGCGCTGTTGTCGCTTGCAAAATGGCGATTGGAATAGGATATTTTTGACATTTGCCATTTGATACACAACAATTCACATTGCAGTTAATTTTCTGTTGCGATTTTAAAGACATTTTATTAAAGTTTTGTTCACTTTAACACATACAAACAATGCAATTAAATGAGCCACATCCAACAATATCCTATTCCGTTAAGTTCCAAAATATTGGCGTCACTTCAGTTATTGTCAGTTCTCAATAAATGCACAAGACCATTTATTTAAATAAACAGCGATACATTTTTACCAATATTTATTATAACGTAGTGCCTATGAGATTACTGAGCCAGAAATTAAGTCTCAAGAACGACGTAAAATGCCTAGGGTAGGGATGGAGTACGCAAAAAAAATGTTGTGCAAGATACTTTATGTTGAACAACATTATGTTGACTACATAAGATCAGGGGTTCTTAACCTCTGGTCTAGAGGAACAGCGCGATATATCAAACTATCGCTTCAAGGTCTCTGTATTTACTTGGAAAATCCGTATCCGTATCCACGGACCAGAAAACAAATAATCCTTATCCGTATTTGTATCCGCAGATTTGGCTTTTGTATTAGTTTTTTTTTTAACACGTTTCCCTTAGGAATGATACGCTACTGAAGATAACAAAAACCAGTACAATAATATTTTATTATCCCCAATCAATGAAAATAAAGGCACTCGAATTTCAATGGTTCAACTGGTCATTGAAAAAGTTTTAACCTATATAAAATACAAATATACAGCTGAGTGACTGTTCAATTACAGGGCTGATATATTATAGGAGCGGCATATATAAATGCAGTACAAATTCCGTAAAATTTGCCAAATAATAGATAATGGATGTTGTGACGTTTCATGCAATAAGAATATAAATTAAATTCTTTAGATCTCTTATAATTCAGACAGTAAGTCTGTCATAGTAGTGCAGTGTTATTTATTTGTTTTTGCTGGGATTATTTTTAATGGACCACTGGCTAAAATACAGATCATTTAAAAAAGCTGCAACAGTCTACGTCTCAGAACTTCCAGTAGACGACAAGCATGTTCAAATATTATAAAGATAGTATTTCCTTTAGTTTATGATTTATTCTTTCTAATTGTGAAACTAAATTAAAAAGTCTAATAAGAATAGGTAGGATCAGATATGAAGAAATAATAAGAATGAATGTAGAAAAGAACATTTTAACACACAGAAGAAACGACACTCATCTGGTACGGCCATGTTAGGAGAGCAAAAGAAGAGCAAAGAAGAGAGGTAGACTAAGAAGATCGTGGGAAGAAGTAGATGAGGCCATGAAGAAGAGAGACCTAAAAAGTAGAGAGTGGGAAGATAAAAATAAGTGGAGAATCTGGCTGAGAAAGAGAAAAAAAAGAAAAAACGTCAGCCGTAAAAAACCCCGATATATACGTAAAAATATCAAAAAGTAAAAAAAAAAATGATGTGAAGTGTGAATATCCACACATTTCAGGGTTTCGCAGGTATATAATAAGTGAAGGCGGTATGCTGAGTGTGTAGTACAAATTTTACTTTGTAGTAATCACGGCAAAATGAACGATATTTTTAAAATAATTTATCGTCTGTTAATCATATAATAAGACTGGTTATTAAATTTACGCTCATAAAAATTAAATACAACATTTGTCAAAATATAACTAGAATTTTGACAAAATAGTTTCAACATAATAAAAATGCAAAAAAAAAAACAGAAAAAATAAAATTCACTCCGTACACGAACTCGAAACCCTTCGTTTTCCAGCCAGTTTAAGAGTGCTCTAACGCATGTAGCCATCGCACGCCATGCATGTGAGTGTCTTACATTGGTATAACTTTTGTACTTTGTGAACCAAAAACCACAAAAAATGCGTTATTTTCCAAAAACATAATCTGATCAAAAATTCCTGTTGTACTATTTCGGTTCACACCAATATACATTACTTAGAATTTTTTTAGATTTTTAGTTTAAACCATTTGGGCTACAGGGTGTGGGACAAAATTTTTTTTATATTGTATATTATTTGTATAAGGGTTTTTTGGTCATACCTACAAAACCCTAAAAATTGATATGATTACAATACCCCCCTTTCTATATATAACAGCCGGTAAATAGAAAAACAAAGGACCGACCGCCATCACAAAGTACTTGTTTAATTTATGCTGCTTTATCAAAAAGTGTCTCAAATAAAAGTTGTTAATTATTGCTTTTATAGCAACTCATGTTAAATAATTTTTTTCGAAATATTTCTCTTTTGTGAAATATTCGCAAAAATCTTAAAACTGACACGAGTAAACTCCCATTTTTAATTAACCGATTTTTATCAAAAGTTGATAATGTGCCATTGATGTCAAAAGCTTAAATATGAAGTTTCATAAAAATCCTTTTAGCCGTATATGCTCTGGACGTGTACACGTACCGACAGACCGACAGACAGACAGACAGACAGACAGACAGACAGACAGACAGACAGACAGACACACAGACAGACACACAGACAGACAGACCGACAGACATCATGCTAAAAATAGTCAAAACGTTATGTAGGGACCTCAATTGGGATCCATCGAAATCTCGAAATGTAAAAATCGGTATAATCACAATACCTCCCTCATATATGTTGGCGATCGGTAAAAATATTATATTAATAGTTTTAACATACAAAATGAACGCTCACGTGCGTAAAGCTTAATTTGTACAAAAAAATATGTTTTAGAAAAAAATCTTATGTCTTTTTGTGTTTTTTAAAATGTTCATGTTTTATTTTTATATTAAAAGAAAATAGAATAAAATAGAAAATTGATATGTTAAAAATAGAAAACGTGTTAGTCCAAAAACGTGGTTTTAAGTGAAAACCATCTAAAATTGTTATTTTTATTAAGTGCAAAAGTGTAGTTTCATATTTTTTAATACAAAGAAAAAAAAAACTGAAAAAATGTTAGGAAAAAAACGTGTTACTTTTTTTAAACCATAATAAAATGAAAGATTTATCTTGCATTTAATAAATTGGTGTATATTTTTAAATATAAAACACCTTGAAATTATGTCACTGAAAATGAAATTAATAGATTTACCAGAAAATATGTAAAATGTAATATAACACAACACTGTAAGCCGGTTTTCTACATACAGCAGGAAGTAATGTATATATTTATAGAGACCATATCCAAATTTAGAATCATACAACATACGTTCCCATTGGTTGATCTCAGAATGTAGACACAGTGCTGCCATCTACCATAATACAATGACCTTAAACTAGCAAAATAACTTGAAACGATAGAAATTAAATTATAAATAGATATATTAATTACAAAACTTAACCGAATAACATTACTAGCATAGTTCTTGTTTCATCGGATTAGGTTAATTCCATATCTCATAAGATCTGTTATTTCGAAACAAGTTATGCATGGTTAAAAATTATAAATAGCAAATATTTTGTTTTATTATGTAAAAGTTGGTAAATAAAACGCAATTATAAAAGGTATTTGTCAACTTATACGTAGTCTAAGTAGTTTCACTTGCTACTAACTACTAACAGCGTAGAGTATTATTCAGCCTAGTGCATATTTTAGGACAGATATCTATTTCTAATAACATACACTAGGGGAAAAATATAATGGCACGATAAAATATGTACTTCGAACGACAAACGTTCCACAATAAAATATGTATTCAACACAACAAATTAAGTCATTAAAACGAAAATATAGGTTTTTTCCACAACAGAAAATGACATTTGAACAAGGGAAGTTGCAGTTATTATTAAACTAAAGCTGAATAATGGGATAATTGTAGCAAAAAATTGAAAAAAAAAACATTCTCTTGCAGAAAATATTATAACAAAACATATTTTTTTATCCTTTCGCGCTTAATGGGACATAAAATATATTTCTTTGAATTCTGGAAATGACAGTCAACATAACCTAATTTTCCATATTACGTTAGTCTCTACACGAGTTCACAGATGGCGCGCCATGTATTGTCGTTCATCTGCATATTGTGTCATTCTTAAAATCTAATCTGTCGTTAATAAGCATTATTTTGTCGTGCCAAAAAAAATTGAACCATTTATTTATTTATTATCTAAAGTAATTAATTACGGGGGACACCGTATAACTGAAATTTTTAAATATCTTCCATATTATTGATTAGACAGCAAAATCGTATATGACAAAAATAATTTAAATAATTGAAAAAATGCATTAAAGAAAAATATTTGATTTCTTATTATAACAATTTTTGTTATATAAATTTTTCTGTTTAGTCAATAATAAGGGAGATATTTAAAGTTGTTAAGTAAACATTTTTAACCCCAAATACCCCACTGGAATGAGAATTTTGAGACGCCATATAATAGATAATATGTTCGAATCTAATTCTACTTTATCAAAAAATAAAATAAACAGATATCGCCTCCAATAGACGATATCCAAAGTGACGTCATCACCACTAGCGCCAGTGTGCTTTTATCAAACTACTCTTATAAATATCTCTATAAATATATACGACGTACCGTTGCGAAATTAAAATATGTTAAAATAGAAGATCATTCTATTCAGGAATTAAAAAGGTGATTAGACGTCGAGCACTACAAAAAGCTGGAAACAAAAGTTTTATAAAAGAGGTTAGGTTTAAGTGCACATCGAATTTTTATAATAATAATAATAATAAATTATCTATGAAATTTTACTAAAAAATATAAATTTATTTACGAAAAGTTAATTTGTCAGGATAGTTCGACTGATGGTATGATTTTAAATTGGATATCGTCTATTTTATTAATATAGATATATTGTTTAACATTTATTAACCCGACCGTACTGAGCCATTTTAATACCCACGGCGCGCATAAATCATAAATCGAAAATATCTATTATTTAATAACGCCATTTTCAGTTTTTAACCTGTGGAAAATTCGTGTTCGTCACACCCTCGACATAACTTCCTACATATTTAACTAATTTTAGAGTGCATTAAACGTTGTTGCTGAGCACCAAAAATTTTAACAAATTAATCAATTTCGTTTGTTCGACCAACTCATACGAAATGACTTTGCATAGAGATGGTTAAGGTATTAATAGAGAGGTAATGAGATGTAGATATGCAACTTCTGGGTGTAATTTATGTTATGTAATACTTGACAGAAACATTCAAGAGTTCCAGAAACATGTACACATAGGCGTAGATTCGATTTTTATTACCTTACACCAATTAATTATTAAATGAACACTGTTTTTCACTACATGCCAATGAGTTAATAACAAATATGAAGTTCACAACGGGTTATCGTTGTTCCTCGGGTGAGTTCGGGTCAACGAAGTAATCTGATTGGTTCTTTGTTAAGTTGGGACTTTCAGCTGTGAATTGGAATACAGTTTTGATATTTTTAAACTCATTGTTTACTGTAATGTAACTTCCCACTGTACTTATGAAGTACCTTAACTCTATTACAACTTCCAGATTACCACCACATAAACTCACTTTGAAAATTGGCGTTGTCGTTATGCTCATCAGGAATATAAACTTGAATTCAGACTTAGTAAACAGTGATCGCATGATGGTACGCAGCTTGATTTAAAAAATGTGTAAAGTTAGAGGTCATAACGGGTGTTGGAAAAGGTAGTATTGTTTTCATGCCAAAATATACCAATCTCAAAGACCAGGATCCAGTTTTCCTTGACAATAGGGATTTGCAGCTAAGCACCCTACCATCTGGTGAGCGTTTCATGAACTTGTGTACATCAGATAACATTTCGTTTTGTGTATTGGTTTTGTATGAAGTTTGTTTTTAAAGTTTTATTATAATCATTGAAAAATGTATAATACATATTGTTGTGTGCCTATGTGCTATTCATTGAAAAGAAGAAACCCGGAAATATCGTTTCATTTGTTTCCACTAATATCAGACACCGTACGGTTCGAAACAAAATTGGGAAAGCAAGAGGTTAGGAATCGACGTGATGTTTAGATAAACAATTTAAAAATTGGAAAAAAAGTGAGCCCTTATATCAAAGTTTGCTCATTACATTTTAATGATAGTGACTACAAAAAATATTTTCAATTTTGTATTTATTATCGCATATCTTGAAAATTCCTGTTATTGTGTGTGGGTTTGTAATGCACAAGTTTGTAGGCATAATGCATAAATCTTTATGCTCTCTGTTTTTTTCAGTGACTCCACACAATATTATATGCCCAGCATTGTAGATTTCTACCCCTTGGTAAACAACACGGGAATTATTATTTCCCCCAATATAGTTAAAATAATCGACAATGGAAAACCGCCATAACTTAAAACCAGATCACAAAATGTAGTATTTTAGATGTTTACAAGTAATGTCACTTCACAAAATCAGAAAATCCCAAACAATTATTTATTTTTTGTCGTTTTTTGATACACTTTTCGCTATTATTTCCTAGTAAATGTCAAGTGGTATCTGATTTAGAATGGTTTCAAAAAAATCCGCGTGGCGCTACGATCTTAAAATTTTTCCCCTATTGCCTTCGCTATGACAATCAATGAAACCCAAGGACAAACATTCCAAAAAATGGGGTCTACCTGTCGAAGCCATTATTCACTCACGAGATTTTCGAGAGTTGATTATTACATCTAGATTGTGCCTCTAGCACCGGTATATTTGTTACCAACATAAAAACACTAATTTAAAAATACTATAGTTTTGTATTATTGTTTTAGATCATATTTAGTGATCTCATCAATGCTTAAACAGTTGTTTCACAATACAAAAATAAAACGTCTTAAAAAAATAAACATAAAATAAATAAAAATAGACTTTTGAAGCAAATAAACAAATTAATTATAAATGATATGTGGAAATAAAAATAGTTTTTTATAATTAAACATTTAAAATTAGAAAATCAAAGGTAAATTTTATACAGAGTGTAAAAAAAAAAATGAGAAATGTTCTATAATATTAAAAAATAATCTGTTTTGGCATTACATTTGTTGATAAACTTGCCAATAAATAATAGTATTTTAAACATTGTTGTGCGTTAAATGGTTCTGGTTCAGTAACCATCTTAAGCCGCATTCAGAGCTCTTAAATCAATAGCTTATGCACTGTAGATTATACACTATTCACTGTCATCAGAAAGTTTGTCATATGGTAAGACGTGAAACCGTTCAGACCTCCAAATTCAATACGCTGTTTGTTGTGGATTGTGCATAATTTTCTAAACTTATAGCTAGTGAGATGTTTTAATGAGACAGACATATAAACACATTCGCTATCGCATTCTATCAGTGACACCGTAGTTATCGAATGCCTTTACATAACCTAACATAATGTCATCATTAACAAATTTTGCTCAAAATTACAAAGACGGACAGTAAATATGATCAATTTAGGTAATTAGGTAGTTAAAATCTAAGACAACAGAATTATAAGAACGATAATACATATAAAATATTTTACGAAGCTAAATAATAGGTTTCATAATTCACAGATGGCGGACTATTCGTAACGTATTAATTTCTAATTCGCTATGAAAGCTACAAGCAACGTTAAAAAGAATGCATAGAAACATAACTCAGAGCGACACAACGTACTGTCAATAACTCGTTAATTTAAAGAGGTCTGAATGCGGCTTTAATGACGTACATAGGTTCTGAAATTTTACAACTAACGCTCAGAATTTCTATTTTTTTTTAAAATTAAATATACTATTTTTTTAATGATAAAATTACATATAGATAAAATATTGAATATGACTCGAATATAATGGCTATAACACAGGGATGATTAGAACCCTCGCCTACGGCTTGGATGGTAAACTTCATCCTCGTGCAACATAGCCTCTTTTATATGCTTGTTAAATAAAATACTATTTTTGTTTCAAATGTTTGTCATAAAATGTTTTTATTTGTGTTAAAAGGCAAAATTGTGTTGGGTCATAAAGTAGGTTCATTTTAATTTCATTTTAAGTTTTTTTAAATAAATTTTAACTTATATAACCTATAATAACTGGTACCTATAAAAATGTCAACCCCAAATTTCTATAGTACGCTACTGTTTCTATCGAAATTAACTTGAAAAGGTAATTTAGTATTATATTTTTATTATTATTTATTTTAATAGATATTTGTTATTAGTTTTTATATTAAATTTATTACTACATATTTCATATATTGGATATTAAATAAAGTTATTTTTATCCCACAAAAAGTAAATAAAAAAATCATGCATTATTTATGAAAGGAAATATTATGAAGCAAAAAAAAAAAATGCTTTACTTCATAATATTTTCTGATAGCTATTTTTTACAGTAGCAGGTTAATTTAAGTACATGTTTTTATTTTATTAAAATGAGAGTAAATATTTGCGACATTATTGATTTTTTACATATATCGATGTGTTTAACAAAATCATCTCGCGAAAATCTGGACTTAATATTAAGTTTCCATCCATTTTTCTTGGGAAAATTTAAAAAACTAAGACGAAAGATCTTTGTCCTTATTTGAATGACAGCCAAAAACAATACAATTTGTTCTACAGTTTTTCACAACTTCTGTTGACATAGTAACAAAAATTCAACACTAAAATATATGTAATAAGTTCAAACTGTACTACAGTATTTAATACAATAATTTAGCCACCAGTTAGCGCAACGAGTGTGTCACTTCTTAATAGCCAATTGTGAACGGCTATTGAGAAGTGACATTACCTATAGAGGCGCTGTTTTTGCTTACAAAATGGCGATTAGATTAGGATTTTTTGACATTTGCCATTTGATACACAAGAATTCACATTGCAGTTAATTTTCTGTTGCGATTTTAAAGACATTTTATTCACTTTAACACATAGAAACAATGCAATTAAATGAGCCACATCCACACAAAATCCTATTCCGTTAAGTTCCAAAATATTCCGCTAGGCGTCACTTGAGTTATTGTCAGTTTTCAATACAAGCTATTCCATACGTTTAGGCGGAACTAAATGGGAATTTCGTTCTTTTAGATTGTCACGAGAAGGGACTTTGCTTGGGTTATTTTATTTTTCACGTTGGAATGTCAAAATTTTAAATTCCAACAGTGAAACCATGGAAACGAATGACATGTTAAAAATAAAATAATAATAACCCTTTATTTCGTATTTAAAAATTAAATTATATTTCACATACAGTCTGTTTCAAACGGTTAGGCGGAACTTAATGGGAATTTTGTTCTTTTAGGTTGTCACGAGAAGGGACCTTGCTAGGGTTATTTAATTTTTCACGTTGGAATGTCAAAATTTAAAATTCCAACAATGAAACCATGGAAACGAATGATATATGTCAATGACAATTATTTTTTTTATATATTTTAATGACAAAAATATAAATAATTGGGAAATTTGTAATAAGAATGACACAAAAAATTAACATACAAAGAAAATGACATTTTAAAATGATGAAAAAAATTACCAAAAATTGTTTATTGCAAGTATGATTTACAAAGCTTAAACAAAACGGCCGAAAAGCACGATTTAAACGATGAAAGTAACTAGATTGCAAAATCTAGTTCCGCTTAACCGTCTGGAACATACTGTATTTTAATGACAAAAAAATAAATAAATGGGACATTTGTATTAAGAATGACACAAAAAATCAAAATATAAAGAAAATGACATTTTAAAATGATATTAAAGTGACTATGGAGGTAATTTCCAAGGTCAAATAAAACCAATAATAAAAAAAAATGACATTAGCCTTAACCAAAAAATGTTTATTGTAAGTAAGAGCTTGGCTAGGTTATTTAATTTTTCATGTTGGTATTTATTATTAAGTGAAATTTAATATAAAAATAAAATAAATATTATCTGTCTCATTTTGTAATACGGAACTAACAGTGAAAGTTCATTTTTTATGTTGTATATTGACAATACATTTATAATATTGTCATAGTATTGGTTCACACGGATACGCCAAAGGCTGTTTACACCACAACAGTAACCAAAGTAACCAAATCTAGTTTCGTATTACAAATTGAGACGGATTATATAATCCGTCATAAAATAAAAATACAACATAAAAAATGAACTTTCCCTGTTAGTTACGTATTACAAAATGAGACAGATATTAAAATAATGTATTTTAAAATTTTTGGAAAATATAAGAATTTAATAAATAAGACATTTGTATTAAAAATAACACAAAAAGATATTAACTTTAACCTAAAAATGTTTATTGTAAGTATGATTTACAAAGCTTAACCAAAGTGGTCAAAACCTCGAATCAAACTATAAAAGTTACTAAATTCCAAAATCTAGTTCCGCTTGAAGATTTGGAATAGCCTATAAGCAGAATCTTTAATTTGTATAAATATTTTTACACAAATTATTTGAAATAGGAGTTGAACTAACGTCCATACCCTTCCTAGTGGTAAAACAACATGTACAAATGAATTAATGTTTGAGAACACAGGCTTGCTTCCTCCCTAGGTCAACACCCTAGCTTATTTAAAACGAAAAGTATGTCTAGAAAACAAAATTAATGGAAAAACTAACAATAAAAACCAAAATGCATGGAAGGTCAATGGAAGGCAATGCCATAAGTGAAAAAACGTAAAATTAATCTTAAATTTTATGTACTGTAAACATTTTAAAAAAATCAATAATAAAACATCTTATTAGTTAATAATAACTTATTTTTGAATAACATACATTTCAGCAAATGCATAAATAATATTTATAATATGTTGAAGTTAAAACATTTTCAGCACGTTCTGTTTGTTTATACAGGAACTTAAACAGTTTGTATACAGAAATAACCACATTTTTCAAAAAATTCCTGTGTGGGGTGAATAGATATAAATAGCATTTTGTAATTAGCAAAAAAAAATACGTTATTGTATCAATTTAATCATGCATTTAATTAAAGCAAAAAATAAACATTCAAACGATTATATTTTTTAGTTAATATTTATAATTGTCTTACCGGTGCACACATCTGTATCCCAGATGCTCCGAAAAAATATTCCATACCATAAGCATGAATAGAAGTATGCCATATACCTTCAATTTCCCGATCTGTAAATTAAAATTAAAATAAATGAGATGACAGTTTTATATAACCTCAAAAAATAAATGATTTAATTACTTATTAACATCGGTGCCATAATCTGAGCCATTCCTTGTGACAATTCATACACAAATAATTCCACTGGAGTCCCAATATCATTATTACTTGCCATCTCAGCTGAATTTTCTGCAACTGTCAATTTTGTTGATTCTCTTATCAGTGTGATATGTTTTTTGCAATGTAACTGTTATTAATAAGTGTGTATTGTCCTTAGATATCTAAAACAGATGTACTTCTCTAGGATGAAACGCAACAAATGATTCAAGTCGTCAGAGAATCATGCAGTTGGTTAGATGCCATTATTTTAGTAAAAAATATTTCTGTTTAGACTGTGAACTTTTCAACAAACGTGTGTAATAAACCCAACTATACGCACCTGGCTGGTCACAGTCTAATGGATACATCTATTATTGGTACTAAGCAAAATTGCAATTAAACTCAAATCATTAAATTTATATATTCGAAAATATAACTCCGAACACAACGATTTCTTATTATTTTACTTGTAAACACACTAAAATCTATATTTAAGTTAGTTATTTCTTCAGGTGACAAAAGTTTAAAACTGACATATATTTCACGTCTTTAACTTGACGGAATACAATACGATACTATCAAATTTTGGCCTATTTTCACCTTCGTGTCCTCGTTATTTAAAAATAAACATATTTCGGGTAAATAGCATCGTCATTTGTAGATAATTATGCCAGGAAATCATTTTCTAAATATACAGAATTATTAAGCGTGTTTATAATAATAAAAATTGTACCCAAAATAAGTGCCAAAACTGTCGCAATCAACCAAAAATAATACGTTTTGTACAACAAAGATTGTATTTTTAATCAATTTTACTAAAATACCTTTAAGAAATTGTATTAAATAACGAATAGAGTTCAACATTGACATACATTTGAAAAGTATTTTAAAAATAATTTAAAATAAACAGAAGATTAATTTTTGAAACTTACTTCCCGGCTCTTCGAAAATTTGAAAGAATAAAATCTGTAAAATAATATAATTACACAATAAAAATAATTTGTAATACTTTAACTTTGTATTTAATGCTATATCTGACGTTTGTTTAAAAATTTTGTAAGTAATTTTCAAAATTACAAATTCATCATATGTTTAGTGATTTTATTATATATCATTTGGCTTTACGTATTTGGTTGCCAGTTACTTCAAGTCATCTGCTCTTTATGGAGAGTCCACATCATGTCAAAAAATAAAGAGATTGTAAGATTTTAATTTTATTATACAAATACATCATATATATTATTATTATATCAACAGAATTATTTTAAATGTACTTAAATATCAAATATTTTGTGTAATAGATTTGTAGTTTTAGACATTTTATTTAGTTTTAAAACTTAACAAAAATGTATTCCCCTAAAGACAAAGGACATTGTCATTTAAAAAAATGATTTAACTATTTTATAAAATGCTTCTATTTATCTATTTATTTACTATTATATCAATAAACTAACCTCTTACTTTATTTATTTTTAAGTTATTACGGATTCAGTCTGCGGAAGGCACTAGACGATTAGAAGTTGATCCGTCAGCGACATCATGTCAGTTATTCGAACAAGTTCATTCTCTATTCGGACTGAACAGCTTTGCTTTTGCTCTATATCGAGAACGAAACCAAAAGGATGAGATTAGGAGTTCAAAATCTAGAACGTTACGAACTCTCGGATTAAAACATGGTGATTTATTGTATTTGGCTCCTGTCAATGGGACTGTACTATTTCCTCAGGCTTCTACTAGTTCCAGCAGTAAGGTAACTATCCATTTTTTGCTCTGTTATTCATTTACATCGCTTTACATTAATGTAATCACTAAAATTTTTATCTTTAACCACTGTAAAGTTGATTATAACACAAAAAAAATATGGATAATATATTTATAATCTTCAATTTACAGTATTTATAACTTAAAGCACCAAATCTCTTGTAAAATAATAATTTTTTAATTTCCTTGAAGGTTAGAAAATTTTTGTTCTTGTTTTCTTATTGAATCCAATAAGATGTTGTTTTTAGATGTGTTAATAGTTTCGTACTATATTAAATCGTATTTGAATAGGTTAATAATGCTCCTTTCGGGGAACCAGTACCGGAATCAGCTCCATCTACAAGTAGTAATTTTCAACCCAGGTGTACGTCTGCTACAGTTACTGAAGATGAAGTAGATCAACTACTTTGGAAGCTGGACGGAAAGATTCAAAGAAAGAGAGATGAAAAATTGTAAGTAATATACCTTATCTCAATACAAATGTTTGTTTTAAACATTTTTAAGGTTTCGTAGAGTCAGTTGTGTGATTTTGTAATATAGAATGGTACAATTAACAGAAATGGGCTGTTAAGGGGTATGCAAGTTAAAAAAGGTTGGGAAGAACTGCGCTATACAAATTTTGTGTGTGTTTAAAGAAATAATATTCCATAAAAACTAAAATGTAAAGCTTTTATAAGTGAAATAATTAGTGTTTCTGATTTCTCGACATTTTTCATTTCTCGCGAAATGAAAAATTAGACTTATTTTCTCAAGAATTCTCGAGAAAAATAACTATTAAAATATATATCTTTTTTTAATGTTGAAAATATTGTAGGGGATAAAAACATGTTAAAATTATAGTTAACTTTAAAATACAAAAGTATTTAAATAATATTAGAACAAATGGATAACGGGGCTTTAAAAATAATTACAAATTAAAAATATGTATAGAGAAATTTTGAAAAAATTAAGAAATTAATAATAATAGTAATAATTATTTTATTTACCTTGTAGGTAATCTTTTACATAACAGTTTTAAACTGAACAAAAAAATAAATGTAATTGATTATGATAAATAATACACTAAATTAAAATAAAATATAACAATAAATGCTAATTAGCTAAATATTATAAATCGCTTCTTATCTGTTGCCACAGTTGCGTTGTGGGAGACAGAAGACAAATTTTATCAAAATTAAATTATAATCAGTGACTCACTAAACATTATATTTTTTAAAAATAGTTTTTAAGAGCACAATTCTTTTAACGTGGCGTCGAGAAAAATTTACATTTCTCGAGAAAAGATTTTTACATTTCTGGAGAAATGAAAAATATAACTTTTTCTCGAGAAGAAACACTAGAAATAACACAAAATTTTATTTGTGAAATAAAATAATATATATATTTGCCAAAAATGTTCGAAAAAAATCAGAGTAATGCACTTTGATGTTGATTCAACAGGAATACCACGTTCGGAATTAATTTTTTTAAATTATGGAATTAAAGGAGTCCCTCAAGGTTCCAATCACTGCGCGGATAATAACGAAGACCTTCTAAATTACCGTATAATACCGTTTTATCTCTTCTTGGATGTACCTGTACTGTAATAGTTCACTCTTCTGTTAGTGTCAAGCCCCCCCCCCCCTCCGTTTCACGCCTGGTTTCTGCATCCAGCATTTTGTTTTCAGCCCCCTGTTGGTCTCTTTCTGTTACTGTATACCTACGAAACCTTGTAATATGTTATAATTCACACTTTACAGTATTTTTTAACACTTTTTTTTATTATTTTAAGGTGTCGTCATAATTCCAATTCAGCCTGTGTTCACTGTTCATCTGTAGAACCGTTCGATGAAGCTTATCTCAAAGAACAAAATATAAAACACTTATCGTTTCATTCCTATTTACGTAAGATGACTTCAGGAGTAGATCGTGGAAAGTTCTTAGCGTTAGAAGATATATCTTGTCGTATTAAAAGTGGTTGTAAAGATCATCCACCTTGGCCAAAAGGAATATGTTCTAAATGTCAACCAAATGCTATAACATTGAATAGACAAGTGTATAGACATGTTGATAATGTAGCTTTTGAAAATCCACATTTGGTGGAAAGATTTTTAAATTATTGGCGCACAACAGGCCATCAGCGTATTGGTTTTTTGTATGGAAATTATGAAATTCACTCTGATGTGCCTTTAGGTAAGTACATATTTAGAATTTATTAATTGATAATGCTAGTACAAAATAATTAAACAAAAATACAAAAATAAAAATTGTACATATCTTTTCTTTGGTTTAGGCGGAACTAAATGGGGATTCGATATTTATTAAAAAAATAAAATAAATGAAACATTTATACATTTTTGGAGAATTTATGAAATTAGACATTTGTATTAATCCATTTAAGCTCACAATTTTTAAATGTTTGGTACTCTTTAGTGCTCGTAATTATTTTTTCTTATAATTTAGATTTTTCACAATAAGTGTAATAAATAAAATTCAAAACAGATTTTACTGTATTTAAAATATAAACATTTATTTATTTTATTAGATTTTAGACATGATGCGAAAACGACCATTTGGGCTGATTCGCTGTTATGGTCGGTTGCGACCGTTTGGGTTTAAATGGATTAAAATGACACAAAAAATCAAAAAGAGGAAACTTTTTAAGATCGCAGCGTCATATGCGGCAAAGCTGGAACACTCGAAAGTGACATTAGACTGTTACTCGTGTATTTGTTTACACGGTGTAAACGAACACGAGTTGTATTTTTCCTGTTTTCCGAGCTTTTTAGGGTTTTGTAGGTATGACCAAAAAACCCTTATACCGTCATTTTGTCGTCTGTCTGTCTGTTCGGTAAAAATTGTAGTTAAACGGCTAAACCTAGAGAGTTGAAATTTGGCATGCTTAGACAACTCGTTGACCCGTACATAGGAAAAATACCAAAACGTCTAAAAAACATATCCCCCTAAAAATATAAACAAATATGTGCTCACCGAAAAAAAATATTTTTTTTTAAAATAGAGTAGTGTATCAAATGAAAGCCCTTAGTACGTAGATTAACGATCAAAATTTTATTTTTGCAAAATAAATTATTTTGACGCAATTTTTGACAAAATTGTGCAAAAAAAATGTTGTCCCACACCCTGTAGCCCAGATGGTGTAAACTAAAAATCTGAAAAAATTCTAAGTAATATACATTTGTGTGAACCGGAATAGTACAACAGGAATTTTTGATCAGATTATGTTTTCGGAAAATAACGCATTTTTTGTGTTTTTTACTTGACCTTGTAAAATATTTAATGATATTATGTAGTACAGTAAACAGAGCGCTTAGTATACTGGCGTTCTAATTTGCAAACTCGAGTTCAATCCGGCCTCGAGGCAATTTCATTTTTTGTTTTTTTTTTGCATGTTTATTTTGTTTAAATTATTTTTTCAAAATTCTAGTTATATTTGGGTAAATATTGCATTTAATTTTTAAAAGCGTAAATTTAATAACCAGTGGAAATTGTTGAAATTGAATACTCTTGGACTTGCAACCCAGTAACTTATATATAATACCATGGATACAACTAAAAAATAAAATATATAAAATATATGTTATGTCATGTGTTATAACGTCTGTATCATATTAGTGCCTAAATATATTACTGCTATACTGCTATTTATATTCCTATAAATACACGAAAACAGTAGGGCGGAGCATATGACTAAAACAACCAATGGAAGCCATAGGCGCAATTTTCAAAATCTTATTAAACCTTGCTATATAAAAAAAAAATACTGCACATATTTAGAAACCTACATAATGGTATTAGGCATTCGATATTAAAATTAACAAAAAAATATATTTTAACATAAAATTTGTTTTGGCATCCCAAATAATCATTATTCACTTACTAAATACCTGCGAAACCCTGAAATGTGTGAAAATTCACACTTCACATCAATTTTTTTTATATAAAGGTAATCTACGATTTACAAGATATGTTATAATATACCATTCTAAAGAAATTTTTAGTTTTTCATTGTATTTTTAATTCTTTTTGACTGTCTGTCTATTGTTTGAAAATATGGTAAATATATTAGTAAAAAATAAAAATCTCGCCTATTACTTCACGAACTCTTTTTCTGTTAACGTTCTGTTTTTTTGAAATGGTCTCTATTTGGCTTTAAGTGTAGTCCCGTATTGCCCTTTAAAATATCTATTTGTATTATTGTATAATTATTTAAAAACAAATTTATGTTAATCAGCCTTATCTTAAACATTTATACTATGTTTATAACCCTCTCTAAATATCCTAATACATATTTTTGTTTCTTCTTTTTAGGTATTAGAGCAACGGTAGCTGCAATTTATGAACCACCTCAAGAAAGTACACGTGATTCTGTCCAACTCTTGCCTGATGATCGAGAGCCTATTGTTGAGCAATTAGCTCAAAATTTAGGTCTTCGTCGGGTCGGATGGATCTTCACTGACCTACTAGCTGAGGACATGCAGAAAGGAACTGTTAAACACAACAGAAATATCTCATCGCACTTCCTTTCTGCACAGGAGTGTATAATGGCTGGCCATTATCAGAATCAACACCCAAATCCTTGTAGATTTGCAAGTAGTGGGTCTTTTGGTTCAAAATTTGTTACTGTATGCGTCACTGGTGAGTACTTCATGTATTACTAGAGTATAAGGAAATAAATTTAATATCCCAGCGCCACGGTGGTCAATATTAAGACTTAAAGTACGTTCTTTATCATTGTGACACGTTGATAAAAACTTGTGTACACTTAAGCCTCATTAATAGTTCATTTTTTAATAGACAACGCTTAATTCATAGTGCTACGGCATAATACATAATGTTAGTGGCTAAGCACAACACAAATGTAACATTTTCTGCTACATATTTACTCTAGATAAATTACTCTAGCTGCCATCTATACGCAATAGTTATTACTAAACAATTTATAATAAAAATGTCTATGGTCTATTTCAAATTAGAAAAAAGTAGTTATATACAGTCTGTTCCAGACGGTTAAGCGGAACTAAATGGGATTTTCGTTCTTTTAGGTTGTCACGAGAAGGGACCTTGCTGGGGTTATTTAATTTTTCAAGTTGGAATGTCAAAATATAAAATTCCAACAATGAAACCATAGAAACGAATGACATGTCAAAATTAAATTATTTTTTTTTACAAATTTTAATGACAAAAAAATAAATAAATGGGGAATTTGTATTAAGAATGCACAAACTATCAAAATATAAAGAAAATGACATTTTAAAATTATATTAACCTTAACCAAAAAATGTTAATTGTAAGTATGATTTACAAAGCTTAAACAAAACGACCGAAAAGCACGATTTAAGCGATGAAAGTAACTAGATTGCAAGATCTAGTTCCGCTTAACCGTTTGGAACAGACTGTAGCGCTGCGAACCAAGTACGATTTACACTGGACAAATACAGTATAGCGGGAAATTTAAAATAAGTTACTAGAGCATGGGCATAGTAACTGGGTTAGCAAGTAATTTTTTTTTAAAATATATAAATAGGTTAATAAGATATTGAAATAAACAAGGCAGATAATAAACTTACGGTATTTATACGACATAAATTCAGTTTAATGGGAAATTTGAAAAAGTTAAAAAAATATTAATTTTTAAAAATTATGTCCTATATATAAAAAGAGAGATTTGGCTAAAAAAGTTTAAATAAAGCAATAAAACAAACAATATATCTTCAGAGCTAAAGTTTCTTATTTAAATATTTATTGTATAATCTGTCTCAATTTGTAATACGAAACTAGATATGGTTACTTTGGTGACTGTTGTGGTGTAAACAGACTTTGGCGTATCCGTGTGAACCAATACTATGACAATATTATAAATGTATTATCAATATACAACATAAAAAATGAACTGTTACTGTTAGTTCCGTATTACAAAATGAGACAGATAATAAATAAAAATTAAAAATATATGTATATATGAAGGTCTAAAAATTATATCAATAACTTCTTCTTTGGGCACTATCAGCTGGGCTGTCTTTTGGCCTCACATTAGTCTTCTATCTTGATCTGTTAATTGTCAAGTGTCAAAAAATATTTATATATCAGATAACCTAAAAATATATAACTGCGTAAAAACAAATTACATGAAGTATTTTCTCCATAAAATCTACGCCAAGAATATAAATAAAAGTCTAAATATGTAAATAATAACAAAATATACGAAAAAATAAAATAATATATATTTCCAATGTACGACACTGAACATCTGTCAACTTGTACTAAAAACAATATTATAATAGTGTAATAGGGATGACGTTCTAAACCAATCTGAAGCAAGGACAAACAGCTCCTATCTTCTTACACACATTTTTCTAAGATGGCATAGAGCATAATTATTAAATATATGTATTGTTTTTTAATTAAATGTACTTCTAAAAAGAAATTACGCGTCTTTGACGGTCAATAATTTATATAATCGAACTTTGATATAAGTTTTATTTCATTGTGAATGAAAAAAATATTACTCTTTTCAGGTGACGCAAGTAATCAGGTCCACATGGAGGGATACCAGATTTCAAACCAATGTATGGCTTTAGTGAGAGATGCTTGCTTATTACCAACAAAGGATGCTCCGGAGTTGGGATACGTGCGAGAATCAAGTGACAAACAATACGTTCCAGATGTTTATTATAAGGTAGGATTTTTAAATTTTTACTAAAAATAATCATAAGTTCGGCGTAAGGTACGCTCATAGTGGAAATAGGTTCCTGCTTGATAGTTACTACAGTTCTCATGTAAAGAGAATTCTAAAACGGTTTACTACGAAGTATAGGGTCTTGGTTTAAGCCGCTCGTCCACTGGATGCGTTCTTGTACGAAGTAATTCGTCAGAACTCGGACAAATAGCTACGAATGATCCGATTTCAGTAAAATGAATTGAAGGTCGATTGACAGAAAAATTCCAGACATATTTATATTCTTATCCTTTCTTTAAAGGTTATTATCATGAACATTGAATAATTTTTTTTTTTTTTCGAAAAAAAAAAATAAAAAATCAAGAAACATATTTGTATTATAATTATTAAAACATACACATTATTATCACAAACAAAAAAAGGAAATGCTCAAAAACAATAAACAGCATAGAATTACCAACTTAACATTTAAAAAAAATTAAATTCAAAGTCTACGACCCCGAAAGTAATGCTTTGCCCGGAGCAAATATCCTAGCAGGTCCTGCATATATACATTTCTTTTATAATAATTTAATGACAATTCTATATTTAACAATAAAAAGATACACTTTGTGCACTGTAATGCGTTCTCTAAAGTAACAACTTTAAAAATTACACTTTTAGCCTAAAGTATGTAACTGCAACTGTTGTTTAATTTACCTTAGTCACACTTTGACTTTCTTCTGGTGGAATTGTATCACGGAAATTAGAGAATTTCCTTATTGATAGACTAATAGAATTCAGAATATATTGAAGAGTAACTTGATTCATTCGGTAATTGAGAACTGACACGCTCGGATACGCAGTCTGGTGGTCAAATATTGTACTACGCGACTGTAGTACTGTTTGAAATTATTACATATGTTCTAGTGTTGATTTTTTGTTAGAACGTCGATAGATACATTTTCAAAAAAATGTACTGTGCTTAGATTAACCTGTTCCCTGTTAGCATATTTACAGCTGAATACTAGACAATTCAGCCATATTGCCTTGTATTACAGCGCCGCCAACGGTAATGTCACTTCTCAATAGTAATAAAAAATCATTTATCTTTTTAAGTCGTCAAACAGATGATTTAATTCCCCTAGACCATTTCTTTTCAGAGAGACGGCTGTATATATAACTGTTCTGATAGCATTTCCAGGAATAAGGGTCAAAAATTGTTCAAGGTATTGTCAAAGTTATTAAGTAATAACTTTAAACAATTGTCACTTTGAGCAATGAACTATAAACAAATTTATTTTAATGTTACAGTCTGTTCCAAACGGTTAAGCGGAACTAAATGGGAATTTAGTTCTTTTAGGTTGCCACGAGAAAGGGACCTTGCTTGGGTTATTTCATTTTTCATGTTGGGATGTCAAAATTTAAAATTTCAACAATGAAACCATGGAAACGAAACATTTCTTTTCAGAGAGACGGCTGTATATATAACTGTTCTGATAGCATTTCCAGGAATAAGGGTCAAAAATTGTTCAAGGTATTGTCAAAGTTATTAAGTAATAACTTTAAACAATTGTCACTTTGAGCAATGAACTATAAACAAATTTATTTTAATGTTACAGTCTGTTCCAAACGGTTAAGCGGAACTAAATGGGAATTTAGTTCTTTTAGGTTGCCACGAGAAAGGGACCTTGCTTGGGTTATTTCATTTTTCATGTTGGGATGTCAAAATTTAAAATTTCAACAATGAAACCATGGAAACGAATGAAATATGTCAAAATTAAATATTTTTGTACGTATTTTAATGACAAAAAAATAAATAAATGGGAAATTTGTATTAAGAATGACACAAAAAATCAAAATATAAAGAAAATGAAATTTTAAAATGATATTAACCTTAACCAAAAAATGTTAATTGTAAGTATGATTTACAAAGCTTAAACAAAACGGCCGAAAAGCACGATTTAAACGATGAAAGTAACTAGATTGCAAAATCTAGTTCCGCTTAACCGTCTGGAACAGACTGTACGTGATGTACATATAGATTCTAATTTTCTATTGTCTGAATTCACAGAAATTTTAACTATTACGAACTCTTAAATTTCTCCTTTAAATGCTAGCTAGCGGAGAGGAATCTCCTTGAAATTCTTCAAACGACGAGTGGTTTTTTCGAAAGTTGTAGAGGTATTGTTCGAGTGGACTAAACTATTCGTTGCATATATATCTGACGAACTGGATTTGTCGAAATCGGTTCAGATGAAAACGCGTTCAGTGGACTTACTAAGGCCGGTTTTACACGATACAGAATCACAAGGCCCCGCAAAGATAGATACAGTCAGCGCTAATTTGAATAGAGCACTGTAAAGTTTTCAGCCAGCTTTGATTGTTACTTACCTTCTCTGCCTTATGCGCCACTTTAGCCATTCGAACCTATTACTATTAATTTAGGAAATAAAAATTGAGTTAGTCAGGAAAGGAGTCAGTACAGGTAGTAAATACATATTATTTTTCGATATACACTTTGCTGAGATTTATTTTTTGAAATCTATCGTGGTGTGGTAGGTACTTGTTTATCACAAACATTTAATATAGTTGGGTCCCAAGGCACAGACACATGGCTGCCACATTGAAATCGAATTTTTATGTAACAGGGATTACAGATATGCCCAGATATCTATGATACATTTAATCAACATATAAGATTCAATAAGTTTATTATAAATTACAAACAGATCAGGCCAAAAGTAATACCGCACCTAAATTCAATCCTATACCCATGTTCTAAAACACATATTTAAATAGCGACAGTATATTCAAAATCTAGCCAGATTTGCATGTTATAAGACAAGACAAAATCTAACCTTTGAATTTTAACACCGCCAGTAGAATTAACATTTGGTACAGAATAGAGGTATTATAGTCTATTTACGTTAAAATTATACTTGCGTAATAATATCACTTGATGTAATGTTGCCACGTTTTTTAAAATGAAAATGTACTGCTTTTCGAGCAGTATCATTCAACACATAGGTATATGTACAGTGAATATGATATAAAAATACATAATTGCATAATATAAAATACTTGTTCCGTCCGAAAATATGGTATACATTACTTAAAAAATGTGGGAGTAACAAAAGTAATATTATCTTGATCTTTTTTTTTGTTTTTATTTCTAAATAAGTGGTTGTTAGGCAGTGGCAGAACTACAAATTTTGATCGGCCCCTTATGTGATTTTTTTCTTTTCATGTCTAGCGTCCCATAATTTTGAAGAAATTTAACCTTGGATTCTTTTTACACAAAGAATCATTTTACATTATAATACATATTTTATTATGAATATAAAAGAAAAACAATAATATTAAACAAATGAAACATAGACAAAACAAAACAAAACTAAATATAAATAAATAAATCAATTTAAAATGTTAACTCTTTCTTTCTGGATTTTAAATTTGCAAAATCTCTAATTAAGTCTTTAATGCCAATTTCTTGAGCAATTTCAGCCTCAATACTCAACAACGATAAATTATATAAGCGTTCTTCTCCAATAGAATTTCGTAGATAGTTTTTTATTATTTTTAATTTAGAAAAAGAACGCTCTACCACAGTGACAGGACGTGTTAAAAATAGTAAAATTGCAGTAATTACGTCTGGAAAACTGACCGACAGGGAAGTATATTTAATTATTAAAAGTTCGGCAAATTCTTTCATTGTTGATATTTTAGAGATTTCTTCATTAAGCATCGAAGCTAACATTACCATTTGTAACGGAAAATTGGACGAAATATCACCTTTGTATTTTTTTTGTAAGATTTCGGCAGAACTCAAAATTTCTGTTTCATCCAAGTTGATTAAATTTCGAGGTGACATGAATAAAAACAAATTTACAACGTCGTTCATCCCTCTGAATCTATTATCAATTTGATTGATGACAATATCGAGAACTGCATTAAATACAGTTACTCTAAAAAAATCATCCCCGTTATGAAACCGACGATCTGTTGCCAATTATCAAAGTGCTTTTTTACAATTTTTTGTCTTTTCCAAACAAAAGTGGAGCTGATATTCCACTTGGCTGCCATTTGAATTGCACCCTTCTCGCAATCTTCTTTTAATCGCGTTATAATAATATTTATTTTAAATTTTTTTTTTTTTTAATATGGATAAACAATCTTGCTATTGTTTTGCTGAGGTCTTACTAAACATAAGATTAAAAAAAAAAATGTTTATTTTTTTGTATTATTTTTTAGGGTTTTGTAGGTATGACCAAAAAACCCTTATACCGTCATTTTGTCGTCTGTCTGTCTGTCTGTCTGTCTGTTCGGTAAAAATTGTAGCCAAACGGCTAAACCTAGAGAGTTGAAATTTGGCATGCTTATACAACTCTTTGACCCACACATAGGAAAAATACTAAAACATCTAAAAAACATATCCCCCTAAAAATATAAACAAAAATGTGCTCATCAAAAAAAAATATATTTTTTTTAAATTCTGAGTAGGGTATCAAATGAAAGCCCTTAGTACGTGGATTAACGATCAAAATTTTATTTTTGCAAAATAAATTATTTTGAGGCGATTTTTGCCAAAATTGTGCAAAAAATTTTTGAAATGTGTGAAGATTCACACTTCACATAAATTTTTTTATGTATATGTTTTATAGTGAAAAGTAAATTCTTTATTTTTTAGTATAAAACGCGACTAATTTTCTCAAAATTTTCAGGCCCACCAAAGATCCGCCGCCCCCCCGCATTGCGGGGTCTGGCGGTATGCTAGTTCCGCCACTGTTGCTAGGCAACTAATAAAAAAATGGCGCGCAAATAGTTTTACATATGTCAAAAGTAATTCACAGAAGAAAAAAAAAAAAACGCGTATTTTAGACAAATTAAAGTGACACCCGCTGTTGAATTTCTTGTATTACGCTTCTAATGCCAGCATGAAAATTATGTATTGTAATTTGTCCCAATTTTTCCAATAAAAGTGGAGACCAACTTGTTATGGTTGGTTTATATACGGAACAAGAATAAGGAATAGGAAATAAGAATAGTACACAAGATGTTAAAACATGGCTGCGCCGTATATCGGTTTATGTAGAAATGAAATTTAACTTAAACATAAGAATAGTTGGTAACATTCAATATTTTATTCTTATTTCAAGAATAAGACACGATAAGCCTGCGCACAGCAATCAAAATGTCTGCCGTAATAAAGTTTGGTCAACAGATGTTTTTCAGTTGTGATCAGAGGGTTGTAAACAACAATAAAATGTTTTTAACGGTAATAAACGAATGTTTTAAAAAGGTTTTATGAATCAGAACCTTTAAAGTGACAAACGTTAAACACAGGCCAACGCAAGTACGCAGGCCCAGCGACGAAATGTTATGTCCTATATAAACGGTTTAATATTTTTTATTATTGTGTACTATTCTTATTTCCTATTCCTTATTCTTGTTCCGTATATAAACCAAGCATTAGAGTCGAAGAGGCAAGTTACTCTTGTATACAATATAATACACATTTTGCATTCCGTTATTATCTCATCGATTGTTCCAATAATTAGTTTTTAAATCAATTTCGGCAGTGTTTTTTCAGCATCTATATTTATGCTGTTATTCTTCGTCCTTTTATGTTCTGTGTACGAACATTTTTATAGTTGATTAAATGAATCATAAAGATATCTTATACAATTACTATTTGTCTACATTACTCTCTTCTAAAAATTTATGGTTTACAACACATATCTATTATATACGCATTTTAAGGGTTTTTTTTTTTTTCAATTTTTACATTTATACATTAGATAGTTTTACACATTTTTTTATTTCAACCCTTTTTCCGCTAAATATTTAAATCGATGAAATAATAAACTAGTTTTTAATCTGTTAAGAACATTTTATGGATTAGTAAATCGATTTTGTTTTTTAAATTATTTTAAGGCCCAATCTTTCCACCTTCAAATAAATCTCTAGGTAACTATCTGACAGATAAGGTTATGTGATTCTTTCTGTGCTGAATAAATGTCATCCCGTCTTTCAATACAAATTCATCTATCGGATAGTTATCTAACGGATAATGAGTCTGACGTATTGAATTCACTGATTGGTATTGACATTTATTCAGCAGATAAAGTTCCAGATAACCTTGTCTGTCAGATGGTTATCTAGAGGTTTACCTGAAGGTGAAAGGACCGGGCCTTACAACAAATCAAAACTCAGTTATTATCAGTTTTTAGTATTGGCTTAAAGAACTTATTTTTTCTTCTTTCGCCGCATATAACCCAGATTGATATTGAATAGTTACTTTGTCAGTTTTTCTTTTAAAAATCAGACATCGTTCCATGATTGGATAAATTTAAAAAAAATGGTTTGTTCCGTATTAGTCCACCACAACTAGGCTGTATGCTTAGAATGAATATTATAACGTTAGAAACGAGAAGGCATGGTCGTAAGAGTGGGGCCAATAGTAATCATTCATGCATCTGTAGTTGGCAGAGAAATACGCGTTTTTAACATAACAATACGTCCAAATATAACTGATATTTTTGGTTAATACTGTCCCCAGTTTCTAAATTGTCAGAAAATACAAAGATATATTTTGTCTATTGTAGTTTTCGGAAAATACATTATTTTGGCAGAAAAAGGGTTAACATGAAAGTTACATTTTTAATATAAGGAAAATATTTATTTTCTCGAGTTGCATAAAGCATTTTTTGGTTAGTTTGAATACAATTAGAGTACACTGCAAGTAGAACAGACAATTAAACAGGTACATTCGATTAAGAGGTTCATTTTATACACATAGGCTTTAATGTTATATTTAGTTGAACTTTCCATTTGTTCAGTGGAAGAAAATTTTAACGTAATATAAAAATATTCAAAAATCGACAAATTATAAGCGATAATATAAAGACGTTAAATTTCAAGTAGATTCTCGAGAGACTTTCCAAACACTGTTGCGTACGCTGCAATAACCACAAGTCAGTCTGTTTCTTTCTCTACACAATTTCCTTTTCTAAAACACAACTTCCTTTTCTAAACGCTGCAAAAAGTTCAGCACTGTTCAGTTTTCTGCGTCGCTACTATAGTCTATTTACGTTAAAATTATAGGGATTTGCAGCTAAGCACCCTACCATCTGGTGAGCGTTTCATGAACTTGTGTACATCAGATAACATTTCGTTTTGTGTATTGGTTTTGTATGAAGTTTGTTTTTTGACATTTGCCATTTGATATACAAGAATTCACATTGCAGTTAATTTTCTGTTGCGATTTTAAAGACATTTTATTCACTTTTCTTCACTTTAACACATAGAAACAATGCAATTAAATGAGCCATATCCAACAAAATCCTATTCCGTTAAGTTCCAAAATATTCCGCTAGGCGTCACTTTAGTTATTGTCAGTTCTCAATACTAGCGTCGGCGAATCAACGCAGTTACGTCACACGACGTAACAAATGAGTGTATTTTTTTTTTTTTTTTTTTTTTATTGATTTTGGCTCTTTAGTCCTAAATAACAAAACAAATGAGTGTATTGTCTGGAACAATGCAATCGTTTGTTACGTCGTGTGACGTAACTGCGTTGATTCGCCAACGCAAGTATAGGGATTTGCAGCTAAGCACCCTACCATCTGGTGAGCGTTTGATGAACTTGTGTACATCAGATAACATTTCGTTTTGTGTATTGGTTTTGTATGAAGTTTGTTTTTAAAGTTTTATTATAACCATTGAAAAATGTATAATACATATTGTTGTGTGCCTATGTGCAATTCATTGAAAAGAAGAAACCCGGAAATATCGTTTCATTTGTTTCCACTAATATCAGACACCGTACGGTTCGAAACAAAATTGGGAAAGCAAGAGGTTAGGAATCGACGCGATGTTTAGATAAACAATTTAAAAATTGGAAAAAAAGTGAACCCTTATATCAAAGTTTGCTCATTACATTTTAATGATAGTGATTACAAAAAATATTTTCAATTTTGTATTTATTATCGCATATCTTGAAAATTCCTGTTATTGTGTGTGGATTTGTAATGCACAAGTCTCTAGGCATAATGCATAAATCTTTATGAACTCTCTGTTTTTTTCAGTGACTCCACACAATATTATATGCCCAGCATTGTAGATTTCTGCCCCTTGGTAAACAACACGGGAATTATTATTTCCCCCAATATAGTTAAAATAATCGACAATGGAAAACCGCCATAACTTAAAACCAGATCACAAAATGTAGTATTTTAGATGTTTACAAGTAATGTCACTTCACAAAATAAACAATTATTTATTTTTTGTCGTTTTTTGATACACTTTTCGCTATTATTTACTAGTAAATGTCAAGTGGTATCTGATTTAGAATGGTTTCAAAAAAATCCGCGTGGCGCTACGATCTTAAAATTTTTCCCCTATACTAAATAAATAAGATAATATGAACAGTTTAAATGCTGAAATAAACTTACTCCCGAGCAAGTGTAGATTTTGCCTGTCCTGAACCAGTTCATAAATACAAACGAACACTTTACAGGCAACACAAACGAACACACCTTTAGTTTACCTATGTTAGAATGTAATGTAACTAACATGTAGGCATTGCTCAGTCGTTTTATTCGGCTCCCAAATGTTGGAAGCCCTTTCCTACGTTGCAACAGCAATTAAAAGTTTAATATTATATTATTATTATGTATATAGTAATTAAAGAATTACAATACTACTGGCAATAATGTTCGAATATTCGTTATTCAAGTAAAACAAATTCGAAGATTTGAAATTAAAATATTCAATTTTTTTTTCATTTCTCGTTTTGGTCGTTGCTCCTAGGCAATCAAGCAGGACAATACTATTTTTTCATGATGAAAATTCCATGCCTGAACAGGATTCGAACCCCGGAACCTTAGTTATGGA
Organism: Liopterus haemorrhoidalis; assembly: GCA_963971575.1. Taxonomy (NCBI): domain Eukaryota; kingdom Metazoa; phylum Arthropoda; class Insecta; order Coleoptera; family Dytiscidae; genus Liopterus; species Liopterus haemorrhoidalis. The sequence continues at coordinate 5,915,624 of OZ020613.1, forward strand.
ATGTTTCAGAATGATTCTTCCTTATTCACGATTTACATTTCGGCACACAACAAAATTTATTGTATTTTTTCCATGATTCACAAAAATAAAACACAAACAACAAAAAAAAACGTATTTCTCCATTGAACAAAACAAAACAATGTCACTTTCGTATCTTCCGCAAATTGCCACCAGATGTCAGGGCGCTTAGGAAGTTTCCCCTATGTGTTTTATTCACTTCATTCGAGACAAAAATTAGGGCTGGCGTTGATACTTAAGAAACCCCAAAAAATTACAAACGAGACTTTTGGTAAACGGTTTTTAAAGGAGTACAGTAATTTTAAAAGGAGTACGGTTGGACACCTTGATATAAGCAATTATATATATAAAAGCCCTAATTTCTGTGTGTTTGTAACGCCAAGTTCCTAGGTTCTAGCGGGGCTTGAGGTGTGTGGTCGGTCACTCCCCACCAGTGAGAACGACGTTCTCCGACAAACAACAGCTCACTTAGGCTAAGCACATAGTGAAGCATAGAGCAAAGCAACGATGAAAGCGGAGAGTAAAACAGTGAAAGAAATGTCGCGCTTATAAAAGAGTGTCTTCACATAGTGACGCGTTTAAAATCGAGCAGAAAGTTCACAAAATTATAATGGATTTCTTGCTAACATGAAACTCTTCCCTGAAAATTTGGTATTTACTAAAAAATAAAAATAAACACACTAGAAGGTGCAATGTTTACAGAATAAATAAAAGTAGACATATACATGGTGAATTTCATCATTTCTGTATACAACTCCGCAAACATCCAGAAAAGTTTCATTCTTATTTTCGCATGAGTATTTCAACGTTTGATTATATTTTGGAAAAAATTCAACATAAATTGGTAAAAAATGGACAAATTTCAATCGGAACCTACAACAAATACCTCTTATAAATGAGAACTACTTGTAAATGACTCAATATCCATTTTAAACAACTATTTCAGCAACGATGATAGCAGAGAAATCAAAATTGTTTGAACGCGTCGCCTTGCTCGACTATAACAACGATATAACCTCGCTGCAGTACGCTCCACTATGCGCGTGTTAACAGGAATTTATTTATTTAATTTCGCTACTTTGCTCTCTTTTTTATACCTTGGCTATAATCAGAAACAGATATACCATTGATGTCCAGTATATGGGCCGCGGGCCGTATCCAGCCCAATACTAATTTTTAAACGACACGCATTAAGCGGTTTTTAGGATTTCCTAGGTATAATCAGAAACAGCTATAACATTGATATCCAGCATATGGGCCGCGGGCCGTATCAAGCCCGATACTAATTTTTAAACGACACGCATTAAGCGGTTTTTAGGATTTCCTAGGTATAATCAAGAAACGTTTTTGTTTTGTTAATATACGCAGAATCATGCAAATTTTAATAATTAATTCCTGCTTATATTGATTTTTATTCGATATCAGTTTGCCAACGTTGTTGACAACGGGGTCTGCTAGTTATAAAAATAATATTAATAGTTAATTAATTAAAATAAAAATTATTTAATTTAAAAACACAATTTCTCAGCTTCAATTGTAGAAGTTTAGAATTAACTTCAACAAAATGGCTCTATCAGCTGATTATAACCTACAACAGGTTTAATGTTTTTATATTTTACGCATGTACACCCATGTGCTCGCATATATGTGGCATATGAAAATTCGTATTTTAAAAGGCGAATAATATGAAAAGCCTAAAGTATTCAGAGTTGGATACATAATGAATTTATTATTTGATGTTTGTAGATAAAATTGTTATTTATACTACTTGCTAATACTAAAAATTTCTTCCCCTTTGCTTCCATACCCATCAACCAAAATTACAATGTTTCATTTTCTTTTTACCAAAAAAAAAAATTAAAAATTGGAGGATGAGTCCTAGAATCCTCCCTGAAGTACTCCTTTTTCATCAAATATAGTTGGTTACCTTACCTATATAGATTGAACAATATACTCAGTTGTGTGGTATTTATAAGTAGAGACAGAAACTGAATTTGTTTTATTGAGAGCTGACTCAAATTCATAATAGAGACAAGTTTTTAATTGTTACTTAAAGTAGTCAGCATAAACTTCTTAAATGTATCGATTTTTGAATAATATTTTTAATTATTAACATTACCCCAAGAAAACAATCTTTTCGGAAAGAGAAAGTGCATGAACTTATTAAAACCCAATCGCTTGCTACAACAAATCCATACTAATGTCTGTTTAGGATAATGTTAAAATTAATAAACAAACATCTATAAGCACACATTAAGGCACAACAAAGGGATGGTTGAAAGGGGCTATGTTATTGTTAATGCACAAGCTACGACTGCGATCAGAAAAAAAATTAACATACATTGCACATCATCACATTACGTTTAAAACTTTAAAGTTACTCGATCCAAGTCTTGTACTTGTTACGATCCTTTTTTTTTGTAAACGCAGTCGTTTATACGGGATTGGAACGGCTAAAGATTTCCATTTATACTATCTGTACAGTTCTTCGTTGTCTGGCATTTCTACAGAGCAGTTATTTAATAGAGGATATATCGAAATGGACGAAAAATATCATTGAAGAAAATAACAAAACGTTGAGCATAATTTTGAGATCGGTACTTTGAGCATTCGAGAATATCTGTGACATTCTTTAACTTATGTCAAAATATTTATTCAAACACAGTGTTTCCACCTTTACACTTATGGTAACCCCGATTCAAAAATTGAAGTGAAGTGTGAATTTTCACACATTTCAGGGTTTTGTAGGTATTTAATAAATGTAAGAAATCAACATAATACTGGATGTCTAGGTATATTTATCACATCCATATCAACAGTTTTTTGATAATCATTTTTATTCGGTATTTGAGAACTAAGAGCTTCCATTTAATTTTTTTTAAACAAAATTTCAATAATTTGCCAAATATCCCAGCATTTTTATCTGCATTTGCTTCGTATTCAAGTCTACATTAGATTAGGGTGACCATTCGTCCCGCATTCTAACATTTTGTCCCGCAAAAGTCCCGCATTTGGATTTGGGAGATGAGGACCTTTTTTTTTTGCTCCGTCCCGCATTGCCTTAAGAAAATGGTCACCCTACATTAGATTAATAAGAAATATTTTACAGTGTAGAGTATAGTGTGGTGTGAGTAACTCAGTTCGCAACTATTAAAAAAATATATTATTTTTTTTAATATTTTTAATTCCAAAAAAATAGACGCACTATCTTAGCTATAAATACAAAAAATCAATAACATTATTAGCCATAATTTAACCATGAATTAGAAAAATAATTTTGTCAAAAACTACCATATTTTTCAAAAACACAATCTGATCAGATATTCCTCTCGTACGTTTCCGGCTCAGCTCAATATACATTACCTATAATTTTTTCAGATTTTTAGTTTAACCCTTTTTGGTAAAAGGGTGCGGGACAAAAACTTTTGCACATTTTTGGCTCAATTCGTGTTTAAAAAAAAACGATTTTCAAAAAACTATCTATCGTTCCATAATCTACGTCTTAAGAGCTTTCTTTTGAAACCACGCAGTAAAAAAAAAAAAAAAAATTTTTTTTTATCAACGACACAAAAAAAGCGTAATTTTTCGAAAATTGTATCTGATCAAAAATTTCTGTTCAACCCCTCTGAGAGATAGGGTGGGGGACAAAAGTTTTTTGCCATTATATTGGCAAAAACTCCATAAAAAAAGAATTTGCTTGTGAATCCCTGCAGAGGTTCCATTTGATACCCCACTCAAAATTTTTAAAAAATATTTCTTTTTCCATTAAATACATATTTGTTTATATTTATCTCGCGCTCTATTTTTTTTTTTTTTTTTGAACTATATTTTTCCTATATGTGGGTCAAAAAGTTGTAGAGTAGATTCAAATAGAGAAGGATACACGACCGTTACAAAATTGCGCAAACAAGATAACGCCAGTGGCGGAGACAAATAAAATATTTTCAAACCAAAAGGGACAATTAAATATAATTTTTTATTAAATTAGTTAAGGAACGATTTAAAAGCTATATATTAAAATATAAAAGAAAAAATATAAATAAAATGCTGTTTAATATAAATATGTCATAAATTACAGAAGGCAAATTAATTATGAATAAAAAAATAAATATGCCGACCAAACGGAGAAAAATATATATTGCAGTAAAATTAATTTTATTATTAAATTTATATCGGTCATATGTACTCTTAGAGATGCCAGTTGCAGCAATCACTCGTTCCCGGAAATTTGTTACAGTAATTTTGAAGTTTTTCAGATTAACTTCCTCCTTCATGAACTGCATAACATTATTAATAATTTCGCGGCTCTGGCTATGAAGCACTTGTCCTTTACGTCCCACTAATAGCTTCTGTATTTTGTAAAACACTGTTTTTAAAATCAAAACAAATTAATTTCATAACCTCAACTTATCCTACTGTCCTATTACCAAATATGTATTTTTCTACTTACGTCGTCTTTCATTAACAAATAATTCGTATTAAAAAATACGATTTTAGATTGTAGATGTATTCTAATAATATAGTTATTTTATATAAACACGTTGGAAGCTCCTAACTCATATAAGACTTCTACGGCTATGAGTAACAAACCTAACACCCCTATTATGAGTAAATTAGACCCGTCCAGATGAAAAATGGTTTCTGCACACTTTTATTGATGTACTCAACTCTATTTGAATCGACTCAACACGTATGCCAAATTTCAACTATGTTCAGCCGTTTGGCATATATTTACCATACAGACAGACACATGAGTGACGTACACGTATGCCAAATTTCAACTATGTTCAGCCGTTTGGCATATATTTACCATACAGACAGACACATGAGTGACGTTATAAGGTTTTTTTTTTGTGGTCATACCTACAAAACCCTAAAAGTACAATTTTACACCACTGTTCGTCCATCTGGTAGGTGGTCTGCTTCTATTCTTAATACAGTCTCGGAATTGGGTGTATTAACTCTTTTAAGACATTTGGTTATTCCAGCTAACCACATATCTAACAAATTTTACTGGGTTTTGTTGATAACCATAGTGTAAGATGTGTTGTTTTAATACGGAATTTAGTGTGTGTACAGTTTCCAGGTTGTTTGCATCTTCTTGTAGAACATTCTGCGTAACTAATAATAGTAAATAAATTTTATCAATAAAAATATATTTAGAAATTGATTTTTAACTTTGTCCTCAAAAGGACTAAGAAGTTTTGTGAATGATAAAACATTTGTTTTGCGTTTAATGGTGTTTGACATAAAATGAAGACTGTCTACTTGTTTTAGTTATTTTCCTCAATTTAGTAATGTCGGAATTCAGGTTGATATCCTCTAAATATAAAGAAATAAAATAAAGACATAAATTAAAAATAAGATATATTTATTTTTTATAACACTCACAGCGACATTCATGATCCTTGAGAGCATATTTGTGTACCAACAAAGCGGCAGTTGGTAATATTGTAGAATTAGAATTACTTTATTTATGGTCACCAAAAAGAAAGTAATTAAATACGATTTCTTAAATAGTTTGATATGAAAGAAACTCTACGTGATTGAAGTAAAAACTAACAGCTGGTTTAACAGCTACTTTGGTAAAATACGTAGAGGTTGAAAATTAGAAATGAAACAGGTTTGCCAATCTCATTTTTAAATATAATCGTTGAGAATGAGTTTTGCGGTTTCGTAGGTACAATGATTTAAACCTCATTTCTAATTTAGAAACTCACGTTGCACATATGTTTTTATCCCCATAAATAATACATAATAAATGCTATATAGACTAAAGCAGGGGTATCTCAATACAATCTTCGCGGGCCACTACTATTCCACAATAACAAAAATTCCAAAACAATCAAAAATGCATATTGAAGGTAAAATCTGTCAGTTTAAGAATGCGGCTTGAATCTTCTATTTATGTATTGTAATAAAATTATATACTTTGATTTTTTTACTTGAACCTTCAAGGTCATCGCATCGCTCGAAGTAAGCGTATTAACTTCATTGCTTTACAACATGGCGGGTTTTCTTATTTATTGAATCTATCTTTGATATTGTATTGTAATAAAATTTGCTTATACTTTTTTTTTTACTTGGACCTTTAAGGTCAACGCTTCGCTCGAAGTAAGAGGATTATTAACTTCATTGCCTTACAACATAACGGCAAGATTTAAATGTGGGATAATTGTTCACTTTTGTAAAAACAAACTAAGAGGAAATTTTGATATCAATAGTTTGTATTATATGTTTCATTTTATAATACGTAACTAACAGGGAAAGTTAAATTTTTGTTGTATATTTACAATACATTTTTAATATTGTTATAGTATTAGTTCACATGGATAAGCCAAAGTCCGTTTACACCACAAAAGTCATTAAAATCATCAATCTAGTTACATATTACAAAATGAAACATCTTATTTGAAAATGTATGTCATGTTGGTATAAAAAAATTATTTAAAATGTCACTTTATTAATATGTCATACTATTTGACATATATTGAAAATTGATTTATTAAAATGATTAATAAAAATGATCATAACCAACAAATCAGAAGTCTGTTTTACAGTGTAAGGAATTTTTTAAACGACATTTAAAGTCTGTAATATATTATAGAAGTAACCAAAATAACCAGATTTGGTTTGTCTTTACAAGTGAAAACAATATATGTTACTAGATCGGGTGATTGTTGTGTTTTAAATGGTCTTTTATGGAACCATGTGAACTTTTAAACCTGGCTTTTCAATTTTTGGTTAGGTTTAATTGTATTAAGGTTAAATTCATTCAAAAATTAAAAATGTCAGATTGTTACTAATGTCGATTGTTTGTCAAATATTTTGAAATGTGCCATTTCAGAATTACTCCAAGACGATATAAATATACAACATAAAAAATTAAGTTTCCCTCTTAGTTTCGTATTACAAAGTTAAACATATAGGTTATTCCAAACCTCTAGGCGGAACCAAATGTAATTTTATTTTTTTTAAGTTGTCACGAGCTATTTTTTCATGTTTGAAGATGGTTTTGCCAAACAAAATGATCAAAAGTTTCATTTAACCGATAAAAATTACTAGTTGTCAAAATCTATTTCCGTTTAAATCAAAGAAACAAGCTATATATACACGCCGTTTTCATTTGCATTCAATGACAATATTAAAAATTCAAACTAAGAAATTTAAAAAAAAGTATACAAGTACGAAAATATTTCAAAATTATCTGAATCACAGACATACGTTATCGGTAATGCACATAAAGTAAAATACAACTAAACGAGAGCGTCGTTGATAATTTTCGAGTTGTTGTATTGATGTCATTAATCGTCAAGCGAGACAAAACCTGCATTAAACGTGTTTTATTAGCATTTAGCTGTTTTGGTTCAAGTAAAAAATAATAATTTTTAACTGTAGAACTCTTAAACGGTCCCTAGGTTAACAAAAAAAAAATTATTACAATCGAATTAAGAACTCCTAAGTTAAATTTGTTATACGAAAGCCATTTGGGACGCTGCATTTTGTTTTTTACTGAAGAAATTTTGCTTTGTGGTTTCTGAATTCAAGTCTAAAGGTGATATTTGAGACTTTTTTATTTTATGGCCCGCGATTTTTCACCAAATTGAGTACCCCTGGACTAAAGCATCGCCACTGGACTTGCAGTACGTGGCGATGCTATGTTCAAAGAAATCAAAACCTGTATCAATACGTATAATGGTTTTAACTAAATATACAATATTGTATACATGCGTTATAATTACCCACTGGTGGAAATAATAACAACGCTACAATCTGGACAGTTCTTACCTAACTTTCCTAATAAAATTTTTTAATATACAACAGTCTATAAATGTTTTTTTCATTGAACTAACATTTGAAATTCAGCTAATATATTTTCATTCAAAAATATACGAATTAAAAAATACAATTTTCCTAAAAGTGAAATATTCACGTCATTAAAATAGTTCTACGAAGTTTGTCGTTTAAAAATATTTTCTTTTTTTTTTTTATATATTCGCTAAAGTACATCGCTTAATTTATTTGGTCGTCTGGAATTAGTTCCACCAGTGTTCACAATCCTTCAGAAACTTTAATAAAATATATTAAACTCTATAACTAAAAACACAAAAACGATAATAGTACATGATTACAACAGCTGATCGTCTTCGGTAAGACGACAGCTTTCGAGCTGTAGATTTGTTCGAAGTAGAAATTAATCAGTTCGTAATAGATTGCACCGTTTGATACCTTAAATAACTTATTCTCGTTTCATAATGTATAAATTAAGTTTTATAACTGCGGCGATATAATATATATTTATAATCTCGGTTCTTGAACGTTTACTCGTACGTGAGCTGTAAATATACTAAGAACTAACATTTTTTTTTTACAGCAGCTAAATACGTTTAACATTTTAGCTAAAAATAGTTTTACTTTTAATATTTTTTTTTTTCGTTATGTTTTTTCTCATAAATTTTATTCTAACGAATATGAAAATATAGTTCGCACTTATCTCGGGATATTTCAGTAGAGAAAGCAAGTTTGAAATCACGAAAACACTGATGCGATAAAGCTACATTTAACGACATTTATTTTTATCTTCTATACGAAGTAAGACATTGACCTAGCGCGTCATGATCTCAAGTCATACAGTTTGCGTGATTGTAGTGTAGCTATTCGGATCTCTACACGAGAAATATATCATCTTCTTGTTAACTTTTTTACTACCTAGTCACTGAGGGAGTGTGGCCCTTACTTTTACTTACTCTAACGTTCATCTATGTCGTCAACTACATCGTGAGGTACTATATCGTTTTCCATTTAGCCCCCTCCCACCGTCCATTGCCCGCTGTCGAATGACTTGTACTCACTATACGTAAGAATATATAGATATGATAGTGCGTGTCGCGACTCGTACACGTCATCCAAGCCAGAGACCGCACACCGATTACCGCATACGCCAAACAAAAAAAAAAACATGCTTACATATTAAACTATTGATTACAATTTACCACACTTTGTGATGAGGATGGTCTTGGTCGGCTTGCCGGTTGAATCTCCATACGTGCTGATCTTCTCGACCAACTCGAGACCTTCGACCACATGACCGAAGATGCCTGTGAAGCCGCGCATCTCCTGTAGTATAATCCGGAACTGGGAACCGACCATACCCAGATTATCGTGCCGCTTCTGTGTTCGTCGCATTCCAACTGTTCCGCGTACTGCCATCAACTTCGTGTCATCAGGCATGAAATATCCATCTTCAAAAATAGAGCGTCCTCCACGACCGTTATTCATCTCGAAATCGCCTGTAAAATAAAGAACACATATGTTAAATAGGTGATAATTTTACTATATGAAACTCGAATATTGGTAATAGGTTCTTATGATCCGGCATTGTTACGCAAGAAAATCACTGTATTTGGAAATAATTCACAGCATAACGAACTTAAAAGAAATAATACAATTCAATCAACAAACAATTTATGGTCTTTAGTTTTGTTAAATTCTGATTGATTAAATAGCATGAGTAAAATCTGTTATATAATCTCGCTGTATTTACCCATGCTTTTAAATTAATCAAAATCAAACAGAAATTTATGTAGACCATAGATTTTTTGCTGATTCAATTGTATTATTTTTTTAAATTCGTTACTCTTTATGAATTCTTTACAAATACAGTGATTTTCTAGCGTAAATAGTGCTCAATGAAACACTTTTTTGGTTGTTGCTGAAACTGCAATCATTTTCGAAGCTATTACCAGTAAGGAATATATTATTCTAATATTTAATGTAAGCGTGAAAGTCTTTTACCTGTGATGACACTTTCTCCCTCCCAGCATTGGAAAATCGAGCAGCCTTTGTAGCCCATTCCAATTTCGCCTGTCGCCAGAACTCCGAAGTTTTTCGACATCTTCGGCGCGACATCCGGTCGTACTTCAATTACGATTCGACCATGCGGCGTGCCGTTAACATCAATGTTGAAGTAGTAGAGAGGATACGAATTCGAGGGGTTGCGGATTATATTTTGCGGTGAATGTATCATACTGGGTACCATTAGCGTATTGTCAGGGTATGCATGCGCGTTCTTCGGAGAGGCGAGAATGAGATGAGGCGGCGCATGCGGAGATGTGATAAGATGAGGCGGTAAAGACGGCACCCCGGACTGAAACTCCACGTTACCGTTCTGCAAATGTTGTTTGGTGAGAACGTGTCGAGAGTACAGCTGGGACATGCAGTAATTAGCGAGGAACAATATCGGGTTCTGTTGAGAGGGTGTTAGGAGTCGTGAACTGCCGGGCAGCGGCATCTCACCGCTGTGGATGTTGAGCAGAGCTTGCTTCAAAAGTTGAAAATCAAAAACGACGGTCGAGTTACGAATTAAATCATCCAATTGGCACTGTAAATACATTTCTTGATAACGAGCTTGCAACCTCTGCTTTTCCAAGGTCAGTGAGGAATACAGATTGTGCATTTCGGATGGATTGTCGGCGACAGCAAGGTTAGTCCGCGCCTTGCCCAAGTTTTCGCGGGCTTCTGCTAACTCGAAGTAAGCTAGCCCGTTGGTGAGGTCGGCCTCCACGTGCGTTTTAAGCGTGACGCACGCTTCTAGAATCTTGAGCAGAAACTCGCGCTGCTGCATGGCCAATCGTTGTATCTCCGATAACATCTTGTTCATCGAAACGAGCTCCATTTGTATCTCCGTAACGAGTTGGTCCTTGGCTTCGTTCTGCGACTTGATCTGATGATTAGCGTGATCACTAGTTGTGGCACAGGCTCGACATACTGCCGAGCAACACGTGTGACACCACAGCGCAAGTGGCATTGCATGCGTGTGGCAGTTTTCGGAGATCACTTTGGTGGCCTTCTCCGGAGGTTTGGCTCCGAGCTTTAGCTGGGAAAAGTTCTTGGTCAGAGACAGTACGGGTAAATAAGTGGGTAATGCTTCCGGGCCCAGGTCGCCTAATTCGGTTCGCTTCCAACAATGCACACAGTACAGTTCACCCTGCCCTTTCATCAGAGTTGTCCGCATGCATTGCAAGCAGAAATAGTGCTTACAGGACAACATTTTGGGGGTTTGGTCATTGTCATTGTACTTCTGCTTGCAAAATCCACACAGTGTCAACTCTTCCAATTCTGGAGCTAAGTTTGAATCCATTTCTACCTATAAATAAAGCCATATGTTTGAATCAAAGCTGAGACAGACAACATAATTTAGTGTTCCCTTTGTTTCTCGTGCCGGATCAAACGGCACGGCAATTAGAAAGCAATTAACAGTCAAAGTATGGACATGTATGAATGTGCACGGTAAACAAATAACGGCCGGTACGGGTATTAATAAGCAGCGACCGCTAATCGCTCTCTCGTGTTTTAGCTCAAATATGCATTCATTCAGACAGGTAGTTTGTCATTTATCGACAAACAATTATTATCTTTTCCCGCCAGTTTCAAACAAATGGTATTAACAAGTACATGCGTCCAAATTGCGTCAACAAATGCCATTACTGTAAATAATGGCAAACAGGTATTTCCATGAGTGGACATGTCTAGTGTTGGGTTTTATGTGTTAATAGAAAGGATTTATTCCTACCGTTTATATTTACGACGTAACACAGCCTTTTTAATCCGATTTAATGCGATACGTAACGTTTGGTCGTTAAAAAACTTCGATTTTCGGCAACGATTTACGAGTGTTTGTACTATGTATCGATATATACGATTAAAGATAACAAATGATAAACTAATTATGGTTTAAATTATATAACTATTAAATGCCGACATGACCGGCTACCGATATTACGAATAACTTAAAATTATTGTGGCCACCACTATGTGCCACATCATGTTGACGACTGATTGTTCACTGGGCACTCGTGCAACGGCGGCCTCGCTTCTAACTTCACCCGGATCAATGGCGTTGGCACAGGCGCGCCAAATTCAAACGTAGATCAATAAGAATCGCGCTTACTCACTTCTGCTTGTTGGTTTCTGATGAAGAATATGTATGTTTTTTACAGGAAAAAGACTCGTATGGCAACGAAGTACCGCGATTAGCGCGTCCACTGCCTGTGGAATATCTGCTGGTGGATGTTCCAGCCTCTACTCCATTAACTCCTCTATTTACATTCAATTCGGACACTAGTAAAAGATATTTTCCTGTTGAGAACAGGATGGTTGATGGACATATACAGGATTTTAATTCTCTCTCATCTTACTTGAGTCAATTTACACCTAGAGAATTTTTAACAGCGATTTCTGACTTCCATCTGTTGCTTTATATTTCCACAATGGATATGCTACCTATGAGAGAATTCATGGGTCCATTATTGACTGCTGTGAAAAATAGGGACTTAGACCAAGCATTAGAATGGACTAGTTCGGAACACTGGGCTACTGTAGAGCAACTTATAGCTGCTAGTAATACTTCTCCGCCTAGTTCAAGGTAAAATTTTGTTTACAATTTTACCTAAATGTTTATTAATGAATATTTTTTATAGACCGTCTAGTGTAGCTGCAAATGCAGCTTCGAACGACTCGGGGGGAGCAGGTGCTTTAGAAAATAACGCGGAATCCTTGTGGACTTGCCCGTTTTGTACTTTTCTCAATTCTCAGGAGGTTTCTGTTTGTGAGATGTGTAGTCTACCCAGGTCTATGACACATTAAGGTACGTAACACTTTAATACTATTAAACCTCGTTTACAATAGGTACATTGCATCAAAATAACAATACTCTCTTTGTGCTGTTTATTAGAAACACATGTTCAAAACAGTGAATCCCTTTTGTCCCATCTTTATGCTATGCATTAAGTTATGGAACTATTATAAACGAACCTTTAGGTCATCAGTTGTTTATAAATAAGATCCGTTTTCGTATAATAATGTTAAAGTAAATATAAAAAAAATGATGTGACATGTGAATTTTGATACATTTCAGGGTTTTGTAGGTATTTGGTAAGTTATAACAAGGGTATATATTAAAAATGAAAAATTTCGATAATTTTTGAAAAAATAATCCACATGCTTCAAAGACTTACAAACGTTGTGCTGCGCTTGCATCAAGACCCAGACTACTCAGTTTTCCAGTCAGTCAGATAAATATTGTAAGAATAGGGTTGCAAAAATTTTGATTTGAACTTATTACGTTTATTTTAGTCTTTATTTTTTGTTACATTGTTGACAGAAGTTGTGAAAAACTATAAAAGCAGAATAAATTGTAGTGTTTTTGGCTGTCAGTTAGGAATCTTAGTTTTTACTTTTTTTTAAAGAAAAATGGAGGTAAAGTTAATCCAAATTTTCGCGAGATGATTCAGTTGTTGAAGGATTAATAGAAACCTACGATTTGAATTTTTGAAATCTAGACTTTTATCTACCTAAATAAAAATTTAAGCTTTTTTGGGATAACGCCTTTTTTATTCGTGTAGTTTTGAAAATTTGTAAATATTTCATTTTCAAAACACCGTATCTCAAAAACTACATGAGATAGTGACCTGCGGTTAGAATTTTGGAAATCCCTAGGTCCTAAAGGGCCTCTGGGAATATTATAAAATGACCCCAATGAAAAAATTATTTTGAGAAACTTTAAATCTTATTTTTTTTTTTTTTTTATTTAAAAAATACCTTACTTCAGAACAATAAAATATAGGGACCTGTGGACTATTTATTGATCAATAAATTGAACTATGTAAAAACAACTTGTTGCAAAGGGCATAAACATGAAATAAAAAAAAAAAAAACGCCCTTTTTAGTATGATACTTTTGTGGTAATTTTTTCAGTAAATTTTGGTACGTTCGTTTCACCACTGGTGGCAACACTAATTATGAGTCATCTGAATCACTAATGAGACATTACAGTTCCCGAAAGTGGAATTTATTTATGACACCACTTAATTTTAATTGTTTAATTTCTTGCGTTGTTGCAGATGGTATGAAGAGGTGCTACGAATGTCTGAAAGGTAATTATTAGTTGGTTAATTGTCTTGTGATTCGATAGGTAACCTCAAATTAAAAAAAAAAAAATGAGTATTCATAATCATTAATATAATTCTTTTTTTATTACTGAAATGATTTTTTTTTATGATCTGTCTGATACTGTGAACACCATGAAATGGACAGATTAAAATTCTTGTAGTTAGTTATGAAAATATTTATATTAGTAGTGGATATTTCAGATAAAACAACCATTTTATAGTGATTTTAAATTTTAATTTAGTAATATATTTATTTATTTTAATTGTAAGATAGTTTCCAAAGTGCTTATTACAATATTTCATTTATGTAATTTGATTATGAATAACTAAATCACGAGTGAAGTGAAACTATGAAACTGGTTGCTTTATTACAAATACGATTATTTTATTGTATGGTGAATGAAATAAATAAAAAATTGCAAAGTTTATTACCTTTAATTCCTGAAAAATCCTTTTCAATTCAAAATATTAATACAAGGTGTCTCAAAAGAAATTTTATATTTATTTAGCTTACTGCGTGAACGCAACGTATCCGAGGGGCGCGGGGGTTCGTCAATCGGTAGCCTGGCTCTTGGGAATTCTGCGCTATGGAGCGTTTCTCGGGAGCAGAACGCGCGTTATGCGTGCGAGAGTTTTATAAAAACGGTGATTCGGCGACTGTAGCGCGTAGAAAATTCTGCAGTATTCGAGGTTTTCGCCACTTAAATGATGCGCCAAGCATTCCTCTCATTCGACATTGGGTTAAAAAGTTTGAAGAGACTGGTACAACGCTGGATAAATCAAAATCCGGGCGACCTAGGTCATCAAGAACGGTAGAAAACGTGGAGAATGTTAATCAGTCTGTTCGTGACGACCCGAACCTTTCAATTCGGAAGCGCGCAAGTGCTTTAAATTTGCATAGATCATCATTACATCGCATTATGCACAAAGACCTAAAGCTGCACCCCTACAAAATTCAATTGGTACAAGAATTAAAGCCCCAAGATGCCAGTCAGAGGCTTAATTCTCAGGCAAATTGATCTCCCGGAGAGGTGACATAAATTGGCCTCCACGCAGTCCAGATTTAACCCCTATGGACTTTTTCCTATGGGGTTATCTTAAATCTAAAGTTTACGCCAATAAACCGACTTCACTGGCGCATTTGAAAGAAAATATCCGTCACGAAATGGCAGCCATCCCTGAGTCCACCTGCCGAGACGTCATAAGTAATTTTACTGTTCGATTAAATGAGTGCCGAGAACGCGAGGGTCTACATTTAGACGATTTTATTTTTAAGAAATAAATCCCCAAAAAGGGTATTTTAATAATTAATAAACATTTTTTCTATATACGGCTTACTTTTTTTTTAATCGATCCACTAAATATAAAATTTCTTTTGAGACACCTTGTAGTTCTTTTAGGTTGAGGCCACACAGAGTGCTTCGCTAAGCGAAGTTCACTCTAAAATTATTGAAAATAAGAAAATCAGGTAGGCAATGGAATAAAAAATTAGCAGCCTGAATTTTTCTCGGGGGGGGGTTAATATTCTTTTTTTTATAAAATAAAAGTACAGGTATAGAACATACCATATTATTTTTGAAGATCGGCATAAAACAATTATCCCGTATAACTAGAAATCACATTGTTAAACTACAGAAGAACTAGGGTTCATGTTTACAACCACGTTGTAAACAGTCAACGGTCAGTGGTGCAGGGATGTTTGTTTTTGTTAATCCTTTAAGTTAGATGCGTAATGTGCAAAACAAATCCCTACGGCTATGGGTTGACACGCCTAGTTATATCACTTCTATTGTAATTTTACGAGTTCTCTAATTTTTATTATTTTATTGCGATCTTCAAAACTATAGTCTGTTCAAAGGTGAGTATGCAGGACATCACATATGGAGTAGTTCTTTTTCATACTCTGTAATGGGTTTACACAATGACGCTATCCTTTTCTTGCTTGTCGACGTTGCCAGCTCTAAAACGCGCTGATCTGTGAAGACGCAGTATTCTACAAATGGTCATTTGTTTTTGTTGAGTGATATTTTGAGTTTTATGAGAGTTGATTTTTGTAAATCATACGAGTTTTTCATATTATTATAATTGACACTTTTGCAATATTTGGCAACACCGCTCCCATTTGCCATAAGAGCAATACTGCATTCTCACCTTTGAACGGACTATAATGAGGTATGGACTTTACAATATAAGAGATTTTATTGAAATAAAATTTTATACAAAATAATAAATTAAAAATATAACTTTCTGAAATTTTATTAATTAATTAAACATGTTTTATTCTTTTTTCCACCTACAGGCTATTTCAAACGTTTAGGCGGAACTAAATGTGAATTTCGTTCTTTTAGGTTGTGACGACAAGGGACCTTGCTTGGGTTATTTCATGTTTGACGATGGTATATGAAAATTTAATATTCCGATAGTGAAATCATTGAAACAAATGACATTTATTAAAAAAAATTAATATATTTTTACATATTTTGAAGACGAAAAAAATATGGGAAATTTTTATTAAGAATGACAAAAATTAAAATGCAATGAAAAGGACATTTTAGAATGACAATAAATTTAATTTAGAATTTGCAATGTTAGTATGATTTACAAAGCTTAAACAAAATGACCAAAAGTCCGAATTAATAGATAATAATTACTAGATTTCAAAATTAGTTCCGTTTAAACCAGGCCTGGGCAAATGGCGGACCGGATCCAGCCCGCGACGCATTTTATAAATTATTGTGTCCTGCAAAAATATTAGAGTACGTTCAAGTTAACTTCATCACAGGGCAATGTTACCGACTCAGCTGCGCAGAAACCAAATTTCGTCCATTACGTTACTGACAGTTAGCTTAATACATTTCAGTGGCGTCACTTACTTTGATTTGTGTTTGACTACTCGTATTGTGCGATGGTGTTTGTTTATTTCCGTTATTTTTATTTATTTCTCGTAGGTTTCAAGGTATACGGTGTACTAAAATGAGTGAAAATGTATTTGAAATACATGATTTTCAGTGTTGTAATAGATACATTTGAAAATATATCTAGATACAGATACAGATAATTGCTGAAAAATGTATCTAGATGCAGATACAGATACAAATTTTAAAAAGTATCTAGATACAGATACATTTTTTTTACAATGTATCTAGATACTTCAAGATACTTTTAAGATACTTTCGGAAAAATTAAAACACCACAAAAAAAAGAAATAACTAGAGCAAGGAATATATTTGTTCACAATAAAAAATAAGTTATGCACTATTATTACTCTTAAAATAAACACAAATAGCCTTTGAAGCTGTGTGTCAGAAATATTAACTAACTATATACCTATGTAATCATTTAAAAAACCACTTTTTTATTCCAATTTCAGCGGATATCTCGAACACTTTTTGTTCGCTAATAAATTACTGCTTATTAAATGAGTATTTAGGATGACAAAAATAAAACAACAATTTTAACTATAATTTTGATAACTAAACCATAAAATATTAAAAATTTTATATAGGTTTTGCAAAACTACGTCATATCACACTCATGTTTAGATTCAGAGTGAAGCATGTTTTTACTCCCACCAAGCAAGAAAGAGTTTACTGGTCGCTGATTGGTTAATTTAAACTTAAAATTCAAATATCTGAATGATGCTAAATGTATTGCCAACTTGAAAAATCGTAAGAACATATTTTGTAAAAAGACCTTGAAAAAGACAAAATAGGAAAGTATCTGAAAAAAGTACCTGAAATACAGATACTTAGATACTGATTTAAATATCTAGATACAGATACATATTTTAAAATGTACCTAGATACAGTAACTAGATACTTGCACAGTATCTAGTTACTGTATCTAGATACAAATACCTAGATACATTACAACACTGATGATTTTGTGTGTTTGATTTTCACAACAATCGTTTAAAACCCTAATGTACGTCAATGTGATCAGCTGTTTTCTCGCGCAGAATTGATAACGCAATTTATGATACCCTGTGATGAACGTACTCTACTGTCTGTCCAATATTCTTTCAAATTTTTATTTCAATTTTTACCGACCGCCAACATATATAAGGGAGGTATTGTGATCATACCGATTTTGACATTTCGAGATTTCGATGGATCTCCACGAATTGAGGTCCCTACATAACGTTTTCACTATTTTTAGCATGATGTCTGTCTGTCTGTCGGTCCGTGTACACGTGCAGAGCAAATTCGGCTAGAAATATTTTTATGTAACTTCATATTTAAGCTTCCGACATCAATGGCACGAGTTGATCAACTTTTGGTAAAAATCGGTTAACTAGAAATGGGCGTTCACTCGTGTTGGTTTTAAGATTTTTGGGAAGATTTCACAACAGAGAAATATTTCGAAAAAAAATATTTAACAAAAGTTGCTATAAAAGCAATAACTAACAACTTTTATTTGAGACATTTTCTGATAAAGCAGCATAAATTAAACAAGTACATTGTTATGGCGACCAGAGCTGATTTTTTTCTTTAAATTGCATAATAAATACATGTTTTGGATTAAAAATATTGCTTTTAAAATTTATAAAATATCCTTCGTAACAAAAACAATATGTATTTAAAAAAAGAAAAATTTTTTTTGGCCCGCGGTCTAATTTTCATCTGCAATTTGGCCCGACAGCCAAAAGATTTGCCCACCCCTGGTCTAAACGTTTGGAATAGCCTATATCTTTAATCAATAAGATTTTTTCGGGGGGGGGGGGATTTTGAAAAAGGTTTAAGCGCTTATGAATACAAAAAAAGTTAAAATTCAGTTTTTGTGAACAAGCGCATTCTTTGGCTACAATTTACCGGTGGTGCAAAGAATTTAAATGAAGCAGGAATTTTGTTCAACGCCAAAAAGAAGCAGGGTGTTATTTGGTGGTTTATTCAGTTAGTGTATGTACAATTGTAGTCAATTCACAATGAGTACGAACGCCACTGAGTCTCCTGGTTCAAAACAACGGCCTGTAGAGGGTAGGAGTGCTCGCCCATCTGCCAGCAAAAAAATCTCCTTCTGTTAGAGAGTTTATAAGTTAGTTTTAAAAAAAATGTGCACTGAATTTAAAAAGTTATATTTGCCAATACAATTTCAACACAAAATACAAAAAATCGATACAAAAATTTGCAACAAATATCTACATTATAAATTAATTTTGAATTTGATAACATCAGCATTGTTACAACACTGAACAATAATATACTTATTCACAGAATATATTTTATTTAAATACATTAATAGTACCGAAAAATACAGTTTAAATTAAAATATCTATACAGTTTAATTACATATATGCTAAATAGTTAATTAAAAATCGGTATACATATATGAGTTCTTAAAAAAATCTAATTCTTATCAAAATTTGAATGTACAAGATTTTTTGAAAATATTAAGAAATAAATTCATTCACAGTAGCAAAACAAAATATTCATAAAACATAGCAAACAAGTACATAATATCCATTCCGTAAAAAAATATTTATTATATACTTCAGTCATAAATCATTCAATTTACAAGTATACCTCACTTTGCGCCTATCCGCCTTCTGATGTTTCATCAAATAATTAAAGTTATGATTATAACTCCAGCACATCTCGCTAATACGACAGTTTTTCTCTTAAGATCAAGCACAAATTAACGCAACCGCTCGAATTGGGTTGTCTCTTATATTTCGGGATTGCGCGTAACTAGTGCTGCCATCTGGCAACTGACGCTTATATCGTAAAGTTTGATACTTTTAAAGGTATACGTACTCAGAACGTTTTGACGTACAAGCGCTATTTGTTGTTTACAGTAACTTGAAAAAATTCATCTTGGTCAAATATGGAATTAAATCGTGAACATTTTCGAGCGATTATTTTTTACAACTTTCGACTTGGATTAACCGAACAGTGCATCGATGAACTTAATTCGACTTTTGGCTATGAAGCACCATCAAGGACTACTGTTTATCGATGGTTTGCCGACTTCAAGCTTGGCCGTAGTTCGCTTAAAGATGAATTTCATGAAGGTCGTTCCGTTGTTGTTTCGGAAAATATTGATGCTGTGCGTGAACTGATACTGCAAGATCGTCATGTGACTTATCGTGAGATTGAGGCATCCTTGGGCATTAGTGGGACCAGCATTCACTATTGCATAAACATTTGGCCGTCAATAAGATTAGTTCGCGTTGGATCCCATAATTTGACAATCGCAGTGGAAGCCTCAATCGGAGTGGAAAAAGTGCTTCGAAAATTGGTTCAAACGCATGCAAAAGTGTATTGATCTTCATGGAGAATATTTTGAAAAACAATAAAGCCACTTTTGTTGATAAATAATTGTTTTTGATATCAAATCCAGAAATATAAAAGGCAACCATGTAACCGTTGTACCATGTGTTCAAAAAGAAATTACATAAGGGTTGGCTGTGGAAAAATAAAATAACGTATACTGCAAGCTTTAACTGTCAATTAATTAACTGTCATCACTGTTGTTGTCATAAGTTTCTATTGAAGATTCAATAAAAACGTTAGTCAATTGTTATATAAAGCTTACAATAGACATTCAAATAAATTCTGTAAAAAATTACTGTGTAGTAACGTTACTACAAGATAAAAAGTATAATGACTTTCATTCATGATAGTAACTGACCTTGCTCATAGTGACAAATTTAGTTACTATGATCATAGTAACTGAGTTACTGAATTAGTCTGAATATTTTATTTTTCCACAGCCCTTTTTTTCATAACCCTTATGTAATTTCTTTTGAACTCATGGTATATTTGGTTTATTTATGTCAATTAACTCATTGAAAAAAGGGTAAAATTTTACTTTAAAACCTGAACCTCCATTTTGTCGACCGGCGTAGCGTAGTGGTAACATACGTGCCCTGCGTTGCTAAAGTCTCGGGTTCAAATCCCATTCAGGCATGGATTTTTCAGCATGAATTGTCCTGGCTAATTGCTTAGTAGCAAAACCATTAACAAGAAATATAAATTATAGTTGAAGGTAATGGGATTCGGACCAGTCAGAAAATAAAAACAAATTTATTAACTTCGCTAACGTTTCGATTTTTATTTTAAATCTTCATCAGAGCTTAGTTAATAGCTCGATAGGTTAATGAAGATTTAAAATAAAAATCGAAACGTTAGCGAAGTTAATAAATTTGTTTTTATTTTCTGACTGGTCCGAATCCCATTACCTTCAACTATAATTACTAACTTACGGACGTAACTCATCTAATCATGAAATATAAAAAAACAATTTTTTAAACAAGCACATTTTTGTTGGCTCTAACGTTAAATACAAGACAGAAATTAGTTAAGAATACCTTTAAAGCTTAATTTGAGCCGCGCGAGTTCTTCTGTACTGAATTCTTTACTACCATAACCCAACCTAATGACTTTATATGAAACTAGTTTGTTTTTCGTCAACGATTTAGTCGAAATTAACGTAATAGTGAGATATACTTGTAGTATAATGTGAACGGTATAATATCAAAGTACATAACATAATAAACCTGTTGGTTTTTAGGGTAAAGCTTATTAAATTATATACTTCAATGTTTTTAAATTACTTCATTCACATTATTTTCATATAAAAATGTTTTGTTAGTGTGAATAATTAACCTATGCCTGGATTTTTTTTTATATAAAATGTCAATTTAAGGCTCACAAGAGTTTAAAAAAGTTTTTTTTTTATTATTCACTTAAGAAAACTAGGCACCACTTTTACACAATGCAACACAAGAAAATTATTACGCAAAATTATAATACATTTCACATGTTCACTTTACTAAAAAAAAACTATTGAGTACTAACCCGTTTTTTTATTAAAACGCACAGTGCTATCATTTCGCTGTAGTGAATATGTTTTTACATGTTTTCGGGATATATATTTTTTTGTTATAAATCTATTTGGATTGAATTAAGTTTTCAAAAATTTACGCTTTAATATCGCGCGGAATGTTTATTATTAATATTAAGCTCATATACAATAGTGTTATTTAAATTTATCAGAATGTCTATTATGTTAGGTGCTTTCTTTTTACCAGAATACTTAGCTTAGCTAATGGCGTATTTAATTGGATCACTCTAGAATTGCTCTGCGAGCGAGCAGATGACGTCATGCTCTATCCGAGTTTGCTCCGTTGGCTTAATTTTTACCTCCCTCGTCCTCAAGTGATTTTTTTATGTACTTCTGCTCTCTCTTAAAGTGATTTTTAGAATTTTGTCCCCAGTTTATTTTCTAAATTTTTACCTCCTCCGCCCTCAAGTAAATTTTTTTTTGTATTTCTGCCCACCTTTCAAGTGATTTTTAAATAAGGTTGCCCCCCGCTAGAATTCTGATTTTTTACCCCTCGTCAAGTGATTTTTAAAATTTTTGCATAAGCATCCCCGTGGTTAATAAACCGGACGGTTTATTTTCTAAATTTTAAATTTTACCTCCCCTGTTCCCAAGTAATTTTTAGAATTTATGCTCAACGTGATTTTATTTGTCAATAAAATAAGGATTTTTATTGCTTACTATTTTTGGTCAAAACCATTCCCAACCATCAAATCGAGCGTGTGGATGATTTCCAGTATTTGGTCTGTGGATACAAAGCGAGAGGCGCCTTCAACTTAGCCGTGTATGGAATTCTGCGATCTACAGTACTTCCACGAAAATTACCATATTCAAGGCATGCGTGACGTCAGTTCTTCTGTACGGCTGCGAGACTTGGTTTGTTACAGAAGCTATCAAGAGAAGAGTGCGAGTATTTATAAATCGATGTCTTCGAAAAATCCTTCGCATTTATTGGCCACGTAGAATATCAAACGTATAATTGGGGAAAAGAACTGGTCAAATGGACATTAATTTGGAAATAAAAAGAAGAAAGTATGGCTGGTTAGGGCACACTCTTCGAAGGGCTCCTAGCGAAGTGTGTCGCTATGCACTAGCATACAACCCTCAGGGCTGTAGACGTAGAGGGCGACCCAAGAACACCTGGCATCGCTCAACCCTGCTAGAAATAAATGCATGGAGCTCTCAAAACCAAGACAAAAGACTGTATAACAACATCACCAACTTGAAGCCTATGACAGATAGACGAGTTAGATGGAGAAATTTTATTGACAGCCTATGCTCTTTTTAGAGGCAGTACAAAATCACCCGATGATGATGATGATTTTTTTTTTATGTAATCTGTAGAAGAATATGCGGTCAGATGCGTTATTTGATAAATATTGATGTAATTTTAATTATATTATAACTTAACGAATATGTTAAGTATCATTCACAGCTCATGTTTTAATAGATAGTACGTAATTCATAGTGTTAATGTTAACGCATAACAATGTTAGTTCTACACAAATCCGTATAAGCATTCATAGCTCCAATTTAGTGGATAAGCGTAAGAAAATATTTAACGCATAATGTTAGAAGTTTGTATATCTCAAACTTCTGACATTAACATTAAAACACTGACAACTGTCAAAATGAAGGAATATATTATACTTGAAATAGACCATATTAGTGTGTCGTCACATACATGTGCTGCCATCTGAGAGCTGAGTCCTTTTGAAGTTTAAAATACATGGGACATTACTTTTGTTACCTTAATTTTATAAATATTTTCAATTTTGGAGCATAAAATATGTATTTTTGATAAATATATACTAATATATACAGTCCAGATACTTTATATTATAGAAAATTCAAATAAAAGGAATCCAACCGCGAGACGGCAGCACTGAATCCCAATTTGTGACGTAGTTACTAATATGGTCTATTCGAATAAGACTTGTGGATGCAGCTTGTGACATAATTATTAGTAAAAATGTTGAAACTAATATTGAAAAATAGATGTGACGTGAGAATTTTTACATATTTCAGGGTTTCGCAGGTATACAGTGATACATTTCAAAATAGACGAATATATTATACAGGAAATTATAAAAAGACTTGTGGCTGCTGTTTATGATGTACTAATAAATAAATGTGTTGAATCTAATAAAAAATTAATGTGAAGTGTGAATTTTCACATATTTTAGTGTTTTTCAGGTATCTAGTACCAAAGTTAAAGCAGCTATATGTGTGGAACATTATTTTTTTTTTGGCGGTAATCAAGTCAAAATGAACAATATTATGAAAATAATGTACCGTTTGTTATTCTATGTACAAAGAGCTTTTCCTTAAAATACTACATGAACTTTTAAAATAAAATATGTATTTTTTCAAGAATAAAAAAATTAATCTGACAAAAATTCCTTTTGAACTATTTTGGTTTCCACCAATGTACATTATTGAGATTTTTTTCAGATTTTTATACCAACACTTCTGGGAAACAGGGTGGAAACAAAAGTTAACTTTTTTTTGTGAAATCAAAAAGTTAGGTTAGAGTGAGTAGCTTCAGAAACATTATAGTTATTTTATTCAATAATTAACTTAATAAATATTATTTTGGTTCTTTTTAGAAGTACATTAATAAAAAAAAACAATACATATATTTAATAACAAGATATTTTTATTATAAATTGTTTAGTAATTTCTATTGCGTGTAGATGGCAGCTAGATCGATTTATCTATTAAAACATGAGCTATGAATGGTACCAAAGTGTTGTGACTAGCCACAAACATTATCCATTAACATTATGCTCTATGAATTACGTACTATCTATTAAAACATGAGCTGTGAATGATACTTTAATGTTAGTACAAGCTACCTCTCAATGCTGCGGTTCATCTGGAGTCAAGTCAGTCCAGTCTCTTGTAGCGACTTAACGCAAAATTTCAGAATCCCACTGATTGTCTATCTAATTTCGAATTTGCCATTTTGGCTCCGCAATCTTAAAAAGGATTACCTATTACAAAACGCGAATGCGCAGAGGTCACAACTGCTTCTTGAAATCAGAACAAGGGGTTAAAAAAGTAAGTTACTGTAATTTAGAATATTGAAATTTAACAATTTTTATTAGGTGCGTCATAAAACCATCTGCCACTATATCGGAAAACTTTCTTTTTCTAATTTTTTTTGTTATAAATCTTTATTTTTATTATTATAAATATTTTAATCCAAATAGATTCATAATTTTATTTTTGATATCATAAGACATGACATTGTTTCTACACTAAATTTACACTATTCCAGATTTACTATTGAAATTAATTTAACTAAAATTTACTCGCCAAAGTTCGAGTCGCGCAAAACTTTAAGACAGGTTATGTTAGGAGTAATATCCACCAATCACTAGTCACTTATTCTGCGCAATCTCAGCAAAATTCTGTTGTTTAAAAATAACACTTTAAAACAAAACTAATCTAACACACAAAATATACAACTCCAAAATGGAGTGGAAGGGTTAAGCAATAAAAACTATTTAAGTTTGTGAACTGAATACATATAACCACTTAACTGCAGTGGTTAAATAACCCTTGCATTTTTAGCATACAAAAAGCTGCTATATGCTTATGTTTGATTATAAAATTTATTTTCTGATATGGTATTGGTATCCATCAAAGTAAGTGTTTTTTGTAAGAATATAGGGGTAAAATCAAAACATTTACGCCTAAATCAACAATATGTAAGCTGTTAAAACATAAGAAAAAAATATAAAACAAACATATATATAATTTTTTGTATTATGTTATAATTTATAAGACAAACATGAGATCTTTCATATTATTTTTATATTTAATTTAGTACAAAATTTATAATATTAATAGTCACGCGATTGACGATATGCAGACGAAACGTGGACGATTAAATGGTTTGCAAATTGTCTTAAAATGTGGATCCCAAGATTATTAAAGTAAAGGTTCTCTCTTAACTTCTGACCAATCAGAGCGTGAGAGGGGATACGTTACACGTATGCGTAGTTCAAACTAACACCACTCAATAAGTCTCCGGTCTGACATATATATGGCAACACTGTTGACAGACCCATATGATTTCTGGATAGTACCAAACTTCAAACGATACGTGTGAAAATTTCATTACATTATAACAATTAGTTTAGAGCTTACAGTGGTTTTAATGACTCCAGTTTTGTAATTTTCAAAAGAATGGATAAAAAAGAATTTCGTGTTGATTAAACATTGTTTTTTGATGGGAAAAAATATTGTTGAAGCCAAACAGTGGCTTGATAAGCGTTATAGAGACTCTGCACCAGGCAAATCAACTATTACTGATTGATATGCTGAATTTAAATTAATTGATTTTAATTTTAGGAGCGTTGGAATGAATGTATCACTCTTGAAGGAGAGTATGTTGACGAATAAAGTCGAATTTCTAAAAAAAAAAAAATGTTTTTCTTAGTTAGACGGAGGCTTATTGAGCGACGTGGTACCATACAGAATTAATATAGATGTTGCACGTTTTTAAATATTTTTATTGACTATTTTCATAATAGATATTTATTTCAAGACAGTTGTACTGAATAAATTATGAATAAAAACCTAAGGAAATTTTATACTGATTTGTATCAAATTTAAGGGGATGTGTATTTGTATTATAGTTAATAAATAACAATAAAATCGAATATAAATATAATTTTAGGTATATTTAAATAAAAATAAAAAAACAAATTGCTATAATAATATAGTAATTAATAAAATTTGAGGTTATATCTGTTTTTAAAAACGGCTGGACGTATTTTAACGAAATTTGGTACAATAGAGTAGAACCAGGATTCAAATATAGGCATGGTATCTCAAAATTTTCTTTCTTAGGGGGTGTTTCTTGGTTAAAACTGGTACTAAAAAACTTAAACCTCACAAGTAAACTGGCTGATTATCACCAAACCCTAATGGATCGAAAAGACGATCGATTTTCGCGGTGGCTGGTACTTGAGTCGCGCGACTTGTTTAACAAGCGACTAAACCAGCAACCCACATACTAATCAACCGATTTTAGTTGTCTCAACATCCAAAAAATCGTCTCGGCAAGGTTGTTTCATATGAATAAGTGTAAACCAATCGCGTAACTGGTCGCTTAATTTTCTAAACCAGCAACCATAGACATTAACTAATCGTTCTTAACAGACACGACGACTATTTAGTTGCTGTTACCACATACGCGCTTTTCCATGTCAATACAGGCAACCACCATTAATCGCAGCGATTGCGTTCAACACATACAGACCAATTCTGTAACTCAGTTACTATGATCTAAATTAAATTTGTCACTATGAGCAAGGTCAGTTACTATCATAGTAACTTTGAGGTATTTCGTATTCCGTAAGACAAAAGTTACTACAATATTTAGTAACATGTTACTATAAAAGTTCCTATCATAGTAACTACCAAATGCTGGTGTTTATAAGTAATAATTTAGTTCTTATGAAGATAAAAATGGCGGACATTTGATTTTAAGTGTAATTTTTTTTTTTTTTAATTTCTTCACTCATTTAGTTTTTTTTTTAAATATTTTATAAATGTATATACCATAATATATATCATATTATAAAAGTATATACCATAATATATATTATATAACAACAAAATAATGTAAGCAATGCAATATTTCGACATTTTTAACCTCAATCAGTATACCACCAATGCGCATGCGTGTTGCGCTTCTGTAACTAACTTCATTCTTTTCTCAATAACTGTCACTAAGATATAACTTTCATAGCGACGTCACTACAGTTGTATATTACAGAATATGAAAAATGTTAAAGTTACTATTAAAGTCACTAAAAGTTATCTTACTCTTAGTTCTCTAATACAATGTTCCGTAACTGCACACCTAACTACCGCGGTCGCGGTTACGGTAAAGTCGTGGTAAGTTGTGGTTACCAAGTGGTTACCTGAAAACGAGTTTTAGTTACGGAACGGTAGTCACACTTCACAGTTGATAAAACAGACAACTGAACTGTCATTTTATGGACGTTATAGGTTATAGATATTCTCTTACAAACTTATTAATAAAAATATTTGTTTCATTAGTACTTGTTTACAATGGCACATTATATAAGAACATATATGATTTTTCCCGATATTATTTTTCACGACATCGATCAATATTACTAAAAATCAGTTACTTACACTCATTCTTACTGTTTCATTATAGACTATAGTAAAATAATATTATAATTTACTACTTGCACTACAAAGAAACGATTAATTCCCTCCACTTAACTCTCGCCTTATTGTAATTGTACTGAAATTCCCGCCTTTTGTAGTTTACATTAGATCTGAAGTTTGTAGTGGGAGGATATAACCACACTAACCACGATATTTCCACGGTTAGTTTGGTTACAAAAAAGTAACCAAAATTTTCAGTAACCGCGTTCCGAAACCTAACAATTTTCCTGAAAAGGTTAGTGTCGTACACTTTCGGAACGGAAAACTTCAACCGCGGTTACTTTCGTCGAGTAATGGAACATTGTATTAGTAGTAACGTTACTACACGGTAACTATTATAGTAACTTTTTACAGAATTGATCTGATAGTCGCAATAAACCAAATTTTATGATCTAAAATTCAATTTAAAATATTAAACAACACTTTATTAATGAACTAAACAATAATATTTGCAAAATAAACTCAAAAAATTAATATTAATTTGAAAAAAAAAAAAAAAAACTGGAAAGGAATTCTCCATTTTGTACAGCGTTGCAAAAAAAGAATCTTGCGCATCTTGTTTTGCTTGTCGACGCATGTTGTTTAAAATTTCCTAATTAATCAAATAATTCGTAAAAATCTTCCTTTCCTCCTGTGTTTATTGCGATAAACACAAACTAAACACAATATATTGAAAAAACTTCATTTAAAATATTAAATATCGACCAAAATATAGCGAATCTACACTTGCCAGAGCTGCGACGAAAAGAGGTTGCCTGTATATAAGTCGCGCATGCGCTATAGATTATCTTCTATATTCTTACGTAAAACACTTATTAACTATACTAATATTAGTAAACAAAATATGAGACACATAATTGTTTAATGTATTCTCCATAAAAAAGTGTCGAGCATATTTTTAATAATTTTAAAAAACCATTGAGTCAAATATTCTCCCAAATTTTTTTTATTTATTTAAATATTTTATGATTTTTTTTACGTTTGACAGCATTTACTTGGTCAATATTTCAGTCAGACTTGTGCGTCACTGGTGGAAATTCTTGTTCATCATCGAATTTAAATCCTCCCTTAGGGGGTGACTCAGCTGCTGCTGCCATCTCGCGGAATTTTTCAGATTCTAAACATTAAAAATAAATTATAAAACACAATTTTTAATAAAACCTTTTGATAAACCCGTTAATGAACATTTAAATATTTGAAGATGTTTTTCTAAATTATTGAATATTTAAAAACCACCAACTAATTAAATGTAACTGAAAACATTACAAAAAAAGCACCATAACCTACCAAATACCTAAATCCAAAAAACCACATAATAAAACTAAGCTATTAAAATAATGTTTTCAGGCACACATTAATTGTAACTTAATATAATGAATAATTATCAAATACAGCAATATCATTACAGGTTAATATCATTTTAAAATGTCATTTTCTTTATATTTTCATTTTTTGTGTCATTCTTAATACAAATATCCCATTTATTTATTTTTTTGTCATTAAAATATGTAAGAAAAATAATTTAATTTTGACATATGTCATTCGTTTCCATGGTTTCATTGTTGGAATTTTAAATTTTGACATTCCAACGTGAAAAATTAAATAACCCAAGCAAGGTCCCTTTTCGTGACAACCTAAAAGAACGAAATTCCCATTTAGTTCCGCCTAACCGATTGAAACAGACTGTAGAACATATGTAATAATTTCAAACAGTACTACAGTCGCGTAGTACAATATTTGACCACCAGACTGCGTATCCGAGCGTATCAGTTCTCAATAGAGTAAAAGTGGAAAGGTTGTACGGGTATCGGACATAAAATAAAGCACAACTATCTACAGCTGACCAATTTTGAAATAATTTACTCTTAGATCAGCAGCTCTGATGAAGAAATAAATTATTTCGAAACTGGTCAGCTGTAGATAGTTGTGCTTTATTTTATGTCCGATACCGTACAACCTATCCACTAAGTTCAATAATCCTTGAGAGAATAATTTGTAGTCACAGATTCTCGTTAAAAGTTTGATCACAAATTTAAATCGGTTCTTCCCCGGCAAAAACTACTCTGGGGGAATTTCCAATGCACGATACGTTCAGAATCACCCAGATCAAATTAGGCTTTCACGTCTACCACGTGTTTAAAGTGTTGCCACTTGTAAAAATCAACAAATCCAAGCTAGAGTAAGTAATTTATGTTTTATTTTATTTACTACCGGCACTGAATTTATTTTATTACATGATCGGGTGTAAAACCGACTTTATATACCTAATTTTGGACATATAAAGTGTCATTTTATTTCCTAGGGAAAATTTTTGGACTCTATTCCCTCAATAAAGTGACAGATATAAAAGAGGCAAATAGGGGAAACTTCCTAACCGCCCTGACATCTGGTGGCAATTTGCGGAAGATACGAAAATGACATTGTTTTGTTTTGTTCAATGGAGAAATACGTGTTTTTTTGTTGTTTGTGTTTTATTTTTGTGAATCATGGAAAAAAATTGATGTGAAGTGTGAATATTCACACATTTCAGGGTTTCGCAGGTATATAATAAGTGAAGGCGGTATGCTGAGTGTGTAGGACAAATTTTACTTTATAGTAATCACGGCAAAATGAACGATATTTTTAAAATAATTTATCGTCTGTTAATCATATAATAAGACTGGTTATTAAATTTACGCTCTTAAAAATTAAATATAACTAGAATTTTGACAAAATAATTTCAACATATAAAAATGCAAAAAAAAAACAGAAAAAATAAAACTCACTCCGTCCGTACTCGAACTCGAAACCCTTCGTTTTCCAGAGAATTTTAGCATCCGACACCAGCGCGCTAACCCGTTGCGCCATCGGACGCTTTGTAAATGAGTGTCTTACATTGGTATAACTTTTGTACTTTGTGAACCAAAAACCACAAAAAATGCGTTATTTGCCGAAAACATAATCTGATCAAAAATTCCTGTTGTACTATTTCGGTTCACGCCAATATATATTACTTGGAATTTTTTTAGATTTTTAGTTTAAACCATCTGGGCTACAGGGTGTGGGACAAAATTTTTTTTGCACAATTTTGGCAAAAATCGCATCAAAATAATTTAATTTGCAAAAATAAAAATTTGATCGTTAATCCACGTACTAAGGGCTTTCATTTGATACCCTACTCAGAATTAAAAAAAAATATTTTTGTTTTCGATGAGCACATATTTGTTTATATTTTTAGGGGGGTATGTTTTTTAGATGTTTTAGTATTTTTCCTATGTGCGGGTCAAAGAGTTGTATAAGCATGCCAAATTTCAACTCTCTAGGTTTAGCCGTTTGGCTACAATTTTAACCGAACAGACAGACAGACAGACAGACAGACAGACGACAAAATGACGGTATAAGGGTTTTTTGGTCATACCTACAAAACCCTAAAAACAATCAGTTTTGTTGTGTCCCGCAATGTAAATTGTGAATAATGAAGAATCCTTCTTAAACATTCCATAATTTACCTAAATCGAAAAAAATATCAATTGAAACGACGTTTGGAGGCAGAGAGAAAATGGATCGTAGGTTTTTATAGACCCAAAAACTAAAAATGGGCAAAAATCCAAGCCCATGCATGCATGTTTGCTCGTTGTATTTTATGGAAAGTGATTTTTTACGTCCAAGAAAAAACTGAAAAAAAGCATTTATCCCACCTAAAATTTGCCTAAATCATCAGTTGATACATTAAAAGGCCCTTCTACTTTTTCAGGCAGAGATATTAATTTTTACTAATATATTTACCACATTTTTGTTGCTATTATATTGACAGACAGTCAAAAATAATTAAAAATACAATGAAAAACTAAAAATTTCCTTGAAATTTCTTTAGAATAGTATATTAAATATCTTGTAAATCATAGATTACCTTTAAATAAAAAAAAAGCTCGGAAAACAGGAAAAATACAACTCGTGTTCATTTTCACCATGTAAACAAATACACGAGTAACAGTTTAATGTCACTTTCGAGTGTTCCAGCTTTGCCGCATATGGCGCTGCGATCTTAAAAAGTTTCCCCTATTCCATAATTATTTATTGTAATTTTACCAAATGGAATATCTGATCGTATCCCGATAAAGTTCCAGTTGGTCTTAAATCCTCAGCTTTAATAACATTCGTTATTTTGGGAACAGGTACAACTTGTAGAAGTTTAATATTAGATTCACCGTAATGTTATTGTACGAGATCTCTTAAACCGATTAACTGCCAAGGTATTCCGAACTAAAATCATTGCTGTATTTGATAATATTAATGACTATTTACAAATGAAAAAATTGCATTAGATGTTTACGAGTGCATTGGTTTTAATAATGATTATAATTTTATACTGACCAGTACCTGACATTTGCCCAATTGGATTGCCTTTGAGAACACCTGCGTAGCTACTTATGGACGAGCCTTGCACGAAACAAAAAAAAAAAAAAAATGGATTCGGGTTACCCGTTTACAACCAGTTTAGGTCAAGGACTTCTCTAATTTATTTAACAACAAAAAAAATAAATAATTTTGAAACAATTTAAAGGAATTTGGAATTTGGGAGAATTCGATTTTCATACAGGCAACAATCGGTATACATCAAGGTATAAAACAATGTCCAATTTAAAACTAGTTTGTATTAAACTAGGTTTAATTACAAATAAAACTTAGCTGCATACCTGACAAATAACGATTTATTATTAGGTGACCAGATTTTGAGTACTAATCCGGCAAAATAACCTCCCTGC
This sequence comes from Liopterus haemorrhoidalis, assembly GCA_963971575.1. Classification (NCBI taxonomy): domain Eukaryota; kingdom Metazoa; phylum Arthropoda; class Insecta; order Coleoptera; family Dytiscidae; genus Liopterus; species Liopterus haemorrhoidalis. The sequence continues at coordinate 5,948,379 of OZ020613.1, forward strand.
CGCATAAAGAAATATTTAAATATCTAACGAGTGGCTAAAATCATCATTATACGGCAAATGACGCCGCGATTGCCGATACCGTAAATTTTTCCCCGGTTGTTAAATTTAAAATTTTTAAACTGCAATTAATTGAGTTTATCGAGTAATTATGGTGTGGAGAGTTCAAAAATGTATTTAAAAAAATCACCATTGGCTAAATTTTGATTTATGGCGATCATAAAACAGTTTTATTATTATTTTTTTTTTTTTGTTAAAAAAAACAGCGGTCTCAAACTGTGATTATATAATATAATAATAAACTTTATTAAGTTTGAAAATTACAAAAAATGTACATAAAACCATGTGAACAGAAATATACAAAAATAATTTGCACAAAATTAATATATAATGCCATTTAAGAGCTAAGGATTCTGAAAATTTCAACCGTGGGTCTCTACGTTTTTACTTTTTGAGTTATGGCCATAGGAATTTTAAATTTTTTCTAATTTTAGCAATTGATTTTGCAAATATACAAAAAGGTACTATGGATCGTAAAGATCTTACATAACAGTGCAAATATTTCGTTTTTTTGTGGGTTTTTATTATGTTATCAAAATTTAAAACTGGGACAAAAATTTTGCGGGACATCTGGTCACCTTAGATACTTGCTGCCTAATAACATGAACTAGATATATTAATTTTAATGTTTGGTCTAACTAAAAAAAATATCGGGCATTAAATTTTGAGTTGTCAACGACTGTTAAAAGACTGAGTAAAAATTTCAAGTTGACCAGTACTTGCTGTTCTACCTAAAATTTGTAAATAGACAATATAGAGCTGTACAACTTTAAATTTCTAGACAAAACTGAATACCCATGTTTCTCAAACATTTTAAGACTACTAACTCCCTGAGTTTCCAAAATACTCTAAAAAATCACCAATATTATATATATTAAAATATTTGCATATATTAAAAAATATATTCAAATAAACATAAAGAAATATTATGGTCCCCAAAATGCTGTGATTTCATACATTAAAGGCAAGTTCCAGAATTCATCGATTGAAAAACCGATTACATCGATAATCTATTAAACCGTTTTTTAATTCATTGATTATATTAATCGCGTTTCTAAATTCACCAATACTAAATCCGATTAGTAATTGTTGTTTCGTTGGATGAAAAGACTGATTAACTGATTTAAGCAAGACCAACTCTATCACGAGGTATAGTTGGCCATGGTCGAAACATAACTTGCAATTTATGGCGCCATTTATCAATTATTAACGTGTAATTCTAAAATGTTTCTGGAAATCATTGTTATATTTATACTATAGTGCTACATAATTGAAGACTTCGCAGGGTATTTTGCCATATATTAAAAGTAATTCATCATCTGAAATGCTTAATTCATCAGAATCAGATGAAGAAGATGTATCATTTTGCACTAATTTTGAAAATAATCAATACGGTACAAAATAAACAAAATTAAAATAAAAGTATTGACGATATGCAAATACAGAAGTGAGGTTCAAATATTGCTGGACAGTAAACCACTCGGAAATATTAATTAAATTTCGGTTATGTTTTGTAAACATATTTGCAGACCGCCGGTCGGCTTAACAGGAAATGGTTTATGGCAGTCCCTAGTGGTTTATGGCGGTCTAATTCCTTTTAAGTTAAACCGACATCTGGGGTCCATATTTTTTATTAGTTCTTAATATGTACTAGAACTGAATATTAAGACTTCAGTCACTATTCAGATTTTGTATCATCAACACTGTTCTTTTCATTTTGTTTAATAAACTTTACTAACCTACCAGCTCTCTTTTATTTTATTCTTGTCTTACACAGTTAACGTAATCCCAACAAAGTGTTAAAAAGTTCACTTACTTAAGATACAAGATAACAACGGATGTAAAAGAGAATTGATGAACCGAATAAATCAAGCAAATGTGGTATTTAATAAAAAGAGAAATATTTTCATATCTAACATAAAAGAAAAACTAAAAACCTGCTTAAGATCTTTGTTTGGAGCATGTTACTATACGGAAGTGAAACTTGGCCACTAACAATGACAGAAAAAAAAGAGGATGGAAGCATTCAAAATGTAGAGCTATCAAAGAATGTTAAAAAATAGATAGGTAGATAGAGTGATAAACGAAAAAGTATTGCGGCAAATGGAAATATGCTAACCTCGTGTTCATTTTCACCATTTTATGATAAGTGTTTTTTATGTCCAAGAAAAGACTGGAAAAAAGCACCCCACCCAAAATTTGCCTAAATCATCAGTTTATATATTAAAAGGCCCTTCTACTTTTTCAAGCAGAGATATTAATTTTTACTAATAAATTTACCATATTTTTGTTGGTATTATATTGATAGACAGTCAAAAATAATTAAAAATACAATGAAAAACTAAAAATTTCCTTGAAATTTCTTTAGAATAGTATATTATTACATATCTTGTAAAACGTAGATTACTTTTAAATAAAAAGAAAGCTCGGAAAACAGGAAAAATACAACTCGTGTTCATTTTCACCATGTAAACAAGTACACGAGTAACAGTTTAATGTCACTTTCGAGTGTTCCAGCTTTGCCGCATATGGCGCTGCGATCTTAAAAAGTTTCCCCTATAGTACATAAATCAAAATAATCGTTTCAAATTTCAACGCGAATAATATTGCATCGGTACCACCGATTGTCATTGAGTGAATAAATCGATTAATTTGCAGATGAATTCTGGAACTTGTCTTTATTATTGTAAACCACCCCTTGATAATATAAACGCCTGCCCGGGAGCAGTAAATTCGTTTTTGAAAAAAAACTTTGTTTTTTCCATTCATTTTATTTTTAGCTAGTCCAAAATTACATTAATACGCTAGTACATGTTTTAAATTTAATTTTTTATTCTCATTCATCCGGAAAGGTATACCAAAGGTACTGTAGGCACACAAGACATAGCTTGAAGATTAATAAAATTCATCAACAGCTAAATTGTATGCCATTTTAATATTGCAAGACTTATCACCAATCAAAAAAACAACAAAAAAAAAAAACAACTCAAAACTTGGAGAAATGGATTTGCAAATGTGCAAATAATAAATTAAAGCTAATCTACCATATGGTGATTTGATAGAAAATTGCAAAACCATTGCCAATTTTGGGATATTAGTTTCTACAAACACATATATAGATGTGGTTGATGCATACCTGAATCTTGCGTTTTAACTGGTTTTGAATCAGTTTGATCTCTGGTTGTAGAGGGGGGAGGGGTCGACGTTGCAGCTGATGCAGGGACCGGTTCAGATCTACCGTCTAATCTATGTTGTTTTACTAAGGTTAAATCACCACCTTCGTTGCTGTCTAAATTGTAGATATATAGATAACCATCTGCTGCTGCTACTAACAATCTCAGTTGGTTCTGTATCCTAAAAAATCAATCAAATGTCATTTACTTCGTAAAAAAATACACTTGTATAACAAAATTACGTATGTATTTGAAAAAAAAAACTTTAATTGTAAATTTTTGTACCCACATATCGTTAGTTAACTTTTAAAATATTATTAATGTTAAGTAAAATACTGACTTTAATTCAGAACACCTTTATTTCTAAATCATGGAGAGTAACTTGCAACCAGCTAGCGAACACAGGTGTTTTTGGGCTCGAAGCCGCTCGCCTGCCCAAAAACAAACTTTCTGAGCTAACCTTAAAGTATCATAAGTATAATGAAATATTTAGAATCATTTAGCCAACCGTGATTTTATATTAACATGGAAAAGTCCTCATAGTTTTAATCATCTAAAGGGGGGAGGGGACTTATGGCCGACCCCCTGTTACAAAAATAAGTCCGAATTGAAATCGTGATATGGTTAAAACTACACAGTAATCATGTTAGCATAATCCTAAACAGCATGAAGTTCAATTCGCGTAATGCCTAAAGTGGGGAACAGAATTCAACGAGTTCTACGGCGAGTTGACGGCGTTTGGACGGAGCTATCTGTCAGAGGAAAGTTAAAATCAAGCTGTCGTACGCAAGTGCACAGAATGAGCAACGTCCTAACGGCGTTCCAACGCCGTTGATACTGAATGTTCGTCAACTTCCAACTTTTGAAGCCGTTGAACGTTGACGTAGAACACCTAACCTCAGTTTTTAGTGTATGATAAAGTGTTTGTATGTATAAATAACTTGCATACAACATAAATAACATCCCACACAAGTCTTCATCATCCATTATAATTTTAATAAAAGAAAGCGCACCTATAAACACACATTATAGGTTTTCACTTGTTACTTTGACGGCGTTAAAAATGATTGCATTGTGTGCAGGCGAAAATTCAACGCCGTTCTCAACGGCGCTAACGCAACGCCGTCGTAAATGACGGCGCGCTGATACGTATACGCGGAGGAAATTATGCAAAATTGATGTTTTTTACTCTCGGCAACCATGAGCGCAACACGATAGTGCATTGTTTCGTTTTAAAACACTCGACGAAATCTATTGATTTTATAGCAACTTTGTTAAATAAATTTTTTCGAAATATTTCTCTGTTGTGAAATATTCGCAAAAATGTTAAAACCGACACGAGTAAACTCCCATTTCTATTTGACCAATTTTTACCAAAAGTTGATTAACTCGTGCCATTGATGTCAAAAAGCTTAAATATGAAGTTTCATAAAAATCCTTTTAGCCGAATTTGCTCTGCACATGTACACAGACCGACGGACGGACGGACCGACAGACAGACATCATGTTAAAAATAGTCAAAACGTTATGTAGGGACCTCAATTCGTGGAGATCCATCGAAATCTCGAAATTTAAAAATCGGTATGATCACAATACCTCCCTTATATATGTTGGCGGTCGGTAAATAGTCAAAAAGTTAAGTAGGGGCCTCAATTCGTGGAAATCCATCGAAATCTCGAAATGTCAAAATCGGTATGATCACAATACCTCTCTTATACATGTTGGCGGTCGGTAAATAGTCAAAAAGTTATGTAGGGACCTTAATTCGTGGAGATCCATCGAAATCTCGAAATGTAAAAATCGGTATGATCACAATACCTCTCTTATACATGTTGGCGGTCGGTAAATAATCAAAAAGTTATGTAGGGGCCTCAATTCGTGGAGATCCATCGAAATTTCAAAATCAGTATGATCACAATACCTCCCTTATATATGTATGTTGGCGGTCGGTAAAAATTCTTGTGAACCGGTGAACACTTTTGACATTACCGCGGTTTATATGAACAGCTGTGAGTACAAAACGACTGTTTTGTATCGTTTTTATCGCTCTCAATGAGAGCTTTAAAACTATACCATACACAATCATTTTGCGCTCACAGTAATCGAGATAATAAAACGTAGTGGCACAGCGTCTTGAGCACCATACTCGACAACCTTTTTTCAACTTATATAGACAATGTGAGTGCAAAACGACTGTGCGTGGAATCGTTTTAAACCTCTCGACAGGAGGAACATAAAATTATAAACGTATTTATAGAAAAACCTTTACATATAACAAGAGTAGGTAAATACTTACGTGGTTATAGCAGTAACATTTCGCACTCCATGTACCGGTAAATGAGCAGTTGCAAAAGCTCTTCCTTGATTAAAAACATCCGTAACTTGAGAAGGTAAATAATTGGCACTGGCCGATACAGCCTTTGTTAAATATCCCATCCATCCGCCTTCTTCAACATTTTGTTTTGGCCTAAAAAAACCCCAATTAAAATAATCGTAACATAAAATTACAATTATAACTTACGCTTCTTTTGGTTCTTCGAGTTTAAAGACATGTACAGTTTCAGTATTACTACTACAGCATAAGAATTGTGAACACATACTGAACGACAAACTAGATATTGAGACACATCGTTTAACACCTCGTCTGAACTCATATAATTTTGCACCATCCGTTACAGAGAATACTCTTATAACAGTTCCTTTTTCTGATGCTGTCGCTACTCGTAAACCAGTCGGGCTGAATGCTAGGGCTGCTAAGGGACTATCATGAGCTGGTATCATTATTTTTGAATGCTGAAATTGTATCGATTATTGAAATAAGTGTTTGAATAGTTTAATAAAGTATCGTACCAAATTAACAGCATCGAATATTTGGACTTCTCCAATAGTGCTGGATCCGGGATAGGCTAGGAAGCAGTTTTCGCTGTTAATGCTAAGACTGCAAAGTCCGGTAGGGTTCGGGGGAGTGTCTCGGATGGTGTGTAAAACCTTCATGTCACGGATATTGTGAATGTAGAGAGATTCTTCCAAACACACCACCAACCGCTAAAAAACAAGAACTCATTACAAATTATACTTAAATAAAATAATCAGACATTCAATAGTTCTAGTGTACTCGTTAATTTAAACCTTAACTAAATAGTAAATGTAGATTAAGTAAAATGCTAATTTTAATTCAAACACCCTTATTCCTGTCATAAAGAATTTAAGCAACCAATCGGCGAACCTTTAGGGTTTCAGACTTGACTCCGCTCGCAAGCCTTGGAACCCCTATGTGAAAGGGTTTTTCAAAGTACTTACTTTCAGAACTTCTTATGCTAGTATGAAATGTATTTTTGGCAGCTGTGCTGTCCGAAATTAATAATTTCCACCAATCCAAAATATGACAATAAAATATATAAATTTGGAATAGGACAATTATAAAACATGATTACAAAATAAATCCTATGCAATCAATTGCAATTGTTAGGCAACTAACAATTATTTAATTGATGTTACATGCTTACATTATTATGCAATACAATTGCAAAAATAGCTAGAAGCTTAAAAATTCCTCTCGTTACAATTTACAGTTCTACGATATATTTAACGGATTGAATTTTAATACTTACAGCCCTATTCAGCTTGACGGCAAGTATGGAATTTGAGTAACTGTAGTTACAAATCTCCGTTCGTTTCTTGAAATGGCATACTTTGAGTTTTCTTGGTGCTGCCAATGAAACAATGGCGACCAAAGAACTGCTGAACAGTCTTTCAACAAGACAAGTGTCTTCGTTGCCATTCTCGATAATTTGATCGAGAAAATCAACAGAAGTTAACGAGAATAACTTGTAGCCCGAGTGTGTCCCAACAGCTAAGGATCTAAAAGAAACAAACAATTAGTATATTTAAATTTAATAATAATTTTTTCAGAATACAGAAAGTACAGTTGCTATGATCATTGCACAAGGTAAGGGCACTCGATCTAGTTAAATTCTACAGCTGCAAAACGTCAGGATTTGAAATGTTTATTTAGCTCTGCTTGACTATATTATGTTGTGCATTTAATAAATTTATTAAAAAACAAAAAGATACTGCGTGATAGTCTTGTGTTACTCATCATAAAACTAAAAAAATTATACCGTCTACTTCAATAGGACTTTTAATTTATTATTAATATGAATATTATATTAAATCTTATTCAATACGTATTTAAAATGATCTATGTCTACCAAAGAGATATAATACTTTAAAAAATATAAAATTTGGATGTTTCGAAAACTACTCAACAATTTCCGTCTTCAGCGATCACAAAAGTCATGTAATATTCTTGTAATTACTGAAGATAGAAACAGATTGTCAAGAATTTTCTGAAACTGAATTTTATATCACACGAAGTATTATTTCTCTTTATAGAAAGTACGTAGATTATATATGTTGAAATGAACGTACTAACTAGATGTAATATTATAAAGAAATTTATAATTTAAACATTTTACACAGCACTATTGAATTCTTACAATTTTGTCGAGTGTATAGCATATTGTAGATTCCAAATTAAACAAATATACTCTAAATTATTAATTTTTTACTGAATAGTTTTTATTAATTTTGAAAAATGTTTACATAAACGTATGATAAAGACAAGTTGTCCAAATTTAAATTTAGAATCAAAACGAATTTCCAAATCTTTTATTCTAGTAATGTCAATCAGGGGTGTATTATTTATTTGATATTTAAATTTAATAGGAAACCGTTTTCAAACAAGTGTTATACAACGGTACTTTTTTTAAATTAGATTAAGTTAGTTTGCAGAGCAGTGCGAATGTAAATGTTTCAAGTCGTTAAGATATTTTCTTACAAATTTTAAGGGCTTCTGCAAATATCGGAATTTATTTTTATTAGAGTGAGTATCGTTACTATAAATAATACACAGGAACGGCCCTAAGTGCGACCCTTGAGGAACACCGGAAGTTATAGTTTTGAAATCTGATATGCCACCATTAATTGCTACAGCTTGTGATTTATTCCCGATGAAACTTTCAAGCTACCTCAATAAGTACACCAATTTCAGTTAATTAATTTTAAATTAGTAATTTTTTAACCCAATATATATAAAAAAAAACATTTAACCTTGCAATTTTCAGACAATCGCGTACTAATTATGAAAATATTTAATTCTAAAACTTTATGTTTTAGTACCACTTTTATAAACTTTTGTTTTATCTGATTTATTTACATCCTGTTGACATTAATAAAAAATGTAATATTTCTCAGAAAATACTGTCTTTCATAAAATTCTATCATCGTATCTACTATCTAAGATAAGGTTTTTTTTAATATAATAAAAAAATCTTAACGTATTTGTGGTGTAAACAATAACATTGCACTGTTATTCAACACTCTAGCAAATTCGCTACATTCGTATTTCTATTCTAGTACTTGCATTTCTAAACATAATTGACAAAACTAGAAATAAATTTCTTTGTTTTAAGTTTACTCTAGGTCAATTTCTTTTTACTTAAAACACCTAATAGATCCGTTTTTTAGGTTCTTTGACCCAAAACAAAACCTCTAAAAACTAACAGATGTCTGTAAAAATATAAATCTAATTTTGGGTTTTAATTACCCCATGCTATGGTGTTAGTGGTTTAAAAAATTGTAGATATTTAGGATGGAAACAAAAGCTGGTAATACGCAATGACCTTGATTTTTATCTATTTGGGTCTTGCAGATCCAAATTCACAACAAGAAGTTTGATTAATATTTCAAATGAATGAGATATGTTGTTTTCTTGAAAATAATAAAGGTTGTGAACTTAAATTAGCATAATTTTTATTGTTTAAGTATTTATTAATTGTTTATCTATAATTTTTTATCAGTTTGATTAAACAATGTGTATAAGTAGGGTTATTGGGTTTTTTAATGAATCATCAAGGTAAAATAGAGATGGAAAGTGGAAGTGATAATTAATGATAAAAAAATTAACATTTTCGGATGTTTCAAATTTGAAAGTCGTTAGACCTCCATGTTTGTTTATAATACGTCATCAAAAAACAATTTGACAGCTGACCTACATTTGCAAAAATTTAACAATTTGCATATTGTTATTGTTTAACATATATATTTTGACAGTTTGATTGAGATTAATAAACACAAATTTATGATTTCCTTTAAGGGTTGTTGGTATTAATTAATGTTACATCGAGATTAAATAATTAATAAGTAATATTACATCAGATATTAGGTAAACTGCGCATTTGACATTAAAGTTTTATCACTGGTTGATTATATGTCAACGATTGACAGAACTTAAACAGAATTAATAATAATAATAGTTGTACTTACGAGCAATCTTGATTAAAATTAACAAAGAAAACCCCAGAACTATTCGAATCTACAGCTGATTGGTTTACGATGTTCATGAGTCCAGTTACACCCGCTTTTAATCCTGCTGTCAACACATCAAAGTGCTGAACTATATTTAACATAAACAGAAAGTTACACTTAAAATTACGTCGATTTCAACACAAAGGTCGACCTTGGTATTTCCTATCGCAGACTCTCACACATACAAAACAAAACTAGTATACTAGTCTTCCATATTAAATATTGACTTGAACAGCTGACGACACTCGCATTGCGCAAGTGAGGGTGGGAGACTAGTTTTAATAGTGGGGGTTGCGATTAGCCAGCTGGGGCAACTGGAGATGGGGTTTAACCTTGAGATAAGTCAACTTGGCGGAAGTTTAAAAATGCATAATATACATTAACAAATACTCCCACGGAAAGATATGTCATGTGCTGTCGTCATAAAATTCTGTAACTTAAATCAACTTTTAAATAATAAAAAATCCTATAATGTTATCAAAATAAGGCTGAAAATCGTACGTACTTCAAGTGACAAGGCAATGCAGCCTTTGTTTGGTAAAGAAATGGAATGTATGCAACCAATTCTACACACATGTATTTTGGGTAGCCTACCTACGTCCTATCAAATTTCAATTAATTCTTATCTTTAATAATAAAAAAAAGCTAAACATATTTAATTTTGCTCGATCAATGATAGATTTAAAAAACAATACTATATATTATTAGCCGTCCTAGCAACAGGAAGTTGCATTAAAACTCTTTTAAAGGATTCATCCAGTCTTGTTCAGGTGGTAATCAAGGCTACTTCTAGGCGGGGGCAAGTGGGGCACCTGCCCCAGGCCCCGCGCCTTTAAGGGTGCCGCGCTTCGACCGTCAAGTAATAAAATAATAAAATACATTAAAAATATTATTCCAAGTTTTATAAATAGTTGGAAAAAATTATATTTTCATTGAATATATGTATGTGTACTTTGTTAATAGTTAATGATATTAAAGAAAATATCGTTAAAAATCTGAAAATATAGATGGGGCCCCGCAAATCCAGTTTTGGGGCCCCGCAATTCCAGTTTTGCCCCAGGCCCCGCAAATGGTAAACATGGCCCTGGCTGAATGTACTCTTTTCGAAACTCTCAAATTATAAAATATAAAGATTATATATTATATATTTAGGGAATGTGAACGAAATAAATACTATTAATTTCCATTCAGAACGAAAACAAAAAATAATGTTTATTTTTTTTACGGGCTCATCTACTTTATAGGGAAAAATTGCTAAGCGATATGACATCTGGTGGGATTTTAGCAACTACAGAAATAGACATGCTATCGCGCTTTTTTTTATAGAAAATGTTTGCATAAAAATATAATTGCATAAAAACAAATATTAATTTTGTAGCAAAATTACAAAAACCACCAGTAAACATTAAAATTCACGTTGTTTATATGTAACGAATGTCTATTTTGAAGGTTCCAAGTATGCCGAAATAGCGCTGCGATCTTAAAATACTTCCCCTATTCCTATGAAACCAGTTTTAATCAAAATAAAATTAACAATTATAAAATTGATGGGAAGTATAAATTTCCACACACTTGAGGGTAGATATTTAGTAAGTGTAAGAAGCCAACAGAATGTTGGATGTCTAGGACAATATTTTTTTCTATAATCACATCAAATCTATTCTTTTAATAAACACTTTTATTCGTAAATTTGAGTACTATACTCTGTTCAAAATCAAAAAGTAGTAATCATGCAATGTTCACGTAATAATTTTATCGAACTCTCGTCGTTTGTTGCCCTTTGAGTGTCCGTTTATTAAAAAATTTCGGTTAATATTATTTTGTTTTCATTCCATACTCAGTCCTTGGTTATAAAATGTATTTTATTGCCAAATTATGCGGAATTTAAACCATACTATTAAAAACGGTTAAATATTTGCTAATGTTCTGTGATTTGCTGTTTTAAAAATATTTCCCCTTAAAACACTTAAAGGAATGTCCACACAAGTCGGATTGTATCCAACAAGTTGAAACGAAGCTTTAAAGATAGTGGGGGGTAAACTTTTCGTGTTTGACAAATGTCAAATCCAATTTTGACATAAGTTAACTTCCGTCAACATGAAGTTAAAATAACTAAAAAATCGATAAATAAATCGAATTCCAACGATTTATAATTAGTTAAAATGATTATTTCGGGTAGTTTTCGTTGAGTGTTTCACGAGCCACCACCTGGCTAGCTAGACTTGCCCCCTCCTATTTATTGAGCTCTCTGTTTTTTTTTTTTTATAAAGTAGTTCAACTCCCTAGGCTGACAAGCCCGGGCTAAATATTATTAATATAGAACGATTTTTTTATATATTATTTTTAAACTTTTATATAATACTCTAACCATGATTTCTACTCAGTACCTGTTAAAGTGTTAAAACATGCATTTTAAGTTATTAAATTGTTATCATAAATTTGATGTTTTTTAATAGAAGTGGGGTCAAACTACAAAGTACATATATATTCATTTAAAAATGAATGGAAAGGCAGTTGTGATTGTACCACTGATGTATCAGTATTGCATGAGACCTCGGCTAATATGATTAAATATATATTGAGTTTGGTGAATCACTTACTCTAATTGAATTTAGTTTAAAATTCTTTTGTTACGTAATAAATATAAACCGTATATCGGTATGATACACAACGAATCTCACGATTGTTCTCTCATTCTTGGGAAGTATATACCTTGGAGGAAATTAAAACAGTAAGAACTATTTATTTTTAATTAGTATTAGTCAACTTTAGGCTTAAGTACATTATAAACTAGTATAAAATGAATTTATTCATTACTTGTAAAAATATTACTATTAATTTTAGTTTTTTTTTAATTTTAGATCGCAAAAATCAGTTTCTAGACCTGCAAATATAATAAAAATCACCTCTTTTCAGTACTTTTATGTTATATCTCATTGTTGCACTTTTTGTTAACTTTTTCAGTATTTAAAATCATTTTTCGGACAAATCGAAATATTATTTCGAACTCACAAATTCCATTTTAAAAAAAATAAACTTACATTTGTATCAAAAACTTCTCTTTTTAGAACTTTGTAGGAATGTTTCAATATTTATACATCTTGTTAATTTTTTTTAGATAGGTTTTTCTTTAGTTAGTTATTTTAATTTTATATTCTAATGCCAATTTTTCAGTATTTTAAAAAAAATTTCAGATTATAATATTATTTCGTTGTCTTAAATTTAATTTTCGAACAAACCTAGTTCGAATAAATATAATTTTTCAGTATTTTAAATCATTTTTAGAATCAAAATATTAGTTCGAAGTCCCAATTTTAATTTTTGAACAAATATAAACTTATATTTATAAAAAAATCACATCTTTTCAGTACTTTAATGTTATATTTCATTATTAAACTTTACTTTTCTATTTTTTAATTTGTATATAAACCAATTTTAGGGTGGGGAGTCTAAAAAATATATTTAAAGCGCCCTCATATGTATTATTTTAAATATGGTCATTTTCTGTCTTTTTTTATTAAATTTATTCAAAAACGGTAAACCGTAGCTTGTAATGGAGATTATTTTTGAGATCTACGACCCAAAATATATAAGTACACATATATAAGTACACATTTTGAAGTAATAAGAGAGAAAAAATTTTACCTCAAAAATTGAAAAAATCGTATTTTTTGAAATATGGTCATTTTCAGACGGTTTTTTTGAATTTATTCAAAAACGGTAAACCGTAGCTTGTAATAGAGATTATTTTAAAGAACTACGACTCAAAATACGTAAATATAGACATTTTGAAGTAAATCTGAGAGAAAAAAAATTGTGCTTGAAAATTGAAAAATTCGTAAGGGGTACCCCTTACGATTTTTTCGATTTTTGACTATTTTCAAAGGTTTTGTTTGACGGTTCGTATTTATTGTAAAAGTTAGTTTATTAAGGCCCCAATTTTTTTCTAGACTAAACAATAAACGAAGATTTCAAAAATTCAAACTGCAGTAATCTATATTTTATTGTTCTTAAGTTACAATTTTCGGAAATTTCAAAAAAAAAATTTAGAAATTAAAAATTTCGCAAAATTTTTTTTTGTTTGGAATTGCTTCAAAATGAATCCTAAGGCACTCTAGAACCTCAGGATTTCAAAAATTTCAACCCCAGATCTTTATCTCATGTAGATTTTGAGATACGGTCTTTCGAAAATGAAATATTTACAAAATTTCAAAATTACACGGATCAAGAAAGCGTTAACTAAGGAGGGCCTTATTTTTTACTTAGGTAGAAAAAAGTCTGTAGATTTCAAAAATTCAATCCGCGGATCCCTATATTTTATTATTCTTAAGTTAACATTTTTTAAATTGAAAAAAAAAATGAAGGATTACAACTTTTACAAAAAAAAAAATTGTTTGGGAGTTGTTTTATAATATGTCCTGCGGCTCTTTAGGACCTCGGGATTTCAAAAATTCCAACCTCAGGTCCATATCTCGTAGTTTTTGAAATACTGTTTTTCGAAAATGAAATATTTACAAATTTTCACAAAAACACGGATCAAAAAAGAGAGCTTAATTTTTATTTAGATAGATAAAATTCTAGATTTCAAAAGTTCAAACCGTTGGTTTCTATCTCTAATCGTTCAATAACAGAATCATCTCGCGATAATTTGGACTTAATACCAGATCATACCGATTTTGACATTTCGAGATTTCGATGAATCTTCACGAATTGAGGTCCCTACATAACGTTTTGACTATTTTAAGCATGATGTCTGTCGGTCTGTCTATCCGTCCGTCCGTCTGTCTGTCTGTGTACACGTGCAGAGCGAATTCGGCTGAAAGGATTTTTATGAAACTTCATATTTAAGCTTCTGCCATGGCACGAGTTGATAAACTTTTGGTAAAAATCGGTTGACTAAAAATGGAAGTTTACTCGTGTCGATTTTAAGATTTTTGCAAATAATTCATAACAGAAAAATATTTCGAAAACATTTATTGAACAAAAGTTGCTTTAAAAGCAATAACTAACAACTTTTAAATGAGACATTTTTTGATAAAACGAAATTTTTTTGAAAAAGTCTCAATTTTTTCATATTATCTGTCTCTTTTTCTAATACGGAACTAACAGTTGAAGTTCATTTTTTATGTTGTATATTGACAATACATTTATAATATTGTCATAGTATTGGTTCACACGGATACGCCAAAGTCTGTTTACACCACAACACTCACCAAAGTAACCAGATCTAGTTTCGTATTACAAATTGAGACGGATTATACTTACAGTACCTAGACAAAATATTATAACCACTTATGAATTTTTTAAAATTCATTGTTTTACACAAAATCAACAAAATAGTAATACACCAATTTTATTTTTATTTTGTATTTTATTGTTTCCAATTATTTTAGTACATTTATAAAATGTTTTTTAATATTTTGTGTTGCCTCCTTTGCTTTTATTACTGCCGCAATTCTTCGAGGCATACTCTCAATACATGCCCTAATACAATTTTCAATTTCTGGAGAGCCATACCATACTTTTTTAATATTATCTATTAAAACTAGTTTATTAGTATTATTTAAATCATAAACAAGTCTTTACAGGGGGTTCCAAACATTTTCGATAGGATTGACATCCGGCGAATTACCTGGCCAGGACAAAATCGATACTTTTTGTTCTTACAAATCAGTTTCAGAATAAAAATACAGAGTTGAAGATGTTTAAAATGGCTTATCTTTTAATAAATTCACGATATGTTAAAGACATAAATAAAGTAGCATATGATTATATGTCGGCATTTTTAATAAACAGTTGTTTTTGTAAGTGGTTATAATATTTTGTCTAGGTACTGTATATGTAACGTTTCCATGGTCATAATAAATAATATCTCTGTTAGAAAATATTAGGCAAAGTTATTTCTACTCTGCTGCTAGAATGTATTTTATACAAGTACTTTATGATGGCGGTCAGTCCTGTGGTGGCCACAGCTGATTTTTTTAGTCTCAATTTTGTAAAAATAACTTTAGTTGAATATATTAAAAATAAATATTGGAAATAAGTATCTTTTCTAAAATTCGGGACAATTCGGGATCAAAAACCAGAATTCGGGACAAATAAAGCTTCTGGAAAAATGCGGGACGCAAGGTGGATATTCGGGACTGTCCCGGACAATTCGGGACGTTGCTCACTTTACCAAGAGGCATGCTGGTCTATAACATATTACAAAGGACATTCAAAAACTAGTCCTGATCCTAACATATATATACCAGGTCTACAAGTATGAAATGCGGATTTTTTTTAAACTTGCCACGCAAACAGAGTGTATAGTTCAAAGTTTCAACACATATGGCGTTTTGTTAAGTTATCATTAAGTGTCAAATGCGTATAGGTTATAATTTGAAAAGTGATCATATAGTTTTGTTTTACTGTGTTAAAAATGTCAAATTTTGTGCCAAATAAAGACCATTCGCGGACAGTACTACTGTTTTGTTTTCATTTGAAAAAAACTGCTGCTGAATCATACCGAGTGCTTCGAGAAGCTTATAGTGAATATGCTTCATCGCAAGATACGTGTGAACGATGGTTTCGGCGTTTCAAAAGTGGTGACTTTGATCTTACAGACAAAGAACATGGAAAACCTCCAAAAAAATATGAAGATACAAAATTGGAAACATTGCTACAGGAAGACGATAGTCAATCACAAAAACAACTAGCAGAGCAGTTAGGCGTTAGTCAACAAGCTGTTTCCAATCGCCTACGAGAGATGGGTAAGATCCAGAAAGTCGGTAGATGGGTTCCACATGCATTGATTGAGAGGCAGATGGAAAAACGCAAAAACACTTGTGAAATTTTGCTTGCACGATACAAAAGAAAGTCTTTTTTGCATCATATCATTACTGGCGATGAAAAATGGATTTATTTTGAAAATCCCAAACGCAAAAAATCATGGGTGAACCCAGGCTCACCATCCACATCAACTGCAAGACCGAATCGCTTTGGCAAAAAGACAATGCTCTGTACTTGGTGGGACCAAAAGGGTGTGGTCTATTATGAATTGTTAAAGCCTGGTGCAACAGTTAATACCCAACGCTGCCAACAACAACTGATCGAATTGAACTATTCGTTGCTCATAAAACGACCAGAATACGAAAGAAGACAGCACAAGGTAATCTTTCTTCACGATCACGCTCCATCACATAAGGCAAAAGCAGTTTGCAACACATTGGAGGCACTCTAGTGGGAAGTGCTACCCCATGCCGCTTACTCACCAGACTTGGCCCCTTCAGATTACCACTTGTTCGCATCGATGGGTCACGCACTTGCCGAGCAGCACTTTTGTTCATATGAAAATGTGAAAGAATGGCTAGATGAATGGTTTGCGGGGAAAGGGGAAGAGTTCTACTGGCGAGGTATTCACAAATTGCCTGAAAGATGGGAAAAATGTATAACTTCTAATCGAGCATACTTTGAATAAATAAACTTTTACTGTTCTTTTGAGTTTAATGTGGTTTATTTAAAAAAAAATCCGCATTTCATACTTGTAGCCTTGGTATTTATATTGAGATATTAATAAACTTTATTTATTTGTTTATATAAACAGATATTTTATTATTTTAATTATTTTAATGCATACATTTATTGTTTAATACAATTTGTACATATCAGTTTACAGAAAATCGAAATTAAACTAAAAAAAAAATTTTTTTACTCAATTAAAAAGCCTGTAAAACTGCTTTGTACAATCTCAAAATTCTACACTGATAAACTATATATTTTATTTATAGTGTACAATGGATGAACCAACGTGCCAAACCGAAGGAAGCTTATCGTCCTACTCAAATCGAACACATTGCCAACGTACTAACCCACGGAATATGGGTCGTACCAAGTATACTCGCAACAATGGAACTTATACAGCGTTCCACAACTACTGAACAAATAATATCAGCTATTGTTTATGGGGCCACACTTATTTTAATATTCACTGTATCTACCACTTTTCATTCAGTATTCTACTGCAATGAACATAGGTAAATTACAAATTTAATATTTTACGATACTTTTTTAATGATTATTTTTATCGTAGGCAACTCAAAGATGTTTTGCATCGTTGTGATCGAGCTATGATATATATATTCATAGCCGGAAGTTATTTTCCATGGTTAACTATCCATCAGCTTCCAGAAGAAGGATGGTCTTCCGTAATGAGGTGGTTGGTGTGGTTGGGTGCTGCGATAGGTATTGGATATCAACAAGCTTTTCACGAGAGATACAAGAGGCTGGAAACTCTTATCTATATGATAATGGGGATCGGACCTTCTTTACCACTCATAACAGAAGTAAGAATTTATTATTAATTAACTGGCGTGCCCTTTATCACTCCCAACCTTCATCAGAGAGGGAGACTTCTCTGATTCCCATGTCTACAGAGCACCTAAGTATTTTTTAGTTTCTTTATAAAATTTATGAATTTTTAAAGCATAAAAAGGAGGCTTCATCCTGCGGAAAGATTTTCTTATCACGTTAGTACAAACCAGATGTTCCTAGAATAATTAGGTACAGAATTTGTAACATTCATGTGACAATTTATATAACATTTTATGGTATTTATTTCCATATATATTTCAACGTTTTCTCCTTAATTTTTTTTTTTTTTTTCAAGTTTCAAATGGCTCGCATGAAATTTCTACCCCTTGTTTTTTTAGAATCACCCTCCCCCTTCCACATAACATTTTCGGAATTTCTCCACTCCCCGTCCTTAATTGATTTTCAGAATTTCTTCCCCACGTTCTGAAATAATTTTCAGAATTTCGCCCACCCATCTGTGATTTTTAAATAACTAGCCCCCAATCTAAGTCAATTTGACCTGTGAAACATATTTAGAATTCATATACACAATGTATTAAGGTAGAGGTAACACGATTTTTCTCAAAAACGCGATGTGTAAGTTGGTAAAAAAAGTTAAAGACCTATGATCAGGGGCGTAGCAACCGGGGGTGCAAGGAGTGTGATGCACACGGGCCCATGAGCTCGAGGGGCCCACGAGCCAAAGTGCCAATGGAGCATTATTTTCATTAATACCATTTTTATTTGTTTATTTTTTTTTTTTGTAATAAATAAAGAACAAAGAAGAGGAAAAAATACCATTCATAGGATTAAATACATTTATTATATAAATTAATTAATTAATGGATCAGGAAAATTAAATTTGTCTGATAAATAGACATTACCTTGCATACTTATTGCACTATGATTTAGATCAACATTTTCTGCAACTTGTTCTGATGATTTTGTTTCCACTTCGTCACCCTTTGGCACTTGTTCAGATTCTGTGTCATCTTCTGCTTCCAAATTTAATAATAAGCTAGTAGAAGGAACTGGAGGAGTCGATTCTGCCGTCGATTGTTTAAAAAAGCTATCTAGTTTAGGCAATTTATTTATTCCCTCTTTCGCTTCTTCTTTATTCTTTATTTTCGCCGCCCCGCTCTGATGTTTCGGCATATTTATCCTTATAAGTATATACTATATTAGACATGTAATAAACATAAAAAAATATCTTTTTAAACATACCTTATGATAAATTAGCACAAATGAAAATACTAACGTATTTTTAAAACAATTGCACTCAAGCTTCAAGTAAACTTTAAACTAAATATTTACAATACAAATTATACAAATTGATAATATGTATGTCAATAGGAACCGTTCGCAATCAGGGTAAGAGTTGAAATAAATGAAATCAAGTAAAAGACCGTTGTCTACGGACAATTCAGACTTGTGTCGCGTATTGTATAGTTAAGCCAACATTCAATGTGTCTTTTGCATTTCGTTTTTTACATTTAAAAAAAGAATTAATATATTGAACAATTTGCGACCTCCTATTTCTAAATCTAGGGAAAAGACAATTAGATCATGGAACACAGAAATTATAATTATTAGGTACATACATATATATTTCCTGGCAAGTTGATTCATTAGGCATTTCACTTTAATTTATTAATTTTTAAAATACAAATTGCGTTTTAACAAAAAATCATTTTAATTAATTTTGATTATCATAAAAATAAAACAACTTTTATTTGAAATTTTTTTTCGAATAGACCAAAGTGCCAAACAGATATAAATTTAAAAAATTAAAATGACATTTAGAACTTAAAATGAGCCAAAAGAACATTAAAATTTTAAATAATACAAGGAGTAAGGAGGAGTCCCTTAATCCCAGTGGCACACCGGCCCACAAAGTTCTTGCTACGCCACTGCCTAAGATAACAATAATGATATTAAAAATGATTAAAAATATTTCGCTTTCAAATTATACTTATCATATACTTCATCGGTCGTTATGGTGCCCCATTCTAAATTATTACCATTGTTTTTTACCGAACTCTCTATTAATGTTCTATTTCCATTTTTGTTCGATTGTGAAATATTCAATTTTGGTCAATGAGGACCAATATTTTTTATTAAAAATATAGTTTCATAGTTAAGCGCGTTAATTTTAATATAACGCACTGTATCCAGTTTCACGTCTGAGTAAAATCAAATCAAACAAACGCTAAGCTAAGGCCGTCGGCCTAAATTCAACACATTCACACTAACAACTCGCCGCTGTTGCCCTTTAAGGTTCATTTTTATTACATGCGTAGATAAATACATTAGAAATCGCATGTGGCAACACTGTACCGGGACACTAACGTGTAGTGTCCACAGCATTGATTTCTAGATCTAAATTTTTAAAATCTAACACTTGTATAAAAAATCTTTGGATTAGAAATAATAAAAATAAATATACGCATATATATTTAGCTAGTTTAATGTAATTTTAAAGTATAAATAAGATTTTAAATTCAGTCTTCCTTATTAAATTTTTTTAGGAAGACGCTGTCCTAGCACCCCCCCCCCCCCCTCCCGGATGCCAACGGATGTATAGACAAACAAGGCTTGAATTATTTGCTTAACAATCTTAAAATACAAGTATAGGAAGTAGTTTATTTATCTACAAAACTGTTTACACTTAATAATTCAGTTGGAATGTTATCAATAGTTTTTTTTTACGACAATATAAAAAAAGAAATAAATTAAATATAAATTGTAACGGAATGTGTTGAATACAATTTTAATTTCTTTTATATTGTAATTTTGCATTCTTTTTAAATACAAAGTACTAAAATAATTTTTTTATTCAACGTCAAGCGACACTTTATTCAAAAGACGTAACAAAAAAGCTTTTCAATGGGACTATAAAAAGTAGTTAACAATGTAATACATTAAATTAGAGGTTCCAAAAATGTTTTGCAAAATGAAAAGAATCTGCAAAGTTCTAATTTTTAATCTGATCTAATGTTTTATCTTAAATTCTTTAACAAATATTTGTTGATATCATACTTCACCTGGAATTTTTAGTGCATTTAATTCAGGTATTGCTCTATTCTCTAACAAATCCAGATATTTTTGGGCAGTAAGGTTTCCGTCTATAAAATAAAAATTGATGTGAAGTGTGAATTTTCACACATTGCAGGGTTTCACAGGTATATAATAAGTGAAGGCGGCATGCTGAGTTTGTAGGACAAATTTTGCTTTGTAATAATCACGGCAAAATGAACGATATTTTTAAAATAATTTATCGTTTGTTAATCTAAGAGCTTGAAAAACAATTTTTGTGTTAAAATATTTTTTTGTTAATTTTAATTCGAATACCTAATACAATTATTTAGGTTTCTAAATATGTGCAGTATTTTTTTATATAGCAAGGTTCATTAAGATTTGAAAATTGCGCCTATGGCTTCCATTGGTTGTCATATGCTCCGCCCCTTTAGTTTCGTATACAGGACACATAGAATAAAAATATAATTCCATTCTAACTGGTTATTAAATTTACGCTCTCAAAATATAACTAGAATTTTGAGAAAATAATTTAAAGAAAATAAAAATGGAAAAACAAAACAAAAAATAAAATTGTCTTCTCAGACCGGGAGCGAACCTAGAATTCTGGGTAGCTAGCGAGTATGCTAACCATTACATGATACGTCTTCTAGTCTGGTATGTTACATAACTATAACTTTTGTACATTGTCAACCAAAAAACACAAAAAATGCATTATTTTCCGAAAACATAATCTGATCAAAAATGCCTGTTGCAGTTTTCCGGTTCACACAAATATACATATTATAACATAAGGTTCATTAATATTTGGAAAATTGCGCCTCCGACTTCCATTGGTTGTTTAAGTCATAAACTCCGCCCCTCTGTTTTCGTATACATTCAAACATAGAATTAAATTATAATTTCAACACTTCCCACTGGTTATTAAATTTTCGCTTTTAAAAATTACATGCAACTTTTGCCAAAATATAACTAGAATTTTGACAAAATAATTTAAACAAAATAAAAATGCAAAAAAAAAAAAAACCAGAATAAATAAAAATTGCTGGGAATCGAACAGTAGTTCGCAACTTATGAAGCGAGAACGTTACTACTGGACTACGGACGTTCACTCGTTTACTGTGTTAAATAGCGGATTAAATATTTTACATATTTTAGTTAAAAACAAAAAATGCGTTATTTTCCGAAAACATAATCTGATCAAAAATTCCTGTTGTACTATTCCGGTTCACACCAATGTACATTACTTAGAATTTTTTCAGATTTTTAGTTTAAACCATCTGGGCTACAGGGTGTGGAACATTTTTTTTTCACAATTTTGGCAAAAATCGCTTCAAAATAATTTATTTTGCAAAAATAAAAATTTGATCGTTAATCCACGTACTAAGGGCTTTCATTTGATACCCCATTCAGAATTAAAAAAAAAAAAAAAAAAAAATCGGTGAGCACATATTTGTTTATATTTTTAGGGTGATATGTTTTTTAGATGTTTTAGTATTTTTCCTATGTGCGGGTCAAAGAGTTGTATAAGCATGCCAAATTTCAACTCTCTAGGTTTAGCCGTGTGGCTACAATTTTTACCGAACAGACAGACGACAAAATGACGGTATAAGGGTTTTTTTGGTCATACCTACAAAATCCTAAAATTTACATAAACATCTTCTTTGGACATTATTGAATGAAACAAAACAAAAATTATGTAAATCATTGGATCTATTTAAATTGGACTGAAATTACGATAATTTTAAAATATTATAATTTATGAATACTGCAAATAAAATTACAGACCATTATTATTTAGTTTTTTTATCAATTTAATTGAACTTATGGCGTGCAACGAACGGATATTCTAATATATTTATATTTTATATTCATAAAATATTTAAATTGTGGGATAGTAAATTTGAAACAACATAATTGAGTTTTAATTGTGCTTTCTAAAATTTAAACTAGAAATTACAGAAACCTTGAATACAGTAAAATTATAATAGCGTTCAAAGTTACTATATAATTAAATGTCATTACGCATTGCTATTTAACCAAAAACCAATAGAACTCAAAGATCAGTACTGTTTATTTTCAATTATAATAAAATAAATACATGTACATTTTTTATAATAAACGTTTGGTTTATATTGATAAAATATTGATTGTTAGAAAATGTTTTAAACAAACATTAATAGTATTCTATTGTTTATTATCTTTGAGTGTTATCAATATTTTTTTAATCAATCTGCAGTGGATTAATAATGCATACGGTAGTGCACGATAAAATAGCGACAAGATAAGGTTTGACTCTTCTGTTATTATCGGACAAAGGTTTAAGTGGTTAGGTATTTAGTGATAATATATTCACCGATTTTCCGTCAGTAATTCCTTTATATTGTTCTCTATTTACGCATTTTAAATTGATTTGAAGTAAGAAATTGAAGTAATTTTAAGAAAAATAATAATTCAAGAAAATTTTATTTTCATCGCAATATTTATGGAAATTGTCGAGAACATTTTGGAGCAAAATTGCATCAGAAATTGAAGTAATTTTAAAGAACATCAGCAAATAATTTAAAATTAGCATTCGAGATATAGTTTGTAACGTCGTTTATGCGATGTTCTGTTTAATATTTCTTTATTGAAAAACAACTTAAGATTGATATATAAAAATATATAAAAATACTTGCATTCTGTTATCAAGATCCCCACCTTGATGACGACATGCACAAGTTATTACCATAATATGTATAATATATCACAGTTTATTTAAAGTAGAAAGAGTAGTGGTCCCAAATTTGAATCTTGAGGTACACCAGATGTAATAACATTTTTCTAGAATAAATCATTGCTTCCCGAATATTTACGAAGATACACGAAGACCGTATGATGCTTATTGCCGAGGTTACCTTCTTTACGTGTTTGTTTACATTTGATTGTAATTATTCCGAAACTGGTCAGCTTTATTTTGTGTCCGATACCCGTAAAACCTTTCCACTTTTACTCATTACGGACACGACCATCTCCACATTGCATTTAATGTGTCTACATCAAGTTGAATCTTGTCACTTGTCCAAAAGCTGTTCATCAAAGAAAATATTCTTTCGGTAGATTTTTTTTTAGTTCAAATTTTGTAAAAATAATTTTAGTTAACATATATTAAAAATAAATATTGAAAATAAGTACCTTTTCTAAAATTCGAGACGATTCAGGACAAAAAACCCGAATTCGGGACAAATATTGCCTCTGAAAAAATTCGTTAGGCAAGGCGGAAAATCGGGACTGTCCCGGTAAATTCGGGACGTATGGTCACCTTAATTATACTAAACATTTTTTTTGGTTCCTGGAGTGTTTTTAAATATAAATACATTATAATGCTATACATCATGTGAATAAAAGTGGTATATCGCTTTATAGATAAGTTAAAAGGTAATTTTATTGAGGTTATTGTTTGTTTTCCGTCCGTAATTCCCATTGCCGCTTGTAGACTAATGTTGGCGACACAATACTGTTGCTGGTTACGTATGTCATGCGCAGTTCATCTTAGTTATTGGTCTGAGATTACATCTAATATCCGAAATAGGGGATACGCATAAAATTAATATTACCTTAAAACTACATTTTTTTGATATGTTAATGTTAGTTATGTCACCTAACAAAACAAAAATCACATTTTAATTAATATTACAGCCAAATTTTTTAATTAAATTATTGTAAACTTGAAATAAGCCGACTACAGCGCGAAGGTTGCCGAATAAATACGACTGAGCATAACTTCAAACCCTAGACGGCCCAGACTACAAAATAATCTTTACGTTTGTATATTGTTTTGTCCGAGAGTTTTGTATTTGTTTTTAAACAATTTTTCACAAATTTATTATTAAAATGGCAGATAAAGATTTTGTTAGGGCTCAGAGTGATAATTTACCCAACATTGATGCTTTTATGCTCATGGAATATATGAAAAATAATGAATGCTACAGTGCTGAAAAAATACGTGGTGTCAAAACACTGTGACAAAAGACTTGTAAGTAAACCATTTATGTATTCTATAACTTTATGTAAACCATATAAACCCTGCAACTCTGTAAAATGTAAATATTTATGTAATTTAGATATCAGAATTTTACTACATTGTTTACATGAAGTTACAAAACGTTAGAGGCATAATTGAAATACTGCAATATAGGTTATATATTTTAATATTAAATTTAATTCGGTAAACATGTATAAATTGTTTTTATAGAATTAAACTTTATTTTAATTAAAAACACTCTAACTTTACACAATCTATAAAAGTTATACAAGCAAATAAGTTCACGACAGACTGTGTAGGCTGTAGACTGGGTAGGCTGTACGCAGTACACTTATGTAGGGTATGACGTCATACGTGGTTTTCGCGCGCTACATACCTTTATGATATTTTTAAGCCTTCAAATTAAAAAAAAAAAAATGCCAAACTGTTTTTTATGTTTATATTCAAGAGGAATATAATAAAAAAATATGGCTATACCCTATTAGTAATAACAAATATCTTGACATAAAATGTATTTTGTAATTTTAATAATTTTTTTTCTAGCATGAATTTTCTGGATTAACCGAATTAAAGATTGGTGGCGTCATCTATCTGATGGGTCTAGTATTCTTCAAGGCGGATGGTTCAGTTCCTTGTGCGCATGCGATTTGGCATCTATTTGTTGTTGCCGCATCCGCAGTACATTATTTTGCGATATTACATAATCTTTACCCTGATCCAACACATCTTTCATCAATAGGAAATTTTAGCTAATGTTTGGTGTGAATAGATTTTGATTTTATAACAGTGGCATAACTGACGCTGGTATTTAAAAATGGCACTGTTGCCAACTGCTTGCTGGAACCAAGTAAAATACTCTAGCGTCCAGTTATGTAATTTTAGATCTGGTTACCCACCTATTTTTTATTATTTTAGCCGGATTTTTAATAGGGGTAAAGAACTTTTATTTTGGCTCTCTAGATAGAGAATTTTAATGTGTTTTTAATTTTAGTTATTTATTTTTTTAAATAGTTAGGCAAATTTGTAGAACAATTATATAGTAATTTTAATGACCCACAATTTTACTGGGTTGTTAAATGGGCAGATTAGTGTATATTAAGTATACTTCTCTGAGAATTATTAGTTGTAAGGGCGAGATATGAATCAACTGTGGTGGCATTGTCTTATAACCCATCCAATATAATTTTTTATTGCCAATACCACTGGGTTTAAAATGTTTCTTTAGTATTTTACAATCTCAGTTATTTTACAAAGCTTTATATCTTACAAATAATCACGTAGGATAAGTTTCGAAATACAAGGTACTAAAGTTCTTCACGAACGAAATTTCTCCAACCATGTATAGTGTTTCCAAAAGGAATTGGCCACTCTCACATAATGAATGCGAATTCATCACAAAAAAAATTTTCGTTTATCCAAATAATATTAAAAAACATTTTCACTCAAATAAATTCAGTTGACAAAAATATTCAAAAATTAAAAAAAAAAACATGCACGTCAATTGAATATATCTTACATCTGAGCTACAGTTATCCAGTTATGTAATGAGCTACAGTTATCCAGTTATGGGATGAGCTACAGTTATCCAGTTATGTGATGAGCTACAGTTATCCAGTTATGTAATGTGATTAATACATATAACATTTCAAATTGGTTGTAAGTTGTATTTCAATAGACGACTATATGTAGTATCAGTTCGATTTATTTGAATTGCGGATAATTAAATCTTAAACTAGAAAAGACAATAAAAAATACAAATATTTTTGCAGGCTCCTAAAAATGAAAAAATTTAAAACGAACTAGTTTCCTATAGTGCGTTCACAGGTGAATTTGCAGTACAGGGCATATTGAGTAGTTCTTTTTCATACTCTCTAATGGGTTTACACAATGACGCTACCCTTTTCTTGCTTCTCGACGTTGCCAGCTCTAAAACGCGCTGATCTGTGAAGACGCAGTATTCTACAAATGGTCATTTGTTTTTGTTGAGTGTTATTTTGAGTTTTATAAAAGTTGATTTTTGTAAATCATACGAGTTTTTCATATTATTATAATACCCTTTTCACACTAGATCTTTAAGACGAGTGAACTTAAAGTTCACCGATGTTTAAGATCGGTATGCTTTCACACTTGATGTTTAAATCTCTGGTGCTGTCATCAGCTACAGTAATTTTGTCCTTAAGTTACCGTCATGAAATTACCATTTTTGAACTGTCTGCGCAGACGCACATTTTGAATTATTATAAACAAATATAGATATTTCATTTCATTCTACAATAAAGACACTACAATAAAGAATATATTACACCTGTATTAACATATAAGTCGATACATTTTATCTCAATTATTGTAGTTCTGTATTTTATTAAACACATTATTAAAATAAATAATTTTATTATAACAATAAGTATAAACTTCTTATAACGTTGATATAATACAGTATTCTTGTTTATGATAATATAAAATGTTGACAGCACAAA
The DNA here is from genome assembly GCA_963971575.1 of Liopterus haemorrhoidalis. Classification (NCBI taxonomy): domain Eukaryota; kingdom Metazoa; phylum Arthropoda; class Insecta; order Coleoptera; family Dytiscidae; genus Liopterus; species Liopterus haemorrhoidalis. The sequence continues at coordinate 5,975,846 of OZ020613.1, forward strand.
TTCAAGGAGTATTTTTTTATAATAGAAATTAATTTGGCAATGCGTACGAAGTTTAAGACGCAGATCTCTGTCTTAAACATCGCTTGTATTTAACCGAGGCCATACGGTTTCACATTAGCGTTTAAAGATACATTCACTTTAACATCCGATCTTAAAGATCTAGTGTGAAAAGGGTATAATTGACACATTTGACAGTTTTACAACATTTAGCAACACCGCTCCCATTTGCCATAAGAGCTATACTGCAAACTCACCTTTGAACGCACTATAGATTTTTTTTCCGGGCTTTTGTTATATCTATTCAATTTAAATTTAAAATTCCCTTAATACCTGTTATATAACAGGTATAAGGGTTCAGTTTACAGCAACGAGTCTTAGGATTACTGCTATAAACCCATTACCGCATTGTTAAGCTTCTTAAGACGAGTGGCCATTTCATTTTGGAAATACTATACAACAGTTGTATTACTTTAAAATATATAACATAAATGTTATAAAAAGTTTTAGGATAGACAGACAGTATTCTAAACGCATTTAAATATTAATTAAAAATTCCCGTGGTTTTGTTGCATAACGGGTGCTGTTAAAACGAAAAACCAATGGTATTAGGACAACTAGAGAGCATTTAAAACGTATTTAATTATTAAGTTATAACTGCCGTGGTTTTGTTCTAAGAAGGTTGTTGCTACAGTTGTTCTAATACCTAAAATGGAGTACTAATTTTTACTTTGGTCTCTTCTAATCTATTTTACAATATGGAATTCTTGGCTGGGGTGGTGCAGTTTTAGTTTATAAAAATAAATTATTTGTATTAATTAATAAAAATAATGTATAAAAAACCAAAAATGTATCCATCGCAGCACTGTTTTTAGGGTTGGAACTAGATTTTAAAATCTAGTTCCTCTTAAACCAAAGAAACCTCCTATACTTTGAAATTATTTTAGAATTTTTGTGAGGTACCTGAACTTATAATGCGATTTTTTTTACTTTGTGAATATATGTGACTTGAGATGGGTTCGGGAAGCAAGCTCAGAGTGCTCCGAGTCACTGTGTTTAACTCCAAAGTGTTCGAGAAAAGCCCAAACAGAGTGATTCGGAACACTCCGAGTTTACTTCCCGAACCCACTCTGTCACTTTTCGCAGTAAGCCAACTATATTCAAATATATTTTTTGTAGTTGATTACACTGGTCAACACAATTTTTGCTGACTTACATCTAAGACTTGTTTCTTACTAATTTTGTGCTGCTGAACTCAAATATCAGTTTTTGCGTATCACATCAGATTTTTGCTCTACAACAAATACATATTTTCTGCCAAATAATGCTTCTATCGTTTAATTTTAGACGTCGATACTGTAATTGGTACAAATTTGGCGAACAATAAGGACTAAATACATAGAAAATATTCTTAAAATTTTATTTATAGTAAAACAAAGAAAATGAGAACAGTTTTAATTACATTTTAATGCATTGGAGTGTTAAAATAAAAATACAAAATAATTTAAGGATTAAATGGTCGTTTGTAAGATCTTCTAGAGTGCACCATTCCCGATAAGTCTCTTTTAATACTCCAACAGTAGTCAGCCATCATGTGAGTATCCCACTTTCCTTGATAACGTCTCGCCATCTCTTTTAAATCCTGTTGGAAACGTTCACCCTGTTCATCACTAACATCTCCAAGATTGACAGGAAATTTGTCAAGATGACTGTTTAAAAAATGAAGTTTCACGCTCATGTTGCACCCCAGATGATGATAATTTTCAATCAAATTTTCAACGACCTCCACATAGTTTTCGGCTTTTTTATTCCCAAGAAAATTTTTGATGAGCGCCACGAAAGACTGCCATGCATTCTTCTCCATATCATCCATATGTACAGTGAAATGTGGATCATTCACTAATTTTCTAATTTGTGGTCCATCAAAAATACCAGCTTTTAGCTTCTCATTACTGAGACTTTGAAATGTTTATATATTTGAAAGAGTCACCATCTTTGTTCAACGCTTTTATAAACTGATTCATTAGACCCAGTTTAATATGAAGAGGGGGAAAATGATTTTTGTTCGCTCCACCAAAGGTTCGTGTATTATGTTTGGGTCTCCAACATTTAAATCTATTCTCACCGGCCAATTGAAATTAAAGTAGATTTATATCAGAACGTGAAAAGATGAAAAAAGATAAAATACGATAGAACAAAAATTTGACGTATAGGCAGAAACCGTTAACATTTTTGAAATCAGCATCCCAAAATTAGTTAAAAACAAGTATCAGATCTAAGTCAGCAAAAAAAAGTTTAAATTTGTTGACCAGTATTATGGATTAGGTATCGAAAAATATTTTATTAGATGATTGATATCTCGCCCTTTATTTTAAGACATTATTTTTATTAGTATCAAGATTAGTATAAGAATTATACTCACGAAAAAAATATTCTCTTTACAATACTCTATTATATATTAGTATATGACATTTATTTTTTATTTTTAAAATCGAAATGTCAAAACTTAATGTGATAATATATAAAAAAAAAATGTATTTTCTCCAAAAGCACAAATAGAAATTTACATAGGTTATAGTTACCTAGAAGTGTACACCTATTTTCTTGTGTACTATAGTCAAATATATATCTACTGCCAGATTTGAGACAGACACAAATAAAAATTAAGACTCAAAAGGATACTGAAACCTTATACTCTTCAGGTCATACCTATCAGGTTATACCTATATCTTTTCAGGTTTCAAGTATTTTGTAACTAGTTACCAAATTATTTAGAACCTGATGATGCTATAAGATCTGCGTTAAGTAACATGAAAAACTATAATTGTATACAAGAGATTTTCAGTAACATTTAACACAGTTTTTAACACTCCTCATGGTTCAAGTCCATATTGTACTGGTGCTTATTTATAATTGTGTGGACTCCGATAAAGCGGTAAGTCCTGCTTTAAGTATGCATTACCTTGTTTATATGCACAATAAACTGGGAGTATGTTAATACAAGGGTTTCCTTTTATATTTCGGGATTTGAGATCAAAAACAATTATTTATTAGGCTTTATTTGCCTTTTTTATTTTCCAAAATATTCTCCATGAAGATCAATACACTTTTGCATGCGTTTGAACCAATTTTCGAAACACTTTTTCCATACCGATTGAGGCTTTTTCCACTGCGATTGTCAAATTATGTGTGATTCAACGCGAACAAATCTTTTTGATTGTGTATGCTGGTTCCACTAATGCCCAAGAATACTTCAATCTCACGATAAGTCACATGACGATCTTGCAGTATCAGTTCACGCACAGCATCAATGTTTTCCCGAACAACAACCGATTTTGGACGACCTTCACGAAATTCGTCCTTAAGCGAACTACGGCCACGAGTGAAGTCGGCAAACCTTTGATAAACAGTAGTCCTTGATGGTGCTTTATCGCCAAAAGTCGAATTAAGTTCATCGATGCACTGTTGTTGGGTTAATTCACGTCGAAAGTTGAAAAAATAATCGCTCGAAAATGTTCACGATTTAATTCCATTTTTAGCAGAGATGATTTTTTTCAAGTTACTGTAAACAACACAAATAGCACTTGTACGTCATTACGTATTTATTAAAAGGCCCTTCCACTTATTCAGGTAGAGATTTTTATTTTTTACTAATATATTTACCATATTTTTGTTGATATTATATTGACAGACAGCCAAAAAGATTAAAAATACAATGACAAACTAAAAATTTCCTTGAAATTTCTTTAGAATAGTATAATATTACATATCTTATAAATCGTAGATTACCTTTAAATAAAAAAAAAGCACAAAACAGCTCGGAAAATAGGAAAATACAATTCTTGTTCATTTTCACCATGTAAACAAATACACAAGTGACAGTTTAATGTCACTGTCGAATGTTCCAGCTTTTGCCGCATATGGCCCTGCGATCTGAAAAAGTTTCCCCTAATATGACGTAATTTTGAATTTCTCACTGTTAAAATCAGGAGTACAAATGTTCTTATGAAAAACAATAATAATCTTTTTCTAAACATTGCTCTTCTGAAAATTATTTTCAAGTTTATTATTCACATTCAATATTCGATTTTGAATATTCAATATTCGATTTTGAATATTCAATATTCAAAATTGGAACTGAATATAGACACTGAAGATATTAACGATTTGTTAGAATCACATGCGGACGAACTCACAACTAATGAGTTATTAGAACTACAAGAGCAAATGAGAACTGAAAAAGAAGACCCAAAAACCGAGAACGAAAGAACCGAAATACAACTAAAAACAATAAGTGGAATATTAGGCAAAGTGGAAGAAATCATTGACACTATCGAGAATTCGGACCCGGATATTGATAGAAGTTTCAGTGTTGTTAATAATATACGCAATAGCACCGCTTGTTATAAACTTTTATATCAAAACAAAAAGAAAACTGCGGTACAATTGATAATGGACAAATTTCTAATTAAAAACAACAAATAATAATTTTTTAAGTACTTATTTATTTTTCTAAACATGTTTATTTTATATAATGTATGGTTTATTTTTATTTTTTTAACATGAATTCATATGTTAGTACTACGTGTTTACTGTTCTATTCGGATTTACGAAAATATTAGGGGCATTAAATTAATAAACTTCAATATCTTGCAAATGATCATTCATGAAAAAAAAGTGTAAGAATCTTTTTTTGTAGAAATTTTTAAAATCTGCAAGTTTTATTCAAACAAATTTTACGTTAAGTTTACTCTTTCAAAATTAAATGCGGTTCCATCATTTAATAATCGGACATTTTTCGTGAATCCGATTATACATTATACATTGTGTGCTATTTCTTTTCCCTTTTTTTAACCATAAAGTTGCCATATCAAATACAAAAACGACGTTTTCGTGTGACGCGATGTACGTTCGCGCGGACAATGTGTACGTTCGTACAAAAGCGACATTTTCATGTTACGCGATGTACGTTCGTACGAACAACGTGTACATTCGTACGAACATAGGATCTGTAATTAATCATGTACGTATCATCGAACGTACGTTAAGCGGATGTACGTTAAGCGAGCGATGACTGTATTTTATCATTTTTGTATTATTTTACGGAAATAATAAAACAAAAAAATCAAAACATTCGAAAATCGGAATTAGAAGGTTTTATAAGTAAGCCGACGATATGGAAGATTTGAAGATTGACATAATCTCATTACTATTTAGAGAAATATTTAACAGGAAGCCATTTACAGCTGCTTCTTTGGCCAGAAGATCGACTTCGATGTTGAACTCAAAATCTGAGTGGCTTTTAATGCAGTATAGGGATTTGCAGCTAAGCACCCTACCATCTGGTGAGCGTTTCATGAACTTGTGTACATCATATAACATTTCGTTTTGTGTATTGGTTTTGTATGAAGTTTGTTTTTAAAGTTTTATTATAATCATTGAAAAATGTATAATACATATTGTTGTGTGCCTATGTGAAATTCATTGAAAAGAAGAAACCCGGAAATATCGTTTCATTTGTTTCCACTAATATCAGACACCGTATGGTTCGAAACAAAATTGGGAAAGCAAGAGGTTAGGAATCGACGCGATGTTTAGATAAACAATTTAAAAATTAGAAAAAAAGTGAACCCTTGTATCAAAGTTTGCTCATTACATTTTAATGATAGTGACTACAAAAAATATTTTCAATTTTGTATTTATTATCGCATATCTTGAAAATTCCTGTTATTGTGTGTGGGTTTATAATGCACAAGTTTGTAGGCATAATGCATAAATCTTTATGAACTCTCTGTTTTTTTCAGTGACTCCACACAATATTATATGCCCAGCATTGTAGATTTCTACCCCTTGGTAAACAACATGGGAATTATTATTTCCCCCAATATAGTTAAAATAATCGACAATGGAAAACCGCCATAACTTAAAACCAGATCACAAAATGTAGTATTTTAGATGTTTACAAGTAATGTCACTTCACAAAATCAGAAAATCCCAAACAATTATTTATTTTTTGACGTTTTTTGATACACTTTTCGCTATTATTTACTAGTAAATGTCAAGTGGTATCTGATTTAGAATGGTTTCAAAAAAATCCGCGTGGCGCTACGATCTTAAAATTTTTCCCCTATATTCTTATAATTTTATGGCTGATCGTAAAGTCGTTACATTTAAAATTTAACGCAGTTCTTAACACACATTTCAGATGGTATATGTGATTTAAAACCAAATTTAATTTTAATATAACTTTTGAGTCCTTTTACAAGTAGTTTTATGAAATAAATTTTTATTTGTGTCTATCCAACTGTGTTTTAGAAATATTTTATAAAATTTTAAGATTTTAATCGAATTTATAAATGAAATTTTAATGTAAATTTCTGTACTTAAAAAATAGTTTTATAATTTGTATACATATCCACATTTCCATTATACAGTAAATTATTTTTTATTTTGTATTATTTTATTTTTAATAAATTTATTTTAATTTTTTTAAATTTTTTGTTTGATTTATTTTAAATCCTTTGGATTTACGTCAAAAATATCATTATTTAAGAAAAATCTTTATCTATTAGGGCATGATCTTGTTATCATTTATTTTATAAAAATGATTATCAGGTTCTTTTTACATCGATTTATCAATAGACACATTATTGACGATATACTGGAACGAATTTATTTTAGCGTCTGCAGTAGTTTTTATTCTGAGAATTTAACCAGAACCGGGCTCAGATTGTTTAACAAAAATTCTCATAATTAAAAATACTGTAATTTTAATATACTATAAGATCCCAATGATATTTTGGGTTATACTTAAAGACAGAGCCGTATTTAAGGTACATGAGGTGCAATCCTATACTTTTTACCGACCGCCAACATATATAAGGGAGGTATTGTGATCATACCAATTTTGACGTTTCGAGATTTCGATGGATCTCCACGAATTGAGGTCCCTACATAACGTTTTGACTATTTTTAGCATGATGTCTGTCGGTCTGTCTGTCCGTCTGTCTGTCCGTCTGTCTGTCCGTCCGTCTGTCTGTCCGTCTGTCTGTGTACACGTACAGAGCAAATTCGGCTGAAAGTATTTTTATGAAACTTCATATTTAAGCTTCTGCCATCAATGGCACGAGTTGATCAACTTTTGGTTGACTAAAAATGGGAGTTTATTCGTGTCGATTTTAAGATTTTTGCGAATATTTCACAACAGAAAAATATCTCGAACAAAACTTGCTATAAAAGCAATAACTAATAACTTTTATTTGAGACGTTTTTTGATAAAACGAAAAATTTCGAATAATTTCTGTAAATGTTTCAAAGCTTGCTACGTTCAACTTTGTAAAACTTATGTTGATTATTATTTTGTAAATAAATGGTCGCCATTTTGAAATGGTTAACATAAAAATATGACTTTTTGGTGTCATTGTAAAGCTAATTTAATGTACTTTTAGGAAAAAAATATAAAATTATCGATTCCCTATGCTAGATCAAAAGTTGACATCATTTCCAGTGAAACCGGAAGTGCCTCAGAATTCTTATAGTAACCTTTAGATGGGCCTTTTTGTCTAGTTTAACTTTTGTTCTGAAGATTTTTTGTATCTTTACAAAACAAGATTTTCGGGGTGCCCCGTTTCAAACAAACATCCTGTATAATAAACATTTTATGAAGGGATTTCCGACCTTTCACTTGCAAAACTGGTTTGTATAGGAACTCCTGCAGTTCTACTACGTAAAAATGCACCTCGGGATTTTGGTCTAAATACGGCTCTTTAAAAAAAAACTTAATTTTCAGTAATTAAAAGATACGAATTATTTTCTTATACAATTTACTAGCAGATATAGATACTGCAAAATAATATTAATGCGCTATGAACAATAATATTTTTAACAATTTCGTACAAAAAATTAATTAAAAATTTGTAACGAAAAATTTTTCAACGAACTAAAATTTGTTGAAAATATTATTGATAATAGCTTTTATATCAAAACTGTAGGTGCCAAAAATTTTACTATATTTTACAGTTATCTAATTATATTTTGATAACTCAGAACTCGAACACTGTGGTTTAGACCATTTAGACTAGTTTTTGACTGATAATGTTTTAATCAAATTTTAAGATTTAAGTAAGTCAATTTATAATATTTCTGTAGTAAGATTATCCGTAAATAAATCTTCCCGTAGCACATTTATAAAATGTGTTTTAGACTGTATTAAATCATTGTATTGTTGTATGTAATTTATTAAATGTTAGTATATATGACATTTTGTATTTTATACCCTGAAATACCTGATACGTCTTTTTAAAGTGCCTATCCAGTTCGGATGTTGGCCAAAGTTTCTATTTTTTTAGATACAGGATTGGGTTGGCGTCCTTGTTTCTACGCCATAGAGAAGAATTGACTTTGGTGGTTCTGCATGTCGGCACAGTGGTCTCATAAGTGAAGAAATGCTTATCACCAAACACAAATAAATAAATTGTATGGTTTTAGTTAAATATATGGATATGTAATCGGGATTTTAAAGGGTACTTTGCATACAATATTTGTGAGAATTCAGATAGTAAAATAAAATTAGAAACCTTAAGTTTCAGCACGTAACTTTGGAAATATATTTTTTATAGTTTGTTCAAGGAGACATTTATTCAGAGTTATTGCTTAATAACTTTGAACACTATCATCTCCTTGAACAATGCTTAAACCCTTTTTCCTAGAAACGCTACTAGCCCTCTTATAAAAACACCCGTCTCTCTGAAGACGAGGTCAGAAAGTATTCGGTCCGGTTAGCGTTAACATCTAAGTTGTTGAATTCTTAAATGCACTGTGTCGGCATTCTGGTGGTCTATCTGATTTTATTTGTTTTTAACTTTTCATTATTTTTGTACATATATTAATGTTTTAAACTTACTCTTGTAAATAGTATATTATAATAAATCAAATTCATTAATTTTAAATCGTCTTACTTAACGTGTATAAACCTTCACCTTTAATGACTTAAGTGAACAGCTAAGATCCAGACTAATTACAAGATGCCTGATCAGTTGGTAAGTACAAAAAATGGGTGTTTTTTTTAGAGGTATAGAACTTTAAATTGCAATAAAACAACGATGGATTATTCGATTGACATGAATTTTTTTTTATTCGAAAGATAATCTTGTGGCATTACATTTTAAATATGATTTCTGGCATATGACCGCCACGGCTGGCTCGGATGTAGTCCAATCTGGACGTCCAATTTTCGATGACTTTTTCCAACATTTGTGGCCGTATATCGGCAATAACACGGCGAATGTTGTCTTCCAAATGGTCAAGCGTTTGTGGCTTATCCGCATAGACCAATGACTTTACATAGCCCCACAGAAAGTAGTCCAGCGGTGTTAAATCACAAGATCTTGGAGGCCAATTAACAGGTCCAAAACGTGAAATTAGGCGGTCACCAAACGTGTCTTTCAATAAATCGATTGTGGCACAAGCTGTGTGACATGTTGCGCCGTCTTGTTGGTATGATTTAATGTAATGCCACAAGATTATCTTTCGAATAAAAAAAAATTCATGTCAATCGAATAATCCATCGTTGTTTTATTGCAATTTAAAGTTCTATACCTCTAAAAAAAACACCCGTTACATGTCATTTAATGCACATATCGTAATGATGAACCCTGAAACACTCACGCCTAGTACCCGAACTCCTTTAGTCAGAAATCTCATTTCAGTTTGAGATCAGACTTTATATAATATCACAGGCTCGCTACCTAGTTGATAAAAAATGGTATTTTGTAAAGTAACATATCAGGGCACGCTACAGATATATACGCAAGTTATAAAAATGAACTGGAAAGGGCAACAGCGGCGAGTTAGTGTGTATGTGTTGGTGAATTTAGACCGGCGGCCTTAGCTTAGCGTTCGTTTGATTTGATTTTACTCAGTGAAACTGGATGTTAGTTTTAATATAACGTACTGTTTATATTAAAACTAACATGCTTAACTATGAAACTATATTATTAATAAAAAATATTGGTCCTCACTTGCCAAAATTGAATATTTCACAATCGAACAAAAATGGAAATAGAACATTAATAGAGAATTCAGTAAAAAACAATAGTAATAATTTAAAATGGGGCACCAAAAGTTACAATTTTTTTAACTACCGATGATTGAGTTATTTGTAGCTCAGAGCTTAATAAAAAATTATTCACTTTCAAGTCGTACTTGGAAGTATAATTTGAAAGCGAAATATTTTTAATCATTTTTAATGTCATTATGGTCAACTTAGGTCTTTAAATTTTTTTAACAATTTACACATCGCGTTTTTGAGAAAAAGCATGTTCCCTCTACCTTAATACATTGTGTATATGAATTCTAAAAATGTTTCACAGGCCAGATTGAGTTAGATTAGGGATCAGATATTTAAAAATCACAGAAGACGAGTGGGCGAAATTCTGAACATCGTTTTAGAACGTGGGGAAGAAATTCACAAAATCAATTAAGGACAGGGCGGGGGGGGGTAGATAAATTCCAAAAATCTTTTGAGGAAAGGGGAGTATGATTCTAAAAAACAAGGGGTAGAAATTTCATGCGAGCCGTTTGAAACTTATGCATCATTTTCATGGTAGTGTCAAAGGCACGACAGGGGTGAGAGGCGTGGTGTTATATTTACAAGTTCGAATTTCATGGTGGGGTTGGAGGCGTGATAAGTGCGCGTTTTCGGTTTTGACAACATTTGTATCTAACCTAAAAGTTTATACAAGTATTTGGAGTAAACGGTTATTCAATTTCATTAAATATGTCGTCAAATCGAAGGAGACATCTAGCTCTTTTGTTTGCGATATGAAGAAAAGCGATGGTGGGTACGTCCCATATATACATAGAAACAGAAGGCAACAGGGAGATTATTTTATCTTGTTGCAAAAAATGAGATACAAAACACAGACAGTTACTTCAATTACAAGAAAAGATTTAGTACACAATCTTTTTTACTTGACATCACAGTTTAGAATGAAGATTCTGTTGGCCCCTGCTTGGGAGTGTATTATTAGTATACCCACTGCATGACATTTCTGCGGACCAGATATTTTAAACCGAATTCATAATAATAAACTTTATGACTTCCGACAACATTGTAAAAGTTGCTATTTCGCTACATCAATTTACGTTTTTTTATTTATTTTTTTTAGGAAATTAATATAAGTGTCTCGCTAAAGATCTCACCATTCCGAAAAAATATATCTGTTTCTATGGTTTCGACGGTGCGGCCAGCGCTAGAGTTGAAATTTCTGAACTTGCGACACCGCGCTTGTAACACCGCGCCTACGACACCATGGTACGGGTTTTTTTTAAAATAGAGCGATCCTATTGGTTGAATTTCTTGTTCCACGCTTCCAACACCAGAATGAAAATGTACATTATTGTTTGGCCAGATTCGGCCCGCGGACTGGACACTGTAACATATTTATCAAAAAATGCCCCCCCCCCAATATTTTACCCCCCAGCCGCTACTGTCTGCAGGTGCTTTGCATCGGTTGCTACCCCTTCTGTCCGGTCCTGTTCAAATTTATTTCAAAAATCACTAATACAATCGTATAATTTTTCAACGTTGTGAAATTTTAAATAACACCATTTTTTACTTTGTATGCTACTAAAATTTGTTTATCTAATCAATCTAAAGACAGTAAAAACTTTATTATCCCATAAATAATTGGCAAATTATTAATGACCATTAAATCAACCCTTAAATCAATTAAATTAATGAATTCACAAGGTCGGTAGATTTAAAATATCAATGGCTAATAACCATGGTAACAGTCCATCACAACAAAACTAGAACATACAGCATTCAAATATTTATTTTATTAAAAACTAGTAGTGGGCTCTAATCAAGATTTAGAATTGCATTTTAAATAATTAAATTTTAAAGTGTTTTTTAAATATAAATAAAAGTGAACTTAAATATCAGGTATTTGTTTGTATTGATAGATTTTTATGAATTATTTATGTCTGTTATAAATAGAATGCAGCAAAATTCTGCAACAATTATTGATGAAATGAGCGACAAACCCCGTTATTCTAGTTTGGAGATTACGCCTCATGGTACACTTCCAAAATGGCTTGAAGATATGTCAAAGTAAGTTTATTTTTTAGAAATTTATATCACAAAAGAAATACACAATAAATTCACGCTTAATTGCATTGTTTGAAATTAATTTACGGTATCACAGATAAAAAAATAATAGCACATTAATTTGGACTGGAAGAATGTTTAATTTAAGGCTATAATTCAAGGCCTAAGATGTATGTATATTGGTAGCCTATTGGCAAAGGCAGCTGTATCCAAAAATTTTAAAAATAAATATATAATGATACCCTTGTATTCCTTAGCTACTTGGCTAGAAATTAAACTTTTAAAACACGTTAAAACTTGTACAAATCATATAAAATTAAGGTACAAAAGTGGTATCAGTTGCAAAAGAAATTAAATCCTAGTTGTGCGCAGTTGGAACCTAATTCTCCACTTGTATCTTCCCTATGGTTATCCATCAGTTATATTTACTATAGGGGAAAAATTTTAAGATCGTAGCGCCACGCGGATTTTTTTAAAACCATTCTAAATCAGATACCACTTGACATTTACTAGTAAATAATAGCGAAAAGTGTATCAAAAAACGACAAAAATAAATAATTGTTTGGGATTTTATGATTTTGTGAAGTGACATTACTTGTAAACATCTAAAATACTACATTTTGTGATCTGGTTTTAAGTTATGGCGGTTTTCCATTGTCGATTATTTTAACTATATTGGGGGAAATAATAATTCCCGTGTTGTTTACCAATGGGTAGAAATCTACAATGCTGGGCATATAATATTGTGTGGAGTCACTGAAAAAAACAGAGAGTTCATAAAGATTTATGCATTATGCCTACAAACTTGTAATGACAAACCCACACACAATAACAGGAATTTTCAAGATATGCGATAATAAATACAAAATTGAAAATATTTTTTGTAGTCACTATCATTAAAATGTAATGAGCAAACTTTGATACAAGGGCTCACTTTTTTTTCCAATTTTTAAATTGTTTATCTAAACATCGCGTCGATTCCTAACCTCTTGCTTTCCCAATTTTGTTTCGAACCATACGGTGTCTGATATTAGTGGAAACAAATGAAACGATATTTCCGGGTTTCTTCTTTTCAATGAATTGCACATAGGCACACAACAATATGTATTATACATTTTTCAATGATTATAATAAAACTTTAAAAACAAACTTCATACAAAACCAATACACAAAACGAAATGTTATATGATGTACACAAGTTCATGAAACGCTCACCAGATGGTAGGGTGCTTAGCTGCAAATCCCTATACTAGCGTCGGCGAATCAACGCAGTTACGTCACACGACGTAACAAACGATTGCATTGTTCCAGACAATACACTCATTTGTTACGTCGTGTGACGTAACTGCGTTGATTCGCCGACGCTAGTATTGAGAACTGACAATAACTAAAGTGACGCCTAGCGGAATATTTTGGAACTTAACGGAATAGGATTTTGTTGGATATGGCTCATTTAATTGCATTGTTTCTATGTGTTAAAGTGAAGAAAAGTGAATAAAATGTCTTTAAAATCGCAACAGAAAATTAACTGCAATGTGAATTCTTGTATATCAAATGGCAAATTCTTGTATATGGTGGTCAGCTCATTTGACTACCAACCATGGGGGCTCGGGTTCAAATCCCGGTTATGGCATGGAAATTTTCTCAAAACAAAAATTGTCCTGGCTAATTGCCACAGTAGCAAAGGCCATTAAAAATTAAAAAAAAAAAAAAAAAAAAAATGGCAAATGTCAAAAAATCCAATTCCAATCGCCATTTTGTAAGCGAAAACAGCGCCTCTATAGGTAATGTCAGTTCTCAATACTAGCATAATACCTGTTTTTTGCACAGGATAAATTCAATTGAGTTATCTATGCGTTCATCAGGCTGAAAACGTCTGTGTCATTCGATATGCTGCGTATGTTCTATTTTGCTGCTTTTCAGTCGCGCTTAACTTACGGCATAATTCACTGGGGTTTAAGTTCATCTGTCAACAGAATTTTCTTACTCCAAAAACGTGCTGTAAGAATCCTGAATAATGTTCCTAACAGGCACCACTGCCGAGAGCTCTTTAAGAAATGCAGCATTTTATCTTTCTATAGTTTATTTGTTTATGTTTGTCTGGTATACGTTAAAGAAAACCCGAACAAATTTGTAACCGTATCTTTTAGACATGTTTACAATGTTCGCTCTGCTGGCAACATCAGACTACCAAGACTTAGATTGTCTAAATCTAGGAATGGTATTTTTTTGGCAGCCACTTTCTTTAACTACCTACCAGTCTCTTTAAAAACTTTGTCAATTAGATTATTTAAATTCAAGATTAAAAAAAATTCTTATTGAGAATTGTCTCTACAATTCGGACGAATTTTTCAAAATTAATTTCAATAATTACACCTAACATGTAAGCTGTTTTTTCTACCTTTGTTAATTTTATATATACATATTTTTTTTTCTCTTATCTATCATAATTATTTTCATTTTTCAATGTTTTCAAATGTTTTTCTACTTTTGTTTAATTAAATTATCATATATGTACTGACAAATGTAAATGTCGTAAGATGTCTAGCATGAAATAAATATTATTATTATTATTATTATTACTTTTATTGTGTATTACTGACTTTAAATGACATTTACAAAAATTGCTTACAATGTAAAACAGACTTCAAATTTGTTGATTATGATCATTATAATTAAGATATCATTTTTAGGGTTTTGTAGGTATAACCAAAAAACCTTTATACCGTCATTTTATCGTCTGTCTGTCTGTCTGCCTGTCTGTCTGTTCGGTTAAAATTGTAGCCAAACGGCTAAACTTAGAGAGTTGAAATTTGGCATGCTTATACAACTCTTTGACCCGCATATAGGAAAAATACTAAAACATCTAAAAAACATATCCCCCTAAAAATATAAACAAATATGTGCTCATCGAAAAAAATTTTTTTTTTAAATTTCTGAGTAGAGTATCAAATGAAAGCCCTTAGTACGTGGATTAACGATCAAAATTTTATTTTTGCAAAATAAATTATTTTGTTGCGATATTTGCTAAAATTGTGCAAAAAAAAATTGTCCCACACCCAGAAGCCCAGATGGTTTAAACTAAAAATCTGAAAAAATTCTAAATAATGTACATTGGTGTGAACCGGAATAATAGTACAACAGGAATTTTTGACCAGATTACGTTTTCGGAAAATAACGCATTTTTTGTGTTTTTTGGTTGATGATTTACAAAAGTTATAGTTATGTAACGCATTAGACAAGAAAACGTATCATGGTCTAATGGTTAGCATGCTCGCTAGCTACCCAGAATTCTAGAGTTCGCTCCAGGGCAGAGGAGACAATTTTATTTATTGTTTTTTTTTTCTTTTTATTTTCTTTAAATTATTTTGTCAAAATTTTAGTTATATTTTGGCAAATGTTGCATTTATTTTTGAAGAGCGTAAATTTAATAACCAGTTGGAATTATATTTTCATTTTATGTATCATGTATACGAAACCAAAGGGGTGGAGCATATGGCAATCAATGGAATCCATAGACGCAATTTTCAAAATCTTAATGAACCTAGCTATATATAAAAAATACTGCACATATTTAGAAACCTAAATAATGGTATTAGATATTCGAATTAAAATTAACAAAAAAATATTTTAACATAAAATTTGTTTTTAAAGCTCTTAGATTAACAGACGATAAATTATTTAAAAAATATCGTTCATTTTGCCGTGATTACTACAAAGCAAAATTTGTCCTACACACTCAGCATGCCGCCTTCACTTATTATATACCTGCAAAACCCTCAAATGTATGAAAATTCACACTTCACATCAATTTTTTAACATTGACCAAATTCAGATATTTTTTTTTTCAAAAATTAAAATCGATTTTTTAGATCAAAATAAAAAAATACGCTACGTCACAGGGCGGAGTTCGAAATTGTTTAATATTTAAGAATTAATAACTTTCTTATGGAATAAGATATTTTTTTTTTCTTCATAATATTTTCTGGTTGCTATAGGGATTTGCAGCTAAGCACCCTACCATCTGGTGAGCGTTTCATGAACTTGTATACGATAGATAACATTTCGTTTTGTGTATTGATTTTGTATGAAGTTTGTTTTTAAAGTTTTATTATAATCATTGAAAATGTATAATCCATATTGTTGTGTGCCTATGTACAATTCATTGAAAAGAAGAAACCCGGAAATATCGTTTCATTTGTTTCCACCAATATCACACCGTACGGTTCCAAACAAAATTGGGAAAGCAAGAGGTTAGGAATCGTCGCGATGTTTAGAAAAACAATTTAAAAATTGGAAAAAAAGTGAGCCCTTATATGAAAGTTTGCTGATTACATTTTAATGATAGTGACTTACAAATAATATTTTCAATTTTGTATTTATTATCGCATATCTTGAATATTCCTGTTATTGTGTGTGGGTTTGATTGTAATGCACAAGTCTGTACACATAATGCATAAATCTTTATGAACTCTCAGTTTTTTTCAGTGACCCCACACAATATTATATTCCCAACATTGTAGATTTCTACCCCTTCGTAAACAACACGGGAATTATTATTTCCCCCAATATAATTAAAATAATCGACAATGGAAAACTGTGCCGCCATAACTTGAAAGCAGATTACAAAATGTAGTATTTAAGATGTTTACAAGTAATGTCACTTAAAAAAAAAATGTCTTCTCAATACGTGTGTATACTTACTTGATTATAAAATTTTAAAACAAAATCAGAAAATTGCATAGATTTCTACCCCTTGGTAAACAACACGGGAATTATTATTTCCCCCAACATAGTTAAAATAATCGACAATGGAAAACCGCCATAACTTAAAACCAGATCACAAAATGTAGTATTTTAGATGTTTACAAGTAATGTCACTTCACAAAATCAGAAAATCCCAAACAATTATTTATTTTTTGTCGTTTTTTGATACACTTTTCGCTATTATTTACTAGTAAATGTCAAGTGGTATCTGTTTAAGAATGGTTTCAAAAATATCCGCGTGGCGCTACGATCTTAAAATTTTTCCCCTATTCTTTAAGATTCAAACACTAAATTTCATTAATTTAATATATTGTGTTCAGTAATGTAAGGAAAAACCAGATCTGGTTATTTAGTTACTTTTATTGTGTATTACTTACTTTAAATGACATTTACAAAAATTGCTTACAATGTAAAACAGACTTCAGATTTGTTGGTTATGATCATTATAATTAAGATATCATTTTTCAATTTGATATATGGACGAACGCGTGCAATATATCGTAAGTGACATAGACATGGTTTGTCAGAAAACAACAAAAACTGTTTTACTTGCATACCAATTATTTTTTATTTTTTTTTTCTAACATTAACATCAGCAACCTTGATGTACGCGGGCTCTAACCATGACCTTGTGACAATATACTCTACTTATTTAGATGGGCTTTAAATTTATTCAAACTAATAAATTTAAATTATTAGAGAGAAACATATTTTTGTTTTGTAGCTAAAGCTTAAATCTCTTAAGTCGGAGTCAGGAGTTTTGTACTAACTGCTCCACTTTGAATCCCATCTCGACTCCATCTCCCAGCTCTGGATTTTAGTCCAAATTTAATGAGAGGATAAATCTGACGCTCGATTGACACATGTGCGCATGCTTCAAAATGATCTTGAGCGGAGATTAAAAATATAATATTCTGATTTATTGTGGATATATTTAAGATTATCATTAATACATCAATAATAAGACAATAATAATTATCAATTTATTATTTATTTATTTATTTAATAGAACAGCACGTAGCTAATATGAACAATAATACAAAACTAGAAAAAACAAAAAAACAAAAGGAACAAATATCACAGTGTTGTCGATAGTCATAAAATTATTGTTAAGCAACAAATAATTCATTCTTAAATTATAATTTGCTTAAATAAATACAAAGGAGATAAAATGAATGAAATTACACGTGTGTGTGTGTGTGTTACTACTCACACAGTTAAGACAAAAAAAATTTACTTCTGTATTTTTTCAATAATATTTTCTTCCTCTTGCGTTGTCGGTTTTTTAAAATATGCGACTTCTTAATTTTTTTCCTGGTACTAAATATAGAAATTTGTTTATTAATTTTTTTATTACTTGGTTCAAATTTTGTCGTATCTAGTTGGTGTTTCAGTTTTTTATTTTCTTTGTTAATTTCTAAACATTTTCTAAAAGTATAAGCCCAAAGATTGGGCTTCTCATAATAATTTGTGAAAAAATATTCACCAAATATTTTCAAGTCATTGTCCGAAAGTAAAAAGCTATTGCTTTTGGTAACATTTCTATAAATTTTGATTCTTCAAGGATTATTTCTAAAGTTTTTAAAGTTTGGTGCCCATCACTGCACACCAGGCATTGTAAAACACTTCATTTATATCGGATATAAAAAATTGCAATTTATTAAACCGATTTTTATGAAAATTTTACGAAAAAAAAAAAAAATCATAAACAGTAGTGTCCTGCTTGTTTGTAAACATACATGATGCAGGAAACCCCTCGCCATATTCGTCGATTACCATTAAAGTTTATCTTATGAATACTTTTTAAATGGACATTTAAATTATATTGTTTTGAAAATATTTTATTGCAAATTAATCACATCACAGACATTTTCAATTTATTTAAAAATGTGTGCGCTGCATATAAGTACATGTAAACACAACAGTGGTTTCCTCGTTTCATCCTCGTTTCCCGCTACATTGGAACGCATGCGTATATGTGTCAATCGAGCGTCAGATTTATCCTCTCATCAAATTTATAGTTTCACATGACCATATTTTGCAGTAATGTACCACGTAGTAAATCAGTAAATCAAGACTTTTATCCGGCTTTATATTTAGAAATGAATAATAATAAGGACTCGCCAAAATTAGAGGAATTTTATGACGCTCCTGGAAGTTCAACAAGGTATGTATCTAAATTTTAAAAACATAATTTAAAAAACAATTTTGAAACTTTGTTCTTCATTGTAACAAAAAAAAAGAAATACAACGCATATGTTTAAAACGAAAACTGTTTAATGCTAATAATGTAGTAGGTATCTACATAACTATATCCATATGCATATGAATATTGTATTTGTAAATATTTAAAATTGTCTCACCGGAAATAGTTGTTTTTTAAATAATACATTGTTTTTTTCTTTTTTTAATCATTTGTTTTATAAATAGCTTGTTAGGTGTTTTATAAACATCAAATAACATGTCTAGAGTTCTTACGACATGGGTTGACAATTAGGCCGAACTTGAGCGATTTTCAAGGCTGTGTCACTGACTTTAAAGGTTAGGATTGTCTAGACTAGAGTTTTTCAACCACTGGTCCTGCAGACCGATGCTGGTCCGCGGCAAAATCAAACTACTCTGCAAAAAGTTTAAAAATATCTAACTAATAATATTTTTTTGTAAAACAATTTACGATTAGTATAATTTGTATATCTTCATGCATATACAAAGTGTCTCAAAAGAAATTTTATATTTATTTAGCTTACTGCGTGAACGCAACGTATCCGAGGGGCGCGGGGGTTATGTCAATCGGTAGCCTGGCTCTTGGGAATTATGTCGCTATGGAGCGTTTCTCGGGTGCAGACCGCGCGTTATGCGTGCAAGAGTTTTACAAAAACGGTGATTCGGCGACTGTAGCGCGTAGAAAATTCTGCAGTATTCGAGGTTTTCGCCACTTAAATGATGCGCGAAGCATTCCTCTCATTCGAAATTGGGTTAAAAAGTTTGAAGAGACTGGTACAACGCTGGATAAATCAAAATCCGGGCGACCTAGGTCATCAAGAACGGTAGAAAACGTGGAGAATGTTAATCAGTCTGTTCGTGACGACCCGAACTTTTCAATTCGGAAGCGCGCAAGTGCTTTAAATGTGCATAGATCATCATTACATCGCATTATGCACAAAGACCTAAAGCTGACCCCTACAAAATTCAATTGGTGCAAGAATTAAAGCCCCAAGATGCCAGTCAGAGGCTTAATTTCGTAAATCAGGTGATTGAGCGATTTTCAACGTTTACCAACATTTTGTTTTCGGATGAAGCTCATTTTCATCTTAATGGCCACGTAAATAAGTAGAACTGCCGCTACTGGAGTGCAACGAATCCGAAACGCAAACATCAGAAATCCCTACATTCGCCTAAAGTGACCGTATGGGCTGCGATGTCGGAGCGAGGAATTATCGGCCCTTACTTTTTTGAAGACGAAAGGGGGCGTGCAGTTACAGTGAATTCAGAGCGTTATGTGGAGATGTTAGACAACTTCTTGGTACCTGAACTGCAAAACTTTCCTGGCTATAACCAAAGAACATGGTTCCAACAGGACGGAGCAACTTCACACACGTCCAATATGTCTCTGCCACGTGTTCGTGAAATTTTCTCAGGCAAATTGATCTCCAGGAGAGGTGACGTAAATTGGCCTCCACGCAGTCCAGATTTAACCCCTATGGACTTTTTCCTATGGGGTTATCTTAAATCTAAAGTTTACGCCAATAAACCGACTTCACTGGCGCATTTGAAAGAAAATATCCGTCACGAAATGGCAGCCATCCCTGAGTCCACCTGCCGAGACGTCATAAGTAATTTTACTGTTCGATTAAATGAGTGCCGAGAACGCGAGGGTCTACATTTAGACGATATTATTTTTAAGAAATAAATCCCCAAAATGTGTATTTTAATAATGAATAAACATTTTTTCTATATACGGCTTACTTTTTTTTTAATCGATCCACTAAATATAAAATTTCTTTTGAGACACCTTGTAGTTAATCACAAAATTGAGCATACAAGAATTTGACTATTTAGAAAATGTGTGGACAATAATGGTGGTTTGATCGAACATTTGTAATTTTTTTTGTAAAATAATTGTAAAAAGTAATAGTTTTTTTTTTAAATAGTCAAATAGTTTATTTTAGAGATATTTTGTTTCTTTTTTTATTGTTTTCAAAGCTTGCTACGTTCAACTTTGTAAAACTTATGTTGATTATTATTTTGTAAATAAATGGTCGCCATTTTGAAATGGTTAACATAAAAATATGATTTTTTGGTGTCATTGTAAAGCTAATTTAAGGTACTTTTAGGAAAAAAATATAAAATTATCGATTCCTTATGCTAGATCAAAAGTTGACATCATTTCCGGTGAAACCGGAAGTGCCTCAGAATTCTTATAGTAACCTTTAGATGGGCCTTTTTGTCTAGTTTAACTTTTGTTCTGAAGATTTTTTGTATCTTTACAAATAAAGGAGATTTTCGGGGTGCCCCGTTTTAAACAAACACCCTGTATATTTACGTCGCATTCAATAATAGAAGTTTTTACTGGGCCGCGTAAAAAAAATGTTTTTGCCGGTTCATGGTAAGATATAGGGTGAGAAGCACTATTCTAGACAACGTGAACGACGAACACTTTTTTTAAGTGGGAAACAGAATGCAACGAGTTTGACGGCGCGTTGACGCCGTTGGACGGCGCAAACTGTCAGCGTAAAGTTAAAAGCAAGGCTGTACTATGCAAGTGCACAGAATGAACAACGTCCTACGGCGTTCGAACGCCGTTGATACTGAATGTTCGTCAACTTCCAACTTTGGACGCCGTTGAACGTTGACGCAGAACACCTAACCTCAGTTTTTACTGAATGGTAAAGTGTTTGTATATATAAATAACTTGCATACAACATAAATAACATCACACACAAGTCTTCATCATCCATTATACTTTTAATAAAAGAAAGCGCACGTATAAACACAGATATAGGTTGTCACGTGACACTTGACGGCGTTAAAAATGATTACATTGTGGGCAGGCGAAAATTCAACGGCGTTCTCAGCAACGCCGTCGCAAATGACGGCGCGCTGACGGCGTAGCGCGCTGTGCATTCTGTTCCAGGCTTTAATTGTACAAGTCACAATGAAAAAAATCGTAAAAGTAATGCTTCTTTCATGATTTTATGACACAAAATTTGACTTGTTTACGATTTATGTTTTACGATTTGTCTATATTTTTTAGTACCCGCTCAAATTCTGCTAAACATGGTCGAAGAGCAATATTGTCTAGTACTTCTTCTACACCAATACCAAACTTCGTTGAAGATCTGAATGAACGCATAGTGCCAAATTTGAATAATATTGATCTGAACGAAATATCTCAGGCCCCAAAAATGTATGAACAGTATTATAAAAAAAATGTTGAGGATTCAAAAAAATCAGAACTCTCTAATAGTTCTAATGGTAAGTTGTAAACATATTTTTGTTAACATAAACCAATGCTTTTCAACCAACTCCAGTTACAACATGTAATTCGTTTTTTTCAAACTACCATTAGTGTTTTTAAGTAATAACGTTCGCTAATAAACTGTCAATTTATTTCTAATTATTTTTTATGTATTTTATCAAATATTCTTTTTTAGGAAAATCTACCTCAGAATCTAAATATAATCCAAGTCTATTAGAATCAGGAAGACGATCTAGAGCAGAAATTTTAGATGACACCACCTTATTCAACGATCTTATATCAACAATAACAGAACACACCCCACACAAAATAGTACCTGAACACAACGACACAAAAACACAAAAAATAGACAATAAAACTAGTGAATTACATGTAGATAAACTAAAAGAAAGTGATAAGAATAAATTTGATGAAATCTATAAAAGTAAATTAAAAAATCGAAAAATGAGTCCAAATAAAAGAATGAGGTATAGAAAATTTAAATATAAACAAGGATCTGGCGTATCTAAAGGAAAACAGATTGATTTAAGTAGAATAACCTCAAAAATAGATGAGATATTTATAATTCCTGAATTACCGACCGGTGCAAAAATGGTTATTAACATTATGAGTACTTGGGGGGATAAATATTATGTTGGACTCAATGGAATTGAGTTATTTAGCAGTGATGGCAACATAATTCCAGTAAAAAAGGTAATACCAATATTAAACATACAAGCCCTGCGTCAAAAGAGTTTGCCCGTCTTTCTTATGTTCAATTTTGAAATATTGAATGGTGGAAAATAATATTCTATTGTTAGAATGGATTTCTGGTAGTTCGGATCTATCCTTAATCGAAAAATTGTGTAATAAAATGATAAAAAAAATAATGTAATATCGTCTTACAAGGACGGAATATAATTCAATAACATTTGTTATAGTTAAATCGGGTTTTATGAAAATAATTTAAAACATAGTTTTGTTTCTCTACTTATGGCCGATAGTTTATATCATAGAGATGGGAATTTTGGCTCAGTTTGAGGAACTGGATCAGTGGAAGTCGTTCAGTTTGCTGAGCTGGCTCATTGAGCCGACTCAGTGATCCGGCTCAGTGATCCAGCTAAGTACACGTGTCCCAAGAAACAAGTCGATCAATTGTCAGTTCTCCCACCGTTCAACACGGTTGTTGGTTTGCAATATGTAGGTAGAACGTCGCTCAGCCCGCTCTTGCATTATATGAACAGGCAGCGGAAAGCGGAATTGTTTGGTCGAGTGGAATAAATGCGATAAAAACGTCTGAGTATTTTCCGCTTTATTACTTCTATGCTTGTTAATATTCTTAGTATGAATTTAAGACGTAAATAATGACTTTTTGACAAATTCTTCTCTCTTTCTCTCTGTTTTCCTCATTATCTTGTTATAAAGAAATAATGAAGTTGAATAAATAAAAATCTATAGAAGTAAATTATCTAATATTTTTGCCTGGTTAATAGTAAACAAACAATTCACTTTATGTAGCTACTGTATTTTAAACTAAATGTGTTAAGTTTATGGCGATGTTTATTGCCCTTATAAATCGGATATCTGGGATTTGGGCAATATTTTTATATAGTATGGTTGTAAGAAAGTACAGACTAAGCCTATTAGTTTCAAATAGGCTTCCCTACAAAAAACACGATCAGCAACCACAGAAAATAGTTTTTACGGAAAAAAATTAACTTTTAATTACAATGGCTTCCCGAAAAGTTAGTGTATTGTAAGTACAAAAGGTTCCACAGGAAACTTAAATATCGCCCGATTAATCGTATCCTTGAAACTACAGTAGGTGGCCAAATTATTAGGGACAGCACACCCTCCCTGTAATTTTCAAGTTTAAATGCATTTTGTGAGAAAATAAATTGTTTTTAAATCATTTTTCTTCTACTTGTTGCTGGTATCATTATTATTTTAAAAAGCGGGAGAACGCCAAAGAAATCATCACCACCAAGCGGCAATTTATAGAAACCCTTAACAGAGAGTGGCATCACAACCCCAATCTCCGACACAACGCAAAAGTCTGCATAGAAAACATGCCCAAACGCCTGGAAACCGCAATTGCAGCAAAGGGTGGCATTACAAAATATTAAGATTTTACTTAATTTGTTAAATTAACACTTTTTATACAAAAATAAATGATTATGAATAAGCAATTATGTCGTTTTATATGCTAAGTAAAGCACTCTAATGAAAAAAAAAATAAATACGAGACCCAAAGCCACTTATTTCCTCATTAAATTAATTTGAAAATTACAGAAAATCTGCACTGTCCCTAATAATTTGGCCACCCACTGTTTGCAGTGAGCCGTAAGCTGGCTCATTTCAATTTGGTGAACCGTGTCACTTCGGTCTTTGTACTGAGCCGGCTCAGTGAACCAGTTCGTTCATGAACGACCCATCTCTAGTATATCAGGGTTTTCTACGGCTGACGTCGTTTTCCTTCTCTCAGCCGGATTCTTCAGTTATTTTTCTTCCCATTTTCTATGTCCAGGACTCTATTCTACATGGCCTCATCTGCTTCATCCCATCACGATCTTCTTGGTCTACCTCTCTTCCTTCGTCCAATCAGACTCCAATTTGTCACTCGATTTATCCATCTTGCTCTCCTAACATCTCTCTTTTCTTCTGTGTATATTAAAATGTTCTTTTGTACATCTATTCCAGTTTTTATTGTTTCATTTCTGATCCTTAGCATAGTATTGAAATTTAAATATAAAAATAGGTACGGGCGAACTCATGTGACGCAGGGTTCGTAAAATAAAGTCTAGTCCAAATGTTTAAACGAAACTAAATGTAATTTTTAGATATTTAAGTTGTCAAGAAATCATTTTTTAACGGGAGAAGGGTTTTTTTGTTAAACAAAATGATCAAAAGTTACCATTTTTCAAAATCTAGTTCCATTTAAACCAAATAAACAGACTATATATTTAATGTTATTTTGGAATATTTTCAGATTACTGCACCTGATGTTAATGTTTTGCCAGAATGTATTAATGACCCAAGAATAGTATCAAATTTATTGGATGGGGTCAATAGAACTCATGATGATACTCATTTATGGTTGGCACCTT
Source organism: Liopterus haemorrhoidalis (assembly GCA_963971575.1). Taxonomy (NCBI): domain Eukaryota; kingdom Metazoa; phylum Arthropoda; class Insecta; order Coleoptera; family Dytiscidae; genus Liopterus; species Liopterus haemorrhoidalis. Next base: position 6,001,287 of record OZ020613.1, read on the forward strand.
TTGATCAAGGCAAAGATCATTTGATAAATATTGATTTTGATGAATACACACAATTAGCTATGATGAGAATTTGGGTACGTTCAGTTTTAAACAGGAATGAACTTGTTTTTAATTTATTTGCATTTTAGAATTATAATAAATCCAGAATTCATTCGTATAGAGGAGCTAGATATATTGTTATTACTTTGGATGATGTGACGATTTTTAAAGGAGAAATTGCACAGGCTTGTGGTAGTGTTAGTGGACCTATTGAATCGTTTGGAGATGTAAGTAAACTTATAAATGGATATATAGACTGTTTCAAACTTTTAAGCGGAACTAACTGCAATTTTCATTTTCCTAAGTTGTCATGAGCTCTCTTTCGTTAGATTGAAGTTGGCTTTTGCTAAACAAAATGATCAAAAGCTTCACAAATAATAATTTATTACTAATATTAAGGTGACCAACTTTTTTACACTGAAAAGGAGGACACAAGGAAATATCGTAAAAAATAAACTTATAATGATTAATTATTATTTAAACGAGTACTTATCAATCGAATGAATATTTTTTATTAAAGTATCATCTTCTAACAATATATTGGTAATATCTGAACAAAAAATATCCTTCGTATTGAATTTTATGGCAAATGCTGCAGCTAGAGTATCAACATTCAATCTAGATTTCTCACTTGTCCAAAAATCATTAGCAATTGAAAAAACTCTTTCAACTGCTGCATTAGTCCCAGGGCAGCACAAGGTAAATTGAACAAGAATAAATAAATTTTCACATGGAATATGTTCATTTTTAAAATGGCTGAATATTTCTACCCATCTTTTATCAATTTCAACGTGTTGATTTTCCCATTCTATTAATTTTTCAGAATTTAAATTAACATTCAGTTTTCTAATTTCTTCAAAGAGACAATTGTCGTCTATTTTAATATCTGGTATTTCTTTAGATAAAAACTCAACACAAGATTCAATATCTGTCTAATTTACTTGCGATGAAGTAAAAAAACACCATTGAAAACAATTATTTACCAAGGTGTTTGTTTCAGACCATTCTTCGATTTATTGAAAACATGTTTGGTAAAATTTCTGCACTTCTTTGATAAACTTTTCTGTTATGCCTGGATTTGATTCCTCCAAATAAACAAAGTCACTTGCGTGCGACGTGCTCTCGCAAGATCTCCCGTTCGGAGCGTATGCGTCTCATAATCGCGTCTCGCCGCATTCTACCGAACCTTGACGGATCAATTGTAACGGATCGGCTCGGCATCGATCGAATACGAAAATTTACGAAAAGGAGGACAAATATCGAAAAGGAGGACATATAGGAGGACACTTTTCAAGGAAGGACAGACCTTACAAAAGGAAGACTGTCCTCCCCAAAGGATGTCGGTTGGTCACCTTACTAATATTAATAATATAATGTTACTAGAATTGAAAATCTAGTTCCGCCTTAACCAAAGAAACAAGCTATAAGTAGATCTGTAAATATCTGTTTGAATATTATTCTTGCACACAGAATACTTGAAGTCTTCGTTTACATTGTTATTTTTTTTTTTTTAGACTATACTTTTTACAACTATAGAAAGTATTTTGGAAAAAATCTCACTAAATGACGAAGCATTCACAACTTTAATATCAACTGCAAATGCAGAAGAAAACGTTGATAGACCAACAACTGCAACTGCTCCCGAAGAGGTAATACAAAAAATCAAAACTATCTTCTTGCAGGAATACACTGGATTACATTACAAACTTATTTTCAAAAGGGCAAAAACAGTTCACTTAAAAGATTTATATTAATCATAACGCAAAAAAAAAAACATATACATACAATTGCGTAGTAATCGGTCGGTATAATCTGTACATTTCATGTCAAAGTGTTTTGTCACAAAAACAAGCCAGTGATGTCGTTGGTATAATCCATTTCACGCTCGATCGGAATTGACGAAATAACTGCAGTTACCTGCAGCTATTATCGTAGTTGGGGGTTTATTGCCATAATCTTCAATATTTGAAAAGATATAGAGTCTGGTTCTGTTAAAAATAAATTTCAAACTATCCTGGATAACTGGATTTCGAAATGTTTTATTTATTTTATCTTCAATTTTTACTCAATACACAAGTCATAATCCTTTCAATATATTCCTTTATTATAATTATCCTAATCACCGATCACCCGCTGAGTTTATTTGAGTCATTCCGGATAAACATGGATTAGACAATACTAAAATGGATCGGCACAGCTCAATTAGAGCTCGTTTAACTTAACTTCATCACAGCCGGATATTACCGACTCTGCTGCGCAGAAACCAAATTTTGTCCATTACGTTATCAAAAGTTAGTTTAACACATTTCATTGGCGTCACTTACTTTGATTTGTTTTTGACTACGCGTATTGTGCGATGTTGTTTGTTTATTTCCGTTATTATTATTTATTACTCGTACGTTTCAAGGTATACCGTGTACTAAAATGAGTAAAAATTTATTTGAAATACATCATTTTGTTTGTTTGGTATCCACAACAAATGTTTAAAACCCTTATGTACGTCAATGTGTCAGCTGTTTTCTCGCGCAGAATTGATGACGTAATTTATGATACCCTATGATGAAGTTAAGTTGAACGAGCTCTAGTACACAAAAATTTATTTACTAATATATAAAAATATATATTTTTTGTAATAATGTATATTAGAAATTTATCTAGATAAATACAACTGTAATTATTATTTTAATAAATGTTTATTTGTAGTATTTAAATGTTTTGAACAATTATTCTTAAATCTGTAACCATCGTAAATATGTAATCACCAGTGATTGTTGAAGACGGAGACGGTTCAAGCAGTTTCCGAAACGTCTGAATTATCAATTTATTAAGTATTATATCTTTTTGATACTAATACTAAACATACTGTACTATTCCAGCCTAGTACTGTAAAACCTCGATATAACGGACCTCTATTTAACGGACTTCGGATATAACGGACAAAAAATCCGGTCCACCAAAATCCATTTTCGTAATTTTAGAGAGTTGATTATAAAAAAAACAGCAAACTTCAAAAGTGCAAACAAAACTTGATTCCTTTTTCAAAGCAGGATTACCGAAAGCACGCGCGTCAATATCAAACAGCAACGTCACTTCACGACGAATGTCCGAAGACAATTAAATAGAATTTTGTTTGTGTTTTGTATTTTTTATTAATATCAAAATACAGTGTACATATTTTCAAAAAAAAGTTTTTTGATTTATTTTAAACCTATTTTTATATAACGGACTTTCGACTTTAACGGACACCCCGTCTCCCCAATTAGTCCGTTATATCGAGGTTTTACTGTACTATCATTCAGTGATAAACCAATGTTTCCCAAACTTTTAACATTTGCGGACCCCTTTTGGCCATTGATTTTACAGGCGGACCGCTAAAATTAATAATTGTAAGGAGGCAAAAAAAAATTTAATTAACATAATTATGGTTAAAATGTTTGTTTATGGTTAAAATTACAAAAGTAAGTAAAAATTTCATCAAGATAAACCGTGTTAAAATCTAATCGGTCAGCAAAACCCAAAAATATGTCTTTTTTTTGTGTCCTGCTTTTATTTTTTCAAAATTCAAAAACATCATATTTTCATTAGTATTTATAACAATAAAAAAATGGTGCCCCCCTCAAAAATTTCCTGTCCACCCCCTCCAGATTTTTAAAAATTAGTGCCGCCACTATTGCAAATGATATAATTCAATTTTTGCATCTGCTTTGTTAAAAATTTGCATACAACCGCGGACCCACAGAAGCGCGTAGACCACACTTTGGGAAACAATGTACTAGACTAGAGTTTTCCAAAATTTTTGAGCCGTGGAGCACTTTTCACGAGAAGAATTCGTCGCGAAGCACTATCATTGCTATATACCGGGTGAATTATTTAAGGAGCAACATATATGTTTCACATATAATGTTAATGAAGTGAGTTATTTCAAAAGCAACATAGCCGTAAAACAAATCCATAGAAAAGACAAAATATTATTTTTTTAAATATTTTTTGGACTTAGCTACTAAGGACATTATTATTTTTGTTTGTATGTAAATATAAACAAACTAATAAAAATTCATTTATTGTTTCTAATTTACTATTTTTTAGTCGTCTAGGAACTTTATCATGTCAAATAACTTTTATATCTAATCACCATTGTATATCTGTTGCCATGGATATGAGCTTGCTTTCATAATTTGCTATGTTGCAAATGAAATAACTCACTTCATTAACATTATATGTGAAACATGTATGTTGCTCCTTAAATAATTCACCCGGTATATAGCAACACTAGTAGATCGTGGAGCACAGTTTGGGAAACTCTCTATTAAACCATTGTAAAATAATTTTAAAGATATACTCTTAAAATATCTTCATTTTTAGCCAAAACAACGTCCTTATACCCATGCAAAAAAGGCACCTTCCGAAGAACAAAACCATTTAATTGGAGCCCGTAAAATAGATCTGGTATTTATTTTAAATTGGGGAAGACCAGATTTAATTGGCCTAACAGGATTGGAAATTATTGGAGAATCAGACAGTATTATTCCATTGACAGAGAAAAATATATCTTGCAATGTAAAAGGACATCCAAGTAGGCTAATAGATGACGACAATTTGACCAATGATTTTAAACATATGTGGTGCGTCAAATATCCTTCTGGAAAGGATATTATGATCAGTATTAATTTTGACAACTATACTTATATCTCTGGTATGAATATAATATACTAAAATAATATCCTGGCTATTTTATATCTAAAAAACTTTATATTAATATATTTTCACTCCGCAATATTTATATTTTGTATTTTATTTTATTTTTTTTGTTTATCTCTGTAATATTTATACTTTACACTGTATACTTTGTATTTTGTTTTTGTTTTATATATATATTTTGAGCTTAACAAGCCATTTGACTTCAGCTCTTATTGTAATAATAATAATAATAATATCTTTTTTAGGTTTACGAATTTGGAATTATAACGAAAGTATTGAAAAATCTTTCGCTGGTGTTCGATTAATGAAAATTTATATCGACAATAAGGTTCTACCAAATCCTTTAAATAAAGATGCTACATTTCTTCTTCGAAGAGCTCCTGGGAATATACATTATGATTTTGTACAAGAAATTATCTTTACTTCTTCTCCAGAAGCGGCAACTTCTGAAGCTTTATATGATTTCAATGAAGTTGCAAAGTTTAGGGAAGAGTCTTTTGAACAGCCAAACATGCCTCAGGGTTTTATTTTTCAAATTGTTATTTATACAACTTGGGGTGATCAATATTATGTTGGACTGAATGGAATAGAATTATATGATCATTTAGGAAGAATGATTATTCTATCTGAAAATAGTAAGTTTTTTAGGGTTTTGTAGGTATGACCAAAAAACTCTTTTACCGTCATTTTGTCCTCTGTCTGTCTGTTCGGTAAAAATTGTAGCCAAACGGCTAAACCTAGAGAGTTGAAATTTAGCATGCTTATACAACTCTTAGACCCGCATATAGGAAAAGTACTAAAACAACTAAAAAACATATCCCCATAAAAATATAAAGAAATATGTGCTCAACGAAAAAAAAAATATTTTTTTTAAATTCTGAGTAGGGTGTCAAATGAAAGCCCTTAGTACGTGGATTAACGATCAATATTTTATTTTTGCAAAATAAATTATTTTAATGCGATTTTTGCCAAAATTGTGCAAAAAAAATTGTCCCACACCCTGTAGCCCAGATGGTTTAAATTAAAAATCTGAAAAAAATCTATGTAATGTACATTGGTGTGGACGGGAATAGTACAACAGGAATTTTTGATTAGATTATGTTTTTGGAAAATATCGCATTTTTGTGTTTTTTTTTTGTTGACGATGTACAAAAGTTATGTAACTACTATACTAGAATGATGTCTGATGGTTAGCTTGATCTCTTTCTGCGCAGCAAACTAGGGTTCGCTCCCGGGCAGAGGAGACAATTTTATATTGTTTTTTTTTTTCATTTTTATTTTGTTTAAATTATTTTGTCAAAATTCTAGTTATATTTTGGCAAATATTGCATTTAATTTTTAAGAGTGTAAATTTAATAACGAGTTGTAATTGTTGGAATTATATTTTCATTCTATGTGTCATGTATACGAAACCAGAGGGGCGGAGAATATGACTTAAACAACCAATGAAAGCCATAGGCGCAATTTTCAAAATCTTAATGAACCTTCCTATATAAAACCAGTGGCGAAGGAAGACCTCCGCTAGACTTGCCCTCCCATAAAAAAAATAATAATAATAAAAAAAAATACATATTTTTTTTTTAAATTTAAAAAAAGATTTAGGTAAATCTTCAAAAATACATCAAATTATGTCCTATACAATTTTTTGTCCAGACACACACACACACAGACACACACACACACAGACACACACACATACAGACACACACACATACGGACGGCACTTCGAAAATAGGTTTTTTGGATTCCCTGGACCATGAAACGTGGTCATCAGTCAAAATCTCGACTTCGAAAATTTTCGCGATTACAATACTTGCCCCTTATATATTAAACGGGCAAGTAAAAAAAAAAAAAAAATACTGAACATTTTAGAAACCAAAATAATGGTATTATGTATTCGAATTAAAATTAACAAAAAAATATTTTAACATAAAATTTGTTTTTAAAGCTCTTAGATTAACAGACGATAAATTATTTTAAAAATATCGTTCATTTTGCCGTGATATCAAAGTAAAATTTGTCCTACACACTCAGCATGCCGTCTTCACTTATTATATACCTGCGACCCTGAAATGTGTGAAAATTCACACTTCACATCAATTTTTAATCATTTGCGGTCGGAATATATCAAGCATGGATATGTATCCATCAGTTTCAGATACTGAGAAAGTTGTGAATTTGAAATAGAGATAGGCACATTAGTGTTTTTTGTGTCACGATCACGCCCGCTCACTGTGTGAAATGTTAACTCACGCCCAATTTTGTTTCTTTCACAATAGATGTAGAACAAATAATACGTATCGCCATCTTAACAAGGTTCTGTATCAAATAAATTAATTTGTTACTTTATTTTTAGATATATGCGCCCATCCAGAGAGTGTAAACGTTCTGCCAGAAGTTTCTGGTGACATAAGAACACCAGATAAACTAATAAACGGTTTAAACGAAAGCAGAGATGGTTCTAATTCCTGGTTAGCGCCCGTTATACCAAAGTGCCTTAATCGAATCTATATAGTTTTAGATCAACCCGTTACTATATCTGTTATAAAGCTATGGAATTATTTTAAAACACCTTCTAGGGGTGTTAAAGAATTTGGTGTACGTTACAAGATTTATATTTGGATTTAGAACAGTTTTGACGTAATTTTTTATAGATTTTAGTTGACGACCTCTTGGTTTATAATGGAATATTGGACAAAGCAACTGAAAAAACGTCTGTTAAATATAGAAGTATATTATTTACAAGTAATGCAGATGTTATAAGAAAAGAAATGGCTACAATTGTCAAGTATGTATTTAAAATTACACTACAGTCGAAACTCCTTATTTGCGGGGAAATCCGATATACCGTATATCCAGCCGATATACCATAAATACAGAAATAATATGAATGTCTCTCTTAAAGTTTACAATCCTAAGATTGGTTGGCAGCTTTCCATTCCTTCATAACTTCTGCTTTTCTCTTCAGATGCACATATTTCTGACAGTTAAGCTGTTCCTTCAACCTAAATATAGTTTAAGGGGGGTCTTCCGTTAGGGTTTGTTCCTTCGACCACACCTTCTACGATTATTTTCAACAAACCCCCATGTCACAAAATATGCCCCATCAAGCTAGCTCGTCTTTTATTTATATTTTGAAGCAGAAATCTTCTAGCTTTAACTTTTTGAAACATCTCTATGTTCGAGACTTTGTCAACTCATTTCACTTTAAACTTGCATCGATAGGGTGACCGACGAGTTCATCGAAAATCAATTCATCGAAAGTAAATTCATCGAAAATCAATTCATCGAAAACGAGTTCATCGAAAACGAGTTCATCAAAAGCAAATTCATCAAAAATCAATTCATCGAATGATCAATTCATCGAATCGTCAATTCATCGAAAAAAAATATTTCGTAAATATTTGAGAGGAATGCCGAGGGGACCGGAAAGTTAAAAAAGCAGTGGTCAATAAAAGTAGACAAACTAAGAAATAATTGCATAAAATTTTTTATATGGTTTAAAAAATAATAATATTCTTTGATTTTTTGATTATCCTCAAATATGCACCAAAAATGATCTCACTAAAACTTTGCAAAAAAAATTAAATTTGCAAAAATTATTTATTAAAAATGTGGTGACAGATAACACAACAAGTACCATTAATATTGTTTACAATAATCCCCCGAAATACGTAACACGCGACTTAAGTAAATTCGCAGTTACGTAAAATGAAAATTTCTGAAAATGGAAATTTTTTTGAGTATAGTAACATACAATTTTACAAAAAATTATTTTCTATTTGTATGTATGTACATATAGAATAGTATATGTAAATAATTTTCAGTTATTTTTGTCTTGTTTCTTTTATATACGTATTTATGTAATTTATATATTTATGTTCCTTTATAAAAATTCCAATGCGACTTGCGTAAAATTCGAGTTACCCAAAAGTCTACGGTCCGCATTAATTAGGCATTAATATACCAAGTATGATAGTTATTTAATAAGTGTAGTCTGTCAACTTTTATTGACCACTGCTTTTTTGGCTTTCCGATCCCCTCGGCATTCATCTCAAATATTTACAAAAATTTTGTTTCGATGAATTGATCATTCGATGAATTGATTTTCGATGAATTTGCTTTTGATGAACTCGTTTTCGATGAATTGATTTTCGATGAATTTGTTTTCGATGAATTGATTTTCGATGAACTTACCGTGAATCATTGATAGAGTACGTTCAACTTAACTTCATCACAGGCGGATATTACCAGTTCCCTTACGCAGAAACCAAATTTTGTCCATTACGTTATCAACAGTTTAGTTTAACAGATTTCAGTGGCGTGACTTACTTTGATTTGTGTTTGACTACGCGTATTGTGCGATGTTATTTGTTTATTTCCGTTATTATTATTTATTTCTCGTACGTTTCAAGGTATACCGTGTATTAAATTAAGTAAAAATGTATTTGAAATACATGATTTTGTATGTTTGGTTTCCACAACAATTGTTTAAAACTCTAATGTACGTCAATGTGATCAGCTGTTTTCTCGCGCAGAATTGATGACGTAATTTATGATACCCTGTGATGAAGTTAAGATGAACGAGCTCTAACACCAGGTCTCAGTTGCGCAGTTTGGCGCGCTTGTTCTGGATGTGACTTTATATTTTACAACCTTTACGCTATTTATTTAATGTGTATTGATATTAAAATTATATTGTATTTTAAATGATAAAATTACATTTTAGGCACAGTATTGATAGTCAAGGTACCGTTCTTATGAACGATAAGCTTAGAATGACTACAGGAGGGTCTCTGCCAAGTGTAGACCAGTCTTTAAGGCCTTTTACCTCGGTAAATCATTTATATCGAGGGCGCACTTCTCAAAGTAATTAAAAATAAGTAATTTAATGATAAAAAATGCCAAATAAGGATTACAGTGTATGATGTAATATTTATTTGAATATATAATAAATACTATTTTACTATAAAATAAAAGAAACTTCAATTTTCAATATTAAAACTTGTGTCCTGAATCCTATCCTGTCATTTATTCTAATCCTGACTGAATAATCCCTATGATCATCCAAATTTTATTGGCTACGGCTCGATGGTCCCACCGCCCACTTCTAGGAAGTCCGATCTAACTTGTTAATTTTATTTCTTCCATTCTGAAACAATCACAATACATTAAAATGCAAAATATACTAATAACAGTCATAATAGAAAGTAAACAAAAGAGTATTTACCTTTGCAGAAGTATCTCCTGGCAAACCCACCACCTGCCCACTTCTAGGAAGTCCGATCTAACTTGAAAAATTTATTTCTTCCATTCTGAAACAATCACAATACATTAAAATGCAAAAAATACTAATAACAGTCATAATAGAAAGTAAACAAAAGAGTATTTACCTTTGCAGTAGTATCTCCTGGCAAACCCACCACCTGCCCACTTCTAGGAAGTCCGATCTAACTTGTTAATTTTATTTCTTCCATTCTGAAACAATCACAATACATTAAAATGCAAAATATACTAAAAACAGTCATAATAGAAAGTAAACAAAAGAGTATTTACCTTTGCAGAAGTATCTCCTGGCAAACCCACCTCCTGCCCACTTCTAGGAAGTCCGATCTAACTTGTTAATTTTATTTCTTCCATTCTGAAACAATCACAATACATTAAAATGCAAAATATACTAAAAACAGTCATAATAGAAAGTAAACAAAAGAGTATTTACCTTTGCAGAAGTATCTCCTGGCAAACCCACCTCCTGCCCACTTCTAGGAAGTCCGATCTAACTTGTTAATTTTATTTCTTCCATTCTGAAACAATCACAATACATTAAAATGCAAAATATACTAAAAACAGTCATAATAGAAAGTAAACAAAAGAGTATTTACCTTTGCAGAAGTATCTCCTGGCAAACCCACCACCTGCCCACTTCTAGGAAGTCCGATCAAGTTAGATTAACTTGTTAATTTTATTTCTTCCATTCTGAAACAATCACAATGTGTGGTACATGTGTGTGGAACCCCAATGTCTGGAGGTCAGGACCATCTCAAAGAAAAAAAGAAAAATTTTAAATTAAAAACTAAATTAATATCTAAAAATAAAAAATTTTAACTAAATTAAAAATAAAAAATTAAAACCTAATCAAAACTAAATAAAAACTAAATAAAAAATTAAAAATTAAAATCTAAATTAAAAATAAAAAATTAAAAGCTAAATTAGAAACTAAATTAAAAACTAAATTAAAAACTAACTTAAAAACTAAATAAAAAATAAAAAATTAAAAGCTAAATTAAAAAACTAAAAATTAAAAATAAAAAATTAAAAGCTAAATTAAAATCTAAATTAAAAACTAAACTAAAAATTAAAAACTAAATTAAAAATAAAAAATTTAAAGCTAAATTAAAAACTAAATTAAAAACTAACTTAAAAATAAAACATTAAAAACTAAATTAAAAATAAAAAATTAAAAACTAAATTAAACACTAAATTAAAAATATAAAATTAAAAACTAAATTAAAAATTAAAATTAAAAACTAAATTAAAAACTAACTTAAAAATAAAAAATTAAAAACTAAATTAAAAATAAAAAATTAAAAACTAAATTAAAATCTAAATTAAAAACTAAACTAAAAATTAAAAACTAAATTAAAAATAAAAAATTAAAAACTAAATTAAAATCTAAATTAAAAACTAAACTAAAAATTAAAACTTAATTAAAAATAAAAAAATAAAACTAAATTAAAAATAAAAAATTAAAAACTAAATTAAAATCTAAATTAAAAATAAAAATTATAAACTAAATTAAAAACTAACTTAAAAATGAAAAATTAAAACTTAATTAAAAATAAAAAATTAAAATCTAAATGAAAAACTTAAATAAAAATTAAAAACTAAATTAAAAATAAAAAATTAAAAGCTAAATTAAAATCTAAATTAAAAACTAAACTAAAAATTAAAAACTAAATTAGAAGTTAAATTAAAAAATTAAAACTTAAGTAAAACCCAAATTAAAATCTAAATGAAAAACTTAACTAAAAATTAAAAACTAAATTAAAAATAAAAAATTAAAAACTAAATTAAAAATAAATAATAATACTTTTGCAGTATTATCTTCTCGCCACCTGCTCACTTCTTGGAAGTCCAATCTAACTTGGTAATTTTATATCTTCAATTCTAAAACAATTACAATGTATTAATTAAATTACAAAATTACTTGAAAGCAATAAAAATAGAAAGTATATAATGTGTATTTACCTTTGCAGTTGTGTCCTCTGGCAAACCCACCACCTGCCCACTTCTAGGAAGTCCAATCTTAATTGTTTTGTTCCTCCCCAAACAGAAAAAGTGAAGCTCTTCTCAATGGAATATAAGTATGAAAATTATAAGCGGAGAACAAATATGAAATAATACTTGTCATCGAGTACTTGCAGCGACTCTTAGAAGATTGATATTGTGGAATATGGATTCGCAGAAAACAATTGCATCGAGTTCAGAGCATTCCAGGTCCGGAACAGCTGTCATATATAGCATGAATAAGCCAGTGTGCAAGAAGTAGGAAGAACATTCCCATGTTCTTCCAGCAAGACGGAGTGCATCGACTGAATGTACCATGAATGTGGTGTCCACAGCACTAGAGACGTTGGAAGCCCCTTTTACAGAACTGCTCGCACCATCAAATCAAGGCCTTAGACCGTTTGCGCGAGTGGGTCAAGCACATCTAAGCCCACACTGCGGCGGCGGTGAAGGCATAGAGGCCGGTCACCGGAGCGCCACATGATGTAGACGCCCCCGTAATAAGGGAATAGGAAGAATGCACTCTGACAAGCAACATGCTACAGGAGACAACTGACAGAGCCAAGAACCTCGGACTTCGATATAGACACAAACTAGAGCATTCCGGGCTTAGACATTTGATCCGACAACCACACATTTTCATGTGTGCCGAAACCCAATGTCCGGCCAGGATGATCTACAAGTGACCGCTCTTGTACCATTGACTCCGAAACCCAAAATCCAATACTTCAGGTGGGCCAGCGCAAATCCCTGTGACAAGAATTACAATATATAAACTAGTTTTTTACGGAATGAAGTAAAGTAGTAGGAGAAGCTTTTCACAATCTCCGCTGGGGTGGAACTGAAGTCACCTAGAAAATCAGCTAAAACAGAAAATTTAAAATACATTTTATAAATTTATTCAAATAAAAATATTCGAAAAAGGATATAAAAAAAAAAATGAAAATATAATTTATAAATTTATATAAATAAAAATTCGAAAAAAATTTTTAGAAAAAATCGAAAAAAAAAATTGAAAAATAATTTATAAAATTAGAAAATATATTATATATATTTATTTGAGTAATAAAATTTGAAAAAAAAAATAACTTGAAGAAATAATTTATAAATTTATTTGAATAAAAATATTCTCGAAAATAAATTTATCTAAATAAAAAATAACTAAAAAATAATTTATTAATTAAAAATACCCTAAAAATGATTATACCCTAAAAATAATTAATACCTTTAAAATAAACAATTTGATTTAAGAAATAATAAATAAATAGAAAAATTTATTTATAAAAGAATATCTAAAAAATAATTTACTAAAATAAAAATACCCTAAAAATAATTATACCGTAAAAATAATTAATACCCTTAAAATAAATTAATAAATAATAAATAAACAATTTGATTTAAGAAATAATAAATAAATAGAAAAATTTATTTATAAAAGAATATCTAAAAAATAAAATATTAATTATAGAAATAAATAAATTATATTATAAATTATTTTTAAAATATAAAACGATAAACTTATTATTAAAAATTATTTATAAAAATTAAATAAATTAAATAACTAAAAAATTATAAATAAATCATCAATAGAAGAAATTCTAAAAAATAAAATATTAATTATAGAAATAAATAAATTATACCATAAATTATTTTTAAACTAATTTATAAAAAACAATTTATTATTGTTCTTATAAAAACAAAAGTAAAAAAAAAATTAAATAACTAAAAAATTATAAATTATTTATAGAAGAAATTCTAAAAAGTAAAATATTAATTATATAAATAAATAAATAATACGATAAAATTATTTTTAAAATAATTTATAAAAAATAACTAAAAAATAATTTATTAAAATAAATGAATAAATAATAAATAAACAATTTGATTTAAGAAATAATAAATAATTTAAAATAATATTTATAAAATAAATTCTAAAAAATAAAATATAATTTATATAAATAAACTGCAAATATAATACGATAAAATTATTTTTAAAAATAATTTATAAAAAATAACTAAAACATAATTTATTAAAATAAAAATTCCCTTAAAATAATAATTTATTAAATCAATTTCTAAAAATAAATATATTTTATAAAATAGTTTAAAAGAAAAGAAAACATAAAAAATATACAAAGTTAAAAAATTACAAAAATATTTAAAACAAACGAAATTACAGGAGCATGTTACCACCTTGACGATCAACCTATAAATGATCATCACCTTAAGGTGAAATCATATTATATAGTATTCTTAACCCGTGACGTCACTATGGTAGCCTAACGTTTTTTAACGTTTTTTCATCAAATTCGCGGGAATATGGATCTGAATAGGATAAAATCTATATTTTTTAATGAAATATTACAAATTAATAATAATTAACATAAATTTTCAACCATTTATATTAATAATAATTAACTTTCATTAATTTATTTTTTGTTATTAATAAAAAGGGTGTAAAAAATAACTTTTCAATAGAATCAAATTGATAATTGACTATTGTGATGAAAATAATAATATATTTTGTCTTATCTTATAATATCTATAAATCAAAATAAATAAATAAATAAAAATGAACGTGAAAAATAGATTTTAATACCAGTATAATATATAATTTTCTAACGCGAACCACTAATAATAATTGTTGGTTCATTTTTTGCAAGAAAACAAATATATTTAATGTGCTACTGATTACATTCATTTTATTTGTAGAAAATCACAGAAAGTTTACAGATAATGATATTTTTTTTTTTTATTGTTGTTTCTTTTTTCTATATAGTATTTTTAGAATAGGTATATATTGTTTACTATTAGAATATTCGTATATTTTTTACTATGTAGTAAAATATGTAGCCAATTGTGCTATTTAATAAATATTATTATTATTATTATTATTATTATTATTATTATTAAAACAAAATATAAATTATTTATATATAAATATGAATAAAAATAACAAAAAAAAAAAACTGTAAAAAATACATAATCATATTTAAATAATGAAATGCAACACAAAAATAACTGTAAAATTACACAAAACTACTGTTAATTCATTGCATTTGCAAAAAATCAAAATGAACAATATAATATAAATAACTGACATAAAAAAATTATCAGAGAAAATAAACATATAATGTTAAATTATAAAACCAACGAATAATTATCTTTCGCGGACCACTAAAATTTTCCTGCAGACCACCTGTTGAGAAACACTGGTTTAGAGTACGTATATAATTAATAAGTGAATATTATTTTCTCATATGTAAGATGATTATCTTTATTAAGTCTAATACAAGGTGTTTTTAAATGGTTGTGAATAAGCAGTGACGCAGTCACTCGCCCCTCATTGCTGCAATCCACAGAATTAAATAATGTAAAAAAAATATTTCCACATACACATTTTTGATGTAAAGTAAATAATAAGACAGATATGTATTTCAATATTTTGGTTTTAGATTTTAAATCTGAAAAATTTGATTCGGCCCTCCCCAAGACAAAATCCTGGATGCGCCACTTCTCACAAGAATTCAGCATAGAAAATTGCTTTGTCACTTTAAATGTTTTTGATGCTGAAATTTGCGATTATTGACTATAATTTATTTTTTATGTATTGATTACAGGCTTATTGATTACGGTACACAAATTTTATAATTAGGCTATAATTTATAATTTGTTTTAAATAATGCGCCATTTCCTACGTTTGCGCTCATTTGACAGATGACAGCTGACATTTCTTATTAGGTTAAGTAAATTGTGTTTCTTATAAATAATACAATATTTAATACATATAATTATAAAAAAATTAATTATTAAATACCTCAGAAGTTTACGCTAGAAGTGATATACCTGAATTTATAAATATAGTTTTTTCTTCATAAATTATACGCAATTTCGAAACGTTATTTTGCTAAAAATATATTAATTAAATAACAATGACACGTATTTAATAGTATATTATTAAATAAATGAATGGAATTGGTTATTGAAGAGCTAGGGGTACCACGGAAGTACCTCAAAAACTGTGTTAGGGATGAAAGAGTTATTGCTGTAGTTCACAGATCTTGGTTAAAGTAAGAATTATCTTTTTATTCTCCTTAAATATAAATAAACACATTTTTAAAGTGTTTCTACATAATTTTTGTTTATTTTAGGTCACTTTTGAAGAATGGACAACTCTTAAAATTTACTGAGAAAGATAGATTTGAAATATGGCCCCATTCAAATGAAGATTTGGACCCTGCATGGGTTAAAATATATATTACGGTAATATATTTTAATTAATTTTATAGTAAAACAATAACTTTTGTTTAATGTAGGTGTTAAAAAAATGTGATGAAAAAGTTATCCCGTTACCCAGAGTACGCTCCGTCTTAAATAAAGATTACACGCATCTCTCATTTTCACAATTGCTCCACTATGTCATGCAATCAAATCATAAGAACCTCTGGAAAGATGCGTTTAAAAAATACACCGCAGCTTACATCGAAAAATCAACTGACAGTCATATAACATTAACTGATTATAACACAGTATTAAGAGAAATTGTGATACGTGCATACGGATGTCCAGTTATAAATGTTAACGAACCAAGTCTATCAACGCAGCACTCTAAATACTTCGAACAACAAAACAACGCATTGCCAGCTTCTTGCGCAATTGAAACAAGATCAGCAATATCTATATTACACATTCCATTTGTACCTCATACTGTGCAAGATTGCGTAATGTTTAGCCCTGCAGTTTTAGACAGTTCTAAAGTGAAACCTTTATTTATTATATATCAACTATTGCAAACGTTACTTACGATGCATGATCGAAGTTTAACGATTGGTGATATAACATTAGACGATATATATTTAAGTGATAATTTATGGATACAGATAATTCCGAGGTTAACGTCTAACTTACATATACAACAAGCGTTGTTAAACGATAAAAGCCAAGGGGTACAAAACCATGACTGTCGCTTAAATGGTCATATTAATGATTACTCGCAAAGATGTGTCAACTGCGGAAAGAAATCTTACGATAAAGTTACTTTAACGAGTAATGAATCTCTAGCAAAATTATGTGAATTATGGGCTGAAGGACAAATATCAAATTTCACTTATTTGACTGCGTTGAATAATCTTGCTGGCCGTAAACAAGGAGAACCAAACTATCACCACGTATTTCCATGGGTAACAGATTTTAATTCACGCTGCGGTAACAACTGGAGGGATTTAACTAAATCAAAATTCCGTTTAAATAAAGGCGATCGCCAGTTAGATCTTACATTTGAAAACTCACAAAATCAAGTTCCACATCATGTTTCCGATGTTCTTTCTTCAATAACTTACTACGTTTATACAGCGAGAAGAACTCCAAAATCAGTTTTATGTAAGAACGTAAGAACTATTTGGGTACCTGCAGAATACCCAAGTTCAATTCAACGATTGCAAGAATGGACTCCAGATGAGTGTATCCCGGAGTTCTTTAGTGATCCTTCTGTTTTTAAATCCATACATGAAGATTTAAGTGATTTGGAAGTTCCACCATGGAGTTCAAGTCCAGAAGACTTTATTGAAAAACATCGAGAGGCATTAGAGAGTTCTTATGTATCAGAAAGATTACATCATTGGATAGATCTAACTTTTGGTTATAAGTAAGTTTGTTTTTATTATACAAAAAAATTTGTTAAGTTATTATTTTCTTTAGATTATCTGGTCCAGCCGCTGTTAAATCCAAAAATGTTTGTTTACAACTTGTTGATGATCATAAAAGTTTGATGAGCTCTGGAATTGTACAGTTATTTATACAACCACATCCAGCAAAAGTTTGTGTTTCTCCATTCAATGGAAAGGCACCTCCAAAAATTCACATTTTGAGACAAAGTAAGTTATTTTATCACATTTTACAAGGAATGGTCAAAAAAGTTCGATTAATTTTTTAATAAAATAAACAATTATTGTTACATAATTTATGTAACAAGCCGCTGTTATAAAGTAAACATATCAAAATGTTTACTAATAAATTTCTATAACTAATGATGAACGTTAAGGGCCGGTTTCTGGAACATTTTTTTATTGACACGATATCGCCTCAATAGTTATCGATACAATAAACCTTATCGAGTCGATAACTTTTGACGGTTTCTCGATTCTCATCTGACATGGTTATTGTATCCAATAACTATTGTAGCGATATGTATGCATTTCAATTCACACAGCCAAAATATTTACAAAATCTCTTGTCATTTATGTGATCAATTGTTCACAAATGACAATAGTCAGTGTCAGTGTCAAAAATAATTTACAAAAATATATATTTTTAATACTTAGTAAAAATAGATTGTTAAAAAATGGCAGAAAAAATGTGTAAGAATTTCACATGGAAAGTTTGCAGCAGACATTTTTTTTTTTTGATTTTCAAAATTTCCTCTTTATTTTCCGGCATATAAATAAACTATAGTTTCAACAGAGCAATTCGATGTATAATATTACTTTTTAACAATTTTACAAACTGTACTTTTGTGTACACCATCACCAACTAGCATTTGGAAAGCCCCTGTTTCCAGAAATCTCAAAGCAATTAAAATTTGAAGTTGTGCCGAAATAGATTTACTTCTTTGGGTCATGGGTTCTAAATCACCTCCAATTAGACAGCATAATTTCATACATTTTCCTTTGCTTAATCGGTATCGTTGAATAAATTCTAATTCGCTATAAATGCGGAATGGGTCACTTTTATCTTTCACAGTTCTCCGATGTAATAAACATACTGCAATTACAACATCCTCATCAAATTCATCAGAACTTGAATTGTCCATTTTACCTCTATAACAGTATAAAAGTATCTTAATATATATGATTTTAAGAAGCAATTACTAGTAACGGGTGTTTTCTTTAGAGGTATAGAACTTTAAATTGCAATAAAACAACGATGGATTATTCGATTGACATGAATTTTTTTTTATTCGAAAGATAATCTTGTGGCATTACATTAAATCATACCAACAAGACGGCGCAACATGTCTCACAGCTCGTGCCACAATCGATTTATTGAAAGACACGTTTGGTGACCGCCTAATTTCACGTTTTGGACCTGTGAATTGGCCTCCAAGATCTTGTGATTTAACACCGCTGGACTACTTTCTGTGGGGCTATGTAAAGTCATTGGTCTATGCGGATAAGCCACAAACGCTTGACCATTTGGAAGACAACATTCGCCGTGTTATTGCCGATATACGGCCACAAATGTTGGAAAAAGTCATCGAAAATTGGACGTCCAGATTGGACTACATCCGAGCCAGCCGTGGCGGTCATATGCCAGAAATCATATTTAAAATGTAATGCCACAAGATTATCTTTCGAATAAAAAAAAATTCATGTCAATCGAATAATCCATCGTTGTTTTATTGCAATTTAAAGTTCTATACCTCTAAAAAAAACACCCATTATATCTTGTAATATAAATATATTTTTTTTCAAAAATATACTGCAATTGCGATATAACCTGATCTGTCTTATGTCAGAACTGACATTAGATGACAATTCTCATATTTATCGATATGATAAAGGGTGCTCATTGGCAGTATAACGTATCAATAAGTTATGGGTTCGATATCCAATCAATAAATAGAAAAATACATTCAAGAAACCCAAATTGTGTTATTGTGTCGGTAAGTTGCGGTATCCATGGATATCGATACGATATCTACAACTGAATTTTTCGAGAAACCGGCCCTAAATCATCCAGCCTCCAATGTGGCATCACCACACTATCGTGAGTTTTCGTGCCGGACGGAAGAGGCCTGTAAATCGGACAATTTTGTAGTCAAAGACAAAACCAGTGTGTAAAATAATAATCTCATACTAAAATGAGACTTTTGAATCAGGGATTCGGGTGCTAGACTAGAGTTTTATATAGGATTCAATATTATGATAGGTGAATCTCGAAGATAACGGACAAAAATTTGGTTTTAATATATAAGACTATTCCAGCATACATTCAAAGATTTTGTGTTAAAATTAAATTGTTTCAATTTTTGTTAGAACGAAGAGACAGAAGTTGCTCTTCACAAAACACCGACACCCAAAGACAAAGTGAAGAAGAAGATATTTCATCCGGAATAGAAGATGACGGAGTTTCAAATTCTTCCCAACAATCACGCTCTCCTCTAGTCCTTTCACGTTTGCTCTCTCGTTCAAAATCTTCATTAAACTCCGAAGAAATGAAAACCGAACCCCCAAAACCAAAATCACATAAACTAAGTCCAAATCTGGGTCCAAAATATCCCTCATTCACTTCCCACGTTAAAAATATAAATCCTTTATCAATTTCAGTTCAAAAAAGTTATATACAAAGCGGTGTTATATATTTACCAAAAGAATATAATCCAGCTGCGGCTTTAATGACTGTTGAATCTTACCATGGATTTTTATCAAAAACATTCCATTCCGTGCCAAATACACATTCCGAGAAAAAAGAACCTGCAAATGTTCCTGAAATTGAAGTTTCATGCGAGGAAGATAATGAAACTTCTTTCACTAATAAAATTTTTACTGAAAACTTCGAAGCTAAGTTACGAAAAGAAAAACATTCCTTAAAATCTTATAGTTTTCCTAGTACTGAATATAATGAAAAATTTTTACGTCGTAGAAGAAAATTAGAGTTACAAAGTAATTGTAATTATAAACAAATAGTTGCTACTTGTCGTATGAGAGAATTACAAATTTTAGGTTGTTTAATAGTTGAAATTTTTATGTCTAAACAGTTACGAGTTCAGGGTTCGGCTACACAAATGAACTTTAACGATAGACTACATTTGTGTACTTCTGTACTTAAATATAATAGTGATACCATTCCGCGAGCTGTGAAATATCCTGTTAGCTTATTATTACAAATTGACTTTAACGATATTGATATTATTCGTTACCCAACGGTAACCAACTTAGGTCTCCCACCTCCAAGTGCGCACCAATTGTTGCAACCATTGTTACGTTGCATATTTCCATTCCCTACGAACTTTAACAAATTGTATTCATTCCTCTGTGCGTTGAAAGAATACAGTAATTTAAGTAACGAATTGAATGTTCTGTATCATTTTGATTGTAACGGCGAACAGTGTTCTAAATATGAAAATATAGAAAGAACAAAAATACTATTTGCTCAAAATATTGGAGAATGCAAAGTTAAGTACTGCGCTAAAGAAT
Source organism: Liopterus haemorrhoidalis (assembly GCA_963971575.1). Taxonomy (NCBI): domain Eukaryota; kingdom Metazoa; phylum Arthropoda; class Insecta; order Coleoptera; family Dytiscidae; genus Liopterus; species Liopterus haemorrhoidalis. The sequence continues at coordinate 6,022,505 of OZ020613.1, forward strand.
TAGAAAATTTATTGTTTGACAGCGAAACTGATTGTACGGAAACTGTCAATATATTACTTCCTTTTGTAAAAGAATTAATAGAAGATCCTTGTACTTCTATTCTAGCAGCCTGGTACTTATTTGATCCTATTACACGCGCCTTAGGTTCTATAAAAGCATCAGAAAGTTTACTACAATCAATATTAAAGTTGTACGAAAATGAACAGTATGAAAATAATTTAGCTTTCAATGATAAAATAGCAAAACTGTATCATCATAGTTTTTTGTTACGTTTAATAGTTCGATTAGGATTAAAAACTTTCCTAGACAACTTTATAACACCGTTAGTAGAAGCAGTAGGTGGTTATAAAGATTTCGATCGCTCAGACATAATATTACATAACCACACTCAAAGATTAATTCGTAAAACTTCAAATCTAAAAAACATAGATGACACGTCTGAGCTTGATAATTTATCACCGTTAGATGAAGAATCAAGTGCGGATTCTGATAAAAATATTATATCGCCTAATCAAGAATCAGAGAAATTAATTGATAATGAACCTGAAATATTTGATTTTGAAACTGAGGATAAAGTTGAATTATCACCAATGCATGATTTAGTTGAACAATTAGAATTTAATATCGCTAATCAGGATTTACAATTTAATCATTCAACTGCGGAGGAAGCTATTGAGGATACTGAGATTAAAATTGAGTATTCAGAGGTTCCTTCTACTTGTCCTAAAAGTCCAACGATTCCTATTCCTTCAAGTTATAGGCAGAGCGAATTAAATACCATCGGTTGCGATGTTGGAAGTAAAAAATGTGATGACCTATCTACTTCGGAAAGATCTAAATCTGATGATTTTGAGTCTTCTTCCAACTTAAATGATTCTAAACGTACTGATTGTTCATCGGTATTCAACGAATCTTCTAGTTCAAGAAGTGATAAGTTAAAAAGGAATAATAAAATATCTGATATGAGCGCTGATAGCTTAATCTGGTTGTCACATCGATTGGGACCTGTTTTGACAGCGAGATATTTGAGTAGGAACTTATTGAGAATGCTTACATTATGCTATGTTGGAAGAGAAAATTTGGAAATGATTCCAAAGGATGATGTTTCTGGAGATGGTGTTGATAGTGTTTCTATTGTCAATTGGAAGGTTACTGGAGATAGAAATGCTTCCAAGGTGTTGCACTGCTTGGTTTCCATAGCAGGTATGTTTCCAAATGTATTTATATTTTACTACAAAAGTTTTGTTTAGAGCGGCAAATATCAAAAAATTTTATATTGTGTTATGCATTATTTTTGAAGTTTTGTTTTTATTGCTGATCAGCGGGTCATCTAATTCTTTAATAATAATAATAATACATTTAGACCAGCGGTATTCAAACTGTGTGCTCTGGAATCCCTGGATTTATCTATTTTGATTTGCTTCATTTAATCAGGATGAAATAATAATAACGAATACAAATATCAATTCCTTGACCGGAATTCGAACCCGAAACCTTGGAACGTGAAGGAGGGTTGCTAGTAATCACGGCAAAATGAACGATATTTTTAAAATAATTTGTCGTCTGTTAATATAAAAGCTTTAAAAACAAATTTTATGTTAAAATATTTTTTTGTTAATTTTAATACGAATACCTAATACCAATATTTAGGTTTCTAAATATATGCTGTGTTTTTTTTATATATTCGCGACTCCAAATAACAGTGAGACATCTGGTGGCGGCTTGGTAAATTAAACAGAAGCGTATATTTGTATAATATTTGTAGTGTGTTGTGCTGCAGTTTATGTGAATTAAAACGTATTTTTAAATATAGTTACTTAAATACAGTGATTTTTTACCGAAATATTGTTTTAACAGATAAATATTAAGAAAAAACTTCTGACATATACACTTCTCGTCGGCCATCAAATGTCGTATGCAGCGCCGCCAACGTTAGTTTGAGTCGCAAATAGCAAGGTTCATTAAGATTTTGAAAATTGCGCCTATGGCTTCCTTTGGTTGTTTTAAGTCATATGCTCCGCCCCTCTGGTTTCGTATACATGATACATAGAATGAAAATATAATCCCAACAATTCCAACTGGTTATTAAATTTACGCTCTTAAAGATTAAATGCAACATTTGCCAAAATATAAGTAGAATTTTGACAAAATAATTTAAACAGAATAAAAATGGAAAAAATATAAATAAAATTGTCTCCTCTGCCCGGGAGCAAACCCTAATTTGCTGCGTAACAAACGAGCAAGCTAACCATTAGACCAGGATACGCCTTCTGGTATAGTGAATTACATAACTATAACGTAAAAATTTTGCCGCCCTGATCGCGCTAACTGCGTATATTTTTCTAATTATTGTATTTTTTTTATTGTTTTTACAGCACTTTATGGAGAACAGTTAATTCTTCTACAATATCTACCTCATATGAGTGAATTACTTGCCTTATGTAAAAGAAAACTAACAGCCAATTTAGAAGGTGCGCTTATTAGTTGTTTAGCACTTTTGAAACATATTATACCTTACTTAGTCGACTCCACCCTCATGGACCAATTACAGGTAACAATATTACCAACTCCCCTCTAATTAATTCATTAAACACTTGGTTTTTTAGGATGTGATACTGAAAAATGTACTTCATCCTGCTGTTAGATTACTTGGTTCAACTAAATATGTGTTTCCAAGTGGAGCTACTGCTAGAAACGTACTAGCAAGAAAATATTTAGATGCTTTATACGTTCTAGCCTTAAGAATGGGTGCGGATATGACTAGGTCACATTTAGTTGTACCTGCTTTGCAAAGATTCTTTTTAATCTTCAACAAAGTCCATGGAGATGCTGAAAATTATAACGCAGAAACTTATAAAGTAAGTTTAGTTTTGGTAAGGTACCAGATTATAAAAATTCCAGAATAAATTAATTAAAACCGGGACTGTCCCGGCGAAAATGGGACATCTCGTCACCTTATTTATTGGTATAGATCAGGGATTCCCAACCTTTTTTCTACTTAGACCCCCTTAGCAACTTTTTTTTTCAATAGACCCCCAATTTTTTTTTATTATAATGCATAAATATTAGGGGTACCCATAAGTAATCAATTATTATTAGTGTGGAATATTTACTTCAGTCTAATTCAGAGCGTGACTGTATAAAGACGTATTTTATTACGCAATATTACTACACGTGGTCTTGACTTTTGTGACAACTTAATTCAAACGTTCTTATTACACTGGTGTAAAATGGCGGACAATCAACCAACTGAGGAATATTTACGTCATTGCATGCTGTTTCATTTTCGATCGGGTGTTAATGCAACGGTTGCAACCAAGAAAATTTGTGTATATGGAGACGTATTGAAATAAGTGCAAACGTTGGTTTAGAAAATTTTCCAATGGTGATTTTTACTTGTCTGATAGCAATCGAAGTAGTTTCATAATGACGCTTTAAAATCACTGGTGGAAACGGATCCCAAACTGAGTATCCAGGAAATAGCAAACACTCTTCAGGCTACTTGGTCAACAGTCCAAAGACATCTTCAAGAAATCGGGAAGGTTTACAGGCAGGGTATATGGGTTCCACATCAATTGTCGGAGATGAATAAAGAACAACGGCGTACAATTTGCACATCTCTATTGTGCAGACAACAAAGTGATCCGTTTTTACAAAGGATTGTCTCTGGTGACGAGAAATGGGTCTTGTACAACAACAAAAAGCGCACCAATCAATGAGTTTCTCCAAATCAACTATTTTAGTGTTTAATGTGTATTTATTTTATAGCCTAGTCCGTCTACTGAAAGTCCGTTGAGATCTGCAGGAGATCATTATGTTGAGGTACGTCGTGATGGTACGACTGCCGAGTGGCAAGTACGCGGTCGACCATTTCAAATTTCCCAGCTAAGAGTCCGAGATTCGGATTCTGCTGATAGTTTTTCACCGCCACCTTCTTTTAAGAGTAGTAATAATTTAAATGCCAATGAGACAATCACAAATAAGGTAAGAGATTACCACCAGAAGAGGCACCACTATAGCCGATTCTAGCGTTTTCGGGGCTGTATGCAACCTGTAGATCATGTAGTATCAAATAACTTGCAAATTTAATCTTATACCGTATCTTCAATAATAAAAAAGTTGTTTTTCGAGTAATGTAACTTCAACCATCCTGTATTTTCCCCGTTTTTTCCCCCTTTTGTATCTTACAATTTATTTATTTTTTAGGCTATAGATGAATTACGTGAAGTATTTAACTCAGAATTAGCTCATACGGCTTTTGTACCTTTTCTACAATACATAGGAGACACTTCACTGGAAATATCATTAAAAAATCACACCCTTATTAGAGAATTATGTTTTGAATATGAACAAGAAATTAGATACACTAATCCTAAAGTAAATATGGAAATAAAATATATTTCCGACTTCACCGAAGACATTCCAGTATGTGTTGGAAGCACTGGAAGCTTTGGAAGCAACGTAGCATTAGTTGGAAATAGGATAGATGTTCAGTATGAACAATCCGAATGTAAACAATCACATATATTGAATTTAATAAGTAATAAGATGGAAAATACAAATAGACATTTACGAGGAAATTGGCTAGCGTATTGGGAACACGAAATAGGACGAGCAGATAAAGATACTATGTTTAATTTTAAACAAATTAAACTACAAAGTTTTAATGGACATACGAATAGTGTTAAAGCTATCCAGGTTTTAGATAATGAGAATAGTTTTATGACTGGTAGTAAAGATAAAACTGTCAAATTATGGTCACTTCGAAGTCAGGGTGATGGAACTTCAGTGTCACAATGTCAGTCAACTTATACAGGACATAAAAAGTCAGTACTATCTGTTACATTTTTGGAATCAATGAGAATGACAGCTTCTTGTGATAGTGTTGTACATATTTGGGATCCCTTTATGGGATCTCCGATTAGTCAACTTGAAGGACCTAAAGTTGTTCCTGTTAGTATGGTCAGAAGTATGCCAGCACCTAATTGTGTTCTTTTAGCAGCAACTGATACTACTATTAGACTTATTGATGCAAGGATATGTTCCTATGTTCATGAATTAAAGGTATTTAAATTTTTATTATTAATATTTTAACTATTATACAGACTGAGGCAACACTATGTTCATCTTGATAATTTCCTTATAAAAATATTGTTGAAATAAAACTTATTCGGGGTAATGGAGGTCAGACTATAGTGGCATCTGTTCGCGCCATTGGTGCGAATTATTAATATTTAAGTTGTGGGGATTCTTAGTCGAACATTATATTTTAATCAGTTATAATAAAACTCTTGACTGACTGTGTAATGCAAATTTTATTAACTCAGTTCTGCCTGTATGCGTTCGCCGTACAGTTTAATTGCATTGTTGCTATTCATGAATGTATGTTACATATACATTCGTCTCGTGTCTTAGTATCGTGCTTCTTTAAGCAGAAGTAGAATTAGTTTGTTCTATTTAAATTCGCGATTCTGTTCTGTTGTGACTGCATTTTTCACATGCATTCACATTCGTGTGTGTTAGTATATTGCACGAATACTAGATATTGACTTATTAAATCATTCGTGGCTGTGTGTCCAAACTCTCCATTCTAGACCTGGTGTATTAAGAAGTTTTTTAAAAGCTTTTTGAACAGAAGAACACTTATATTACATTTTTTTTTAACGTTTGGCTAATAGACCATATTAGTGTGTCGTCACATACATGTGCTGCTATCTGACAGCGGATTCCTTTGGAAGTTATTGGCTGGTTTAAAATACATGTGACATTACTTTTGTTACCTTAATTTTATGAGTATTTTCAATGTTGGAGCAAAAAATATGTATTTTTGATAAGTATATACTAATATATACAGTCCAGATACTTTATATTATAGAATAATGATTTTATAAATATATAAATAAGGATTCGAAGATATATTTATAGATTACGTTTTTAAATAATATGAAAATCGAAATATCTTTAGTATTTATTTAATTAACACTAAGTAATCATTAATATTTTGTTTTAGAATGCATAATGGTGTATTGTGTTGTTCCAAATTGTAACCATTACAGCTACATTCTTAATGGCAAATTTTTTCGTTTTTTGACAGATGAAAAACAATAATGGATAAAATAAGAAGAACATATTGTTCCTTCAAACCATTTAGATATGGCACACACACTTATTGCTATGTTACTTGCCATAATAACGATTATTAACGTAAATTTTTCAAAATTAACCTTCAAAATAATATTGTTCTGCAAAAATAATTACATTAAATTATAATGTATAAAATAAAAATTATAATAAATAAATATTGACTTGTAGTTTTGATGTGAAGCCTAAATTCATATAAAACATGCTAAATTCATATAAAAGAAATCCAACCGCGAGGCGGCAGCACTGAATCCCATTTTGTGACGTAGTTACTAATATGGTCCGTTCTAATTTTCATGTCTGGTCTTGTGTCAAGAAGACACAATTGCATGCATTTGTTTCCATTATTTACCAACAAATAATTCGTCATTTTAAAGGACACCAAATGCAATTTTCTCAAAAATGTTGTTATGTAAGGATATACACCATTGAATAGAGAAAAAAAAAAGTTCTATAATAATATGTAAAATAATATGTGTAGTGTAATTTGAAGAAAAATTATTTACAGTCATACCATTTGCAAAAAAAATATATATGTTCATTTGACTCCCATTGCCCCAAATAAGTTTTATTTGAACAATATTTTTCTAACTCTTTTTATTAAGGAAATAATCGACAAGTGTTGCCTCGCCTGTATGTGATGGTCGGTAAATATTACCCCATACTAGGTATTTACCTACGAAGCCCTGGAATGTGTGGAAATTCACACTTCACATCTATAATTTTTTAGGTGGCACTTAACCCAGTAGGTTTTGTTCGTTGTCTAACAGTTTCTCCTTCCGGAAACTGGTTAGCAGCTGGTCATTCATCCGGAAATATAGTTGTGTTAGACAGTCGAACTGGTCTTGTAACATCTGCATGGAAAGCACACGATGGAGAGATACTCCAACTGGCCCCAGTTGGAGAAAATACCTTAGTTTCCAGTAGCCTCGACCAGGCAGTATCCGTCTGGAATATCAGTGATGGAAAACTTAAATTTAATATGAAGTAAGTTATTGCTTAGTACTCATTTAGACATCAAAATTAAAGCAAATCTGTTTTTTATTTAATTTTAAAATAATACGAAACAAAACAGTTGATATTTTGTTACCATTTTGTTTTTTTATCTGCAATTTTAATAATAAATGCGTGAAAAATTGTTTAAAAACAAATACAAAACTCTCGAACAATACAATATACACACCTAAAGATTATGTTGTAGTCTGGGCCGTCTAGGGTTTGACGTCATGCTCACTCGTATTTACTCGGCAACCTTCGCGCTGTGGTCGGCTTATTTCAAATTTATAATATTATAATTAAAAAATTTGGCTGGAATATTAATTAAAATGTGATTTTTGTTTTGTTAGGTGACATAACTTACATTAACATATCAAAAAAATGTAGTTTTAAGAAAATATAAATTTTATGCGTATCCCCTATTAAAATTAATTAAAAATAAGTTCAATAATTCTATTTTCTTATTTTCAAATAATTTAAAATTTAATTAAAATGTATTATTTATACAAAACTGTCACATATAAAAAATAATATAACAATTGAAAGTTAAATTAAAATTTATTATTTATACAAAATAATTAAGAAAAATATATAAAATATTATTGGAAATCAGTCCGAATCAATGGATTCTTCTTCACTTCAAGTTTATATTTAATCGACACTATAACACAACACAAATTTTTAATATGGCGCTCGTTGACAGCAAAACAACTGTTGTGTTTGGTACTAGAGGCGTACGTACATTAATTCATTTTCAGACGACTTCATTTTAAAATATTTCTCTTAATATATATATTCTAAATTAATTTCAAATCTATGTATTCTCTGGCTTTTATATTCTAACATTATTTAAACATATACCTCCGTTTTACTTATTAGAAATAACAGTAATATATTCACTGTAAAATCAGTTTGTACGTCTATGTTTACAAATTTGGGTTAAAATAAATAGAGACAAATAGAATAAGTTGAGGCAGAAATTTATTTTTCTACAATGTAAACTTTTCTACGTTCTTACCCAATTAAAAACAAGATCGAAATAGCTCTTATCTTGCCCACACTCCCTTTTTAAAAAAAATTAAGTATAGTACATTAAAACCACGCACTGATTTTTTATATAGAATACCTGCTTTATTTTCGGAGACACATATAACTTAAATGATTTAAAACGAAGGAAATTAAAATCGATTTGACTTTAATTTAGATGTCTAAATAGATTTTTATCATTTTTTGAGCAAATAAAAATAAAAATATAGTTTTATTTCTGCTAGAGGGGCAACGGAACCAATACATTGTTTGAGTGTATATAACTCGGAGTTAATATCAGGATCGACTGCTAATCGAATTGGTGTTCATACTTCGGTGGATGTCGATGCATCATTTTCGAGTACCAGGCTGCGTTCGGACACATTTAGAGGTGTTTTAACATCGATGGCAATATTACCGTTGAACAGATTACTTTTATTAGGTGCAGATAGTGGAAATATTAGTTTATTATGTTGATATTATTAGGTAACTGTTTTTTTTAACTGAAATAAAAGGTCTAAATATGGTTTTTCTAACCAGATTATACTTTTAATATATTATTAACTAGATATAGCAAACTATCGTTTCTTCCATAGAGAAATATTTAATATAATTTTCCTTGACTGTATTTAAGTACAAATTTCTTCCAAAACCAATTTTTTGGACCTTTTATTTCAGATTTCAACATATTTTATTTATCAGAGTTTTTATTTATTGAATATAATTTAGTTGTGGTATAAATTATCTAACGCTAGTCAATTTTTAATAATAAAATGTAAATAATTTTTTATAATCCAGTGAAAATTTATTTGGAAACATCATTTGATAAATAAACATTTCTGGACACTAAAAAATAATCATTGAAATCCCTACACCTAAATAATAAGTGAAAAGCAAAAAAGTTTCATATTTTTTTTTGATTTGTTTTTAATATTATCTCAAATCATGTGGACCTCATAAGGCCCTTTAGGACCTCGGGATTTCAAAAATACCAACCGCAGGTTCCTATCTCGTAATTTTTGAGATATGGATTTTTAAAATGAAATATTTACAAATTTTCAAAACTACATGGATCAAAAAGATGTTAACTCAAGAGAGCTTCATTTTTTTCTTCACTGATTGTCATTTGTCGTCAATTTATTATGAATTATACTTATGCCGCTAAAATACTTTTAAACTATTTACAAAATAGATAAACCCTTATCATGTAAACAATAATAAAAATGGCTGTTTTTATTAAATTTAAGTCATAAATTTACAATGTGAAAAACGTGCTATTTCTTGTATTTTATCAAATTTAATGAAATGAATGACTGGCGTTTTTGAAATATGAATTACTGAAATATATAAAATTCTATTATCTCTAATATATTAGCATTTTTAAGTTGATTGTCCAGCGATTTTGGACTTTAACCTCAAATAAATACATAAATTTTAAGACGAAAAAGGTAAACTTTTAGTCAAAATGGAATGGGACGACATTATTTATTTAATTTTATTATTTTCATCTATCGGATTCGGTGCTGTATACCGAAAAATCGATGATATTAACACTCGAAAATTAGTTGGAACATTGGTAGGGTTAGGAATAATCATTATAACTTCAGGAATTCATATTATCCATATATTTTTATTCACATTGGTAAATATTCTGATTGTTTCATTATGCAACAAAAGGTAAGTTCCAATCTTATTCTAATACTTCTAAAATTCATTACTTTTTATATTTTAGACAATGTCATCTAGTCAGTTTTGTATTTTCATTTACGTACCTGATTTTTTTCCGTACAACCGAATATTTTGGGATTCCATACCCACCAGCTCATACAAATCTTATTATTATGATATTAACTTTGAAATTAGTAGGTTTAGCTTTCGAACTAAATAGTACCTACACACGAAATAAAAATGATGATCTCAACGATGAACAAAAAGCTGAACGGGATTGTACATATATTGATCCAGGTGTTACAGATATTGTTCATTATGCATTTAATTATATTGGAGTATTAACAGGTGAATTTTAACTCTAATTTAAGTAAATTATTTTTTAATAGAAATTTTTTAAGGACCATATTATACATATCGTTCATTTTGGGATTCTTTTCATTCCAAGTTTTATAAAGAAGATGCGTGTAATTCTGCGACTATTAAAAAAATTATGTGGGTGCCGATGTTTGCAGTTTTATTTTTAACAGCTACGTATATATGGCCGTTTTCTGTGAGTACATAAAAAAAAAATTGTTAACATCTTTTAATAATATATTTTTAGTATGCGTTGAGCGATGAATTTTATAATGAGCGTTCTTGGTTGTATCGATTATGGTTTTGTATACCAGTATTTTTCATATTTCGAATGCGTATTTATATTGGTATTGTTCTCTCCGAATGTGTTTGTACGATGGCAGGTATGGGGGCTTATCCAGAAAAAGTTACTCCAAGAGCAGGTGCAGGACCAACTAAAAATTTTGCTAAGTTGAAAGAAATGTAAGTATTCTTTTCCGTATCTTATCTTAATCCTTCAATCCTTGCCATTTTCTGCTGTCAACTGATGTTTGTGTTTGTACATTATTTTTTCTTATGACTGTAGGAGTGAGTTAGTACGCACCAGTGCACATTTGTAGTGTACAAGAAAAAATAAATTCGCAGTAATGCGCATGTGCAGTAAATGTAGCACGTTCCTCACTCCTTTTTATTACACACCACTGACCTGTTACGTAATGAGCTCATTACGAAACAAGTTCAAGCAGGAATGGCCGACATTGCTAGGCAACGTAATAAATAGGTTGAAAGCATATGTCAAATTATTGTTAGTTTGTAAAGGACACCGAATTATAATTAAATAATATAGTTAAAGTTGTCGAATTTTACAAATTAATTTTTTGATAGAGTTAATCTTGGTCAGTCAGTTAATCATTTGACGCAAGTATTGTTATTTTGGTTAATGTTTCGTATTAGTCCACCACAACTAGGCTTGTATGCTTAGAATGAATTATATTATAACGTTAGAAACTAGAAGGCATGGTCGTAAGAGTGGGGAGCCAATAGTAATCATTTATGCATCTGTAGTTGGCTATAGATGAAAGTTCTTAGGTAGTTGGTAGTCTCTTGTTAGTTGGCAGAGAAATACGCGTTTTTAACACGAGGATACGTCCAAATATAACTGATATTTTTTGAACTCTTTATGAAGTTTGTTTTTCAAAATACGTATACTATAAATTTCATTGGAAACAGGGAAAATTCCTCGTGAGAATCTGGTTATATGCGTCCAGCAAGTTTAACTTTTTTCTGTCTAAAATTTTTGCTAACTAAACCTAACCTAATTAGTTTTATCATTGAATGTTTGCATATAGTGAAGGTATATACATTCTTTATACAGTTTTAATACAGTTACATAATTTAGCATCTATGAATGCGACGAAAAACGTAATATTCTATTTCAGACATAAAATTGGTAGGTCGGAATATATTGATATTTTTGAGGATTCTCTCTTTTTAATGATGTTAATATCCTTCAAAATATGTATATTATAAATCTCATTTGAACTATTTAAATGTGACTTAAAGCGTATAAATACTGACATTTTATTATTCAAGTTTTTCTTTAAAAACGTTAATGGGAGCTTAATGTTAACAAACACTTATTAAATAATTGCTTGGATTTCAGAACGGATAACTATCAAGTACTTATTTAGATTTCAGTTTTGAATAAAAATATTGGAAGTGAATCGTAAATATTATGTTTTGAAAGAAAGGGGCGGCGCTTCGTCAAGACCAAATTTCATTCCAACTAGCATACACGTTCTGTCTGACGAGTTATGTGTGGTGGACTTATACGGAACATTAACCGTTATTTTAACTGAATTTACATTCCGTATGACACGTACATGATCATTGCTAAGCAACGTAATAAATACGTGGATAGCAACTGTCAAATGATTGTTAGTTTTTAAAGTGAACTGAATAAAAATTAAATAAGTAATAAAAGTTATAGTCGTGGAAAAAGCATAGTATGAAACGCATGGAATAATCATTTCTCACTCGTATAAATTGCGTATATTTTCGCAAACGCCTAAAAACGTTACATGGTGTGTTACATTACGCGATAAATTACAGGATCGGTTCGCTAATTTAAACTCGGCTTCGAGAATTGCATATACTGAGAGAGTTGACAAAAAAAAACTATCTTTTCCACACAATGCGCCAGATATTTGAAACCTGTTATTGTTATTAATTTTTTTTTTTAGTAATGACAATCCGAACAAAACGTTTAATGAGGATATCAGTTTTGAAACTATCCACAATGTTTATCCATATGGAGCAGATTTTTGTATAACTTTTCGAGAAGCAATGAAGCACTGGAATATGTGTGTACAATACTGGTTAGCTGTAAACATATATAAAAGATTTCCAAACAAAAAATTTAGAACATTTGTCACAATGTTTGTATCCGCAATCTGGCACGGAGTTTACATTGGACACTATTTCACGATATGTGGAGCTCCATTTTATCTTCCAATAGAAGACTTATACGTCAAATTGTTCTTGAAAGATAAAGATTCCAAGGTGAGCATTATGGTATAACAATAATAAACTTATTTAGACCAAAAGGGAGAGCAAGGTCATTCCCCATCAAAGTCTATTTTTTTCTTGTTCTGTTTGCTAGACCTGGCTAGAAACCGGTTAACCATTAACGGCCGGTTTCTGAAAGTTTAACCTAGTTTAATCTTTTGGTTAAACTCGGTTACAATATAACAATCGCGTATTGTAGCCTTTAAAATGACGACTTATTTGTTGGTAAATAATGGAAACAAATGCGTGCAATTGTTTCTAATAAATCTGTGTTTTGTTTCGCAGTAACTGCAAATCTGTTCGATTTGTCGTAATTTACTGCCAGTTTATGACGCTACTGCGAAAAAGTAACAGCTGCTTCTCTTGCGGATTATTTGTTACGGCTGTGTTTGTTTACCTTTTTGAGTTGGTACCATAGATAAAGAATAAATGGTTGGTACTTTGTTTTTGACTTTTTGACAGGAATATGGCTAGCATATTTGTTTTGATATTTATACTATATTCTTTAATGGCTAATGTCTTACAAATTCTTTTTTTTTAATATCCTGGGACAATAGTTTCTACAAAATTTTTCAGTTTATCTATCCTGGGGCATTTTGTAAACCTCGCAAATACAGTTCATAACTTCATCATCCGAACTCGAAAAATCTAAATCTGAATCAGATGATTCTGGATTTGGTAATATTTCAAGATCCATTAAATATATCTAATATTTTTCACCCTTTCGACGCTAGGCTGACCAGATTTTTTTCACAGAAAAAGAGTATACTTTAAAAAAAAGGTTACACTCCAAAAATTCATATAATGAGCAAAAAACAGCGGTCCTCATTCAAAAATACTAGTGACGAGCAAAAAAAAAAGATCTTCACTCCCAAAATAGAAGTGATGAGCAAAAAAAAAAGGTCCTCACTTCTAAACTAGAAGTAATAAAAACAAGTGACCATCAAAAAAGAGTATATTCAGGGTTTTTTTTTTATAAAAAGTACGAGTATAGAAAATATTACTTAAAAAAGAGTATAATACTCTTAAAAAGAATACGTCTGGTCACCCTACTCGACACACAAGATAATCTCCGAACCAATTCGTAAAAAGATTCTTAACCTGGAAAGTTATCTGACATTTAACATTTACGTCAGACGTACTTCTTATTCTTTACGTATAAACAAATCGAACAGAAAATTAAACTCGCTGTATGTTACCAGTTTTTAGTAGTAAACTGCTAACTGCAGCATTTTACGGAAAAACTTCATTCAATATTGGCATCTGACACTACCGATAGAGGCGCTACTGCATTCACATCATGGCTGACTTTGGTAGGATATTTTTGACAGGTTCAATGGTATCTTCATGTGATATTTATTGAAACACACGGGAACACACTCTAAAATGGTCTTTAGCTGTCTTTCCACTTCTAAGAACATATTCCCATGCTTGTCACAAACTCGACTATCCTACAACCTTCAGTTTCTCAAAATCTCACTAGAGGCGCTTCAGTTATTGTCAGTTGACAATTGGGAAACTTAAATTTATAATTAACATTGTAAAATTTTTCGGTAAAGTAAGAAGTATTTTCTTACTTTAACAAATTAATTTATACTTTCAAAAAACAATTTAAAAAAAAACTGTTATAACAACTTGTTTAATTCAAATAAAAGGAAACAAACCGCTTGTCAGCAGCACGGCCCATTTTCTCACAATGTCAATTTTGTGATGTATATACTAATATGGTATATTTTACTTTTACCAATACATTAGGTATTCCCGGTATTCGTCGTATGTCTTCATTTCTTTTTCTTTGATTTTTAGATGTGTTAAGGATAGAACCTCCCATGATATGTTCCAACTTCATTAGTAATTACTTTTTTGTTACAGTATGCCAAAGTTTGGGAATGGATGATATGGGTATTCAAAATGTGTGCATTCTCTTATTTATCAGTGGCATTCCACCTGTTAACTGTACCAAAAGTAATGCATTATTATAATTCTGTATATCACGCAGGAAGCATACTAGGTATCCTTATGTTTGGAGTAGGAATGCTTATAGCCAAGACTAGAAAGAAAGAAAAGAAAGACAAAGATATTTTAAAGAAAAAAGAATAATTTTTCATATATTTATTATTGAAGCTAACGAGCATGATCGGTTTTTTGATCATGGTTATTTAGCCGTAGCGGTGAAAAAATAATTGGGAATAATTGGATGAGCGCACGAGCGGGAAAATAACCGGAAATAATGTAAAAAGAAAAAATATATATATAAAGAACGACTTTGTTGCCCGTGTGCGTATCTTTTTAAAATCTATTCCATTTAAAAGGCGACAACCACGTCGCTAAGAAAATAGAGTATATTGCGTTTTTTAAACAGTTACGGCTAAACAACCTCTTGTGCGAAAACTCATTGTTACCGATATATTTTATTAAAA
Organism: Liopterus haemorrhoidalis; assembly: GCA_963971575.1. Lineage (NCBI taxonomy): Eukaryota > Metazoa > Arthropoda > Insecta > Coleoptera > Dytiscidae > Liopterus > Liopterus haemorrhoidalis. Next base: position 6,037,660 of record OZ020613.1, read on the forward strand.
ACGGCTAAAAAACCGCAACCGATCGGCACGTTAGCTTTTAAATGTAGGAAACAAGAACAAATTATGTTTTAATATATTTTTAAATGTATGTGCCAATAAATACTGAATATATTTGAAAAACAAACATTTTAATTTAAACCCAACATTTTATTTTCCACGATAAGATACGTGACGGCTCGTGGAATTTTTATTTCACGAAGGTTAAGCAGTTATGGCAGTCAGTTACTATTTTTAGTTAACTTAATCATCATTAGTTCTCTGTTACGTCAATAGATAGCGCTAGTAGTATCGTCCGCGAGTGTTTATTAAAGTTTTTATGATACAAGGGGACAGCACGTGAATTACCTTCGATCCTGTAATTATCATAAAGGTTGTGACATTAGATTTTGAAGTGACAAAAACAGCGCGAACGTTACACATATGTGGAAATAGGTGAGCAATAATGTTTTATAACATTACATATGGTAGAAAAGAATTATTTTACCGATAAAAACAAATGACCTTCGTTAATATTAACAAATTAGTATAAATTAACAACAGTTTGTTTTTTCTTTAAAATTGTTTCATTTCTTAAAGATGTAAAGATGTTATTGATTCAATGTTTGAATAATTATTCATTCAGGATTATAAATTTAAGTTATTTTATCGTAATTTCGTAAAGCTAAATTGGGTCATTCCGTATCCGATAAATGAATTAATTTTACATCTGGCAGAAGAGGGTATTTTATAAGCAAAACTTGCGCAAATAACGCGCCGTTCTCGAATCGATTGCGCGCAAATCAAATATTATCGAATCTAAAATATAAAAAAAAAATAACTGATACTCTAATCAAGAAACTAAAGTTCCAAACAAAGCCAGAGAATATTCCATTCTTAAAGAATAATCGCATAAAACGTAAGCCGCAAACGTGGAGTATTTTAACCGCAAGTCTTGACTAAATATAAAAAAAACTTAATCGAAATTCAATACCAGTTTTTATTTTATTATTTAATAAATGAAAACCCCATGTCAGCCGTTTTATGTTTGTTTTTTATTTACTGTCAAGAGACTTTGCGTAATTTCTACAAAACTGAGTTCGTCATTTATGAGTTGAGTCATGTAAAAGCCAAATGGGTAAATAAGGCATGAATGTTGAGTTTTAAGTGACAGCTTGCGTACGGAGGTCGCTCGCTCGACCGTCGGTTGCTATTGCAGCCGTGAACGTTCCCCTCTACCGTCACTTCACCTCTTAACAGCCATAGTTCTACTAATACGGGCTGTGGGTTTACATCGTTCAGTATAACTTTCCCATAGAATTGAGAGTTGTTTGTCAGGATATCTGCCCGACGGATAGGATATCTTGGAAACAGCAGAACGTATGCTCTGATCCTGAGGATGTGTGTGGTGTGTTCACCGCATGTGCAATCATTTGTCCACTGGCGCGAAATGCACGTATCCAATTTCGGAATAGGCTGACACGAACCGCTCAAGAGAAAACTGTGTTCTGACGGCTGTTTATTTATTTACCCACCTGTTTATAATCCACTTTTTAGACTGACACACGCAAACTCTTCATCATATAACAATTTCTAATCTAGCGAAAGTTATATGAACGCGAAACCCGAGCGCTTTTATATATTTAATTACTAAGACTCTATATCGAACGGTCTTTTAAACAACGTTTCTAACTTTATTTTTCTCTTTTTCTAATAGATTATTTTACTTCTTTAGTTTTTGAAATGAGTTTCTAGTAATAGTGCAATCGTAGAATTGTGATTTCGTCATAGTTTATTTTACTAGAAGTTTGCAGAATGGCAATTTCTGCATTGCTATATCATATTTCTCAGTATAGACGGTCGTTGTACAGTCAACGGGGGCTCTATTCTAGCGTACCGGGTGGTGAAAAAGGACCTACGTGCTGATCGTCAGGGGGTTTTGTTAGACCGTTCGTGTTTGATCCCCTGTTTTCTCGACTACCTGACAGTGCATGGGTAATTTCCATGCTTTTTGGCATAGCTAGGATTTTAAAATTATAAAAGAAACGGTTGGTACCTGACTTTATATCTTGATCCCTCGATTATCCTAATTCCTTTTCAAAAGGATACAAATAATTCAGAAACTACTTATTAGGATTTTACTCACATAGAGTATAGGGTAGAATTTAAATAACATTACATATAAGGAATATCTAATGTTATTTTTTTAAATTAGATTTAAATAAATATACTAGGACAGTGTTTCTTCTTAACTTTTTTCTATCGTGGACCAGTGGAAAGTTATAGGCTATTAAAAACGTTTAAGCGGAACTGTAGCCTGTTTCTTTGGCTTAAGTGGAACTAGATTTTCAATTCTAGTAAATTTTACAGATTAAGTGAGGATTTTGATAATTTTATTTAGCAAAAGCAACTTTAAAGCCTTGAAATAAAGCTCATGACAACTTAGAAAAATGAAAATTCCAGTTAGTCACTCTGAAACGTTCAGTGGACAGTGTTTCTTAACTTTTTTCTTTCGCGGACCATTGAAAAGGTTGTTTCAAACGTTTAAGCGGAACTACATGGAATTGTAATTTTCCTAAGTTGGCATGCGCTCTTTTTAAGGTTTGAAGTAGGCTTTTGTTAAACAAAATGATCAAAAGGCCTAGTATTTCCAACTGTAGTTAACTTAAACTAAACTGGTTATTGTTAACTATCTATGGGTTCAACCATTTTATCCGTATTTACATGCGCAGTTGACATACTATTGTAGGTATACCTTAGACCAGTGTTTCCCAACCTTTATTTATCATGCCCCACCTAAATCTTTCTAAAATTCTGATGCCCTCCTTATGTAATATATACATATTTTTTTATATTCAAAAATTGAACTATTTCCTAAATGAAGCCTAATTACAACTTGTTCAGAACCCAAGACTTAGGTCGAATTGCCCCCCTGTACAATCAAATTGTCCCCATATGGGGCGTGGGACCCACGTTGGGAAAAACCGCCTTACACGCCGGCCCGAAGAGCTGGTTAACTTAGTACATTGTTTAAACTCAAATTTCGTAAATTAAGATTTAATTTAGGAAAAAATTTAGAAAGAAAAAGTAAATAAACAATATACTAAGGTAAAAGATTATTCTAGTTTCATAAAATAATAAATAAAAAGGCAAACTGACTAAAAATAAAAACTATATCCCACATCAACAAAAATAAAATCAAGTCTCAAAAATTATAATCCGAATGATAAATGCTTACAGGTTCAACATAAGAAAAATTGATGTGAAGTGTGAATATTCACACATTTCAGGGTTTCGCAGGTATATAATAAGTGAAGGCGGTATGCTGAGTGTGTAAGACAAATTTTACTTTGTAGTAATCACGGCAAAATGAACGATATTTTTAAAATAATTTATCGTCTGTTAATCATATAATAAGATTGGTTATTAAATTTACGCTCTTAAAAATTAAATGCAACATTTGTCAAAATAAAACTAGAATTTTGGCAAAATAAAAATCATAATAAAAATGCAAAAAAAAAACAGAAAAAATAAAATTCACTCCGTACTCGAACTCGAAACCCTTCGTTTCACACCAGTGCTCTAACCCATTAAGCTATCGCACGCCCTGCATGTGAGTGTCTTACATTGGTATGACTTTTGTACTTTGTGAACCAAAATCCACAAAAAATGCGTTATTTTCCGAAAACATAATCTGATCAAAAAATCCTGTTGTACTATTTCGGTTCACACCAATATACATTACTTAGAATTTTTTTAGATTTTTAGTTTAAACCATCTGGGCTACAGGGTGTGGGACAAAAATTTTTTTGCACAATTTTGGCAAAAATCGCATCAAAATAATTTATTTTGCAAAAATAAAAATTTGATCGTTAATCCACGTACTAAGGGCTTTCATTTGATACCCTACTCAGAATTAAAAAAAAATATTTTTGTTTTCGATGAGCACATATTTGTTTATATTTTTAGGGGGGTATGTTTTTTAGATGTTTTAGTATTTTTCCTATGTGCGGGTCAAAGAGTTGTATAAGCATGCCAAATTTCAACTCTCTAGGTTTAGCCGTTTGGCTACAATTTTTACCGAACAGACAGACAGACAAACAGACAGACAGACGACAAAATGATGGTATAAGGGTTTTTTGGTCATACCTACAAAACCCTAAAAACGCAGGGTATCATAAATTACGTCATCAGTTCTGCGCGAGAAAACATTGACGTACGTAAGGGTTTTAAACAATTGTTGTGGATAGCAAACACACAGTCATGTATTTCAAATATATTTTTACTCATTTTAGTACACTGTATACCTTGAAACGTACGAGGAATAAATAATAACGGAAATAAACAAACAACATCGCACAATACGTGTAGTCAAAAACAAATCAAAGAGACGCCACTGAAATGTATTAAATTAACTGTTGATAACGTAATGGATGAAATTTGGTTTCTGCACATGGGAGCCGCTAACATTCGCGTGATTTTCTTATGTTGAACGAAGTCTACTAAAATAATTATTACTGATCTAAACAAAATAAAACTATTAACTATTGTTATTGTGTACTAAATTTAATTCTACACTTTTAATTAAAATGTTAATCAATTTTATATTAATTTTCTTTACTAATAATGGTAATTGTTCGGTAAAACTAAAATCAATATTTTAATAATTATAATAATGAAAGTACATACTTAATTTCGATTAGCAAAAAATAATTTAAATATTTTATTATGGCAGTCATCTCAGTTTTTAAATGGCTGTAAACAAACTTCTGCAAATCAGCTGATGCGTCCTATCCTTATTCAACTTATTAAATTTAATACACATATATCTCACTCTGGATTTTAGCCAGTAATAGTAACTAGCTAAACATAATACTTGTCTGTGCCGAGTCACAGTTTGTAAGCTATATGTGCGTCCTATTCTTATTTAACTTACAAAAACGTCCAAGGGGTCCGGACCCCCCCCCCCGTACCGTGAGAAGTGAGGACTTTTTTTTTCTCTTTACTTGAAATTTACAAGTGAGGACCTTTTTTTTTTGCTCTTTACTTGAGATTTACAAGTGAGGATCTTTTTTTTTTGCTCTTCATTTGAAATTTAGAAGTGAAAACCTTTTTTTTTTGCTCTTCACTTAAAATTTAAAAGGGAGGACCTTTTTTTTGCTCTTTACTTGAGATTTAGAAGTGAGGATCTTGCTTTTGCTCTCCATTTGAAATTTAGAAGTGAAGACCTTTTTTTGCTCTTCACTTAAAATTTAGAAGGGAGGACCTTTTTTTTGCTCTTCATTTGAAATTGTAAGTTTTAAATATATAATATTTCTTTATATAAATTATGTATAATTGGACCCCCCAAGCCAAAAATCTGTGTGCACGGCTGGCTATGTGTGATGCAAATAGCCATCGTTGTTGAGCGCCAAACATTTTAACTAACTTACTAAATAAAAACTTGCAGTGCAAAAAGACGTTTTTTAGCCACGGGTGAGCACGCATGCTCGTTAAGTGCTGGTCTAATCGACAAGTGCGACAAAAAGCCTTATATAACGATGTACTTTGTACATCATACATAAGGCATTGATGCCTTTTTTGTATTTTTTTTTTTTTTCTATTTTGCTTTTCATGCCTTATTAGTAATATTTTTGCATTGTGTAGTCAAATAACAGTTCTGTTTAAAAAAATAACCTCAATATTCTATAATGTTCTGTACGTTACATATGTAAATATGTATCAACAATATTTATTGAACGAGATACTTTTAACTGATTCATTGTCGGTTGAAATTGATGATGAATTTATCATTGATTATTTGAACAGAGGACAGTTTCGCTCCATAATAAAGTGGAGGTGAGTAACCGAAAAAAACTAAGATTCGATCTTGGTTGTTTTGTTTAGTAATCAATCTATCAAACTTCAGCAACCGTGTTCCATATTTTTTTTAAGCAATTTTATTCAAAACGAATAATCATTTTCTTGGCTGAAATCTGATATTTATGGTACATATTTTAAGCATTAGGTATAGGCTATTCGAAAGTTTAAGCGGAACAAAATGGAATTTTAATTTTTGTAAGCTGTCACGAGCTCACTGTTTAATAATTGAAGTTGGCTTTGATCAATAATGCTCAAATAATCAAGTTGACAAAATGATCAAAATCCTTATTTAAACGTTAAAAGATACTAGTTTTCAAAATTTAGTTTCGCTTCAATCAAAAATATTTTGAAACCGGTTAGACATTTCTGCGGAATGTCGGTTAAAAAACACTGTACAAGTTGTTTGACCAAGTTTCAATTTTGAAAACACTGATGGAAAAATAATTTTAAATTACACGTTATAATTGTTATAATGTATATGAATTCGTTGTTGAAATTATCCCGCATTGATTTTATGAAATTAAAAATTTAGTTAGTTCCATTAAGGGTAAAAAAAGTTTAGTCGCAAGAAGCAATATAAGAGAGAAATGGTGCGTGATTATAGCGAAGCGAGACGCACTAGGCGTGTGACCGCGACAGACAACTGTTCATTGTTGTGCGCGCCCGCATTGTTATGGAAAACTTGCACCGGGCATCATGCAGCCGGCAGCGGCATTACACTCGATTGTTCCGTTTTAACGAACCGTCGCATGTCGAAACGTCCGCTGCTTGGCAATCACCATCGCAATAGCCTGTAGCCTGTAGCTCTAGCCGCTGACCGAGCTTTCTACTCTGACGCTGTATTATCGCAAGGGCATGAAAATAAAGATATCCTGTTCTGTAAACGTTAAATGTTAAAATAATTTATTGCGCCGCTTAGATTGGCAGCTGACTCATTTTCCCTGCTATTGATCCGCGCATTGCCTATGGAAGATATTTTCGTGTCATTCGGAACAGTTATGGAGTTTTTTGTCGAGAGTTTGTCCAGTAAAAAACTTATAATTTCAGAGTTGGTTTTCGCATGAAACGACTGAAGTGCTGTGCTGTTTGTGTGTGCTGAGAGTCGTTTGTAAAAAGCGGAACGGTTGTGCGACTGTGTCGTGTATTGGTAGTGTGACGGAGCGAAGCCAGACCAGGGCCAGGGCAAGTCACTAGGAACGTACTGTGGACTGCGAACGAACGGACGTACACGGGGCACACATACAGGCAAGCAAACGCGTCTGTGTGCCGAGGCGATAGCAGAGAGCCAGCCAACCAACCAGCCAGTGAACACACATACAACGGCAATACGACAGCAGGAAACAGGGGAATGTCAAACGAAGGCGAAACGCGGTAGGCCGGGCTAGCTGTGTGCGCTGTGCCGATTGCTGAGCGCTAAGCGCTAGGAGCGTAGAATACCGAGGGGAAACATTTACTATACGAGGACACGGCACCGCAGTGCTGCCGACTCGGGTCGAGACGTGCGCCCACCGAACTAAACTCGGCACATAGCACGCCAGCGGAACATTCCCCAGTTACACCGCCACAGCCATGGCATTTGCGAAAGACACTGCTACATTCTTCCAACACGGTACATCTTCGCAATTTGAGGACGTCTTAAGTTTATATCCACAGGCGTTGAAGTTGAAAGCTGAAAGAAAAACCAAGAAGCCCGATGAGCTGATCAAGTTAGACAATTGGTGAGTTTTATGATTTAAAGTATTCGTGTCAATGAACTCGCATTTATATCTGCCCGCTGTCGCTCGTTGAATGAGTGCCACCCTCGCGATATCTTAGCGGCCGGTCATTAGAATCACGTCTGTCACGTGGTAATCGATGACAACTGTGCCTGTGCACCACGATATGATTTTCATAATTCGGCGTCAACTTTAAAATCGCGATATGATTACGTCTGCAATGGCTGTTCTGTTGTAGCGTCATGGCTTCGTCAATTATCTTTTATTATCATTTCAAAACATTTCTGTTATATTTATTAAACATATAAGGATCGAACCTCATTAAACGGTTGTAAACTTGTGTTTACATGGTTAAAAGGGCGCATTGCCCCATGCTTCACGATCAATTCGAAAACATGCCAAGTTGTCGTATGCCTTTCAAAATGGTGTCTTGTTCAAACAAAGCCGTCGATGTTTATATTGAAATAACTTAATATTACGCGGTTCTCATGCGATGAAAGTTTTGAAAACGGATGAATAGCACTCTGGAGATTATGGAAATTTCAAATTTAGCATTGTTTGGTAATTAAGGCCTGAATAACAGGGGAAAACTGGCGGTAATGCTTGACTGATTGCCCCTTCTCCAACTGGAATTTCCAACTATGTTCCTGTTCTCAGAAAATATTTTCTCGTGTTTAAATGACTTATTTGAAATATTTATTTCAAAATACATTATTAAATGAAATTCCTCGTCTATAGACATGTAATGATAATGTCACTACAATTTATTTTAATTGAATTTGTACTTCATAAATATTGCAACTTTATCACTGATGTTACATTGCTTACAGGAGCGCATAATTAGCAACAATTAATATTTATTTGTGCTTCTAATTAGTTTTATTGTTGTTCTAATGTAAATAATTAATTTTAGGTATCAAAATGAGTTGCCTAAAAAAATAAAGAGCCGAGGAAAAGATGCTCATTTAGTACATGAGGAACTTGTACAGGCTATGAAATGGAAGCAGACGGTAATTATTTTTAATTGTCAAATAAATTAAATATTTATAAAATATTTTTTTGTATTTTAGCGAGGCAAGTTTTATCCACAACTGTCCTACTTAGTAAAAGTCAACACTCCTCGTGCAGTAATGCAAGAAACAAAAAAGGCTTTCAGGAAATTACCTAACCTAGAACAAGCAATCACTGCTTTATCAAATCTTAAAGGTGTTGGAACAACAATGGCATCAGGTAAACAATTTTTTATTAAAACAAAAAAATGTTTGTATTAATAAATTATGATTCTAATTTTTTTTTTTTTTATTGTAGCATTGTTAGCAGCTGCTTCACCAGAGAATGCTCCGTTCATGGCAGATGAATGTTTAATGGCTATCCCAGAAATTGAAGGCATCGATTACACTACAAAGGAGTACCTGAACTTTGTTAATCATATACGACAGGTTGTAAACAGGCTTAACAAGGATTCGGAAAAAAGTTTTTGGACACCACATCGTATTGAACTTGCATTATGGACACATTATAATCTGACTGAATATAAGCCAGAACTTTTAAGTGGTAAGTTGATATTTTTTTTTTTTAAGGTTTCTTTCTTATAACGAAGAAACGTCTTTATCGTCACTCATGTTTTTTTTTTGTTTGGCTGTAGAAATTGTGAAACATATATATATCTTTATCCACGAATAGGAAAAATATTGACTTAAAAAAATACATCATATTAAAAAAAAAACATTTTTTTTTTTTACATTATTTTGAGTGGGAACTCAAATGAAAACTCGATTAATTAACAGAAATTATATTTAAAAAAAAAATTGACGCAATTTTTCCGGGCATAAAAAAAATCTGAAAAAATTCAGTGCGACGATCGAATTTTGTTTAGATACAGAAATCAAATATTAGCTCTTGAAACGTAGATTATGGAAGAAACAATAATTTTTTAAAAAGCTTTTTATTTTAAATCAATTTTTCTAAAAATGTGTTAAAAAATTCTGTTCCTCTGTAACCCAGAAGGGTTGATCGAAAATTAAATTTTTGAAAAATTTTTCGAGATTTTTTCTGGGTATCTATTTTTTCATACTTATATGTAACGTTTCCATGGTCATCATAAATAATATCTCTGTTAGAAAATATTTGGCCAAGTTATTTCTACTCTGCTGCTAGAATGTATTTTATGCAAGTACTTTGTAATGGCGGTCGGTCCTGTGGTGGCCACAACTGATTTTTTTGTTATTAAAATATTTGTAAAAATTATTTTATTTTTGATATGTCACTCGTTTCCATGGTTTCACTGTTGGAATTTTAAATTTTCACATACCAAACGTCAAACATGAAACAACCTAAGCAAGGTCCCTTCTCGTGACAACCTAAAAGAACGAAATTCCCCTTTAGTTCCGCCTATATGTTTAAAATAGTCTGTATAAAATAACATATAACACAGCCCAACAGGCATTTTGGTGCCTGCGATTTTTTAACTGTTTCTAGGTAATTTTTGGGTGCAGAATCCAAAATAGCCGTCAGATCTAGTTTTTGAGATACGCTATATTGGTCTGTGTTAAAATAAAATCATCTTATTGTTTAACATTTCACGTTATTACTATTACTATTTGTTCCAACTGCTAGTTAAAAACAAAAAATACAAAGTAAGGTATTTATTTCACAAAGTAGATAAATATACATTCATCATTTATCACTTAAAAAATTTCTTTTATACAATTTTCTAGCATGGAGTTTACCAGGACAGTCTCGCTGAAGAATCCAACAGTAGTTTGCCATTATATGGCTATCTCATCTTCCTTGATATCGATCTTCCATAGTTTTAATGTCCTGAAGGAATCTTTCCCCCTTTTCTTCACTAAAATCACCTAGGTTTTCTGGTAACCGATCTAAGTAGTTGTGGAGATAATGAACTTTTATGCTCATGTAACAACCGAGAATATTAAAGTTGGAAAGCATATTTTCCACTAATTCTATATAAATCTCTGCCTTATGTTTTCCAAGAATATTTTGAACTACTTGAAGAAATAAACACCAAGCATTAGATTCAATCTCATTAGGTATTCAATTAGGTAAATTGTAGATCTTTAATAAGCTGCCTTATTTGACCATAAAATATTCAGGCTTTCAGTTTTTCCGTGCTAATCCCAGGAAATTTACGTGTGAAGTAGCCAAAACAAAGTCCATCTCGATTTAAAACCTTCACAAATTGTTTCATCAGCCTCAACTTGATATACAAGGGTGGAAATATGTTTTTCTCTCTCGCAACCAAAGGTTTTTTGATTACGTTTTGTTTTTCTTGAATCATGAGATTTCTTAAAGCCCAATTTCTGTTAACCCAGGGCTGATCCTTAGCTCTGCTGTCCCAAAGACATAAAAAATTGATGTGAAGTGTGAATTTTCACACATTGCAGGGTTTCGCAGGTATATAATAAGTGAAGGCGGCATGCTGAGTGTGTAGAACAAATTTTGCTTTGTAGTAACCACGGCAAAATGAACGATCTTTTTAAAATAATTTATCGTCTGTTAATCTCAGAGCTTTAAAAACAAATTTTATGTTAAAATATTTTTTTGTTAATTTTAATTCGAATACCTAATATCATTATTTAGGTTTCTAAATAAGTGCAGTATTTTTTTTATATAACAAGGTTCATTAAGATTTTGAAAATTGGGCCTATGGCTTTCATTGGTTGTCTTAAATCATACGCTCCGCCCCTCTGGCTTCGTATAAATGACACAGAATGAAAATATAATTCCAATTGGTTATTAAATTTACGCTCTTGAAAATTAAATTCAAAATGTGCTAAAATATAACTAGAATTTTAACAAATTAATTTAAACATAATAAATATGAAAAAAAAAAACAAAAAATAAAATTGACTCCACAAGCCAGGAACGAACCTGTGTAGTGAATAACGATCCTGTGTGGTTGTCGAGCAACTGAGCCACTAGACCACCAAACGCTTATCAACTTAGTGTGTTATAAGAGCATAACATGTATGCATCGTCAACCAAAAAACACAAAAAATGCGTTATTTTCCGAAAACATAATCTGATCAAAAATTCCTGTTGTACTATTCCGGTTCACACCATTATACATTACTTATAATTTTTTCACATTTTTAGTTTAAACCATCTGGGCTACAGGGTGTGGGACAAAAATTTTTTTGCACAATTTTGGCAAAAATCGCCTCAAAATAATTTATTTTGCAAAAATAAAATTTTGATCGTTAATCCACGTACTAAGGGCTTTCATTTGATACCCTACTCAGACTTTAAAAAAAAATTTTTTTTTTTCGATGAGCACATATTTGTTTATATTTTTAGGGGGATATGTTTTTTAGATGTTTTAGTATTTTTCCTATGTGCGGGACAAAAAGTTGTACAAGCGTGCCAATTTTCAACTCTCTAGGTTTAGCCGTTTGGCTACAATTTTTACCGAACAGACAGACAGACAGACGACAAAATGACGGTATAAGGGTTTTTTGGTCATACCTACAAAACCCTAAAAACAAGGATATTTTGTATATCCACTTTACTTTCCAAGGAGGAATTAGCATTTTTAGATTAAAAACTATAATCAATTAGTTTGTATCTCAAAAACTAGAGCTGCTACGAAAAAATGCCAGGTATTTTTGGAATCAGCGCATAAAAATATCCAAAATCAGTTCTTACTTTTCCGGCACAAGACAAAAATTTCATTTTGTTGGACTGTGTAATTAATTATTATTTTTTTTCATTAAAGGTGTATTCTGCGAGAATGGAAACAACGTCCATCAAAACGGTGATTCATTGGAGGCTTCTGACGAAAGTAACCAAGAAACATTAAACGGTAAATCAACAGTACTTGATGAAGACACAAAATCCTCATTCACAGAAGATTCACTTGATAAACCATCAACACCCATTGTCGCAAATGATGAGACAAATGACAGTATTGTCTCAGATTCTACAAATGACTCACTGGCAGTATCGAGTGAGAGTAATAAGAGACCTCTAGATGAGGATTCAAACTCACAAGAGCCTACGATCAAGAAAAGTAAAGACGACGTAGGTGACAAGTGACCATATATATGATAAATGTTACCGTGAGTTAATTTTAAGAATTTTTCATGTACATCATTCTTTTCAGTAAACGGTGCTGTAAAGTGGACAAGCACAATTATTGTGTTTCAATGAACTTTAGTACTACAATATTATTTCAGTTACTGTGGGTGCTGATTTTTTTTATCGTATAGCAAAGAACTGTTACCTTTGTATATTGAACTTTGCTATACACATGACTCTTTTCACTTCCTGTACAGTTTGACAACTTACTCCTGATAGACGAGGACAGGATGAGCAGTACCAACTTACAAGCAAAACGGTGGTTCTTATTTTATGCTGTATTCTTTTTAACTGAGCTTTCTCTTGTATAGGGTCTAATCTGTATCTTAAAAAGTTAAAAATTAACCTCAAGGTCGAAGTTAAAAAAGTTTAACCACGCTTTACAATATTTTTTTATTCTGTAACTCTTCTGTAACTGTAAAATTTTAACCTCGGTGTGGTTAATTCAGTAGGTTATTTTTGGAATATTAACTCCAGCCAAATATATGGTGTTAACTTTTAACCAGCTGTAATTCTAACCTCTAAACGTCAAATAGCCAGAAAAAAATCCATTTTTAGAATTAATCATGGCAAGTCTGTTTATTTTAAACCAATTATTACTAGAACAAATTGAAGATGAAGTTAATAAGTGAAAAATTAATATATATTGATAAAAATATATACAAATACTTTTCAGGAGATCTTAAAACTTTAAAATTATGTTACACTTATAAATTTTGATTTCTCAGTTTGTTTAAAAATTAAAATAAGGTAAATATAACCTAAAAATAAAAGTATCTTGTTATAGAAGAAAGAAAAGACAGAAAAAATATTGATACATTTGCATGTTATGGTAATATTATATTATTTTCTTTCTGCACCCATAATTATTTATATATAAATATTGTACGCAACATAGATTTATTATACTGAAACGTTGTTCATTCACGATTCAACCATAATACTTGTTTACATTAAATCCACACATACACAAGCAAAATACCTTCCCTTGTAGATAATTTCACAACATATTTTTAACCATAAGGTTAAAAAGTTAGAACTTAACGCTTGGGTTATAACATGAGATATAGAATAAGAAACAAGGTTAAAATTTTAACGCCTAGTTAACCATCATTTTACTATTTAATCATCTATTTAACCATCATTTTTAACCAAATCTTTTTAACCACACAAGATACAGAATAGACCCGAATAGCAGAGATTTTTGGAGTTAATATCACGAATTGACTTTAATTGTTTTAAATGGTCTGATTCTTCTTCGGGCTGTACGAACACTCCTGTAGTCCTTTGAGATGGTTTTGTCGTCCCCATGAGCCCATGTAAGTCTATAAAGATAGTGGTGTAGCCCCCATTAGCCGACGTATTATGCTTATGGAAAGTGTGAAATAATGAAATGCTTATGAGATTTAAAAAAAGCAGCACCATATTGCATTTTATGCACAAAAACAAGTGAAATATAGTAGTTTTTTTTTTATAGTATTTAAAATATCCTCATTAAACAAACAAAATCTGCAAAAAAAAATAAATAAAATTAACGATTTTTTCTTAAACACCTTAGTACCTTCGAGTAGGTTAAATTTTCGCGGAATATAAGTTAAGAATCAATGAGTTAGAATAGTGGCCATTGCCAGGTAGACTGCGTCTGCGCAGTAGCTCATCCCTTTCTGTCACGTGAAGTTGTCAAGCTCTTGTTGCGATGTGAATATAGGAAGTGAATTTACCAAGGTTTTTGTATAAGCGTCCACAGTTAACAAGTTTTTTTCTTTAGATATTTTTGGATGGATTGTAAGGGAAAACTGGCTAAATAACCAGCTAGTTTATGAACTCTCTTTTAGTTGCTGTGTGACGCTATAGTATAACAGTAAACTGTTTGTCAAGTTTTGTTTAGTAGCCTCCACAGTGATTTAAAACCGTGTTTTTTCTTTGATACAACAAGATATTTTTGGATGGACGTTTAATAATATTAATGTAGATTACAATCATAACCAAAAATTGGTTATTAGTCTGACAGCATTTTATCTAAAAATACAGGTAGTTCACGATTTACAAATATACATCATAGTTATCCGGAATTTCATACTCCCAAGATCATTTTTAATAAAAATTTCGGATAACATGGTGTTGATTGTCTAGTAACATGTTTATTGTCACTGGATTTGGTGTCCACTGGACTTCCTGTCCATTTGACTTGCTGGACTGGAAGTCCAATGACGTCTTTTTTACCAACGGTTACTTGAAAGGAGAAATATGTCCACGGAAATTCATTGAAAATACTGGTATTAAAGCTGTACATTATACTTTTCCCTACACTTTTAAATTTCTGACGTCTTTCAAACTTTTAAAACTTCTTTCTGAAGTATTAGCGTCCAAGTAAGACATTTAACACCCTTTTGTTACTTCTCACTGCCAATTTAACAATTTGATGTAACAGATAAAAGTTTGGTTATAATAACCAATTGTTGAATTATACTAGTTTATAATTATATGCTAGTATAGTTTTTATTTATAAGACCAGATGTCAGGATTATTAAAAATGTACTAAATGTACCTTAGAAAGTATTAATATGTCAAACAAATTAGATCTAGACATAGTTTCTAACGTTGTATTGAATTACAGGTAGCATTGGAAGTTTAATATTATACTTTTTACGTCAATACTACGCAAAAAAATCGTAGGGCTTGGGAGAAAAGTGTAATGTAGAAACTCAGAGGAACTGCTAATAGAGATAACGCGAATTTTGCGTAAGCTAAGAGATTGATAAAGACAACGTAAAATCTGTCTCAAACTAATGCGCAAAGAGCTCAGAGGAACCGATCTTATTGGTTCCTCTGAGACAGATTGACGTTTATTACTGTAGGTGACCTATATTACCGACCGTAAACACCTTTTGTGCGCATGTCAACTTTAGTTTGAGACAAAAAATACGTATTTATATATCTTTCTTTATCAATCTCTCTGGTTACGATATTTTACATGAGTATGAATGCGCAATGCCCTCTATTAATGGTTCCTTTGAGTGTAGAACAGATTTTTGACATCGAAGGACCATATTTTCCGATGTAGACATGACAAATCTTTTCTTCTTCCAGTGTGTGTTACACTGTTCGTCACATTTGAATGGTTTCTCTCCAGAATTTTATAGAGGTTTATGAACCTCTTTTTAAATTGGTAATTCTTTTATTGCCAGTAATTTTAATGTAAAAATCGTATTAACATTACAAATGCTAGGAAATATTTTTTATTAAAATGAAAAATTATTTTATTTGTATGTTAAAGCGTGTGTTCGTAAATCGAGAACTACCTGTACAATGTTTGGTTGCACTCATTTAAAGACTGTTTACTTTAACATTATTTCTTACAGCCCATGTACAGTAAAAAGACAAAAGGTTCCCCGTAAAATAGTTGTTAGAAACCTTTGGAGAAACTGTGATGATTTTTTAAAAGATTGATTCATACAATTCTGAGACTTTGTCTACAATTTATAAACAAGGTTGTGACTGGAATTTATCCGGCAAAATTCTCAGTATTGAGGTTGATACATTAACGGACGCGAATAAAGAAAGCGGTCACAAATATTTCCTCTGCGAACACCAAAACCGCGAATAAGGAGTGATTGCCAACAGAACGCGTTACAGATTGCACAGAATTGATCCATAATTCTAGTTCGTCCGTGAATAACGAATCAGCCGCGAATAAAGAAACCGGTCACAAATATCTTCTCCGCAAACTCCAAAACCGCGAATAAGGAGCGATTGTTTACAAAACGCGTTAGGGATTGCATAGAATTGACCCATAAATTCTATTTCGACCGTGAATTAGGCATGTATCAGCCGCGAATGTAGAAAACTGTCACAAATATTTTTTCTGCAAACACGGAAACGAATTAGGAGCTTTGTATTACTGCCAAGTATAAGCCTGGGTGTCGATGCACTTTAAGAACCTACCTCAAACCAGTCGGAACCCGTTAATGTAAATACTGATGCACTTAAAATTAAAGTAACGAATTTCAGGGTGACAAAATCGATCTTATTGTCATTTGTGTTTCCAAAGGTTTATTTCCTACTGAAAATTGTTATTAAACTTATCGATTTTGAATAATTTTGATAATAATTATCGGTGTTAAATACGTAATTGTGTTTTTGTCTTTTTATGATATAAAGTGAGATTAAGACGTAATGTCAAATTAAATGAATAGTCAATAATGTGATCGTATATTGTACGTAATAATGTTATTGTAAAATAGTCTTTAGTTGTAAGTATCCATAAGTTTCTGAACTAAAACGAATGGTTTTTTTATTTAATATGTCAGTTACCAGTTGTCAAGTTTTTAAGACTCGCATACGCCAAACCCCCCCCCCCCCCCCCCAAATAATGATATTTCATATTTTACTGCCGTTGATGCTTGTTAGGTCTCTACTGTTAATCCTCAAAACAAATGGAGTATTAACTATTTGTGAATGTTTTATTTTTACCATTATTAATCGTCAGTATAACATGTAGAACATTTTTTTAGATAATTTATTTAATTTTTTTTCCAAGTTTTATGTTAATTTTTTTATTTCTTCACTCATTATAGTTAGTAGGCATTCATTAGTTTGTCCACACCGAACGTTACATTCCATTTCGTTATTTTTTATGTTTGTACCTAGAGGTCAAAACTAAAGCCAATTACTTGTCTGATTTATTTTATGTCTTAATACTTGAAATATATCGGATTTGCCTTGTAAATTGGTTAATAAATAAAGGTGTTATATATACAAATAATGAACAAAAGAGAGAACATAGTAACATCGGAAAAGAAACGAGTGTTAATTCCGAATGTAAATAACTATTAATTTCACTCTTATGTTACATGTTCTTATTATTTTGTTAAAACATAGAAACAATTTAGATTATAAGGTTCTTTTTACACTTTCATAAACTAGGCCTACATTAGACAACACATCCTGTAATGTTACGCGTAAAGTCTGGTTTATAATAGCTACATAACAACGCATGGCATATAACTTAGCATGTCTCCACAGCACAACGCACGAGCGATAACTACGGTGTTTATAATAAAACCGGTATATCGCATTAGTAAATTAGTTGGAACGCGGAGCTCTTATTGATTTGTCATACAATATTGAATTATTTTTCATTAATTCAATCAACCTCGATTCTTTTTTCATTTTTAATAAGTTGTAAGCACAATAATAACCAAAAAAGTATAGGGGAAACTTTTTAAGATCGCAGCGTCATATGCGTCAAAGTTGGAACATTCGAAAGTTACATTAAACTGTTACTCGGGTATTTGTTTACATGGTGAAAATGAACACGAGTTGTTTTTTTTCCTGTTTTCCGAGCTTTTTTTTAATTTAAAGGTAATCTACGATTTATAAGATATGTAATAATATACTGTTCTGAAGAAATTTTTAGTTTTTCATTGTATTTTTAATTCTTTTTGACGGTCTGTCAATATAATAACAAAAAAAATATGGTAAATATATTAGTAAAAATTAATATCTCTGCCTGAAAAAATATAAGAACCTTTTAATATATCAACTGATGATTTAGGCAAATTTTGGGTGGGATAAATGCTTTTTTTCAGTATTTTCTTGGACGTAAAAAAATCACTTTCCATAAAATGCATGGGCTTGGATTTTTGCCCATTTTTAGTTTTTTGGTCCATAAAAACCTACGATCCACTTTCCCTCTGCCTCCAACCGTCGTTTCAATTAATATTTTTTTCGATTTACGTAAATTATGGAATGTTTAAGAAGGATTATTCCTTATTCACGATTTACATTGCGGCAAACAACAAAATTGATTGTTATTTCCATGATTCACAAAAATAAAACACAAACAACAAAAAAACACGTATTTCTCTATTGAACAAAACAAAATGTCACTTTCGTATCTTCCGCAAATTGCCACCAGATGTCGGGGCGCTTAGGAAGTTTCCTCTATACAAAAACTTATGACAATTGTCAAGCACGGCGCATGCTTGCCACTCTTTTCTGTGATTGGCTACGCATAGCCTCCATAAACATGTTCACCTTGGTGAATTTTTATTTTATGGAGTTTTGTGTCTGTGTTGTGTGGTCGTATTATAAACAAGACAACGATAGTACTATGTTTCAACTTCATTAAGTTATGGAGCCATGCTATGCATATGTCATGCGTTATGTTATAATTATAAACCAGACTTTAGGCAACGATTCTCAACATAGCTGCATCCACAGCTTCAAAATTAATACACTGTACACTCTTGAGTTGTGTATAAATTTAATAGACTGTTTTAACAACAGCTTCCACAGCCATGAAAATTAATGCATAATGAATGTTGTGACATTTTTGCTAACTATTAAGGCGTAAATGTATTTTTGTGACTTTACGAACCCGCCATCGATGATATTGTACAGAAGAAACGTGGCACATAACGATTAATTATTTGTAATTTAATTTAAAACATACAAAAAATTATTTTGAATCTTTTGCGGCATTTGGTGTCTACATTCCATCTACATTTTTTTTGAGGTACACTTAAGTTGCCTTTTGGGGATTTGAGATAAAAAGACAATTATTTATCAACAAAAGTGGCTTTATTGTTTTTCAAAATATTCTCCATGAAGATCATTACACTTTTGCATGCATTTGAACCAAATTTCGAAGCACTTTCCACTCTGATTGTCAAATTATTTGAGATCCAAGGCGAACAAATCTTTTAGACGGCCAAATGTTCATGCAATAATGAATGTATGCTGGTCCCACTAATGCCCAAGGATATCTCAATCTCACGATAAGTCACATGACGATCTTGCAGTATCAGTTTACGCACAGCATCAATGTTTTCTGGAACAAGAATTTTGGACAACCTTCACGAAATTCGTCCTTAAGCGAACTATTGCCACGATTGAAGTCGGCTAGCCATCGATAAACAGTCCTTGATGGTGCTTCATCGCGAAAAGTCGAATTAAGTTCATCGATGCACTGTAGTTGGGTTAATCCACGTCGAAAGTAAAAATCGCTCGAAAATGTTCACGATTTAATTCCATTTCCTGCGAGTTGCGAACCACACTTTGAGAAAAACTACCTTACGCGATACATTATAGAATCGCTTTGCTAATGTAGATCCAGCTTTATGGCGCGTCAACATTGAAGCGACATGGTTGCCATCTTTTCAATGTTGCTATAAAAATGTCTGACAGTGTTAACTGAATTATTATAACATACAGTGGTGCCTTGACTTACGAGTTTAATTCGTTCCGTGACAGAGCTCGTAACTCAAATTACTCGTATGTCAAATCAATTTTCCCCATTGGAATAAATTGAAAAGACATTAATACGTTCCGGGCCCTCAAAACACACCGCAATTTTTTTGTTACATGTTTTTAGATAAGAAAATTGTGTTTATAAATAAGAAATATTGTATAAAAGCGCAATACTATAGAATTACTGCAGTAAACTAAGTATTATGTACATCAAGCTAAAGATCAGACGACTTGAAAATACTGACAGAGGTGGAGGAGAAAGGTTGAACTGCATAAATGAATATTATTCGCTGATTTTTGTCCTTTTCGCCACGCTTTCTTCATTTTCATCTGCAGGGTTTTCGATAAAAACCTGTCCAATGCGGTTTCATCCTCCCTTTCACAATGTTTCTGAAATGAGTTCGGCAAGTGTCATTAAATAGCGTCGTCGAACGCCCAGTTGTAACTTATTCTGGTGTTTCTTTTGAATAAAATCTGAAACATTCTCCCACATTCCCAACATTTCGTTCATCTCACTTGTAGAGATAACCTCCTCCGCTCGTAATTCGAATTTTAGTTCTCGACTCAAAGCAAAACATCGGCCGAAAGGCTCGTATCTCGAAAAACTCTTTAGTTGGGACACTCGTAAGTCAAGGTACCACTGTATTTAGAAAGTATAGGTTATTTCAAACATTTAAGCAGAACTAAATGGAATTTAAATTTTCTTAATTTGTCAGTAGCTAACTTTTTATGTATTGAAGTTGGCTTTTGCTGAACAAAATGATCAAAGCCTTCAATCAATCGGTCAAAGTTACTAGATTTGAAAATCTAGTTCCGCTTAAAACAAAGTAACCAATTATAACATAAAACACGAAGGCTGTAAACATAATTTTAGTTGTTGTTTAATAGTTAAGACTTTTAAACCATTATTCAGAATAGTTCCGAACTTTTATTAGGTTAATGAAATATGTTTGTATGTAACACCTTTATTAATTTACCTGTTTACATTTGTTTATAATTGTTTTGTATATATGGTGTAATCGCTAAAAATATTTAATTTTCTTTAAATAGAACCTTATTTCGTAAATACAGAATAATTTGTAGAATAATTTGCTAAAATTCTGTTACTGAGGTTTCTATCTATAGCTAAACGATGCTCCAATACATACAAAAAAAAAAAAAAAAAAATACCAATTAAAAAAAAAACATATAAATATTTATATATAGAAAAACAACAAATAACAGAATGCCTTTATTGAATAAAAATATTGTAGAACGAATAGACTTTTACAAAAAAATAGTTAGACTTACTTAATTCAAAATAAGCGATGATGTTATTAAGTGAAAAATAATATATTCTGAGATAATTCAGAAATTTATTTTATTTCCGCCGATTATAATTATGTGCTATTTAATTCCCGACCGTTATTTTTTTTTTTATTTATATAATACAAAATAAATTTCTTAATTTTTCTCAGAATTTTCTTTATTATAAAATATATCAGTTGTAGACAAATTTATGGTTTTGTGGCATATTTTCATAAATATAAATCTTTCATGGCTAAATTTATAATTTATTGAAGATGAAAACACATGAATGGGGTCATTTACAATAAAATAAAAAAATATAAAAAGTACAGAAATATTTCAGTTTTTCAAATGTTGCCTATTTAAAATTGTGGTATAATTTATTAAATTACAATTACAGAAACTATATACCAACGTCGTTCAATAAGTCTCCAGTCTAAAGTGGCGAACAGAATGCAACGAGTTCTACGGCGCGTTAACGGCGTTCGTACGGCGCTATCTGTCAGAAGAAAGTTAAAACCAAGCTGTCGTACGCAAATGCACAGAATGGACAACGTCCTACGGCGTTCGAACGCCGTTGATACTGTATGTTCGTCAACTTCCAACTTTTGACGCCGTTGAACGTTGACGCAGAACACCTAAACTCAGTTTTTACTGAATAGTAAAGTGTTTGTATGTATAAATAACTTGCATACAACATAAATAACATCACAGACAAGTCTTCATCATCCATTATACTTTTAATAAAAGAAAGCGCACGTATAAACACAGATATAGGTTGTCACGTGACACTTGACGGCGTTAAAAATGATTGCATTGTGGGCAGGCGAAAATTCAAAGGCGTTCTCAGCAACGCCGTCGCAAATTACGGCGCGCTGATGGCGTAGCTCGCTGTGCATTCTGTTCCAGGCTTAACTAAGAAAAACTATTTTTTTTTTTAGAAATTCGACTTTATTCATCAACATACTCTCCTTCAAGAGTGATACATTCATTCCAAAAATTAAAATTAATTAATTTAAATTCAGCATACCAATCAGTAATAGTTGATTTGCCTGGTACAGAGTCTCTATAATGCTTATTAAGCCACTTTTTGGCTTCAACAGTATTTATTTCTCATAAAAAAACAATGTTTAATCAACACACAAAATTCTTTTTTATCCATTCTTTTGAAAATTACAAAACTGGAGTCACTAAAACCACTGTAATCTCTAAACTAATTGTCAAAATGTCATGAAATTTTCACACGTTTCGTTTGAAGGTTGGTACTATCCAGAAATCATATGGGTCTGTCAACAGTACCATATATATGTCAGACTGGAGACTTATTGAGTGAAGTGTTACTATGACATATTTTCACAAAAATGCCATATCTGCAAAGATTATGTTTTTTTTTCATTTGAATTTCCAATATTTCGAATCCTGAAGGTGGCAATGTCATTATTGGTCAGACTGGCATAGTACACAGTGTCTGTAATAACCATATATTTAGTACTTCTATATAATTAGCAAGTGTCTGTATGTAGTGTTGGTAATATTGTGACGTCAATTTTTCCTAAGGTTCTCGTGATTGGCTAACTGGAGACACCCTGTCTCTTGATTGGCTGACAGGTGACACCCTCTCCCGTGATTGGCTAACTGGTGATATTCTGTCCTGTGATTCGCTGAGCTGATATTGTTTTGATAAATAAAAAAAAGGTTGCCCAACATACGCTTACATACATTCGTGGTATAAATTGAGAAGCTATTTCTTCCATCTTACTTCGTCGCCAAATATTTTGTCAATGTAGAGGGTACTTAATTTTATCGTTACATAGCTGTGAAAGTAAAATTATAGGAATAAATATGTTTTACAATATTTTGTGAACCTGTTTTACTATTTTATCAACAAGTAAGTATATACAAATGTTTATAAAGCTATTTTTAAATCCACTACGAACAATTTATCGCCATAACCTACAACAATCACAAAATATAGTTTTTAATGTTTTTAGGGTTTTGTAGGTATGACCAAAAAACCCTTATACCGTCATTTTGTCGTCTGTCTGTCTGTTCGGTAAAAATTGTAGCCAAACGGCTACCTAGAGAGTTGAAATTTGGTATGCTTATACAACTCTTTGACCCGCACATAGGAAAAATACTAAAACATCTAAAAAACATAGCCCCCTAAAAATATAAACAAATATGTGCTCATCAGAAACTCAAATATTTTTTTAAAATTTTGAGTAGGGTATCAAATGAAAGCCCTTAGTACGTGGATTAACGATCAAATTTTTATTTTTGCAAAATAAATTATTTTGATGCGATTTTTGCCAAAATTGTGCAAAAAATTTTTTGTCCCACACCCCCTGTAGCCCAGATGGTTTAAACTAAAAATCTAAAAAAATTCTAAGTAATGTATATTGGTGTGAACCGAAATAGTACAACAGGAATTTTTGATTAGATTATGTTTTCGGAAAATAACGCATTTTTTGTGGTTTTTGGTTCACAAAGTGCAAAAGTTATACCAATGTAAGACACTCATATGCAATGCGTTCGATAGCGTAATGGGTTAGAGCACTGCTGGTAAACGAAGGGTTTCGAGTTCGAGTACGGAGTGAATTTTATTTCTTCCGTTTTTTTTTTTTGCATTTTTATTATGTTGAAATTATTTTGTCAAAATTCTAGTTATATTTTGACAAACGTTGTATTTAATTTTTAAGAGCGTAAATTTAATAACCAGTCTTATATGATTAACAGACGATAAATTATTTTAAAAATATCGTTCATTTTGCCGTGATTACTACAAAGTAAAATTTGTCCTACACACTCAGCATACCGCCTTCACTTATTATATACCTGCGAAACCCTGAAATGTGTGAATATTCACACTTCACATCAATTTTTAAATCCACTACGAACAATTTATCGCCATAACCTACAACAATCACAAAATATAGATTTTAATGTTTTTTAGATACATGTCATACAAAACAAATGGTTTTATAAACATTTGTGTATACTTGTTGATAAAATAGTAGACAGGTACACAAAATATTGTAAAATATATTTATTCCTATAATTTTACTTTCACAGCTAAGTAACAATAACATTAAGTACCCTCTACATATGTTTCAAAATGACCACCGCGGTGCTACGATCTTAAATTTATTTCCCTGCGTGCTATATAGAAGTATTAAATATATGTTAATAATAATGGGTAGCTAGCGCCTCTGTATTTAAATTTTTAAACTCCATTTGACAAATATATGCAAAACTACACTATCCTCAAAAAAGTATCCTGACACTTAAATCTAGGACCATGGAGGTACAAGTAGATGGGAGATGGCTTTGTGCTCAAGAAATGAAGCTACTTGCCACCAAAGCATGGCGGTACATTAAGTAGAAGGAATATACAGTTATAGTTAAGTATAAAACAATTATTAAAATATGTATACGGGTAAACAATGAGAATGTTTCAATGAATAAAGAAGAAAATATGCATATACAGATATTTTGATACAATATAAATTTATTTTTACCTGTGGAAAGTTACACCATCTTCTCACTATGACTTTTATAATTTAATATGGTACAATTCACCTTTATAATCAGAGAATATGAACAGGAAATGTAATGTTAACACAACGACGTTTGCCACCAAACAATGGCCGACCTGCTTCACTTCGCTATTGAGAAGTGACATTACCGGTGGCGGCGCTGTGATTCAAGGCAATATGGCTGTTGGCTTTAGTACTCGGCTGTCAATATGCTTTGTCTTGTCTTGAATGACAGCTAAAAACACTACAATATATTCTGCTTTTATAGTTTTTGAACAAAAATTCAACACTAAAACATACGTAATAAGTTCAAACAGTGCTAGAGTTTCTAGTACAATATTTGACCTCCAGACAGCGTATTCGAGCTTGTCAGTTCTCAATAACGTCTCCCCTTTACTTAAAAAAAAACATTCATACGCCTTAGATACCGTCTGCACTACTTTTCAGCGCGTACGGAATAATTATTTCTTCACTAGTGAAGGAATGAAATACACGCAAAATGCATAAGAAGATAAGTGCTTTAGAATAACATTCCAACTCTTGTGTTAGTATATTAACTTTCTGTAGTCAAAACTGATTTTCGAATTGGTAAATTCTATAGCGGTTGTGGAGAAATGAATTTATATGACTTCTTTCGACCTTAGATGTTTACAGCGCTGCTAAAGTGAATAAGTTCAAAATAACCCCATTAAAGAGGTGTTTGGTTACTTTTTGTAGGATAGTGTATTACTTATAGGCTATTCCAAACGTTTAGGCGGAACTAATTGTAATTTTCATTTTTGTAAGTTGTCATGAGCTTTTCTTTTATGGTTTGAAGTAGGCTTTTACTAAACAAAATTATCAAAAGCCTCACTTAATCGGTAAAAGTAACTAGAGTTGAAAACCTAGTTCCGCCTAAACTAAAGAAACATACTTTAGATAGGATCTGGGGTGTTTTATTAAAAAAATAAATAAAAATAACTATTTATTAAACTTAGTTTACATATCTTTGTACCCCATTTACTTCTTTTAATCTTAAATAAGAAGAGAAATAATAAGAATACAGTTTTAAAAAAATACTTATAATGTACATATTGATTATCATCGGTAAATGGCCTCGATTCGACAAAAAAATATCTTCTGCTTGAAGTTGTATACAAGCTTTAGTAAAACATTGAATTTTATCAATAATCTTTAAACCCCTTCTACTTCCATAGCTCCATCTGCCCTGGGTCCTCTGTCATTTTCAGATTTAAAGTTTGGATACAACTTTGCTTGGAGCCCATCTGATATTCGTCCATGGAAGTCTGGACGTTTGTTTGTTTTTTCATTGGATACAAATATTTCTAATAATGATCTTGGCCCGGAATATATTCCTCCAGTTCTGGATGGATTTCTGGATAATGGTTGTGCTATGCTTGTCAATGGAGGAGGAGACATTGGAGAATCCGTTGTTGCACGGATTACTGATGCACGTTGTGTTGTCTCTTGTGGATCTGTTAAAATAAGATTATAACATACTGTAGCTGTAGTTTTGTTCCTATTATCATAAGACGCAAACCAAGAAATATGAAGAGTATATCAAAATTAATATTTACATGCATATAATTATAATAAACCGTTGAAAATTACTCTACAAACCAACCTAAATACTTTATTTGAGTAGAACTGGTTTAGGATTTTTTTGAATTGCACATTTGTTCAAAATTACATGTTTTAAGCTAGTGATTAGGCACCACAGCCGGAAAACCGAACCTTGAGAACCCCACCGAAATTGCAAAATCTTAACCAAAACCCTAAATTTTAAGAAATGGTACTGGAATCCCGCGAAAGAAGAAGGTTCTGAGGGTTCTGTCGGCTTTCCAAAGCATTTTAACAATTTCTTGTTACTTCCATAAAGACTTTGTATTTTTTCCAATTCCAAAACACACATTTATAAGAAAGTTACTACGACAGCAAAGATAATAAGTATAGCCCAATTTTAAGTCGATTTTTCTGCGTAAAAATGGTCTTATGGTCTGTAGGTATTGGTAAGTTGTTTAAAAAGTGTGGAATCAATTCAGAGCGCATAAAACAGAATCAACCAAGAAAATATAATAAAAATGAATACAGAATTAGTCATTTCTGGAGGTCTTACAAATCAACGACAACCCTTGGATGTGTCGATTAATAAACCATTTAATAATTTTATACGGGAAGAGTGGAACAAACGAATAATAAAGTCAAATCACGATGTTACAGGATAACAGGACGTATGAAACGGATGACAATTTCAGAAGTACCTGGGTAAAAAATTCATGGGAAGTTGTAAAAGACGATTATAAAGTTTTTTATGAAATGCGGTATAAGCAACGCATTGGATAGTGTCGAAGATGATTTGGTTTTTAAAGAGATTGACAACAATAGACCAGCGGTTCTTAAACTGGGTTCCGCGAAACAATTTTGACATTAACTTTACAAACTGTTCGCTTTTATTCAAATAACTCATTTAATAAAAATCCTACATGGTCAAGACTTTTTGTATTTGTTGTTATCTAACTAGTTATTGACATAACTAAACAATAATTAATAAAAATTTAATTATTTTTATTCAACTGCAAATTATTTACAGAAAACATTATAATAAGATCTATTTTGACCAAGAAATATTTGTATGAGTTTAACGTATTATAATTTGTAACTTTTTAAATTCTTTTTATTACTATTTTTATTCATTTTATGTTTTTTATTCTATATGTTAATAAAAATGTTCATCTCTATAAATGCGCAAGACTTATTAAAATATCCAGCGATACATTTTTACCAATATTTATTATAACGTAGTGCTTATGAGATTATTGAGCCAGAAATTAAGCATCAAGAACGACATAAAATGCCTAGGGCTTCTATGGGGTCCGCCTCTAAGTTTAAGAACCCCTGGTTTAGACAAAAATAATGCGAACAGTGACATTAACGAGACGAGTAATAATACAGAGAGTGAAGATGAACAGAATGTTGCTGGTACAAGTTATCGTAATGATAAATATTTTTCCTAAAAATTGTCTCATTTTGGGGTGCGTCTTATAGTCTGAAAAAATACGGCAAATAAAATCCAAATAGTGTGATTTTTAACTGTTTTTGGTAAAATATCGCAAAAATTCGATTCAATACTATACACTGACTATTTTTAATTAAATATATTACCTATTTGGTCCAATTCCCTCAAAGCTTGGTCCAATTCTACTTTTTCTGGAATCTTATGCCCATCTTCTGCAGTAAATTTGTGGCAGTCTAACAAACAATTGTATACTGCTGTATGGTTTTCAGTATGACAGTGATTCTTTAAAAAAGTCTCTAATTCATTCCATACTATTTTGTATTGTTCTTCTCTTTTTTGGCCTTTTGATCTGTTTACATTTGGCAGATGCAAAGGTTCGTGTTTTGATTCCAGACCAATTAAACTGTAGATCACTTGCTTGCACTGGACTATTTCATCTGTAGTTATTTGATCCTTTATAATAATTTGGGGCAAAGGATCTATATACTAAAAAGAAATAAAATGTAAGTTTTTTAAGAGCTGGTTCAACATTTCTGTATGATTTTTAGGATTTTGTGGGTATACTCAAGACATTTTTATACCATTACTTAGGTGACTATACGGTAGAAATTGTGTCCAAACAACTGGGGTACGTTCCAAAACGTAAGTCATGGAGTTCGAGTTTACTCAAAGATCATATGATCAGGTTTTGGAACGGCGATGTTAAGGTTAGGAGTGCTTATATGAAAATTCCCGCTAAAATATTGTCAACACGACATATTATTTTAAATAATTATTAATATCTTTAAATAGTGATGGATAAAAAGAAAAGGGAAGTATTTATTATTTGGGGTTACCGACTCCATAACTAATTTCTGTTAATTTCGATATGTCAAAACTTATATTACATGCGTAAACATTCTGCGCATGGGAGTAAATATTACCAACCTTGCAAGCAGAGTTAAAAGAGTAAACTCTAGGATTAACTCAAACCGGAAATTCGAATATTTTGGAACGATCTTACTTAACTTAGAGTTAAGTTTAGAGTAAACTCCATAGGTTTTGGAACGTACCCCTGTACCTAAAAAGTTGAAAATTGACATGCGTAGACAGCTTTTTGACCCACATACAGGAAAAATTATACAGATTTTTAACTGTGCAAATTTAATCGGCTGTCTGAGCCTATGAGACAGAGAACGCAATATAAAATAGAAACAAAGCACGCTGAAACTGTGATGTACCTTAAGAAGTTACCCGTACAACGTCGAGCGTGGAATGAGCTCTGTCCGATATTATTCATTAAGTCTACTTTGTGGTGGCCACAGCTATTGTTTTTTTTTTTTAATGGGGTATTAAATGAAAGTACTTGATAACGTGAATTGAGGAACAAAATTTAATTTTGGAAAAAAAGTGATATTTGACAAAAATGTTATGAGTCTGTCCCCCACCTTATTTTCAGGGGGTCTGGTTTAAAAATCAGAAAATTTAGCGTAATGCACAAGATAAAAAAAATCTTAATAAATTTTAAGTGGAATGTCAAATGAAAAGGTCAAATGATTGCTAACTATGGAGGCTCGGGTTCGAATCCCGGTAATGGCATGGATGTTTGTATTTTTTTTAAAAATTAATAATGTTTAAAAAAAATAAAGATATACTGCATAATGGTTAATGGTAGTCCGAGCCGTAGCAATGTTTTTGGCGCCCTTGGCAAATACTTAAAATAGTGCCCCCGGGAAATATCAAATACTTAAAGTAGACACTTGTAAATTAATTTAACCGAAAATAGCGCCCTTTTTTATTTTTTTTCATTTTATTTAAAGAGGACATCATTTTTATTTTAATAGACATGTGAAAATATAAGTGATGACTAAAAAAAAGGTCATCACTTCTAAAATACAAGTGATGAAAAAAAAAACACGATGGCGCCCGTCATGCTTCGCGCCCCTGGCACTTGCCCCGATGTCAGAGTGTACAGCTCTGATAGTAGCTAAGACCAAAAATGAAAAGGTCCTATGAGTGAGCAAAAAGTATTTTTTTTTTAATTTAGACGCCATTTTCGAAAACAAAACAAAAATCCGCACTCTGCAACCCACAGGGATTGGCCTAAAAATCTGAAACAATTCTAAATAATGCGCATGATATGAACCTGAATAGTTCAACAGGAATATTTGATCAGATTATTTACCAAAAATTATATATTTTTTAATATATTAGATTGCCAAATAAAAATTCCCAGCAAATATTCAACTAACGGCCGAATGCTGGCAAACTGCTTTTATGCTGGTAAATTACTGGCACCAAAAGTAAGTGCAACGCCAGTATTAATAATGTACTTCACATTTGTATTTCGCATTCTGCCTATACGAAGTACTTTACCAGCATTTTATAAGCACTCTTCTTCACTCATACTTTTTACTTAAAACCATCAGAAATAAATCTTGCAACTAATGCGATTATTTTGCACTTTACCGTTGCTGGGCCAGCAACTGATACATCAATGGGCCAGTAACGGCCCCGGGGACACTGGGGTACTGGCCCATTACTTTCAATGCCGGGGAGTATGTGCTTTACCAGTACTGGCCCGTATAAAAATGTTTGCTGGGTTCACACAAATATTTAATTACCGTTTTCAAATTAAATAAGAACGTAGAGTTAATAGTCATTGGCCAATATCTTGTGTGTCTTTCAAGTCTCAATTTCATTTTCTCCACCGGTTTTTGTTCATCTGCTTTTCTTTTCAACGGCACCAATTTATTACTTTGAATAAAAAGTCCAAAGTCCGTTATTCTGTAATCAGTTACCCTTCCACCACAACCTTCAGATATAGAAGGCGGATCTTCTAAAACAGACCTAAAAAAATATTAAAATTTAAACTAGATAGATATCCAAATTTCTTACCTTGCTGTACAGAGTGTGTGGATGAATATTTCGCCACCATGTGACGCTAGCATATGGCTCGTGAGTTTCCCGCCTTGTTTTCGTGGCATTTCCAACATTACAGATCTGCCGTTGAGTAGGAAATTTATTAAGCAAGAACTAGGGCGAGAATTTACATCTACTGGTGTTATTCGGTGCATTGAAGAACATAGGTGATTATCTGCAGAACTGCCCCTTGGGGTACACCATTTCAGAGTAACCTAAATTACATAAATTTATATTTTCTAAAATATTACAAAATAACAATACATGGAGGGCAATCAAAGGACTTAAAAGATCGATAGTGAAATATTTAAAGCAGTTCCAAAATTTAGATATTTGAGAACAATCATATCAGATTTAGGGAAGATAGATGATAAGATCATAAGAGGAAAAAGGACGAGCACTATATGGAACCAGATCTGTGCCAAATACTCAGTAAAGGTATTTCAAATATCAAATACCGATCAAAGTATTTGAATTAACAAATACTATTAGTCATAATTGATAAAAAGTATTTGAAATATCAAATACTTGTAAAAAATATTTGAAATAATGTAATTCAAATACTTTAAATGTATTTGAAATACTAGGGAAATGTTTGAAATACTGGGGAAATATTTGAAATAATAGGAAAATATTTAAAATACTAGTGAAAGATTTGAAATACTAGGAAATATTTTAAATATGTTCTAGGGAAATATTTGAAATAATAGGGAAATACTAGCAAATATTTTAAATAATAGGGAAGTACCTGAAATAATAGGTAAATATTTGAAATACTAGGGAAATATCTGAAATACTAATAAAACATTTGAAGAACTGGGAAATATTTGAAATATGTAGTGGGGAAATATTTGAAACAATAGGGAAATATTTCAAATACTATTAAAATATTTGGAATACTAGGAAATATTTGAAATATGACAATATTTGAAATACTAGTAAAATATTTGAAATATTGGGAAATACTTAAAATATTTTCAATACTAGGAAATATTTGGAATAATATGAAATTATTTGAAATACTAGTAAAATATTTAAAATATTAGGAAATACTTAAAATGTTTAAAATAATAGGTAAATATTTGTAATATTAGGGAAACATTTGAAATATTTACTAAGAACATATTTTAAATACTAGGAAATATTTAGAATAATATGAAATTATTTAAAATACTAGTAAAATATTTAAAATATTAGAAAATACTTAAAATATTTAAAATAATAAGTAAATATTTGTAATATAAGGGAAACATTTAAAATATTAGAAAATATTTGAAATATATACTAGGGGAATATTTGCAATGTTAGGAAATACTTTAAACATTTATTAAGGAAATATTTGAAATACTAGGAAAATATTTGAAAGAACAGGGAAATAGTTACTAAGAAAATATTTTAAATACAAGAGAAATATTTGAAATACTTATAAAGTATTTCAAATACTGATATTTTCAGATAACAAATATCAAATACAAATACCACGGAGAAAGTATTTTCAAACCCAAATACAAAGAGCATTGTTTTGAAGTATTTGAAATACAATATTTCAAATACCAGTAAGTAATTAAAATACTTTTTACTCAAATATTCCCAGATCTGTATGTAACAAGAAAGAAAAAATTAATAAAATAAAAAAAAAAAATGGGGTATGCTCAATTCTAATTATGCAGATCGCAGAAGTTGGAATGAGCAAGTCGAGTATAGTGAGCGTGACGCTGTGCTGCTGCGTTCCACACAGACTATCTCGACAACCGTGAGCGCAAAATAACTGCATGGTATTGATTTGCACTTACGGTTGTCCAGATAAACACTAAAAATTTGAACCTTACCGTTTCATATTCTGCACCTTCTCTGGTATTTTTAATCAAAGCCGAGTCATCAGCATTTCCTTTTAAAATTGCAGTATGTGCAGTACTTGCATGATATATTTCAACATCATAATTTGCTGAAGAACTTGCATTTTGCTCTTCCTTCATCGGAATGCCAGTTACGGTTGTACTAGCTAAGTCATAATGTGACAATATCAGATGAGAAAGTTTACTGTGAATTATAGGCGCTTTTATTGAATGTACTTCTGTTGTTAAAAGCGGAGATAACTAAAAAATATATTAAATGAAATATCGTCAAAGACTTATTTTGAATATACTTACTGCTTTCGGTGGATGATTTGAGACTTGGGACTCTGCATTATTAGGAAATATATTTATAATAACCAAATGGCAATGGTTTATCGTTAATAATCTATAAAAAACATTTACCAAATTATTTCGAAACAAAATAACAGTATCTAAATACAAAAAATTACATTAACGTACAGGTCAGACCCAGCTGCAACTTTATTTTGTTGTTGCAAAACATTTAAAAAAATATCTTCCAATCGTTTCATACTATTATTGTCTCTAGTAGATGTTATACATATAACTCTGCACCGATTAAGTAATTTTTGTCCATCATTCATCGAAGATTTTCTTTCGAGCTGTACTTCCGAGCATTCTGTTAATGCCTCTATCGCAACTCGTAAACCATGAATTACTGAAAATTCTACACCTGGTTGAACACTTCGAGGTGGTATACCCACCATGGACATAGCGTTCATTAACTATAACGAATAAATTAGTCTTTACGATTGACAATTTTTGTATTAAAAGTACTTACGTGTGTTACATTTTGTTGTAAGGAACTCCATGTGTTTAAAATATGAGCTGCTGTATCGCTTACCACAAACTTAACCTAAAAATTATTGAAATCAGTTTAAGTTTAGTCATACATGTTTATTGAAACTTACTAATTTTCCAGTAGGGAATAAATCCCAAACTATCCTACAATATTCAATCGCAGATTCGACACTGCAAGTCCACAGAGATTTAGAAATAGGGTTTAAGGGAATAAATCCCGGTGTTCTAGTTTTTAAAAAGTCAAATTCAATTGGATTTTCACTTGAAATTCCAAAATACGGAGTATGATCTAACACAAAAACTGTTTTATGATTATTTGGGAACATATTTGTGTAATTATATGTCATTTTGACATATTTATCTGTCAAATAACGCGCAGATATTTATTCAAAACGGAGTTAAGCGCTGTAGGGGCGTGATAATTTATCTTTAATAATATTTATTAATTATTTGTTATATAACATAATGAGAAGATGAATTGTAAGTTAGATATTGAATTACAACATTTTTACGTTTTTAATTCATTATTTGGGCCTAATGAGGGGGATGTAAGTAAAAATTTTGACATATAACCTTAATTTTTTTTTGAATATTTGAATTTTTAGGAAGAGAAAAAGGTTTTATTCTATTATCCTAATAATGTAGACTTAGAAACACAGATTAAACAAGTTGGATTTACGGAGGCAATAATACAATTTACAGGGTAAGCATAGTTAATGTTTTATTTTTTATAATCTTAAAAATCAATATTTTTTTTAGATCATTTAAACCAAATGAGCCCTGTAGTTCAGTGCATACACAAAAAACGCGTCAGATATATTTGCAACCAGAGAAAAATTATTGGGTAGTTTTGGTAAATTAATTACGACAATAATTTTATATTCGTATATTTAATTTTTTTATTTTTAGACATTAAATATTCCATATATATGTAAGAATAAAGAGGGTGCAGATTATTGTGAATATCAGAGTGACGATGTACAAGATGTTGTCTATCTGTCAGTATTACGTCAAGCTTATAACATGTTCCGCCTTTTTAACGGAACATTTAGTTCAGTTCTTACATCAACAAACATTGGTGTTCTTAAGCATAAGCTAGATCATTTTTTTACAGCGGTAAGATAATGAAGCAACAAATATATAAATAAATTTTTAATATTTTTTTTCTTTTGCAGTATTTAAAATCTTTAAAAGTTAAACACTGTGATATCCTAAATATATTTAACGGAATACAGTTTTTGCCATTAGATAAGTTAATGTTTTTAAATGTACAGTGTTTTATAAATCTTCTAGAATGCAAATTTCCATACGTACATTATACATCTTTTTTATATAACGATCATTTAATATGGTAATTATTATAGCAATATAATTTAAAAATGTTTCGGGGTTTCGTAGGTAAAAACCCTTACATCATCGCTATGTTTGTATAGTAGAAATTATGGCCAAGTTGAAAATTATAAAAAATTTTGTGATGTGAAAAAAATCTTTTGAAGGTATTAGTGGAAGCTCCAAATACATAGATTAAGAGTCAAAAATGATTTTTAAAAATTTGATGCAATTTGACCGAATAGCTATTTATATTACAAGTTACGGAATGATCGGATTTTTTACACCAGACATGAGAATTGGAACACTCGCTTCGTTCTGTTTCAACAAAGAAGCATTTGTTTTCTTTATTTCCTAACTAGTTAGGAAATGAAGGTTTAATTGTGGAAATGGGTGCCATTTTGACATTCAAAATAATAAAAAAATGTCTATATTTCAGAACGGAATTGCAAAAAATATTTTCTCGAATGTGTCTGGCATTCTGAAGGACCATTTTACTTACTTAAATACCTGCGAAACCCTGAAATGTGTTTAAATTTACGTTTTTGAACATGCATTATTTAACAAAAATGCTATTTAAATTGTTTAAATAATTTTTAGGAGTGGTATAGAACCAGTGGATATGCAAACAATTTATCATTATTTAGTGTCAACATTACTGCCTGCTCATATGGAAACGGAAATCCAAGGTGGATCAATGCCGAGGCATACTCCGTCTCCATTTAATGTCCATTTGCATCATGGCCGTTATATAACCGGTCCTTCTAATTTAAAAGACTCGAGTACAATTGGAAAAGTTCCAAGAGTATTTATTAATAACGAAACTAAACCATCAGCTTATCATCTTGTGGTGTATCGGTCTCTAAGCGCTTCTGTTTGCTTATTTATCGATGGTAAGAAAATATTTTTAACCATTTTTAGTCATTAGAATAAATATAGGCTATTTCAAACGTTTAAGCGGAACCAAAATAGAATTTTTAAGTTGTCACGAGCTGATTTTTTTATGATTGAAGATGGCTTTTACTAAACAAAATGAACAAAAGTCTTATTTAACCAATATAAATTACTAGTTTGAACAATTTAGTTCCGCTTAAATCAAAGAAACATACTACACTCAGTGATGGGCGTTTACACGTAAACTTTAATTGTTTACGTTTACGTGTAAACTTATGTAAACAATTGGTAAACTTGTCAGCAATGTAAAGTCCATTCTACATTATACTTTTTTCAATACTTTTTTCAATACTATCCAACTCTGACGTCATTTCAACTTTTGATACTACAGAATATAGTGGGGGAAAAAAATAAGAGACAGTGAAAAATTTTATATCTTCCATCTCTTATTACTTTTGTTGCCAACTTAAAAATTTTTAGGTTCAGATGGCAGACAACAATTTGGTTATAGTGAACCAATTTATAAATATTGTTTAATTGTGCTAAGTTTATATTTAATTATATGACCCAAATAAACTTCTTATCAACTTAATAAACTACTAAAAGTTAAGTTGTAAACAAAAACTAAAAAGTTGGTGTTGGTACGACTGAAAAGTACAGAACTGTCAATCGAAAATTTGACCGGGGGTAGTTTTGGATGACAGTTCTGTACTTTTCAATCGTACCAACACCAACTTTTTAGTTTTTGTTTACAACTTAACTTTTAGTAGTTTATTAAGTTGATAAGAAGTTTATTTGGATCATATAATTAAATATAAACTTAGCACAATTAAACAATATTTATAAATTGGTTCACTATAACCAAATTGTTGTCTGCCATCTGAACCTAAAAATTTTTAAGTTGGCAACAAAAGTAATAAGAGATGGAAGATATAAAATTTTTCACTGTCTCTTATTTTTTCCCCCCACTATATTCTGTAGTATCAAAAGTTGAAATGACGTCAGAGTTGGATAGTATTGAAAAAAGTATAATGTAGAATGGACTTAAACAATGTAAACTGTCAAATAATGAGGTTAGTTTTAGTTATTTAATACGAATAATAGAGAGTTAATGAACAATTATATTCAGTTCAAAACAATAAATTTATTTAAAAAATGGTGGGAAGAAACCGAAGGAATAGTTCTGAAGAACTAGGTTTTGTTTTAATTAAAGAAAATGAAAGAAAATATAGGGCGTTATGCAAAATTTGCAATGTACAGTCTGTTCCAAACGCTTAAGCGGAACTAGATTTTGCAATCTAGTTACTTTCATCGTTTAAATCGTGCCTTTCGGCCGTTTTGTTTAAGCTTTGTAAATCATACTTACAATAAACATTTTTTGGTTAAGGTTAATATCATTTTAAAATGTCATTTTCTTTATATTTTGATTTTTTGTGTCATTCTTAATACAAATTTCCCATTTATTAACTTTCTTGTCATTAAAATATCTAAAAAAAATATTTAATTTTGACATATGTCATCCGTTTCCATGGTTTCATTGTTGGAATTTTAAATTTTGACATCCCAACGTGAAAAATGAAATATCCCAAGCAAGGTCCCTTCTCGTGACAACCTAAAAGAACTAAATTCCCATTTAGTTCCGCTTAACCGTTTGGTACAGACTGTATCTTTTCGTTATTAAAAAATATAGGCTGATTTTCTTAAAGGTGAAATTTAATGTATTTTGTTATTAAAAAAATTAGACTGAATTTTTTAAAGAAAAAAGTTTTTATTTTTCATATTCATATTTACTAATTTGTATGTCACACCTGTATAATGATGCAAATTCGATTTTTATTAATATGTATATTGGCTTGTCCTAATTTTATATACTTACTTTTTCATTTAAAATCGTTTCATTAAAATTTAATTATTTATAAAAATGTATTGAAAATTATGTTCTGTAATTCAAAACAAGTGCGCATGTCTAAATCATTGTTTACGTTGTTTACATTGTTTACAAGAGTTTTGTGTTTACTTTACATCAATTGTTTACGCGTCAACAATGAGGTAAGTTACATCATGTAACTTATGCGCCCATCACTGACTACATTAAGCTGTAAATACCCTTTTCAAACCAGAAATTTCAGATAGGGTAAGTTCAAGTCCACTGATGTTTAAGATCGGTTTGCATTCACACTATACCCTGTTCAAAATCAAGAAGTAGTAATGAAATCGCGTGAAAAATTAAAATCGCTATCCTATTGGCTGTCGCATAAATTTAAGTGCTCAACAACCAATGAACAACGAGAATACGTCAAAATTATCACGTGAATATTGCATGTTTACTATTTCTTGATTTTGAACAGAGTATAGATGTATAAATCGCCTGTGCTGCCATCTGCTATGATAATTTTATTTTTAAGTTGGTGTCACGCATTTTTTTGTTCTAAAATTGAAAATAATAAAATGAATGCAACAAAAGTAATGACACAAAAGTATTTTAAATCAACGAAAAAATACCGAAGGGAACCGTTGGCAGGTGGCAGCACAGTATGTGACGTCACACCAATATGGTCTATTAGACTCAACAGCGCTATTAAGTGACACCAAGCAGACAGAATTTGAACTAGTGGAACGAGTAACTGTTTCTTATTTACTAGTTGCTACCACGTGTTGTTTATATCGCGTTTAAACTTTAATGTTGCAGTTTATTTGTAACATTAACTTTTGATAGCAACTATTATTCTTTTTATATTATTTTGTGTTATAATGAGTTGTCATAACACTATTAAAAATTTTGCATAAAATTATTAAAAAATGTGAAGAATGAATTTACACACATTTTAGGTTTTCAATTATTAAGGTTTTGTAAGTATGACCACCGAAAAACCCTTATAAGAAAAAAAAATGTATATTAAATAATTTTTTTTAATAAAAATAAATATTTTTAAAAGAGTTTGAAAAGGTTGAAATACCATATATCACATGGTATTGTTAAATTGAAAAGAAATCATCAAATAATACATCAATGTTACAAAATTTATGTAAACAAATAATAACTTATTTGATATGTGTTGTTTTCTATTTGTTATGACAGGTTACCACTTGGCGCCAATTTCATATGTATCAATTTTGTGTACTAGTGGCAAAGATAGTAGCTAGTAAATATGCCGGGTTTACATTGGTAGAGTAACAGAGCTAGTAACTAGCGCAAGTAACTAGCAACTAGTCGCTATCTCTGTGTAAACAGTTGACATTGTGGCTAGTAGAGTACTAGCTGCCAGTAGTTGGGCTAGGATAGCAGCTAGCTCGTCGACGTATTTACTAGCTACTATCTTTGCCACTAGTACACAAAATTGATATATATGAAATTGGCGCCAAGTGGTAACCTGTCATAACAAATAGAAAACAACCCATATCAAATAAGTTATTATTTGTTTACATAAATTTTGTAACATTGATGTATTATTTGATGATTTCTTTCAATTTAACAATACCATGTGATATATGAAACCTTTTCAAACTCTTTTAAAAATATTTATTTTTATTAAAAAAAATTATTTAATATACATTTATTTTTCTTATAAGGGTTTTTCGGTGGTTATACTTACAAAACCCTAAAAAACCTTAATAATTGAAAACCTAAAATGTGTGTAAATTCATTCTTCACATTTGTTAATAATTTTATGCAAAACACAATATAGACAGGAAATTTAATATTTAAATAAATAGGTCTAATGCTTTAATCTTTGCCGAAAATACATTTTAAACTTGTTTTAATTTTGGAACAAGGGCTCGGAGGTGGGGTTAACCAAAATTCTTAGAACACATGGAAATATGGGACATTTTACGAATTGTGTAATTATTGTCATTGCAAATATTTCTTTTGAAGTGTTCGCATCTCCAATCTAACATTTTTGGTGTGCCAAAGTTTTCACTTATTTTTTTCACTATTTTTTCTTTTATGTATTGTGCTATTGCTGTAACACCGTCTATAAGAGTTTTGAAAACGTAAGTAATATTTATATTTGACACGTACATAATTGTTATCAATCTATTCTTAATATTATAGCCGTAGCTTAGCTAAAGACGTTATAACTAGTTTTACATAATTTTTAGAGTAATATAATTTGAAATGATGTAATACAAAATACCATTTTTTTAATGGCATCAAGTTGGCGACGATGTATATTCATATTCATAAACTATTTTTTGCAAAAAGATAATTTCACAACAAAATTACAGTGAAGATGTCAAATGTGTTTTGACACTTACTATCCAGAAAATAAGATAAGTATGTCAATTGTGTATGAACATCTACTATCCTGAAAATAAGATAGTAGAGTAAATCGCCTAGTACTTGCGCTAGTTACTAGCTCTGTTACTCTACCAATGTAAACCCGGCAATACGTCGACGAGCTAGCTGCTATCCTAGCCCAACTACTGGCAGCAAGTACTTTACTAGTCACAATGTCAACTGTTTACACAGGGATAGTGACTAGTTGCTAGTTACTTGCGCTAGTTACTAGCTCTGTTACTCTACCAATGTAAACCCGGCAATATAACTCAATGTAAAAAGCGCGATAGAATGTTTATTTCTGTAGTTGCTTAAAATCCCACCAGATGTCATATCGCTTAGCAATTTTTCCCTATACAGAGCGAAACGATTACCGATTGAGATTATCGCCTTAATATTTTAATTACCTGAGTTTATTTCTTTTCAGGTTCAAAAGATTTAACAATAGACACCTTCAGAGAAATGGATACATTTATGTGTCCTGAATTGCTGCCAGTTGTTTCTGGAATTGCAGAATATTGTACTCAGCAAGCCAGTAACAGTACAAATACAATTGACAATAACGCTCCCAAGTTCATATATTTCAACAAATTAAATCTTGCATATAAGAGTACAGTACATTTAGATAATCGACAAACAGGCAATGTTTCAGTATCGCAAGAAGCACTGAAATTGATGACTGATATGTATAATAATAAATTAGGGATGTCCTTTACTGGAGAAACTATTATTAAGACCATGAATGATTACTGGATTGTTAGAAAATTGAGTAATTTAAGAGAGTTTTATATTGTTATACATCAGAAGAACGCCAGTTTAGGAGATATAAATGGTAAGATTTTGTTTTATTCAACGACTGAGAACGAAATAACGATATTAAGGCGGCGCACAACCCTATAGTCCTCAATAGTTTCTTATACAAAACTAATAATCGTAAACAAAATTAATAACAATCTATATATCAAAATTTGCAGCAAATTTTTATCTATCTAATAGGATATTTTTAATTGTAGAAAAAACTGTTAGGTAGTTGTAATTAAGCAAATTGCATTATAGACGCCATCTTGTAAACCAATCGACGCATATTTGCGTACGATGCGAGAAATTGTACCTAAAACTTCATTCTACAAATATGATTCTAGCTATTTTGTTGTATTGTGAAAATTACTTATAGTTATTGTACTTGGTAATCTATTTTTGCCGCACTCTTAAATCTGTAGCGGTTTTAAAAATTTGTGTTACGGGTAAAAATGATATATTTTTCGTGAAGAATACGTGTACCAAGTGGCATTTTATTATCTTTAAGTATAATATTTTTCGACGAAGGCTCTAAACTATAAGTAATCAAGGCGAAAAAAAATTTGACGTATTATTTGAACATTTCTACACAAAACTATATAAATATAAAAGTTATTCGAAACCCACAAATAGATTTAAAAAATTACAGAACAATATCGCTGATGTCTATTTTTAAGTTATTGAGCGATAATATTTTTACTATAAATGTTTCTACAATTAAAACTATCATATTAGATAGATACAAATTCGGTGCAAAATTTGATGTATAGGTTGATACTAATTTTATTTCAGATTATTAGTTTTGTATAAGAAACTAGTAACCTCCGGGGGTTATACGCAGCCTTAACCGAAATTTTTAAAGAATGGAAACGAAAACAAGAATGTCATTTTTTGTTTTTTTTTTTGTTCAAGAACGAAAATAAAACTGATATAATACCGGTTGAACTTGTCTTTTAATATACAGGGTGTTTGTTTGAAACGGGGCACCCCGAAAATCTCCTTTATTTGTAAAGATACAAAAAATCTTCAGAACAAAAGTTAAACTAGACAAAAAGGCCCATCTAAAGGTTACTATAAGAATTCTAAGGCACTTCCGGTTTCACCGGAAATGATGTCAACTTTTGATCTAGCATAGGGAATCGATAATTTTATATTTTTTTCCTAAAAGTACATTAAATTAGCTTTACAATGACACCAAAAAATCATATTTTTATGTTAACCATTTCAAAATGGCGACCATTTATTTACAAAATAATAATCAACATAAGTTTTACAAAGTTGAACATAGCAAGCTTACGGTACGGAAACGGTATTTTTCGTTTTCGTTTCGAACTGAAACAAACGGGTTTTGTAGGTATGACCAAAAAACCCTTATACCGTCATTTTGTCGTCTGTCTGTTCGGTAAAAATTGTAGCCAAACGGCTAAACCTAGAGAGTTGAAATTTGGCATGCTTATACAACTTGTTAACCCGCACATAGGAAAAATACCAAAACATCTAAAAAACATATCCCCCTAAAAATAGAAACAAATATGTGTTCACCGAAAAAAAAAATATTTTTTTAAAATTCTGAGTAGGGTATCAAATGAAAGCCCTTAGTACGTAGATTAACGATTAAAATTTTATTTTTGCAAAATAAATTATTTTGATGCGATTTTTTCCAAAATTGTGCAAAAAAATGTTTGACCCACACCCTGTAGCCCAGATGGTTTAAACTAAAAATCATAAAAAATTCTAAGTAATGTACATTTGTGTGAACCAAAATAGTACAACAGGAATTTTTGATCAAATTATGTTTTCGGAAAATAACGCATTTTTTGTGTTTTTTGCTTGACCATGTAAAATATTTAATGATATTATGTAGTACAGTAAACAGAGCGCTTCAATGGTGTAATGCTTAGAATACTGGCGTTCTATTTTACAAACTCGAGTTCAATTCGGCCTCAAGGCAATTTAATTTTTTCTGTTTTTTTACATTTTTATTTTGTTTAAATTATTTTTTCAAAATTCTATAGTGCGTTCAAAGGTGAGTTTGCAGTATAGCTCTTATGGCAAATGGGAGCGGTATTGCCAAATGTTGTAAAAGTGTCAAATATAATAATATGAAAAACTCGTATGATTTACAAAAATCAACTCTTATAAAACTCAAAATAACACTCAACAAAAACAAATGGCCATTTGTAGAATACTGCGTCTTCACAGATCAGCGCGTTTTAGAGCTGGCAACGTCGACAAGCAAGAAAAGGATAGCGTCATTGTGTAAACCCATTAGAGAGTATGAAAAAGAACTACTCCATATGCCCCGTACTGCAAACTCACCCTTGAACGCACTATAGTTATATTTGGGCAAATATTGCATTTAAATTTTAAAAGCGTAAATTTAATAACCAGTGGAAATTTTAGAAATTGAATACTCTTGGACTTACAACCAAGTAACTTATATATAATACCATGGATACAAGTAAAAAAATAAAATATATGTTATGTGTCATAATGTCTGTATCATATTAGTGCTTAAATATATTACTGCTATACTGCTATTTATATTCCTATAAATACACGAAATCAGAAGGGCGGAGCTTATGACTAAAACAACCAATGGAAGCCATACGCGCAATTTTCAAAATCTTATTGAACCTTGCTATATAAAAAAAATACTGCACATATTTAGAAACCGCATTCGAATTAAAATTAACAAAAAAAATATATATATATTGTAACATAAAATTTGTTTTGGCATCCCAAATAATCATTATTCACTTACTAAATACTTGCGAAACCCTGAAATGTGTGAAAATTAACACTTCACATCATTTTTTCGTTCTCAGTCTCTTGTTTTAATGTCTTGTTAACATTTATCGCATACAGTGTATAATATTTACAAATAGACCATATTAGTGTGTCGTCATATACATGTGCTGCCATCTGAGAGCTGAGTCCTTTTGAAGTTTAAAATACATGGGACATTGCTTTTGTTACCTTAATTTTATAAATATTTTCAATTTTGGAGCAAAAAATATGTATTTTTGATAAATATATACTAATATATACAGTCCAGACACTTTATATTATAGAATAATTATTTTATAAATATATAAATAAGGATTCGAAGATATATTTATAGGTTACGTTTTTAAATAATATGAAAATCGGAATATCTTTAGTATTTATTAAATTAACACTAAGTAATCATTAATATTTTGTTTTAGAATGCATATTGCTGTATTGTTTTGCTCCGAATTGTAACAATTACATCTACATTATTATTATTAATTGCAAATTTTTTCGTTTTTTGACAGATGAAAATGAAAAACAATAATGGAAAATTAAAAACAACATATTATTCCTTTAAATCATTTAGATATGGCACACACACTTATTGCTATGTTACTTGCCATAATAACGATTATTAACGTAAATTTTTCAAAATTAACCTGCAAAATAATATTGTTCTGCAAAAATAATGACATATTAAATTATAATGTATAAAATAAGAATTTGAATAAATAAATATTGACTTGTAGTTTTGATGTGAAGCACTCTCTTATGCTTGGTTTATATACGGAACAAGAATAAGGAATAGGAAATAAGAATAGTACACAAGAATAAA
This sequence comes from Liopterus haemorrhoidalis, assembly GCA_963971575.1. Lineage (NCBI taxonomy): Eukaryota > Metazoa > Arthropoda > Insecta > Coleoptera > Dytiscidae > Liopterus > Liopterus haemorrhoidalis. Next base: position 6,081,889 of record OZ020613.1, read on the forward strand.
AAATATTAAACCGTTTATATAGGACATAACATTTCGTCGCTGGGCCTGCGTACTTGCGTTGGCCTGTGTTTAACGTTTGTCACTTGACAGGTTCTGATTCATAAACCTTTTTAAAAAATTCGTTTATTACCGTTAAAAACATTTTATTGTTGTTTACAACCCTCTGATCACAACTGAAAAACATCTGTTGACCAAACTTTATTACGGCAGACATTTTGATTGCTGTGCGCAGGCTTATCGTGTCTTATTCTTGAAATAAGAATAAAATATTGAATGTTACCAACTATTCTTATGTTTAAGTTAAATTTCATTCCTACATAAACCGATATACGGCGCAGCCATGTTTTAACATCTTGTGTACTATACTTATTTCCTATTCCTTATTCTTGTTCCGTATATAAACCAACCATTACTTTGAAAACTTAATTTATATTTCCAAAATACAATTTAACAAAAAAACAACATGCTAAATTCAAATAAAAGGAATCCAACCGCGAGACGGCAGCACTGAATCCCATTTTGTGACGTAGTTACTAATATGGTCTATTGCAAGAAATACAGTAATAATTTTTCTTTTTCAGACGAGGTGAAAAAATTGTGTGAAACTGAACTAAAAGGAATATTTTTTCATCCTTCTTAATCGTATTGTACTTTCCGTATTGAATTTGTTTGTATTTTGTTGCAAAAGCCAAAAGAACAAACTGGCTGTGATTTAGTTGCAGCATTTACTGAAAATAAATCCCAAAAGGAGCATAGGTTCATGTATTTATTTGGGTATTTACAAATAAATACTAATAAAACAATCTTGTATATAAGTTGTATATATTTGTATTTATTAAAATCTAACAGTACATAAACTTTTAAATTAATTACAAAATCTCCCGTTTCATAAACAAAACATGAGGTAATTATAAAAAATTAAAAGCTAAATAAATTAACACGTAAAAAAACACTAAAAGTTCATATTGCATTGCTAAAAAATGAGTTTTTAAGAACCTTTTTAACATAAAAAAATTCATTAAACCATGTACAATCCATTAAAAAGCCCTGTAATCAAGAATTTCCTAATAAAGGCATGCGACTGTACTAATTTGGATTTATCACATTTATAAAGGGAGGAAAGTTAGTTCTGTGTCGGTTTGAGTGAAAAGTAAGTTGAGTTGGGACTCGAAGCTTATATTTTCAACACGAACTATCTTCGCTTCGTTTTGACCTGGGTTTTTACGAACCACAGCCAAACCGTAAACATTTACTATATGGTCATCATTCTCCGTTGTGGCTCCTCCAATATTATCCAAACGGACATGGCAGGTTACTTCCACATGTATGTATTTCACAACAGCATATTTTCCGTTTTGTAATTTAATCTGAAAATAATATTTTATTAGTTCAAATGTTTTATCTTACAAACAGGTTTGTTAGAAGCCAAAACCCTGCAGAGATGGAAGGGGGATTTGCCCCTAGAGTATAGGGGAAAAATTTTAAGATCGTAGCGCCAGGCGGATTTTTATGAAACCATTCTAAATCAGATACCACTTGACATTTACTAGTAAATAATAGCGAAAAGTGTATCAAAAAACGACAAAAAATAAATAATTGTTTGGGATTTTCTGATTTTGTGAAGTTACATTACTTGTAAACATCTAAAATACTACATTTTGTGATCTGGTTTTAAGTTATGGCGGTTTTCCATTGTCGATTAATTTAACTATATTGGGGGAGATAATAATTCCCGTGTTGTTTACCAAGGGGTAGAAATCTACAATGCTGGGCATATAATATTGTGTGGAGTCACTGAAAAAAACAGAGTTCATAAAGATTTATGCCTACAGACTTGTGCATTAACAAACCCACACACAATAACAGGAATTTTCAAGATATGCGATAATAAATACAAAATTGAAAATATTTTTTGTAGTCACTATCATTAAAATGTAATGAGCAAACTTTGATATAAGGGCTCACTTTTTTTCCAATTTTTAAATTGTTTATCTAAACATCGCGTCGATTCCTAACCTCTTGCTTTCCCAATTTTGTTTCGAACCGTACGGTGTCTGATATTAGTGGAAACAAATGAAACGATATTTCCGGGTTTCTTCTTTTCAATGAATTGCACATAGGCACACAACAATATGTATTATACTTTTTTCAATGATTATAATAAAACTTTAAAAACAAACTTCATACAAAACCAATACACAAAACGAAATGTTATCTGATGTACACAAGTTCATGAAACGCTCACCAGATGGTAGGGTGCTTAGCTGCAAATCCCTATACTAATAGAAAAACTAAAAGTATATAACTTTGATCCATGTAGCTGCTCACTTATCAAATCATATTTAAACAATCGGAAACAATTTGTTATTTTTAATAATAAATCTTCGAAGTTGCTGAATGTTGAACGAGGTGTTCCACAAGGATGCATTTTAGGGTCACTTCTATTTCTAATCTATGTAAACGATTTCTCAAATTGTATTGAAAATTATAATCTCTCATTCATTAAAGTACATTTTTTCTTTCGATTTGTTTCTATTTTAATAATACCAAATAAACGAAAAAACGTAACACCTAATATATTGAAGTTTGCTTTTCCTGAACAAAATGATCAAAAGCTTCAATAAATCTGTAAAAATTACTATCCAGTTCCGCCTAATCGTTTGTAATAGAATTATATAAAAATTAACTTACAAGTTCTTGTCTTTCTTCTCTTTGTGGTCTATCAGTTCTAAATACTGATGCTGCTCCCATTCTTTGGCCATAAGCATTAACAGAAAATCTCATTCCAGTATGTACTGCTCTTGTTTCTAAACCAACACCATCTGGATGACTATCACTCCAGAAATAGTTATTAGGATCGACTAAAGAGTCAGGTTGGAAAGTTAATCGTTTAGCATATCCCATACCAATGCTCTGTAATTTTAATGCTCTACCATCGAAAAGGTGTTCTTTACGATCAGTTGGACGAATACGATAATAAAAACCTGGAACTATTCTTGGGTCAACATATGTTCCAACAACAGGTATTTCATAAGGTTCTAGGCCAGTCATTGTATATTTAGTAGGAACATCATTTATATCTTTTCCTCGAACTGTTACTCTTCTTGCGTTTGTTTGTATGCCTGGTATTAAACAAAAACCTTTACACAAAGTACCAATGGTTACGTTAGTTATTTTCGTGATTACTGCTTCGTTTCCACGTTTTTTAAAGATGTTTGCTGTCCCAATAATAAGAAATGGTTTTGCTACTCCAGTTTCATAAAATTCTACCTTTCCTGTTATATTTATTAATACAACTTTTTCAACTCCATCTATTAATGTTTGGGTGGATTTTTCCAATTGTGGTGTCTAAAAGAGTGAGTATAATAAGTAAAGGTAATTTATACTGTTTTAATATTGATTTATACAAAAAAAAATACGCGTTTTTATCTTCTGTTGTTGCCTTGGTTTCTTCTTTTTCCCTTGATGGTTGGAATGATTTTTTTTTGGGGCCTCATGATATATGAAATGAGATAATTAATGCACACACACATCTATACGCTGTTATTTTATACCTTTTTTTTTCTACAAGCAAAAAAACATATATCAGTACATTTTCTTACCTCTATTTTAAGTACTTCCATAGTTCCCTGTGCAACTTGATAAGAATCAAACACAGTAAATTTATCTCCAACTGATACTACTTCTAGTTCAAAAACAAAACCTTCCTGACGATTATCGCTCCAGAAATAATTTTCGTTATTGTTTAAACAATTTGGGTCTGCTTCAAACGTGAATCTTCTTGAGTAGCCTCTTCCAATTGATTTTAGGGTTAAGGCTCTGCCACCGAACATTGGTGGGAGAGTATGGGGTATTTCTCCAGGTGATTGGAGAGGTTTGACGTAGTATTTGAAACCAGGGACTACCCTGGGATCAATGTAGACCCCTACGACTGGAAATTGGTGAGGATCAAGAGTAGGAATGGTATAACGGGCTGGGATGTCGCCCAAGACTGATGCGTCAAGGACTATTGATGATTTTATCTTTGGTAGTTCGATAGGTTCATAAAGAGAATCCTGGAAATAAAAAAAAATGGTCTGAATTAAAAATTAAATACATCTCCATTTCATGTAAGGCAGGGTTGTCAAACTGGCGGCCCAAGTCTTACATTTCTGCGCCCCGAAACGACTTGTTCTATAATAAATTTTTATACTATGGTTACTTATACGAGGGTTACCTTTTATGTTTTTACAAACGACCACTAGATGGCAATATTGAAATGTGTCATTACTATATTCGTATTTGTTATTGTGAAATCAGTGGCAGCTTATACATTGACCGGTAGTTTGTTGATAGTGAGCATTAAAAAAAAACAAGTTTGTGAAAAAATGGATATTACACGTGAAGGTTTTTGTTGAATGATTTCTTACGATTTTAGTAAAGGCTAGGGTGACCATTTTTTTAATGCGGGACAAAGCAAAAAAATAGGTCGTCACTTTCCAAATCTAAGTGAAGAGCAAAAAAAAATAAAAAGGTCCTCGCCTCCCAAATCCAAGTGAAGAGCAAAAAAAAGGTCCTCATCTCCTCAAATACAAATACAAGTCAAGAAATCAAGTGCAAAAAAGTTAGAATGCGGGACATGTCTCAAAGCGGGACACCCAATCAAAATGCGGTATTGTCCCGCAGAAAGCGGGACGAATGCTCACTTTAGTAAAGGCCTAACTCAACAACAATGCATAGATTCTTTTCGTTCAACTTTTGGTAATGAAGCACTATCAGAAAATCGGTTGTGATTCAAAAAAACATCGATGCTATGCGCAAAATGATTGAAGAAGATCGGCATGTGACTTACCGTGAGATAGAGGCATCCTTTGGCATATTGCTGCCTGCAATACATTCGATTTTGCATATTTAGCTGTGAAAAAGATCTGTTCCCGATGGGTTCCGCATAATTTGACCGAAGCTCAAAAAAAGGCTCGTGTTGATTGGTGTAAGGAAATGCTAAAAAAAATTCAACCTAGGCACTGCAAAATCCGTATACATCATTGCAGGTGACGAAACTTGGATTTATTCGTATGAACCGGAAACTAAGCAACAATCCACTGTTTGGGACTTCCAAGATGAACCGAAACTCACAAAAGTTGTTCGTTTACGAAGCACTTCCAATAAAATGATCGCTTGTTTCTTCGGTTGCACTGGACATGTCGCAACCATTCCTTTAGAGGAATGGAGAACAGTTAATGCTGAATGGTATACTACAATTCGTTTGCCAGAAGTCATCGACAAAATCAGGAAAAACAACAAAAAACGCTCATTCTTCATCATGACAATGCAAGCTCCCACACAGCACGTCAAACGATTATTTGAAGGAGAAAAACATCGAATTAATTTCTCATTGCCCGTATTCACATGATTTATCCACTAACGACTTTTTTTGTTCCCCAATGTCAAACAAAAAATGCGTGGACAGCGATTTTATCACCTCAAGAAGCTGTTGAAGACTTCGAAAACCATGTTTTTGAGATACAAAATTCAGATTGGAAAAAATGTTTCGAGACTTGGCTTGAACGCATGCAAAAGTGTATAAATCTTAAAGGTGAATATTTTGAAAAGCAATAAATCTCGCCGTGGCGCCCCCGGTGAGATTTTTATGCGCCCTCGCTATCGAAATACACACATACTGAGCCCAATATCCACATCGCATCTATTGGTGATTCGATTTGAGCGATCAGCGTTAGATTAGACGACCTTGCGAACCACGAGTGTTTACATATTTTACGTTTTTAACGCCCTCAATAACATTTGAATTTATATTTCGCCCTTATTGACAAAAAGGTTGCTGACCCCTGATATAAGGGTTTCTTGTTTATACTTACGAAACCCTAAAAAGTTGTATTTAAAAAAATCTACTAAAAATCTAATCTACTGAGTAGTATCTAATTTTGACGATCTAAAAATATTTAGCAAAACAAAAAACTTATTTTGAAAAAGTGCAAAAGTCTATTAATAAATAATCCGATAAACAAATAAATTATACAATGTGGACTTTGTACTAAGGATTTCTGTCATTTCACGTCCAAGGATAATGTATAAAAATACTTCCAAGGCGTTCTTTGAACCCTGATTACTGAATAGTTATGTAGTTATATATAAATACCTCATCGTCGTCACCAGATTCGTAATCAGATTCTGCATCACTCTGAGTGCAGGCTGGTGGTGCCGTCACTTGGCATATAATTGGTCTTTTAAGGTTTGGTTCATAATGGTGCTCCTGGAAAAAATATATTATTACAGAATTTGGGAGAGGAAAAAAGGCAAACAATGCTTGTCGAAAATAATTCATTTATTTTTTTAAAACATTTTTATACTGAAATCGCTCAATCAATGCACTTTGCGTCATAACTTTAATGAGAAACTTAAAGCGAAAAAATAACTAAATCGATTTTTTTTTCATTTGAATTATAGACTTATTTTTCTCTTCACTCTTCTATTTTACCAAAACATACCTATTGAAGTAATATTTAGTTTGTGTTTGAGTCATTTTGAAGATTTGCAAATTTTAAAAGTTTTTCTTTAATATAAGCACAATTGTATTGGTTCGACAATTTTATTTTGTTTACATTTGCCGACATATTACGTTCTGATTTATTTTGACACTTGTGTTCACTTATCTTATAGTAATTTTTTCTATATTTTTTTATTTAGTTTGTTATTTCTTTAGCAGTTTTGTGTTTAGTTATATATTTTCTTATCGATATCTTATAGATTTCATGGGTATGGAATTTTCATTATGAAAAATTAGAATTATCCTGGCTAATTGCCTTAGTAGCAGAGACCATAAACGTGATATAAAAAAAAAAATCCTCGCGTGCCTTCTTTCATTACTCTCCAGTAGAAAAACATATACTAGTCACCCAAACCGATATTACCTTTTCAAATACGATAGTTTTCCTAATTTTCCAAATATTTTTCTAGTATTTTAAATATCTCCTTAGTAAATAATTCAATTATTTCCTAGAATTTCAAATATTTCTTTACTATTTCAAATATTTCTCTACTATTTCAAATATTTCCTAATATTTTACATATTTCAAATATTTCTCTATTATTTCAAATATGCATTTCCCTAGTACCTTTGCTAGTACATATTTCAAATATTTCCCTAGTACAGCGTTTCCCAAAGTGTGTTCCGCGGAACCCCAGGGTTCCGCGATAAAATTGAGGGGTTCCGTGGGACAAGGTGCTCTTTATATCTCTCTTGAATCATAAAACCGAATATTAAAAAAAAAAAAAGAATTTAAGATATAGTTAAAAAATTATTCAAGAATAATAGGGATTTGCAGCTAAGCACCCTACCATCTGGTGAGCGTTTCATGAACTTGTGTACATCAGATAACATTTCGTTTTGTGTGAAGTTTGTTTTTAAAATTTTATTATAATCATTGAAAAATGTATAATACATATTGTTGTGTGCCTATGTGCAATTCATTGAAAAGAAGAAACCCGGATATATCGTTTCATTTGTTTCCACTAATATCAGACACCGTACGGTTCGAAACAAAATTGGGAAAGCAAGAGATTAGGAATCGACGCCATGTTTAGATAAACAATTTAAAAATTGGTAAAAAAGTGAGCCCTTATATCAAAGTTTGCTCATTACATTTTAATGATAGTGACTACAAAAAATATTTTCAATTTTGTATTTATTATCGCATATCTTGAAAATTCCTGTTATTGTGTGTGGGTTTGTAATGCACAAGTCTGTAGGCATAATGCATAAATCTTTATGAACTCTCTGTTTTTTTCAGTGACTCCACACAATATTATATGCCCAGCATTGTAGATTTCTACCCCTTGGTAAACAACACGGGAATTATTATTTCCCCCAATATAGTTAAAATAATCGACAATGGAAAACCGCCATAACTTAAAACCAGATCACAAAATGTAGTATTTTAGATGTTTACAAGTAATGTCACTTCACAAAATCAGAAAATCCCAAACAATTATTTATTTTTTGTCGTTTTTTGATACACTTTTCGCTATTATATACTAGTAAATGTCAAGTGGTATCTGATTTAGAATGGTTTCAAAAAAATCCGCGTGGCGCTACGATCTTAAAATTTTTCCCCTATAAAAATGAAAAAATTACTTTCTCGTCTGATATATATGACTGCACCCGATATGCGAATTCGATTATCCAATATTTTAAGAGGATATTAGAATCCAAAAAACAAAAGCATGCTTCTCATTAAACCTAGCTTTATTATGAAAGAGTCTCACACTTTATATGAAAAATATAAATGTAAAATAAAGGCACATCTAGCTCGCTTATTTCATGATATTTTAAAAAATTTGTATCAAGAATGTTTCCAATAGAAGGGTTCAGTAATTTTTTGAATAGCGCATAGGGGTTCCGCGACAAAATAAGTTTGGGAAACACTGCCCTAGTACATATTTCAAATATTTTAATATATTATAAGTATTTCAAATAATACTAGTATTTCAAATACATTTAAATCATTTGAAATACATTATATCAAATGTTGTATCAGTGATGACTAATACTATTTGTTATTCCAAATACTTTGATCGGTATTTGAAATACTTTTATTGAGTATTAGGCACAGCTCTGATGGAGCGCTTATATTGCAGCTGTGAGAAGAGCGAATGATACAAAACAAGTTCTTTCGCAACATCCGAACGGTTAGTGTCGTTTAATTTTGATGACCTTCTAGATTCAACCATATTTTAAGCATCGGCTAAGTAAATCCTCCCCAAGCAAAGTTTCAATTCTAGTGTATAGCTGCAAGTTATTTTTTAGTTTATTCCTTTTCTAAACGAAACAAAAAAATTAATCCAAATGTCTAGATATATTGGGGCAGAGAAGGTAAGTTTTCCGTTTCTAGACCACCTGCCATAGATATGAAAGCCACGTGGTTAGTGTGGCGTTTCAACAGGACCTATTATCCCTGTATAATCAGGTACACATTTTAAGTTTTAATATATGAGACTGATTCGACCCCAGAGCGAAAAGAACCCCAGAGATTGCACAATATCGAAAGATAAAACTCCGAAGGATGTGGGGTGATAATCGAAAACTGTTATTGAAAAATGCATATAATTGATAATTTGGGTCAATTATTATGTGCAAAATATGTTTGTTCAATTCCACAATCCTATCATAATGTTCTAAGAAAAATATTATCTATTTTTTTTAAGGTTCAATTAATTTATACAAAACATGTTTGTGTCTAATAAAAATAAAACAAAAATAATAAAAACATTTGGTTAACATTCCAGTACGTGGAATAATTTGATTTCCACAAAATCAAAAAATTACATTAGAAAATATTTTGATTTATCCTAAAAAAATATTTACAAACAGATAACGTTTCTTTTGCAAATATTTTCAATATTATACCACCATTCATATATTAACGTTTTGTAAGTTGCATATCTTTATTCATTTATTTATTTATTGAAAATATTATTGGTCATCTATTTTACAAATTATATTACAATATGATATTTAATGGGTATAGATGGATTACCTGTTCGGTAGCGTTACATGGGGTGAAAATATCGTCCGTAGTGGGTGCCACTTCAAATTCATCCATTAATGGGGTGGCTACCCTTCTGCCAAAATTCCACAGACGCTGGAGGGCCATGTCGGAGGGAATATCGTCCACAACACGAGACAAAACTGAATGAGAAAACATTATCTGAAAAAAAAAAACAAGAGTTTTATTTATTTGTTTTTGGTATTATTCTGTAATAAAAAGAATTTTAAAAAAGTGTGAATTTTCACACATTTCAGGGTTTTGCAGGTATTTAATAGGTGTAAGAGGCCAACATAATCTGGATGTTTAAGTATATTTATCACATCAAAATCAACAGTTTTTTTGATAATCACTTTTATTAGTTATTTAACAACTAAGAGCTTCCAATTATTTATTTTTTTAAACAAAATTTAGATAATTTGTGAAAATTTCGTCACAATAAGATTTAAATTAGAAAATCCTAGCGTTTTTCTGCATTTGCTTCGTTTTCAAGTCTTCATTAGATTAATAAGAAATATTTTACAGTATAGTGTGGTGTTTCTCAGTTCGCAACTAATAAAAAAATATATTATTTTTTTAATACTTTTGATTTTGAGGTTTCATTTGGTATGCCACTCAAAATTTTTAAAAAATATTTATTTTTTTATTAAATACATATTTGTTTATATTTATCCCGCGCTGTATTTTTTTTTTTTTGAACTCTCTATAGTTTTCCTATATGTGGGTCAAAAAGTTGTACAAGTATGCCAAATTTCAGCTTTCTATGTTCAGACGTTTGGCTACAATTTCTACAGTACAGACAGACACATGAGTGACGTTATAAGGGTTTTTTGGTGGTCATACCTACAAAATCCTAAAAACTGTTGATTTTGATGTTATTATAGAACAGTGGGGCGCAAACTATTTTCATTTCCGACCCCCCATTTTGTGTAAAATTTTGTCGCGACCCCTGGATATTTTTATTGTCCTATAAATTTCTTTGAATTTGGCGACCCCGAAAAGTTTTCTAGCGACCCCTCTGGGGGGGGGGTCGCCCCACGGTTTGAGCACCACTGTTATAGAAGAAACATTGTCTTAGACATCCAGCATTATGTTGGCTTCTTACACTTATTAAATACATACAAAACCCTGCAATGTGTGGAAATTCACACTTAACACGATTTTTTTTTTTATTTCCTTTGTTTTACTCCTCTACCTTAAAGCCTGGAACAGAATGCACAGCGCGCTACGCCGTCAGCGCGGCGTCATTTGCGACAGCGTTGCGTCAACGCCGTTGAGATTTTCGCCTGCACACAATGCAATAATGTTTAACGCCGTCAAGTGTCACTTGACAACCTATATCTGTGTTTATACGTGCGGTTTCTTTTATTATAAGTATAATGGATGATGAAGACTTGTGAGTGATGTTATTTATGTTGTATGCAAGTTATTTATACATATAAACACTTTATTATTCAGTAAAAACTGAGGTTAGGTGTTCTGCGTCAACGTTCAACGGCGTCAAAAGTTGGAAGTTGACGAACATTCAGTATCAACGGCGGTCGAACGGCGTAGGACGTTGTCCATTCTGTGCACTTGCGTACGACAGCTTGGGTTTAACTTTCTCCTGACAGATAGCGCCGTGCGAACGGCGTCAACGCACCGTCAAACTCGTTGCATTCTGTTTCCCACTTTATTTATAAAGTTGTGATAAATAATTTTGAAATAATTATATTATCCTACATTTGACAAAATTTTGAAATATAAGTAATGATACCTAATTTTTTCATATGTTTAATTAGTTCAAAATGCACAATATAATATGTCTGCAATAACTGGGGCAAGATAAAAATGCTTGCACAACGAAAACAAGATTACTCCGCAATCTAAATATAACACTAAATGAATATCAAATTCAGTCACGTTTGATAAAAAATACCTTACTATAAATAGCTACATACTTAAGACATGAGTAAATTGATAAACTTTTATTTTTTTATAGGAAATATAGTATACTATGGACCTTTATCTGTTTACACATTTTGTTTAATAAACAGATTGTAATTTAATGAAAAGATTTGCACGTGTTTTAAAAACGTGTCGGTGACAACGAATATTTAATTATGCACAGTTTTAAATAATTGTAACTCGAAAATGATAAGAGAAAGAGACTTCAGGTTTGATTTTTTGTGTTTTACAGTTTATAATTGGACGCAGTAGAATGCATTGCTCACGAGATGATGCCAGTACGTCACCTGCGCAGAATCCAGAATTCGTACAGTCGCTTGGTTGCTAAGCAACGGACGAAGAATCGGCTCCAAACTGTATTGCGATTGGTTTTACGTCATTGGCACATATATGATAACGCCCCTGGCCTCATCTCTTGAGAAAAGCACTCTAGTACTCATAAATAAGCTCCACTGTAAAATATGACAGTTTTCGATAAATCTCTAAATTCTGTTATACATTTTACTCTTCTTCGTAGCATTACGGATTTTTTGCATAGTACTGACGTAAAAAATTTAATGTAAAACACCATACTTCTTTCAAATTTTCAATACTAATCGACATACTACCCAACTTTTAAACATTATTGAAATCAAAAGTGCTTAGAACTGAAATTATATATTTTTATTATTTTGTTATGTAAATATAATATAATTTTATTATATAAATGTAATATTATTCAAAATTGTAAAACCAATCACAATAGTAAAATTTTGTACGTAGAACAGTTGTGAAATAGATAATTTTTGATATACTATGTACGAAATCAAGAAATAGTAATCATGCAATGTTGACGCGATTATTTTGTAGAATAGGGGATAGGCATGATTTTTTTTTTATTCTTTATTATATTCCCCTTGTTGCATATATCAACAATTTTGCATTTTTTTTTAATTTGAAGGCTTAAAAAAATCATAAATGTATGTAGCGCGCGAAAACCACATGTGACGTCATAATTAAGTGTACTGCGTACAGCCTACCCAGTGTGCAGCATACAGCCTACACAGTCTGTCGTGAACTTATTTGCTTGTATAACTTTTATAGATTGTGTAAAGTTAGAGTGATTTTAATTAAAATAAAGTTTAATTATATAAAAACAATTTATATATGTTTACCGAATTAAATTTTATATTAAAATATATAACCTACATTGCAGTATTTCAATTATGCCTCTAATGTTTTGTAACTTCATGTAAACAATGTAGTAAAATTCTGACATCTAAATTACATAAATATTTACATTTTACAGAGTTGCAGCGTTTATTGTTTACATAGTTATAAAATACATAAATGGTTATTACAAGTCTGTTTTGACACCACGTATTTCTTCAGCACTGTAGCATTCATTATTTTTCATATATTCCATGAGCATAAAAGCATTGTTGGGTAAATTATCACTCTGAGCCCAAACAAAATCTTTATCTGCCATTTTAATAATAAATGCGTGAAAAATTGTTTAAAAACAAATACAAAACTCTAGAACAATACAATATACACACGTAAAGATTATGTTGTAGTCTGGGCTGTCTGGGGTTTGACGTCATGCTCAGTCGTATTTACTCGGCAACCTTCGCGCTGTGGTCGGCTTATTTCAAATTTACAATGTTTTAATTAAATAATTTGGCTGTAATATTAATTAAAATGTGATTTTTGTTTTGTTAGGTGACATAACTAACATTAACATATCAAAAAAATGTAGTTTTAAGGAAATATAAATTTTATGCGTATCCCCTATTTTCGTCGTTCGTTGGTTGTTCAGCCGTTAATTTTATACGACAGCCAATATGGTAGCGACTTAAATCTTTTATGTGATTTTATTACTATTTCTGTATTTCGAACAGGGTATATAACGGTTTATTTTCAGTTGTTTGCCAAAGATATGATATTATTCTCAATTTTCAGTTAATTAAATAATATATGTTCCTATTCAATATCCAACTACTTTGATTTTACTTTATTAAAGCTAATATTACAAAAAAATTTAATTATTGAAACATCTCAAAAGCCCAACATCCACTTCCGCCATTATTATGGTTTCCCAGTTGTGGTCAAAACATTTATGTCAGCCCTAATCTAATAAGATATTTTTAAGAACGTACAAAAAATCATTACCAACTATAATTTTAAAGAAAAATCTCCAAAATTTAAAGAAAAACACAGTTTTAAAGGAGATTTTAATGCTCTAGTTATTAAAATAATATATTTAGGTGTAATTTGGTATCCTAAAATTTTTTGGTCAAATATGACATCGGCAAAACTATCATATGTCGGCAAGCAACGTGTCACTCTCACTGATGGGCTGATAGGGTCGGACTTTTCTGTAGTATTATTGATTTAGACCAGAGGTCGGAAACCGGTGGCTCCAGAGCCGCATTAGGCTCTTAGCTGGAAAGAGTACAGTTATTTTATTTTGATGGAAAAGGATAGAATTTCTTACAGTTTTCTGTAATTTCTTACAATTTTTATGAACCGCTTAAGGACTACGCCCGAGTATACTCGGGCGGCTATTATGTGCGAAAATTCCCACACCCGAGATAACTTGGGCAAGCTTTACCTGCAGAAAAGATTACTCCCGAATGTACTCGGGCGAAAATAAATACGATTCATGGTATGTGGAAACGAGACAAAAGACAGCTAGGATGATTCAAACGAGGTACGAGAGAAAATGAATATTTTTTTATGAATTTCTTTTATTTCTCGACCCACACTATGCACCATAATATCAACTTTCAATCCCATTTTGGGCCCGAAATGCCTTTTATGAAGGATATATATGTTCAATAAATAAAATTCATTCATAAAAAATTGTTTTTTTTTCATTTTTAAATTTTTTAATGATTACTGAAGGGGTTAACATAAATATTTATAGTTTGTTTAGGTTTTACCCGAATTTAATATTAATTTTGTTTTTGTGCTGGCCAAATGACATACTATTTATTCCAAACACTTGTCTAGTTTCAAATTTTCATTTAAATCATTACGAAATTTTTCATTATTTTGCAATGATTCACTGACAGAATTAAAATATTGTGTTGAAACCATAAAAGAGTATTAATTGATACTGTGTCCTGCCATCAAACGCAGACTATGGTTTCCATGGTAACGCGTGAGAATTATCTTGGCGACACGTCTATTTCAGAGCATTCTGTATAATTTTATCACAAGGTAAACGATCATTAAATCTTCAATATCGCTTAACGGTTATACTTTTTTTTTTAGAATAAACAAAAGAAAAAAACGACTTTGCAGACAAGGACAATTAGTAGTTAGTGAATATATTTACAGTAGGTACGTATATTTTAGTTCAAAGATAAATTTTAAAATGACTTGCCAGATACGCTCAACAGATACATAGAATATAATATAACACATATAATATTATAAATTTAAATAAGGATACGACGCACCGATTTACTGAAATTTGTTTACAGTCATTTAAAAATTGAGATGACTGCCATAATAAAATATTTAAATAATTGTTTGCTAATCGAAATCGAAGTGTGGAATCAAATATATTATACAATAACAATAGTTTTTTTTTTTAGGTCAGTTATAATTAATTTAGTATTTAGCGTGTTGTCATTGGGATTATAATTTTTGCGACTTTATTTTATTTTTGTTGATTTGGAATATTGTTTTTATATTTATTCAAGTTGCCTTTTTATTTATTATTTTATTGAAATAGAATAATCTTTTACCTTAATCTATCTATATTAAATGTTTCTTTCTATTTTCCCCCTAAATTTAATCTTAATTTAAGAAATTTGGGGTTAAACCATGTATTAAGTAAGTTAAGCTTTTAGGCCTGCGTCAAATACCTTTTTCACACTAGAACTTTACGACGAGTGAACTTAAAGTTCACCGATGTTTTACATCGGTATGCTTTCACACTAAATGTTTAAATCTCCGGTGCTGTCATCAGCTACAGTCATTTTGTCCTTAAGTTATCGTCATGAAATTACCAGTTTTGAACTGTCTGCGCAGACGCACATTTTGAATTATTATAAACAAATATGGATATTTCATTTCATTCTACAATAAAGACACTACAATAAAGAATATATTACACCTGTATTAACATGTAAGTCGATACATTTTATCTCAATTATTGTAGCTCTGTATTTTATTAAACACATTATTAAAATAAATAATTTTATTATAACAATAAGTATAAACTTCTTATAACGTCGATATAATACAGTATTCTTGTTTATGATAATATAAAATGTTGACAGCACAAATTCAAAGAGTATTTTTTTATAATAGAAATTATGTTGGCAATGCGGACGAAGTTTAAGACGCAGATCTCTGTCTTAAACATCGCTTGTATTTAGACGAGGCCATACGGTTTCACATTAGCGTTTAAAGACACATTCACTTTAACATCCGATCTTAAAGTTCTAGTGTGAAAAGGGTATTAGTTATATAGAACATACCATATTACTTTTGAAGATCGCAGAGCCGCAGTAAGGAAAACTTGCACTAGAGGCAGAGCCGTGTTTTGGCGCCCTTGGTAAATAAAAACAAGGTTTTTACATCTCAAAATTTACTTGATGAGCAAAAAAAAGGTCCTCACCTCCCAAAATCCAAGTAACGAGCAAAAAAAAGGTCTTCACCTCACACAATCCTAAGTAATAAACAAAAAAAAAAAAATCTTCGCAATGGCGCCCCTTAGCAAGCGCGTTAGCGCCCCCCCCCTTACTGCGGCTCAAGAAGATCGGCATAAAACAATTATCCCGTATAACTATAATCACATTGTTAAACTACAAAAGAACTAGGGTTCATGTTTACAACCACGTTGTAAACAGTCAACGGTCAGTGGCGTAGGGATGTTTGTTTTTGTTAATCCTTTAAGTAAGATGCGTAATGTGAAAAACTACTCCCTGCGGCTATGGGGTGACACTCCTAGTTATATCACTTCTATTGTAATTTTATGAGTTCCCTACATTTTATTATTTTATTGCGATCAAAACTATTATGGTACGGACTTACAACGGACCTACAATAGTTTGTCAACTGTGCATGGGAATACGGATAAAATGGCTTAACCAATAGATAGTTAACAATAACCAGTTTAGTTTAAGTTAACTACGGTTGGAAATACAGCCTTAATCCATTAATAATGACGTATCTCAATTCTCAAATGAAAAACATGAATGGTGTAGTATGACAAAGTAAACTTTATAAAAAATTATTTCCGGAAATTGATAAGACGAAGATAAGATTACAAAGTGAATTGGAACGGACACATGTTTATTTTTGTCTGGTTTTGAGTCATCACGGTAAAAAAACATAAACACTCGGGAAATTTCAACTGGGAATATTACCAAGTTGTTAGGCGATTTTTTTATCTCTTGTTAAGTGTTTAAAAACTTGTAGACATGGCCGAGTAGTACTCAGAAACTTATTAACCAACTAAGGTTCACGCACTTCTTTCAGGATTAAGACAAACTATCACAGGAGCAGTGGCAGCATCTTTGGGGGAGGGGGGCAGGAAATTTTTGGAAGGCATCATTTTATATCGTTATTAATACATATGAAAATACAAGCGATGACCTAAAAAAGTCCTTACTGCGCGCGTAATACATGTTTCTCCAAACATTTCGGGGGGGGGGGCAACTGGGGGCCAGAGCAATTTTTGGGGATCGACATTTATGGTTCTTACATATTGTAATATTTTTCTAAATAAATATTTCTCATATTTGTGTTATTTATTTTTTATACTAGTGGTTCCACTCTCATTTCCTAGTGGGACATATATATCCCACTCTCATTACCTAGTGGGACATATATATCTCACTCTCATTACCTAGTGGGACATATATATCCCACTCTCATTACCCAGTGGAACATATACATACATCCCACTCTCATTACCCAGTGGGACATATATCCCACCCTCAATACCCAGTGGGACATATATGTCCCACTACCCTAAATCTGATCTTTATGTAATTATTGTTTTTTACCTCTTTGCTATTGTATCGAAAGGTAGGTTAATAAAAAAAAAAAAACGCACAATATAAATTGGAACTCAATGGGCAAACCCATTCGTAGTACTGCACCATAGTCGTTCACTGTTGCAAGCAGGCATGAGGCAGAATTTTCTAATGTTATTAACTTGTTTAAAAACCTAGGCAGACATAAAAAAAGGTAGGTAGTGTACAGAATCATTTTCTGAATACATACGTGTAAAACAATTTGGCTACTGAATTCCACTAAGACAAAAAAAAAATGACATACATGTTCTTCTAAAAATTTTTATTTTATTTTTTCAAAAAAATGACAGTCTGTTTCAGTTAATTAACAACATATTTAAAATCCTTGAATATTAATTAATTTTAAAATTAAAATTTTACTATTTAGTCAAAATATACAATAAACAATTCAATATTACAGTTAACAACTATCTGATGCTTTATTATTGTTAAACAACAAGTTGCTTAACAGCTGGACCCAATTTCCCGTTCCAAATTTACTCAAATTCTAAATCTGAGCAACCCAAACCTTTGGTCACGCCCTAAAAAAAGCTTGCGCTTCTATTTTTACACCCCAAAACAAAAAAATAAATAAATAAAAATTATTTACGACTCTAAAACACATAATTTTCTCATAATGGTCTCATAATTTACCAACAATGGTAATTTCATTATTGCGCACAATATAAAAACAAATTAATTGTTGTTAAAATTTAATTAAAAATGTTTAAAATAAAAGTAAAAAATTATAAAAGTGAATAACCCCACGTAAGTTAGACATATGTGTAAATTTAAATGCATTTTTTTGCAAGCGATAACATGTCTGGGTTACATATGTGAAAAAAACAGTGGCCATCAAAAGTTTAAATTCTAAAAATAACAACTACAGCACTTAAAAATAGGTTGAAAAACAGTTAGGCTAACTGTTTATTCTCCTCGTAAGAAATACTGCTTTTAAAAACACAAAAATAATTGTGAAACATTCAAATTATGTCACCAAATTGCATAAAGCTTTTCAAAATGGTGGAAGGACTCCATTTTGTTAAAATTTCGGTGAAAATTGTATAAGATATGATAAAAATTAAGTATACATTAAATATGAAACATACTTTCTCTTCTAAAAAACGGTGAATGGATTTCTAGAAAATTCTTTAATGAAAAAAATTTACAGTAAAAAAAAACAATTTACCAGGGTTCAAAATGGAAAATTTTACGAACCGGAAGGGCACATCAAAATTATAGACTATACAATACAATATATCCAATAATTTCACTAAATGGAATACAATTTCCGGTTTGTTCCAGTACGTTTCCAGATCTAAATTTTACGAAAAATGTGTTAAAATTATTTAAATTGAAAGTAAAATAGTTGTGGATCGATGTATAAATAGTTTAGTAACATATAATAAATATTTTTAGTAATTGATTCATTTATAATTTAAGCAAACCACACATTTTAATTTTATATTAAGCTCACCTCAAGTCGTTTTAAAAGTTGTCAAAATAGAATAAAATCTGCCCAAAATCGCTTATTTATAAAATCAGCAAATCTGCAATAACAGACAATAAAACACAAATTCACAAGATAAAAATCAAGTAGGTATATTCAATAAGAATAAAACTTATGCAACAAGCTTCAAATCACCCTTCTTCAATCGCACACAAATCAAGACTGAGTACTCGCATCGACCAACTGTATGCTATGTAGTCTATAGTTTGTCTGTCCAATTGTAAAACTCCCTCCCCATTGGTTGATTTACCGGCCAAAGCACGCATTGAACACGTGAAAGTGTTTGTAAATATTCGTTTGTTGTTAAAAATTTGGATAGGAACCCTAAAATTGGGCCTCTGTTGGGGCATTAATTGGGTGCTAACAAGAATTGAAACAAAAAAATGAATTCAGGTGGGGAGTTTTGAGTTTTTTTAAGGTGGCAGTACTTGGAACGACCATTTCACCTCTAGTTCGATAAAAGCAGCTTTCTAGAATGTTCTATAGGGTTCTAAGAGTATTTCTAAAGATTTAATCTTATTTGTTACCTGGATTTGGGTTCTGACCACATATTTGAGATAGTGATTTGATTTCTGAAAGAACTAATGTATAAAATTTGTAAATTGTAAGTTCCCATGAATTAAAAATTGATGGGAAGTGTGATTATTTCACATTTCGGTTTTTATTTAGTGAAAAATGTTAATATATTGCTGGATTTGTGGAGCAATAAATAGAAACTTTATTATCCATGCCATTCCTGGACTAAAATCTACAAAAATCATTTGTATGGTCAATTGACAAGTTCGTAATTCTTAAATAAAGTCCAAAAAAGATTATCCTAATATAGGTACCGCATTTTTCGGACCATAAGACCGAATGATAAGACGCTACCCAAATTTATGAGACAATTTTTAGAAAAAACATTTATTATTACGATAATTTGTACCAGCAACATTCTGTTCATCTTCACTCTCTGTACTATCACTCTTGTTAATGCCACTGTTCGTATTATTTTCGTCTGAACTATTGTTGTCAATCTTTTCAAAAACCAAGTCATAATCGATACTATCCAATGCGTTACTTATACCGCATTTCTTAAAAGACTTTATAATCGTCTTTTCTTTTACAGCTTCCCATGAATTTTTTACCCGGGTACTTCTGAATTGTCCGAACTATTGTTGTCAATATCTTCAAAAACCAAGTCATCTTTGATACTGTCCAATGCGTTGCTTATACCGCATTTCTTAAAAGACTTTATAATCGTCTTTTCTTTTACAGCTTCCATGAATTTTTTACCCAGGTATTTCTGAAATTGTCCGAACTATTATTGTCAATATCTTCAAAAACCAAGTCATCTTCGATACTATCCAATGCGTTGCTTATACCGCATTTCTTAAAAGACTTTATAATCGTCTTTTCTTTTACAGCTTCCATGAATTTTTTACCCAGGTACTTCTGAAATTGTCCGAACTATTATTGTCAATATCTTCAAAAACCAAGTCATCTTCGATACTATCCAATGCGTTGCTTATACCGCATTTCTTAAAAGACTTTATAATCGTCTTTTCTTTTACAGCTTTCCATGAATTTTTTACACAGGTACTTCTGAAATTGTCGTCCGAACTAATATGCATCCATAATTTGTTTTCACTTACTAAATATACAAAATCCTGAAATGTGTGAAAATTCATACAATTTGTAAATAGTTCATCATATTTTTGGAAAGAATGAGTCGCATAGTTGGAGTTATTTCTGTATAGTATATTACTTTTAAATTAATTTTCTAGAAGCTTTGTTTCTAAATAATCCCTCTTATCGCTCTTTGTTCTATGACTCACCATTTTTGGGTTTAATTTTTCTAAGAAATATTAAATACAGCTCTGGATAATGGACTTTTGGAATGTCATTTAAAACAGGGCTACCACAAAACAGGTAAATAGGTATTGTACCTTATAAAGTAGGTTTAACAAAAAGTTTCAAGGTGATCTTGAATATTTTTTATCGAAACCAGGTGTACCACCCTACTAAAAAGCTTTATGTCTGGGAACATGAAAAGAACTGTTAAGGACAAGGTAGCTAAACAGGTTTTAGGACGGTTTTTTCAAAATATTTAGGGATTTTGTAGATTTGAATGGTATTTAGTACCATGTGTTGCTATATTTATTGCGCAATATTATTGTGCAATTCTTTTGCAGGTTTAAAAAATGTCAACTGGTAAATTAAACTACATTTGACTGATTTTAAACTAATTACAACTATATATTTAATGTCAAATTATTTATTTTGCATACAAGATCATTTTGTTTTGTACATAACAAAAATTGATTATCTACGACCATCAAATAATAAATGCATTATGTGTCCAATTGTAAATACATAAAGCTACTTATATTGGACGCCTTGTATAATATGAAGAACATGCGTACTTAGCCGTGAATAATGATAGTTTTATACACGGCACTTTTTTTGTAAGTTAGTTAAAATTTTAGGCGATCAGAAGCGATGGCTGTTTGTTCCTCATAAAGCCCATCTTTATAACTAGAATATTATTTATAAGTTAGAATAAATAAAACATTAAATAACCATATTTTAAATATTGTTTTAGGTTACAATCAGCTGATGGTTCGGTTGCCATTTTGATAAGTACTGAAGTTTTACAATTGACACTCAGATTTTTTATTTCTGCCTTTTTTAATTAAATTTACTATTTTTTTTAATGATAATACTAAATAGTTGTAGATCATTGTATTTGACTCCCATATAATGGTTATATTATATGCTTATTAAATAAAATACTATTAATTTGGATTTTCCATACATCAAATAAAATATCATAATTATCATAATCAAATTATAAAACGCAACCACCGGGTATTTACTTTTTACTTGAGTACTATCATACGTAATGATTCAAGCTATTATTTGAATCATTTTAGAATTTTATTTTTAAGGTATCAAAGAGGAATAAATCATTTATAGTAGCGAAATACTTATAAATCAAATAACACTTAGTTAATAATGCGAAATGCGTTTCTGATATAGAAAAAAATTAAGACATTTATGAATATATTTCTTATCAATTTAATGAAGATTTAAATACGAAGCAACTGCAGAAAAAATGTTGTGATTTGATAATTTAAATTTTATTTTGACGAAATTTTCACATGTTATTTAAATTTAGTTTAAAAAATTAAATCAAAGCTCTTAGTACTTAAATAACGAATAAAAATAATTATAAAAAAACTGTTTATTTTGATGTGACTCTAGAAAAAATATTGTCCTAGAGAGCCAGCTGTTGTTGGCTTTTTACAGTTATTAAATACCTACAAAACCTTGTGGAAAAATTCACACTTCACATAAATTTTTTAATTTAAATTTTATTGTAACGAAATTTTCTCAGATTATTTAAATTTAGTTTAAAAAAAGAATTAAATGAAAGCTTTTAATACTAAAATAACCAATAAAAATTATTATTTAAAAATATAATTGTCAAAAAACTGTCAAAAAATATGGTTCTAGACTCCATGAGGGGTCTATGGTAGACAGAATAAGGTAGCAAAAAGGTTGCGCGCAAAATCCACTTAGTAGAGTATAAAATAGCTACCAAAACATTGTGAGTCCAAAATCCGCTATGTGTAGAAAAATTTATTTACAAAATCCGCCATGTACAATATGACCAATAGCGATCGAGCATGCTGTCTGCTGTCTGGAGGTTACGCCCATGTTTATTTAAATCAATTGTTAGAGCATAGTAGGTGTAGAATATTCATTATTGTTGTATTATTAAGACTAACAATGGATGATATTGGTGTATCAATTAAAAAAAAACGAATGCAGCCGTAAGAGTATAGTGCAGAAACAAAAGCCTCCTTTTTCTGGATTGAAAGCACAATTAAGTTGCAAAATCCGCCAAGTCCAAACTTAAAGACATTTTTTATGTAATCCTGCCTCCAATATTTGATCTGACACCCTCTACTGGTAGATAATCATAATATTAAAACAATTAAAAAGAATTGTTTGTAAAATGTCTGCAGTATACTATAACAGTTTTTCGTCTCTCCTGCAAAATGACATAGAGTGGACATGGAAGGTTTTGCTTTTAGACCCATCACTTATTAAATACCTACAAAATCCTGAAATGTGTGAAAATTCACACTTCACCCCAATATTTTATCTATAATTTTATCATCCAACTTTCCTTCGAAGGTTTTCTTTACAATTCTGTCCTCTTTTATCCTCATCACTTGTCCTATCTACCATAATAGGCTGTCAAAAAATTACTATCTTCAAACTAAGATTAAAATTTTAACAGAATTATTAACATTTTTTTATGTTTTAAAATTAATAACAACAAACATTGAAATTATCACGAAATTAAAGATAACTGACATAATATTTCGTAGTAAAATAATTTTTGCGATTAAAATAAATAACAAATATATAGATAGCAAATTTACCTTAGTCCTTGATTTAATTAAACTGCCTTATTCGAAAGTTCTAGAAAAATGGTGTCATATTTGATAATATAAAATTGTGCATAAGAAACTGATAACAAAATTTTCTTTGAACGTGTAATATTAAATTTCAAACAAAATAATAAAAACAATATTTTTTGTCCGTCTATTTTGTTCTGTTCTATTTAAATTTTAAAATGTGTTTACAATTTTGAATAAATTATTTAAGAAACTGCGTTTTAATATTTTTTTTTTTAGCAAAAATTAAATCTTAAAATACCAATGGTACAAGTGTTTTGAAATAATCTATTAATAAATTATTTTAGGCGTCTTCTGTTTATGAAAAATAATCAGGACAGGTATCAAAAAATTTTAAAAAAAATAAAACTTTCCGTTGCTACTATAACTAGTAAATTAATAAATAAACTAGGTCGAGGATATCAAAAAGATGAATTACAGAAAATAAAACAAAAAAATCCAAGGTTAAATAAAGTTGGTTGACCTCCTGTGTATATATTCAATAAAGATGTTTGTTAATAATAAAGAGTTTCTAATTTGTTTAATAAGCGGGTTTGTTGCATGGGGCAGACAAAAGTTTTGTTTCGTAGACGCGTCACGTGGGTGGTTTAATACAAAATAATGCCTAGTTTTAATAATAGGTTTATTAAACAATTATAAGTCATAATAACAATAGGCCTAATTCTGCAAAATTTACAAAAATGGTTGCTGTATCGTCACCCCAATATTGGTTTGTTCTAAAGGATGGTTTCCCATTAACGAAGACGTAGAATTCTACGTTTTCATTTAAAATATAAGTAACTAGCTGAGTACCCGTGCTTCGCTACGGTATATTGACGTATTGACTTCATAAGCAAAAGCCAAGTCGATATCTTATTAGTACTAAGAGATATTAAGGAATCATTGATATCACATTTCAGCCCTTAGGGGTTGAATTTCGAAAAATACCGTCTTAGTGGGTACTTACGTCATACAGGAAATATACTTTACGAATTTCATGTATCTTGTCCAGAGGACGTTCTATCGAGTAAAAAATACCCATTTACCCCTTTAGGGGTGAAATTTTTAAAAACTGTCAAAACCGTTTCGAGATATTTTAAAAAGACACTGATATGCCAAAAAGGAATGTTTTAACTCAATAAACGCAAGAAATACGAAGGGTTGTATGATTAACCCCGATTGTAGACCCCTATAGGGGATGATTCGGACAAAATCCTGAAATAAGTGTTTCGGCATTTGTATGGGTAATCTTTGTAAGCAAAATCCAAGACGATATCTTATTGGTTCTAAGGTATTGAGGAATCCTTGAAATCACATTTCACCCCTTTTCACTTCTTAGGGGTGGAATTTCGAAAAATCCCGTCTTATTGGGTGCTTACGGCATGGAGGTAATATACTTCACGAATTTTATTTATCTATGTCCAAGGGATGTATGTCCAATTATTATTTATCTACTATGTCCAATTTTATTTATCTATGTCCAATCGAAAACAAAATTCCCATTTACCCCTTAAGGGTGAAATTTTAAAAACTGTCAATACCATTTCGATATATTTTGAAAACACCTATATGCCAAAAGGAATTTTATAACTCAACAAATACAGGGAATACGATGGGTTGTATAATTAACCCTGTTCGGAAATTCACCACTTTAGGGGTTGATTAGAACAAAATCCTGAAATAAGTTTTTCAACATTTATATGGGTAATCTTTGTAAGCAAAAACCAAGACGATATCTTATTGGTCCGTAGAGATATTTAAAAATCCTTGAAATTACATTTCACCCCTTAGGGGTTTAATTCCGAAAAATCCCGTCTTAGTGTATGCTTACCTCATGGAGGGAATATACTTTGCGAATATCATGTATCTATGTCCAAGGGATGTTCTATCAACTTAAAAAAATCGTTTTACCCCTTTAGGGGTGAAATTTTGAAAAACTGTCAAAACCATTTCGAGATATTTTAAAAAAACATCTACATGCCAAATAGGAATTTAATAACTTAACAAACACAGGAAATACGTCGGGTTCTATTATTCTCCCTGATTGTAGATTCACCCTTTTAGGGGATGAATAGGACAAAATCCTGAAATAGGTTTTTCAAAATTTATATGGATAATATTTATAAGCAAAAATGAAGGCGATATATTATTGGACCTGTGAGATATTGAGGAATCCGTGAAAACACATTTTACCCCATTTCACCCCTTAGGGGTTGAATTTCCAAAAATCATTTCTTAGGGGGTTGTTAAGTCATAAAAGGGATATACTCCCCGAATTTTGTGTTTCTTTGTCTAGACGACATTCTATCGAATATAAAATACCAAGTTACCATAAAAAAACGGTCAGAACACTTTTAAATATTTTAAAAAGACACATATACGCCTAAAAGAAATGTTATAAAACAACAAACACAGAAGATGCGAAGGGTTCTATACTTCACCCTGATTGTAGATTCACCCCTTTAGGGGTTGATTACTACAAAATCCTGAAAAAAAAGTTTTTCAACATTTATGTGGGGAGTCTTTGTAAGCAAAAGCAAGGCGACATATTCTTGACCTAAAAGATACTGAGGAATTCGTGAAAACACATTTCACCCCTTTTCACCCCTGAGAGGTCGAATTTCGAAAAATCGTTTCTTAGGGGGTCTTTAAGTCATAAAAGGGATATACTGCCCGAATTTTGTGTTTCTTTGTCTAGACGACATCCTATCGAATAAAAAATGCCAATTTACCCCTTTAGGGGTGAAATTTAAAAAAACGGTCAAAACACTTTCTAAATATTTTAAAAAGACACCTATATGCCAAAAAGGAATGTTATAACACAATAAACATAGAAGATGCGAAGGGTTCTATAATTCACCCTGATTGTAGATTCACCCCTTTAGGGGTTGATTAGGACAAAATCCTGAAATAAGTTTTTTTATATTTACATGCGTAATCTTTGTAAGCTAAAGCCAAGTCGATATCTTATTGGACTTAAGAGATATTAAGGAATCCGTGAAGCCACCTTTTACCCCTTTTAACCCCCTTTTCACCCACTTAGAGGATGAATTTCGAAAAATCCGTTCTTAGTGGGTGCTTACGTCATGGATGGAATATACTGGCCGAATTTCATGATTATAGGTCCAGTGATTTGGGCTGGGCGTTGATTATGAGTAGGTAGCTTAGTTACGATTTTATATATATAGATAGGAAAATGCATGCTACGGTTTCCAATCAGATGTTGATAGACGTAAACGTAGAAACGTTCACATAGAATATTCATATTTTTATATTTTTCGTCCACGTTTTTACGTTCGGCCAATATCCCCACTATGCCGCTGTTTACCAGTTGGCAAGGCCAGCTGGCAAAACCAACTGGCAAAGCCAGTGGCTTAAACGTCCACATCTGTGTTGGCATTTAGTTTATTCGCACAATGTTCACCAAGGAAGATTTACTAATTGCTTCAGCTGCTGTTATCCTACTTGACAGTGAAGAAAAAATACGCAAACGGCGCAAACGACGGTTTCGGGTACGTCCAGGTCTTCAAAATAGATCACGCACCGGACTTATTACTTTCTATCTCTTTTTTTATTTCGCGCGATAAATGACACACCAAGTTCTTGATTTTTCTATAAATTTCTTCTTATTGTACTCCAAAACTAACCGCAATTTCCAATAGAGCGTCACATCTCTTATTCCTGTCTTTATAGTCCTTTAAACGACAGTCCCACTCGATCAAATTAAGCACTTTTTCGTTTGTCCACTCCATCTTTAAACAACGTTGCTCATCGGCGTCTGAATCACAACCTGAATTTAAGCCTAATGTGGTATAATATGTGGTATATCTGGTATTCAATTATTATAACAAATATTACTTAGTTACGAAAATGTAGCGTGTGCATTACGTAATTAAATTATGTCTGCTTAGACGCTGACAAATAATATTTAGTCAAACAGATGTATGTCACAATGTTTAGGTATCGCAATTCTGAACTATGCGGTTACCTTTGTGACAATATGGTTTCATTTTCGACGTATTTTCGATCATTTCGAACCAGTTAAGTTTCGTAACCAGAATGTTCTTGTACCGATTGATATTTTCCTGTATATTTTTTTAGTACCTGTGGTTGAAAAAATATTGCATTCATATTGAAGTAAACAGAAGTAAACAATAATTATCTTCCAATGTTAAAATTATAGTTATTTATTAAATTATACATAATTCAAAACAATTGATTCCTTAAATTAGATATAGATCAAAAAACCTTTGAGGTAAAGAAAATTTTATTAAATATTCAAAGTGGAAAGTTACTGATTATTGATTTAATAATTTCTTTATAAAATCTGCGTTGTACCATTCTCCAGTTAAATTTTATTAATTAATTTTGATTGATCAGACAATATGATTTATTCAGTACGTTACTGATTTTATTTTTCACTTTGCTGTTATTTGGTCATAATGCCTAGAATACTAGATATATGAAGATATGATGACAACTGGAGCATTATGAATCCATAACGCCCTCTCATTACGCCCTCATCAAATATTAGTCTCATTTACGGCCGTTACCTTACTTTTTCTCTGTTCTCCATTTCCAGGAACTTCTGTCATTACATAAGTCTTCTGTTAGTCCTCTCGTCGACATTGCTTCCTTTATTCCAGTTCTCCAACTTCGTCTAGGTCTTCCTCGTTTTCTTATTCTCTCTGGTATCCAGGTTAGTATCCTTTCTAACCAGATTAGTTGTTAATTTATGTTGTATGCAAGTTATTTATACATACAAACACTTTACCATTCAGTAAAAACTGAGGTTAGGTGTTCTGCGTCAACGTTCAACGGCGTCAAAAGTTGGAAGTTGACGAACATTCAGTATCAACGGCGTTCGAACGCCGTAGGACGTTGTTCATTCTGTGCACTTGCGTAGTACAGCCTTGTTTTTAACTTTGCGCTGACAGTTTGCGCCGTCCAACGGCGTAAACGCGCCATCAAACTCGTTGCATTCTGTTTCCCACTTAATAACGTTGGTTTACAAAAATTTCAACCGCTGGTCTCTATATTTTACTGTTTTCGAGTCTTGCTTCGAGATTTGCTTCAAGATCTGACCTTTGGTAATTAGGGAGCGCAGGATTTCATAAATTCCAATCGTAGGTCTCTATTTTTTACTGTTTTCGTAATGGCTTCGGAATATTTTTCGAAAGATAGTTTTGCAGGAGTTTTGAAAAATTGCTTTTAGTTATTAGTGATATAAAATTTTGAGTAGTTTGGAGCAGAACACTTCGGAGTAGTTCAGAGTATTTCACACCTATCTGGAAAGCACCTGGAAGGCTACAAAATACTAAAATTAAAAAAAAAAAACAACATAATTTTCAATCTGTTCCTTTAAATTTGCCGGTGTGTGTATAATAACAATAAAAATGACGTGAAAATTAAATTGATGGAGCCTACGAATGCAATATTATGCACAATTGCCTAGGGCCTACGACGACCCTAAAACGGCCCTGACTAGATGGGTCCGGGGGTAAGTAGATTAGGTAGGTATTATATCTAGAAAAATTCTCTGGGGTTGGGGGAAAATGTTTGCCATCGAGGAGGAGGAAATTCCTCCCGATTACCCCCTTCGATTCAACTGCAATTAAATGTTTCGTTAATTATATTTCAATGGCTAAATGTATAAATAGATTTAAAATGATTAAGTGAGAATATTATTTAAATAAGGTCAAATCTCATCTAAATACAAGCAAAATGCACTTAGAAAGTCTTTCAACTTTCATATTATAAATTATAAACTATTATTTCCTTTGTAAAATTTCTCTGATGTTATACAAAAAAATTATACATTTCTTGAACTTCAACAAATATTACGTTGATATAATATCGAGTGACATCTAACGACTGTATCTGGTAACACTTTATTGCGTCTTTTGTGGTTTAAAATTCTTAAGATATGACTAAATTGCAACATGAGCAAAGGCCATTTTTATTTACTATAAGTAGCACGTGCTTGGCACGAAAATATTTGAAATTTATGCCAAAAATTAGGTTAAAGATGCGTCAGAATGGGTTTCTTGACATTCTTATCGTATTTATTTACGTTTTTAAAAATATTTTTTAAATTTAGTATCCACAGCAAGCGTGCATCCAGAATTTATCCACGGGGGCGGCTTTAAAGCCAAAAAAATTGTTTAGGCCAATCACAAACCAAAATATTGGTGGGGCTCAAGCATTGGTGGTGCTAGCGGGGAGTCCGGGGAATGGACCCCCCCCCCCAATTCTCTGAAGGTAAGGTCCCGGCGTCCCAGCCAGTTTGTCATTTTGTCGCGGATATTTCATAAAAATTAAAAAGTGCAAAATATACACGCAATATAAGAAGTTCACTTTTGTAAGAACAAACTAAGAGGAAATTTTGTTTTCAATAGTTTGCACCTTTGAAACTGTATGTCATGTTGGTATTACAGATAAATAATTTGAAACGTCAGATTATAAATATGTCATTTAAAAAATATCATTTGTCATATTTCATTTTGAATAGTGACATATTAAATATTTTGTAAATGTAATACTAACCTAAAATAATACAAACATAACCCAAAACTGTAAAGCCTTTTTTACAATATAACCAGTTTCTAAAAGTCAGTAATACACTATCAAAATCACCTAAATAACCAGATCTATGGTCTAATTCAAATTAAAAAAAAGTAGATAGCGCTGTGAACCGGGTACGATTTACACTGGACAAATACAGAATAGCGGAAAATTTAAAATAAATTACAACTAGGGCATGGGCGTAGTAACTGGGTTAGGAAGTGATTTTTTTTTTTTTTAATTTAAAAAAGGTTAATAAGATATTGAAATAAACAAGGCAGATAATACACTTACGTTATTTATACGACATAAATTCAGTTTAATGGGGAATTTGAAAAAGTTAAAAAAATTATGTACTATATATAAAAAGAGAGATTTGGCTAAAAGAGTTTAAATAAAGCAATAAAACAAACAATATATCTTCAGAGCTAAAGTTTCTTATATATTTAAATAATTATTGTAAATAAAAATTAAAAATATATGTATATATGAAGATCTAAAAATTATATCAATAACTTCTTCTTTGGGCACAATCAGCTGGGCTGCCTTTTGGCCTCATATTAGTCCTCTATCTTGATCTGTTAATTGTCAAGTGTCAAAAAATATTTATATGTCAGATAACCTAAAAAATATATAACTGCGTAAAAACAAATTACATGGAGATTTTTTTCATAAAATCTACGCCAAGAATATAAACAAAAGTCTAAATATGTAAATAATAAGAAAATATATGAAAAAAAAAAAAATATATATATATTTCCAATGTATGACACTGAACCAGAGGCGGATTTAACGGCGGGCGCAACGGGCGCGCGCCCGGGGCCCCAACCTCTAATGGGCCCCGCAAAAATCTAACTTTTTTCTAATTGAGGGGACCAATATACTTACTGCGCCCGGGGCCTTAACTGACGTAAATCCGCCACTGCACTGAACATCTGTGAACTTGGACTAAAAACAATATTTTAACAGTGTAATAGGGATGACGATCTAAACCAATCCGAAGCAAGGACAAACAGCTCCTATCTTCTTACACACATTTTTCTACTTTGAAAGAGACCATAGTTTCGGCTTTCGCCATTTTCAAAGCATAAGTACGTCAGACCCATACTAATAAGAACCCTATATTCCACTTTGTTATTTATTATTTTGTTATAAAATGCGGTAATGGATGGATTTGACCGAAACTGGCGCCTCAGTTACCGATAGTACGTAATTTTGGCCTAAAATTTAGTAATCAGTATTCAAATCTAACTATATTTTTATTTGACAAATAAAAATCCATCCCACATAAATTTTATAAATTTATTCATTAAATAATTTATTTGTAGTTTAAAATATCAAATCAAAAAATCAATTAGAAATAAAATAAATCTAATCTTTTTATGTAACAGGATTAATTTGATAAGGATTTTAATCTACCTAATGGTCATTCTTTGCTCGTTATCAGTTTAAACAAGACGTAGTTTGATTTTAAATGAAAAACAGTTTTTGAAGATTTTTTAAATATATTTTTAGTGTTGTAAGTGCTTTGGGTCATCCCTACGACTTGAAAGTTGGAATACAGCAGTTTTATTTTTCGAGTGCCCAATAATTCAACTTTAACAAAATGCGAGGCGAAAAATAAAATTGTTTTTGTGGATTATTCAAAAAATGTAAGTATTTTTAACGCCCCAATAGACTTTTATTCAAAGTTTCTTGGGGTTAAATATTAAAATAGTATTGGGGGAAGATCCCAAAAGGGGTATTACTCAAATATATCAGAAAATAAACGCGTTTGCCGGTATTTTTTTAACGCCATAATAAGAGTTTTACTCAAAGTTTTTTGGGGTTAAACTTTCAATGGGTATTGGGGAAAAACCCCCAAAGAGGTATTACTATATATTTAATACTTTTGTATTAAATATATGGGTATTACTGAAATATATACATAGCTCGTTTCTTTGGTTTAAGCGGAATTATAATTTTAATTCTAGTAAGTTTTACCGATTAAGTAAGGTTTTTGTTTAGCAAAAGCCCTTTTCAAAAAAAATCTTTTTTGTTTTTACAATTATTTTCGCGACCCGGCAAAATTTTTCTGCGACCCGATGTTGGGTCGCGACCCACACTTTGGTAAACGCTGAGCTAGCTTCTTTTTGAACGCATACATTTTATGTTGGTCAGAGTAAAAGATATTTAAAAACCAGACTAAAATAACACGAAAATAATATTATCAAAAATAAAACAGACAGTAATAGAAGTAATAATTCAATAGTAGAACATGCTAATAATTTAAAACATGAATTTGATTTACCCAATGCTAAAATTCTAAACACCGAAAAAAAAATTAACAAAACGACTGCTACTAGAAATGATTTATATAAAAAAAGATGAAAACAACATAAATGCGAAAACTGACAGAAAATTTAAGTAAAATATATTATAATTTAATAAAAAACAATTAATAACGCCATCTATTGATCTTGTAACTGACTTCATTTGGAAATTCATTATATTTTTTAAAAATATTAATATTCATTTAGTCGACATGTACACAACGGTCTAAACAAGTAGGAAGATTAAAAAATTGATGTGAAGTGTGAATATTCACACATTTCAGAGTTTTGCAGGTATATAATAAGTGAAGGTGGCATGTTGAGTGTGTAGGACAAATTTTACTTTGTAGTAATCACGGCAAAATGAACGATATTTTTAAAATAATTTATCGTCTGTTAATCATATAATAAAACTGGTTATTAAATTTACGCTCTTAAAAATTAAATGCAACATTTGTTAAAATATAACTAGAATTTTGACAAAATAATTTCAACATAATAAAAATGCAAAAAAAAAAACAGAGAAAATAAAATTCACTCCGTACTCGAACTCGAAACCCTTCGTTTCCAGCGCATTTTAGCTTACGACACCAGTGCTCTAACCATTACGCTATCGCACGCCTTGCATGTGGTTGTCTTACATAGGTATAACTTTTGTACTTTGTGGACCAAAAACCACAAAAAATGCGTTATTTTCCGAAAACATAATCTGATCAAAAATTCCTGTTGTACTATTTCGGTTCACACCAATATACATTACTTAGAATTTTTTTTAGATTTTTAGTATAAACCATCTGGGCTACAGGGTGTGGGACAAAATTTTTTTTGCACAATTTTGGCAAAAATCTCATGAAAATTATTTATTTTGCAAAAAATTTTAACGATCAAAAAAATTTGATCGTTAATCCACGTACTAAGGGCTTTCATTTGATACCCTACTCAGAATTAAAAAAAAATATTTTTGTTTTCGATGAGCACATATTTGTTTATATTTTTAGGGGGGTATGTTTTTTAGATGTTTTAGTATTTTTCCTATGTGCGGGTCAAAGAGTTGTATAAGCATGCCAAATTTCAACTCTCTAGGTTTAGCCGTTTGGCTACATTTTTTACCGAACAGACAGACAGACAGAAAGACAGACAGACAGACAGACAGACAGACAGACGAGAAAATGATGGTATAAGGGTTTTTTGGTCATTCCTACAAAACCCTAAAAATGTCCGATAAATTGAAACATATTCAATGTTGTATTTTAACTATTGATTTTATTTTTTTAACTATTTATTTATTTATTTTTTTAACTATTTATCTATTTATTTTTTAACATTTTATTAACAATTTTTATAAACTTTTTATATTTGCAAGTAAGTTTATTTTATATATATATATATATTTTTAAACATTGTTTCTGTATAAAAAAAAATCGTTGTAATAATTTTGTAATTCAATTTCTTTTAGGCTTTGAAAATGATTCAGAGAGAATCGAAACTAGTAAGCAAATAAAATATGTTTTAACTATTTGACAAGAAAAGAACGTAGTTTTATTAGACCGATACCCAAAAAAAAAATAATAATAATACTTATGCAAACTAATATTTATTGCCTATTTTCTTGCTCCATAAACATGTATTTGTACTTTGTATTGCATTGCTTGTATGACTGACTATTTAACAATGTTTTATTTTGTATTATGGTCAATAAATAAAATAAATAAATTAATATTTGAAACTATAAACTATCTCAAAAGTGTTGCCATATTAATAATATTTTCTTATTTGAAATTTTAATATGAATGTTTAACTCGGCTTTTTAGTTTTGATTGTTTTAATTAGTAAACTTTTATTGAAAGTTTACTAATAGGAAGTTATTTCTTATAAATTTGTTAAGGTCAGTAATTCATTTGTTTCCTTGTAATGCAATCTGTAGGTACTTGTTCTCAGGGATTTATAAAAAGTGACCCTGAACTTTTTTGATCACGTGAAAAATTTATAATCTATTTGCAGTTTTTTTTGTTGTTGTTGACAAAAAAATATAGATAGTATTTAATTATTAAATTATATTTGCAAAATTGCTCCGTTTCCTGCATAATTTAATTTGTTTATCAAAATATATTTGTATGATATATTAAAAATAATAATGTTATTTGAGATGAAATTTTCAACAATAAAAATTTAGATTATATTTTATTGTATTATTATAATTTAATACAACTTATTTACTATATTACCTTATTTTTTAAAATTATTTATAATCTCAAATAATTATTTAATATCCTTAAAAGTCAGTGGTGTGTTGGAGCCACCCTGTTCCCGTTCAGGGGGATCGGTTGTTAAATTTTCATGAAATTGGCGATTCAGTTGATAAACTCATTATTAAAAATTAAGTTATTAAATATTAAAATCAAACTAATTAATAACTTAATTAAAAAAATTAATACACAATATTTTAGATTGAACCGTAAGTATGTCATTTATTGCTTTTACGATTACGATTGTGATTCTGATTGGATGTTTGTCGTTCAGAACGAATATAACTACGTTTCATTTATTTTCACTTTCGCGGACCATTAAAATTTTGTTAAGGACTACCAGTGGTCCGCGGACCACCAGTTGAGAAACACTGATCTAGTGTAAAATGAACAGTTGTATAGACTCGTATTCTCCCTTCTGCTAAAAGTTGTCTCCTCTAAAATTTCCAAATTGTTAGTTAACACCATCATTCAAACTCTTTAATTTCGGTAGCAGTTTCGTAAAATACCGTAAGCCTATGCCATCTAGGATGAAAAATGTAACTAACAAACTGAGTACATTTAAAACACTAATCCTAGATTGTTATATAGTTTATATTAAAACTGGGGAAAATATTTCAAGCCAGCAAAATATTGTTTCATAATCAGCTTGAAATGTTTTTAAATATCTCTTGCGCCTGTTTAGTAGGCAACCCAACTTACGTTCATGTATAGACATCTGCGTAGTGATAGGGACAAAGTTTAGTTCATTCGAGTGCTATAGGCTGGCGCCACTGGTATCATTTCGCACGATTTCCAGATTTGAAAAATAAATAACCAAGACGTGGGAAGAAATATTTTATTATAAAAACATTTTTACATCCTGCTACACCTTAAAAAATATTTTAATTAAAGAAAAATTGTTACTATTGAAGGATATTTGTAGTATAAATTTATTTATTTATGGAATTATTTATATCGAAACTAATAAACATCAAATATAGGTGGTTTCTTGGGTTTAAGCGGAACTAGGTTTTTAAATCTAGTAACTTTAACCGATTGATTGAAATTTTTGTTAATTTTGTTTAGGAATAGCCTACTTCAAGATATAAAAAATAGCTAGTAACAACTTAAGAAAATTTAAATTCCATTTAATTCCGCTTAAAGGTTTGGAAAAGCCTATATTATTACTTTCTCTGTGGTAAAATTTATTAGATTTTTGACTCAACTTATTTGCCTAATTCGTATCCAGACATTGCTCATCTATTTTTTACCAGCCCTCAACCAGTTTTCTACGATGAGTCGTTTTGGGAGATCAATTCAGCGCATGCTATAAAGAAGGGTCTTTCTAAACAGGCTTCCTTTAAAAAGCTGAATCGGCGATTGTCCATATGCCTTGCAAATGTTGCGTCACTGAGAAGAAAGAACCGCAGCTTGTAAGCGATAACGAACGATTCTTAACAACTATATGGGCGATCTGTCCGGGCAAAACAAGCCGGCCGGAGAGCTCTGTCTATAGAAAACAAAATTTTAGCTAAACCTTAAATTTACGGTGGCGCGAAACAGTTTTTACCATAATGAATATAATTAAGCTTATTTTGAGAGTAAATATGTTTAATTTTAATAAAATAATAAAGTAGATTTATAATTTATAAGTACACAACATGTTTTTATTTAATTTATTTTACAGTTTTCAAGTGGAAATCTGCAAAATTTGCATTGAATTATTACCTATCTACTAGAACAGCGGTTCTTAAACTGTGGTCCGCGTTGCCATTACCGGGGGACCGAGAAACAATTTTGACATTAACTTTACATCCCCCAACTTTTCGCTTTTATTCAAATAACTCATTTAATAAAAATCCTACATGGTCAAGACTTTTTGTATTTGTTGTTATCTAACTAGTTGACATAACTAAACAATAATTAGTAAAAATTTAATTATTTTTATTCAACTGCAAAATATTTACAGAAAACATATTATAATAAGATCTATTTTGACTAATATTTGATCAAGAAATGTTTGTATGAGTTTAACGTATTATAATTTGGAACTTTTTTTATTCTTTACTACTATTTTTATTAATTTAATGTGTTTTATTCTATATGCTATTAAAAATGTTTCTCTAAAAATGCACAAAACCATTTATTAAAATAACCAGCGATACATTTTTACCAATATTTATTACAACGTAGTGCCTATGAGATTATTGAGTCAGAAATTAAGTCTCAAGAACGACGTAAAATGCCTATGGTTGGGATGGGGTCCGCAAAAAAAAATTTTGTTCAAGAGGGGGTTCTCGGACTACATAAGTTTAAGAACCCCTGTACTAGAATATTTTGAAATGTAAAAAAAAAAATAATTATGTAATTGTACATTATCAAATTGCATTATGGACGCTATCTTGCATACCAATCGACACATATTTGCGTACGACGCGGTAAATTATAGCTTAAACTTAATTTTGTTTGCCATTTCACCATGAATAAGACTTACACCAGAACAACGCTTGCAAATTGTGTAAATTTATTTCGAAAATCGTGGGTCAGTTCGCGAAACTTACCGTGCGCTTCGTCCATTTTACACGGTCGGCATAATAGTCCATAATTTGTCCTTGCCCGACAAATCGAGCAAGTAATTCGAATACCCATTGATCGTTTTCGCACCACGCATACTCTAATTGATAATACGCATCCTCAGAGATGCCGTATAGTGCGCACCGAAGAAGCTGTTGCTGCTGTGGAGGAGGACCCGAATGGATCGATTCGCCATCGTGTACAGCAATTGGAGCTGTGTCCATCCACTTTATGGAAGATTTTACGTAAAGATCTTGGTTTACGAGCTTACAAGATCCAGCTCGTGCAAGAGTCGAAGCCGCATGACCATTGTGTGCGTCGTACGTTCGGTGAATGGGCCGAAAACAAGATTGCTATTGATGCTCATTTTCACCACAAAATTTTATTTGACGAGGCTCATTTTTGGTTGAACCGCTACATCAACAAGCAAAATTGCCGCATTTGGAGTGAAGAAAATTCACAAGCCATTATTGAGACGCCGTTACATCTACAAAAAGTCACTATTTGGTGTGTTTTATGGAATTATTGGTCCTTATTTCTTCAAAATTGATGCCAGCCAGAACGTTACAGTCAATGGAGACCGCTATAGAGCCATGATTACTGACTTTTTCGTTCCTCAATTGAATGGCATTACTGTGGAAGAGCTGTGGTTTCAACAAGACGGCGCAATATGCCACACAGCGCGCACCTTAATCGATTTATTGAAGGAAATATTCGATGAGCGCATAATTTCGCGTAATGGACCTGTGAATTGGCCTCCAAGATCGTGCGATTTAACACATTTGAATTATTTTCTGTGGGGATATGTGAAGTCGCTAATTTACGCCGATAAACCAGAGACTATGGACGACTTGGAAGCCAACATAATTATATAAAAAATTATAGAAAAATATTGTCTGATATTTATTATTAAAATATTTAGCGATAACATTTTTACAATTTCTACAGTTAAAAATATTAGATAGACAAAAATTCCCTTCAAATTTTACTAATTTGTTATTAATTTTATTTCCGATTGTTAGTTAAGTAGAAGAAACATAATCTGTGGGAGTTATAACGGGTGTTTTTTTTAGAGGTATAGAACTTTAAATTGCAATAAAACAACGATGGATTATTCGATTGACATGAATTTTTTTTTTATTCGAAAGATAATCTTGTGGCATTACATTAAATCATACCAACAAGACGGCGCAACATGTCACACAGCTCGTGCCACAATCGATTTATTGAAAGACACGTTTGGTGACCGCCTAATTTCACGTTTTGGACCTGTGAATTGGCCTCCAAGATCTTGTGATTTAACACCGCTGGACTACTTTCTGTGGGGCTATGTAAAGTCATTGGTCTATGCGGATAAGCCACAAACGCTTGACCATTTGGAAGACAACATTCGCCGTGTTATTGCCGATATACGGCCACAAATGTTGGAAAAAGTCATCGAAAATTGGACGTCCAGATTGGACTACATCCGAGCCAGCCGTGGCGGTCATATGCCAGAAATTATATTTAAAATGTAATGCCACAAGATTATCTTTCAAATAAAAAAAAAATTCATGTCAATCGAATAATCCATCGTTGTTTTATTGCAATTTAAAGTTCTATACCTCTAAAAAAAACACCCATTACATACCATTAATATGCAAATAAACATTAAATTATGCGAAGAATTTTGCAAACAAAAACTTAATTATTTATTTCCGAAATTGTTCGCTACTGTAAACAATTTTTAATAACAACTTTAATATTTAAAATTTAATAGTTCCTAATTTCAGCCATAAATGTTTACTATATATTTAACAAACAAAGACTCAATAGAATTTAATAATTGTCGTCACAACAATAATAATGGTAAATAAATTATAGGTTAATATTTACGGCAAAAGTAAAATTTTAAATAAATTGAAATAGTAATAAACAATATTAATAAGGAAATCCTTTTGCATCTCTTGAGATAGTGCAATAAATAGCCTTGATATAAGCGAACTTTTATAACTCAATTTTTGATTAATACCTTCCTCTTTCCTTGAGAGGTATGGAAATAATTTTCATTGAAAAATTACGTCAAACTGTTTGTTCATTCATAAGTGATTATTGTTTATTGAAACTGGTATTGTGTTAATAGGAAATTGTTTTTTCCGAGAATTGGGATTATAGACCGGGAGCTCATGACAGTTTTTGGTCTCCGATTTCATACAGCATGCCTTTTGGAGGAGAGAATATTTACCCTGTGACAACAAAAAAGGGATGGTACTAAACCACTGCACGCTTTCCGGTCATAGGGGCAATTGCATTTCCACTTAAACACAAAATTTTTGAGCTTTTCTTTGATTTAATATTGCTTGCCCTTTTGTCAAGAGAAAGTTATAACAAATTTAAAGTCTTTTAAATATATGCATGCGATTCGGAGGGTCCCAAAGGACTCAAACGGTCATGTGATCTTGTAATAAAAAAATATGATTTTCCGCGTTTTCATACAGCATGCCTATAATTAAAAGACTTTAAATTTGTTATAATATTCTTTTGACAAAAGGGCAAGCAATATTAAATCAGAGAAAAACACAAAAATTTTGTGCAAGTGGAAATGCAATTTTCCCTATGACCGGAAAGCGTGCAGGGGTTTAGTACCATCTCTTTTTTGTTGTCACAGGGTAAATATTCTCTCCTCCAAAAGGCATGCTGTATGAAATCGGAGACCAAAAATGTCATGAGCTCCCGGTCTATTAAATTAAACACGTCAGTATAAACAGTTTAGTATCGTTTTAAGCAGGTCTCTTATTCAGGCGCGCACATAAAGTAAGTCCAATTAAGGGGGGGGGGGGGGTTAGGGTCTGATAACCACATTTTAAGCATATTTTTGTGATTTTTTTCAAATCTATGGTTAAATTTATTCATTTTCAAACTAAGTACATATATAAAGTATGTTTTGAAGAAGGTACAAAAAAATTTTGAAGGCAAAATATGGCGAAATGAGCCAGCTGTGGCAAATCTTCTCAGACTCCGGGAAAAAAATTAGATTTTGCGGTGACCAACATAACTCGTCACTGGATCATCTGAAATCAAAAATCCAAAAAGATTTTGTTAGTTTATGAGTTTGCCGAGGTAACGACGTTGAGATATTTTTTTTTCATGTTTTTTTTTTATTTAACAATCACAAATATACTCATTTTTTGGTTTTTTTTAGGAGGAATTTTTTTTTTGTCTTCTAAGTAACGCTAAAAACTGAAACATCATTTTAAAAATAAAAACTCAACGTCATTACCTCGGCAAACTCATAAACTAACAAAATCTTTTTGGATTTTTGATTTCAGATGATCCAGTGACGAGTTATGCTGGTCACCGCAAAATCTAATTTTTTTCCCGGAGTCTGAGAAGATTTGCCACAGTTGGCTCATTTCGCCATATTTTGCCTTCAAAATTTTTTTATATCTTCTTCAAAACATACTTTATATATGTACTTTGTTTGAAAATGAATAAATTTAACGATAGATTTGAAAAAAATTCACAAAAATATGCTTAAAATGTGGTTATCAGACCCCCCCCCCTTAAAAATATGTTCAAATAAAGATGTGGACTTATAATGTGTGCAGGATTTTAAATGAAATACGCCAGTGTTAGAGTTTTTAATAATCAGGGGGTGAGTAACCGTAGCGGCTAAATGCAGAGCCGTAGGAACGGCCTGGCTTCGGGGCACTTGCCAGGAGCGCGTGGCTTGTTGAGGGACGCCATTGTGTATATATCAGGTCTGGGATAAAGTTCGTGGCGTTTTTGCCGATAGACGGCGCCAATTGCAAATAACTCAGGAAACACAAATCGCAGCGACACCACTAAGCGCTTGTTGGAAAGGTGACAGTTCGAGCGATACTTTGAGTGTCTAAACATCAAAATTTGTGTTTGCGTTTGAAAATGGAGAAAAGTAATGAAAAATTGCGCTCGATTTTGCAATATTATTACGACAAA
Organism: Liopterus haemorrhoidalis; assembly: GCA_963971575.1. Lineage (NCBI taxonomy): Eukaryota > Metazoa > Arthropoda > Insecta > Coleoptera > Dytiscidae > Liopterus > Liopterus haemorrhoidalis. The sequence continues at coordinate 6,122,991 of OZ020613.1, forward strand.
GGGAAGAACGCTGCGCAGGTTTAAGTGGCAAAATAATGTGTGGACAATAATGGTGGTTTGATCGACATTTGTATTTTTTTTTTTTTTTGTAAAATAATTGTAAAAAAATAGTTTTTTTTTTCTAAATAGTCAAATAGTTTATTTTAGAGATATTTTGTTTCTTTTTTTATTGTTTTCAAAGCTTGCTACGTTCACCTTTGTAAAACTTATGTTGATTATTATTTTGTAAATAAATGGTCGCCATTTTGAAATGATTAACATAAAAATATGATTTTTTGGTGTCATTATAAAGCTAATTTAATGTACTTTTAGGAAAAAAATATAAAATTATCGATTCCCTATGCTAGATCAAAAGTTGATATCATTTCCGGTGAAACCGGAAGTGCCTCAGAATTCTTATAGTAACCTTTAGATGGGCATTTTTGTCTAGTTTAACTTTTGTTCTGAAGATTTTTTGTATCTAAACAAATAAAGGAGATTTTCGGAATGCCCCTTTTCCAACAAACACCCTGTATATTAATTTGATTTTTATTATAATGTGATATTGATATTAATGCATCGAACTGATTTTTAGGGTTTTGTAGGTCTGACCAAAAAATACTTATACCGTCATTTTGCCGTATGTCTGTCTGTCTGTCTGTCTATCTGTCGGTCTGTCTATCTGTCTGTCTGTTTGTTCGGTAAAAATTGTAGCCAAACGGCTAAACCAAGTGAGTTGAAATTTGGCATGCTTATACAACTCATTGACCCGCGCTTAGGAAAAATACTAAAACATCTAAAAAACATATCCCCCTAAAAAAACTAATATGTGCTCATAGAAAAAAAAAAAACATTTTTTAAAATTCTGAGTAGGGTATCAAATGAAACTTAGTAGTGGATTAACGATCAAAATTTTATTTTTACAAAATAAATTATTTTGACTCGATTTTTGCCAAAATTGTGCAAAAAAAAAAATTGTCCCACACCTGTAGCCCAGATGGTTTAAACTAAAAATCTGGAAAAAAGTAATGTACATTGGTGTGAACCGGAATAGTACAACAGGAATTTTTGATCAGATTATGTTTTCGGAAAATAACAAAAAACTGTTTGTTGCGCGATAATAAATTCACAGTAAGCTACCAATTTGATAAATAACAAATCTTATTGGACACCATCCAAGAATTTGGCGTTACCTTTTGGGGGGAAACTTCAGTTTTAACAAAATATTAAAGATATAAATCCAAATTTAATAGTTTGGATCTAATTTTTTTCATAATAATTTTTTTTTAATTCAAAGAATAATTTTTTAAGTTAAGGTGTTAAAATAAATAATAAAATAGACAATAAACTAAAAGTGGGGATTTTTCTGAGAGAGGGGGAACCCATAAAGACTTTCTCTTTTCAAGTAGGATTTGGTTGTGTGTGTCCGCCGGTCTTAACAGTCATTCTTATGAGCCAACGTCTCAAGACATACGATATGTTACGTTAATTCGCGATACATTCAATTTATCTCACGGCTTATTCGCGGTGTTTTTAAAATTATGAATAGAGTGAGAAAGAAGTGAAATAAAGTGTTGAGGTGATTATAAAGTGATAATAATGAGTGTAATGAAGAAAAATAGGATTAATATTAACATTTTATATGTCATTGTACTGTTTTTTACCGTACAAGCAGGTTAGTTTATGTATTTACTTGAAATATACTGTTTAATTTTACTTTCTAAACATCACAAGAGAAAGTATTTAATTTAGTAAATAGTGAAACTATCCACTATAAGATTTTGTGTTTTATTTAGTGCCTACGGTTCCAAAATTTGAGGTTCATTATTCGGTTTTTGACCCCTGGTTGAGTCAGTTTTTCGCGTTTTACATGCTGTAATCTCTAGACAGCTTGGTGACTTCAACGGGCGTCGAATCGAGTAACCTTTGCAACCCTGTTTAAATAAAACGGTGCCCAACTGGGGCGCCGAGTACCTACTTGCCCTCGCCATCCAGGCACTTTCACATTGTCGCCCCTTAAAAAAGGGCCAGAATAAAATTAGCATGCAGAAATCAAATTTTACTATCGGTACATAAAAAAAATTGATATGAAGTGTGAATTTTCACACAATTTAGGGTTTCGCAGGTATATAATAAATGAAGACGGCATGCTGAGTGTGTAGGACAAATTTTGCTTTGTAATCACGGCAAAATGAACGATATTTTTAAAATAATTTATCGTCTGTTTATCTAAGAGTTTTAAAAACAAATTTTATGTTAAAATATTTTTTTGTTAATTTTAATTTGACTACCTAATACCATTATTTAGGTTTCTAAATATGTGCATTTTTTTTTATATAGCATGGTTCATTAAGATTTTGAAAATTGCGCCAATGGCTTCCATTAGTTGTTTTAAGTCATATGCTTCGCCCCTCTGGTTTTTTATACATGACACATAGAATGAAAATATAATTCCAACAATTCCAACTGTTTATTAAATTTACGCTCTTAAAAATTAAATGCAACATTTGCCAAAATATAATTAGAATTTTGACAAAATAATTGAAACAAAATAAAAATGCAAAATAAAAACAGAAAAAATAATATTGTCTCCAGACCGGAAGCGAACCCTAGTTTACAACTTAGGAAGCGAGTAGGCTAACCATTAGACTATGAAAGCTTACAGGTTTACTGTGTTGCATAACGTATTAAATGTTTTACATCTTCAACAAAAAAACACCATAAAATGCGTTATTTTCCGCAAACATAATCTGATCAAAAATTCCTGTTGTACTATTCCGGTTCACACAAATGTACATTACTTAGAATTTTTTCATATTTTTAGTTTAAACCATCTGGGCTACAGGGTGTGGGACAATTTTTTTTGCACAATTTTGGCAAAAATTGCTTGAAAATAATTTATTTTGCAAAAATGAAATTTTTAAAATATTTAAAATATTAAAATATTTTTTTTTCGATGAGCACATATTTGTTTATATTTTTAGGGGTATATGTTTTTTAGATGTTTTAGTATTTTTCTTATGTACGGGTCAAAGAATTGTATAAGCATGTCAAATTTCAACTCTCTAGGTTTAACCGTTTGGCTACAATTTTGACCGAACAGACCGACAGACAGACGACAAAATGACGGTATAATGGTTTTTTGGTTATTGTCATCTGACACTACCGATAGAAGCGCCACTGCGTTGTACATCATGGCTGACGCAGATAGGATATTTTTGACAGGTTCCATGGTATCTTCATGTGATATTTATTGAAATTAATTTATTATTCAATATGAGGGTTACGTTAAATGGAATTTTCCGTTTTCTCAGTGCCCAAATAACCTCTAGGGTTATAATTGAAGATAATAAGGCTTTTTTGCCACGTTTCGGAACACGATGAAAACTTAGGCCTCTATCACGACCTACTTTTGCATTGCAAAGATAATCACAACAATTCACGTTGCATTTAATTTTTTCTTGCAATTTTAAAGACATTTTTTAAAAGTTTGCTATGAAAACAACAGTAAACAAACTCGACTTCCTCCACGTCAGTTTCACAAAATCTCACTAGAGGCGCTTCAGTTATTGTCAGTTGACAATACCTACAAAACCCTCAAAACAAATGATTTTGTTAATCATTTAATTGTCAGAATTAATTTTACAATTACAATAAATATGTAAGAATTACCCGAATATATCCAGAAAAACGCATAAAAAGCATGAGGTACCGGCCGTAAATAAGACTAATATTTGTTGAGGGCGTAATGTGAGGGCGTTATGGATTCATAATGCTCGGGTTGTTATGGCGGTTGAGTGTCTCGATGCCCCTGGCGCCAGAAAAAGAAACTAATTTAAATTAAAAGTCATCTAGTTGATGTCAAATTTTAATCAAAAGGCGTCCAATTGGTACCGAATTAAAATTTTGTTTTTGTTATGCTGGTATTTGAAATATTTTGCTTTTAAATAATAACCGGTATAATTTAAAGTATAGACTTTTTTCTTTCAAGGTTTCTGTTCAAATTACTAGTCATAAATATAGTATATATAATATTATAAATTAAGTAGCTCACTATTTTTATTCTTAAACACAAATAACTAGAGGAGTATTATGTTTATTAATGACTTTATTTATTATAATTATTCTTTTATTGTTTATTTATTATATAAAAACGAATGTCTGTCTCTTTGTTTGTTCGTTATCAAATGCAAGAATCTCAGAATATAATTTCTTGGGGTCACATTTAATAACAAGAAACATTTGTCCCTTAAAAACATTTTGTTATTTTGAGTGTTGGCGTGTGTGTGTGTGTGGGGGGGGGCTCATAAAATTGTATCTGGCATATTAAATGAAACATCTGGATGCGTGTATTAACAAGCAAAATTTTCTATGGGATTTTATATATCTCAAAAAATTTTTGTTAGCCATCTCCAAGAGGATTTGATCTAAAAATCTGAAACCAATCTCAATAATGTTCATTGATGGGAACCGGAATAGTTCAACAGGTATTTTTGATGAGGTTAGTTTTTCGAATTTTTTTTTTGTGACAATTATTTTTAGCATTTTGTAGATATGATCAAAAAACCCTTATACCGTCATTTTCTCGTCTGTCTGTCTGTCTGTCTGTTCGGTAAAATTTGTAGTCAAACGGCTAAACCTAGAGAGTTGTAATTTGGCATGCTTATACAACTCTTTGACCCGCACAAAAATATAAAAAAATATGTGCTCATCGAAAAAAAAAAGATAGGGTAACTGCAGCGAATTTCGACTACGCAGGTAATTTCGACTATCCCATTATTTCTCTAAATAATTGCTGCCATATAGCAGTAGTATAACGTAACACTATGTTTATGTGAAAAACTAACCTCACTTTATTTTAAGCCACGTTTGAATGTCGTTAGTCGAACAGTGTAGATATTTATAATTTTTAAGTGTTAAAATATTTTTTTATTGATTTTAATCAGCAGTTGTTTATCAAAGGAAAGTTGAACAAAATATTTTGCATTGAATAAACTGATAAGAACTGATCCAAATACATATATATTAGCTGGTAAAATTTGATTTTCATGATATTTTGTTACAATATCACAGGCTAAATAAAACAGATTTGATTGCAGGTAATATCGACTAGAGGAATGAAGCTACTACGGCCTAGTCGATATTACATGCATGCATGTTTCACTTACCTAATTTGACGACAATTATAATCACGTCTTACTAAAAGTCTATTATTATATTCCTTTACCTAAATAAAATGTAAAAGAGACAAGAAACGTTGATTATCTTAAAATTTTAGGGTAGTCGATATTAACATCACTTTTTTGATATCAACGTTTTTTTCATATTTTTTTAAGTCGAACTTAAGTTGTAATAACAGCATGTTTCATCGTGAAAATATTTAGCACCTAAAGATAAGTGAATGAGGTATCGATTGGGACCACTTTCCTACCAAAATATTGAATAGTACGTAAATTAAAAAATAAATAAATTTGGTAGTCGAAATTCGCTGCAGTTTCCCTATATATATATATTTGTTTTTTTTTTAATTCTGAGTAGGGTATCAAATGAAAGCCCTTGGTACGTAGATTAAAGATCAAAATTTTATTTTTGCAAAATAAATTATTTCGATGGGTTTTTTGTCAAAATTCGCCACACTCTGTAGCCCAGATAGTTTAAACTAAAAATCTGAAGTAATTCTAAAGCGTGTTCTACATTATACTTTATTCATCAATTTTCTAAACTTTTTTCTTTGAACTAGAAGTTGTCAAAGTTTTAATACAATTTATTTTTCAATTTTTTGGTAGAGAATGAAATTCTTACACGTGTTTCAGTTCATTTAAAGTACCAACATAAAAATATAATTCATATCTTGTCAAATGTTTATAACCTAGCTATTAGATTTGTAAAATTACTGATTTACGTACAAAACACAATTTATATATTCGCTTATTCAAACCAATGATCAACAAAACACTATTAAACACGTGGTAATACATAATATTTACAAGCGTAATTTTAATGTTGGTACTATTGTTAAAACTGTCTACTGCGCATGCACCGAGTTCCAAGTTGGATGTGTTTTCAAGAATAGTTGGATCAAATCTAGTTTTGAATAAAGTTGACCTTGACTACATACCGTGTTCTACACTGTACAATTTCACTGATTAATTTCTAGTACAAGTTCTAGTCAAAGAAATAAGTATGAAAATTTGATGAGAATTGTATAATGTAGAACACACTTAAGTAATGTACATTGATGTGAACCCTAATAGTACAACAGAAATTAAAAATTAAAAATTATTATCAAAAAACTGTTGATTTTGATGTGATTATAAAACAAATATTCCTAGACAGCCAGTATTATGTTGGCTTCTTACACTTATTAAATACCTACTAATAATACTAGAAATAAAGAATTATGTATATAAATACCTACAAAATCCTGAAATGTGTGAAAAATCACGTTTCACATAAATTTTATTTAACTTTAATTGAAAAATCTTTGTTGGTTGAGTCGAAATGAACCTATAATTCGCATATTTTATGAAACATTTGGTCCTTCTTTCAAAAATTGTTAATAAAAAATTACTTATTAAATTATAATTAAAATTAATTTTTGTTTTTGCAATATTCAAAAATTGCGGCATTTATTAATTAAATATAGTGACATATATTTTATAAACACGCATTTGTTGCAATTTTCATAATTATACACGCTATTTTTTACTAATCATTACTAAATACATGTTTTAATATGGTATTTTTCAAAACTGAAATTAACAACATGGTATGTTTCACTGTTATAAAGTAAATATTTATTTATTTAAATCTTAAGGTTACTAGAAAATTGTTTTAATGAAGTATTTGTAAAAATAAATTCATGGCGCTGAATAATAATGTTGTAATTGTCCAAAATCAGGATGGAATATAGGAAGAAAGGACAAGAGGAATGATGAGGATGAAAATTGAATAGTTTTTAGGGTTTCGTCGTTGTATTTTAAGGTTTGATATAAAATTATTTAACCGTTTTATTAGGAAACTAATAGGAGGTAATACAAAGTCTGCATAAACAAATATTTTTTGTTGCTAATTAAACAGGCTGGAACAAGAAATAATGCCCATTTGAACGAAGACTATATAATATCGCATATTAATTACGTTTTAATACAAATAATTTATTGTTAAAATAAAATTTTGCCATTAGTTACCCATCTTAGAGATTTCTAAACTCCTACAATTCTTTATTTGTGCAATAAAATTAAAATGTGGCCGGAACACGTACGAGCTGCGCCATTATATGAAGATGGCTGTAGTATTGGGATATCGCTGAAAACTCTATTAATTACGCTATAAAGTGTTATCAGCGAACAGCATTCTCGAGTCACAAGAAATTTGGGAATTTCATCACGAGCTGTTCACAGCTATGAAAATTAATGCGTAACGAATGTTGTGACATCTAAGTTTTTTCAAACCAAGTACGAAGGAATTATGCATTTATGTAACTTTTTACGAACTAAATTTTAATAACAAAGTTATAGCCGCAACTACAGTAATTCTTTTTCGTTCCCCGATGCCCGAAATTAGTTGAAATTTGTGCAACAGTATTTTTAGGGTTTTCTAGGTATGATCAAAAAACCCTTATACCGTCATTTTGTCGTCTGTCTGTCTATTTAGAAATCTAAATAATGGTATTAGGTATTCGAATTAAAATTAACAAAAAAAATTTAACATATAATTTGTTTTTAAAGCTCTTAGATTAACAGGCGTTAAATTATTTTAAAAATATCGTTCATTTTGCCGTGATTACTGCAAAGCTAAATTTGTCCTACACACTCAGCATGCCGCCTTCACTTATTATATGCCTGCGAAACCATGAAATGTGTGAAAATTCACACTTCACATCAATTTTTTAACCTCTTTTCGCCAGATTATCATCTTTTTAACTACAATTTCCTATTAATATAAAAGTATAACCTTATTTTATATTAACAAATAAAAATAAAAACGTTAAATTGCACGATTTTATTTAAAAGTCAAGCTCAAGTCTAACTTAGCTCTTACGCCCCCCCCCCCCTCCTGTGTGCGCGTCTGAGCCTTATTACTTAATACCTCACTCATTTTTAGGGTTTTGTAGGTATGACCAAAAAACCCTTATACCGTCATTTTGTCGTCTGTCTGTCTGTCTGCTCGGTAAAAATTGTAGCCAAACGGCTAAACCTAGAGAGTTGAAATTTGGCATGCTTATACAACTCTTTGACCCGCACATAAGAAAAATACTAAAACATCTAAAAAACATATCCCCCTAAAAATATAAACAAATATGTGCTCATCGAAAATAAAAATATTTTTTTATAATTCTGAGTAGGGTATCAAATCAAAGCCCTTGGTACGTGGATTAACGATCAAATTTTTATTTTTGCAAAATAAATTATTCTGAAGGGATTTTTGCCAAAATTGTGCAAAAAAAATTTTGTCCCACACCCTGTAGCCCAGATGGTTTAAACTAAAAATCTGAAAAAAGTTTAAGTAATGTACATTGGTGTGAACCGGAATAGTACAACAGGAATTTTTGATCAGATTATGTTTTTGAAAAAAAACGCATTTTTTGTGTTTTTTTGGCTAATAATGTACACAAGTTATAGCTTTGTAACACGATTGAATGAAAGGCTTATCCTGGTGTAGTGGTACTGACACTGACTTTTTCACCAAACTAAGTCGGTTAGCTCCCCACGAGAAGAGACAATATTTTTTTTTGCTTTTTTTTGCATTTTTGTGTTTAAATTATTTTTTCAAAATTCTAGTTATATTTTGGCAAATATTACATTTAATTTTTAAAAGCGTAAATTTAATAACCAGTGGAAATTGTTGAAATTATAATTAAATTCTGTTTCAATGTACACGAAATCAGAGGGGCGGAGCTTATAACAACCAATGAAAGCCATAGGCGCAATTTTCAAAATCTTAAAGAACCTTGCTATATAAAAAAAAAAAAAAAAATACTGCACATATTTAGAAACCTAAATAATGGTATTAGGCGTTTGAATTAAGATTAACAAAAAAAAAATTAATATAAAATTTGTTTTGGCATCCCAAATAATCATCATTCACTTACTAAATACCTGCAAAACCCTGAAATGTGTGAATATTCACACTTCACATTCAAATTTTTTTAACTTTTTGTATCACTCACACATGCCTCCATCTTGATTTATTAAGTGCCGGATTTTTCCAGATACTTTGTCTACCAATACTTGTTGGATATTTTCTGAATTGATATTTTATAAGGTCTTCATACTGGACGATGCATATTCAATCTTTCTTCCCAAAGCTTTATCATTCTGTCCTCTTCCATTCACATCACGAGTCCTATCCATTATAATTATCTATTTCTCATTTCCTATATCCTACTCGTCTATTCCATTAATTATTATGCCCAAGTATCTAAAAATTTCGAATTGCTCAATATTCAACATCACACTAGATAACTCGGTTTCTCGAAAATTAATTACATTTTAAAATCGATAAATGTTTAAACATTTAAATAAAAATTTTAGTAAAATGTTCATTCATTCGTAATGGAGACATTTAAAGCAACGTCCATTAATTTTAGTTTATTTCTCAACTTGGAATATTTATTACATCCTTCATAGGAGGTACTATTTGTCTTAATCAGCGACTACTATTTTTAAATCTAGTTTCGTTGATATTTAAATGTTCACGGAGTGTTTACTAAGCCTATAAATTATTTAGGATCAATGAGTGGTATAATTAAAACCAATCACGTTTAGTCCTTTTAAAAGATTTAGGTCACAAAAGCAAAATCATTCAACAAAATTATCGTTTATAAAAAAAAATGTGAAGTGTGAATTTTCAAACATTGCAGGGTTTCGCAGGTATATAATAAGTGCAGGCGGCATGCTGAGTGTGTAGGACAAATTTTGCTTTGTACCAATCACGGCAAAATAAACGATATTTTACAAATAATTTATCTTCTGTTATTCTAAGAGCTTTAAAAACAAATTTTATTTTAAAATATTTTTTTGTTAATTTTAAATCGAATACCTAATACCATTATTTAGGTTTCTAAATATGTGCAGTATTTTTTTATACAGCAAGGTTCATTAAGATTTTGAAAATTGCGCCTATGGCTTCCATTGGTTGTTTTAAGTCATATGTTCCGCCCCTCTGGTTTCGTATACATGACACATAGAATGAAAATATAATTCCAACAATTCCAACTGGTTATTAAATTTTCGCTCTTAAAAATTAAATGCAACATTTGCCAAATAACTAGAATTTTGACAAAATAAAATTGAAAAAAAAACAAAAAACAAAATTGCCTCCTCTGCCCGGGAGCGAACCCTAGTTTGCTGCGTAGCAAGCGAGCAAGATAATCATTAGACCAGGATACGCCTTCTAGTATAGTGTGTTACATAACTATAACTTTTGTACGTCAACAAAAAAATACAAAAAATGCGTTATTTTCCGAGAACATAATCTGATCAAAATTTTTTGTTGTACTATTCCGGTTCACACCAATGTACATTACTTAGAATTTTTTCAGATTTTTAGTTTAAATCATCTGGGCTACAGGGTGTGGGACAACCTTTTTTTGCACAATTTTGGCAAAAATCGCATCGAAATAATTTATTTTGCAAAAATAAAATTTTGATCGTTAATCCACGTGCTAAGGGCTTTCATTTGATACCCTACTCGGAATTTAAAAAAAATATTTTTTTTTCGATGACCACATATTTGTTTATATTTTTAGGGAGATATGTTTTTTAGATGTTTTAGTTTTTTTCCTATGTGCTGGTCAGAGTTGTATAAGCATGCCAAATTTCAACTCACTTTAGCCGCTTGGCTACAATTTTTACCGAACAAACAGACAGGCAAAGAGACTGACGGCAAAATGAGGGTATAAAGGTTTTTTGGTCATATCAACAAAACCCTAAAAAGAAATATTTATATATTTTTTTAAATTCATAGGGTTTAATAATATAAGTTTCTACTTTTTACTACTGTATGTCTCTACTAAAACAGTCCATCCATTAAAATTTTATACCTGTCAAATGCGATTTAAAACTTGAATACGAATTATAACATGATTTAGCCACAACTAGATTGAATTTGTTTTCAGCAAAGTACTTATATTTAGATTTTAAAACGCACTTAACTTATAGGGGAAAAATTTTAAGATCGTAGCGCCACGCGGATTTTTTTGAAACCATTCTAAATCAGATACCACTTGACATTTACTAGTAAATAATAGCGAAAAGTGTATCAAAAAACGACAAAAAATAAATAATTGTTTGGGATTTTCTGATTTTGTGAAGTGACATTACTTGTAAACATCTAAAATACTACATTTTGTGATCTGGTTTTAAGTTATGGCGGTTTTCCATTGTCGATTATTTTAACTATATTGGGGGGAATAATAATTCCCGTGTTGTTTACCAAGGGGTAGAAATCTACAATGCTGGGCATATAATATTGTATGGAGTCACTGAAAAAAACAGAGTTCATAAAGATTTATGCATTATGCCTACAAACTTGTGCATTACAAACCCACACACAATAACAGAAATTTTCAAGATATGCGATAATAAATACAAAATTGAAAATATTTTTTGTAGTCACTATCATTAAAATGTAATGAGCAAACTTTGATATAAGGGTTCACTTTTTTTCCAATTTTTAAATTGTTTATCTAAACATCGCGTCGATTCCTAACCTCTTGCTTTCCCAATTTTGTTTCGAACCGTACGGTGTCTGATATTAGTGGAAACAAATGAAACGATATTTCCGGGTTTCTTCTTTTCAATGAATTGCACATAGGCACACAACAATATGTATTATACATTTTTCAATGATTATAATAAAACTTTAAAAACAAACTTCATACAAAACCAATACACAAAACGAAATGTTATCTGATGTACACAAGTTCATGAAACGCTCACCAGATGGTAGGGTGCTTAGCTGCAAATCCCTATACCTGTATTTAGATTTAAAATTACAACAGTTGTAAATAAAAAAATATATAGAAATGTTTTATACAACCGGGTATAAATTAAACAAATGTAGCTGAACATAAAAGAAAAGGAAAGAGTTAATAATCATAAAATCAAAACAAGGTATAGAAACTTGATAAAATTAAAGAAAACATCTCGCGTACCCCTAAAATGTTGAACCCACTTTCGGAAATATACTGCTACTAGGGGCGTCAGCCCGGCTACATCGGCCTTCACTCCTATGTGGATTCAGCGATTGCACCCCGGCCTGTGATTATGAACAAAATCACAACAGGTACATAATATACTATACTCTTGGCAGGTAATGGTAAATTAATTCTATAACTTTATTTAAATATATAAACAAACCTAAATAAAAATGAGATTGCGAAAGTATTCCATTAAGCAGTAAACACATAATAATGTTTAAGGCTGACCTAAGAAAACGCATTCAGTAATTTGAATAAGCAGTAAATGTAATGGGTAAGTTACAGATCGTTAGTTTCTGCATAACCCACTTGTCCATATCATGTTGCAGAGAGTGAGCACACAGCAAACAGCGGCTCGATCTACATAAATCATACTGATTGACCGATAACATCGAACACATAAGCATTTATTATGTTTATTGAGAAATATTTAAAAGTACTAGTATGTAACATTGGAATGTTTATGTTTAGACAGTCATGCTGAGTTTCAAATTTTTATTGATTACTTGCCACAAAAATTATTTATTAGAAAAAGTGAAGCAAAAAATAATTTGGAAAATTTATTTATAAAATACAAGTTTGTGACAAAATGGATATTACTCGTGAAGATTTTCGTTGGATGATTTTTTACGATTTTAGTAAGGCCTAACTCAACAACAATGCATAGATTCGCTTCGTTCAACTTTTGGTAATGAAGCACCATCAGAAAAGACTGTTTACAATTGGTTTGCAGAATTTCGTCCTGGTCGTGCCTCCGTCAGTGATGAATCTCGTGAAAATTGACCAAAATCGGTTGTGATTCAAAAAAACTTCGATGCTGTGCGCAAAATGATTGAAGAAAATTGGCATGTGAATTACTGTGAGATAGAGGAATCCTTTGGCATATCGCAGACGGCAATACATTCGATTCTGCATGAACATTTAGCTGTGAAAAAAATCAATTCCCGATGGATTCCGCATAATTTGACCAAAACTCAAACAAAGGCTCGTGTTGATTAGTGTAAGGGAATGCTAAAAAATTCAACCTAGGCACTGCAAAACCCGTATACAACATCGTTACAGGTGACGAAACTTGGATTTATTCATATGAACCGGAAACTAAGCAACAATCCACTGTTTGGGTCTTCTAAGATGAACCGAAACCCAGAAAAGTTTCGTTCACGAAGTACTCCTAAGAAAATGATCGCTTGTTTCTTCGGTTGTACTGGACATGTCGCATTCCTTTAGAGAATCGGAGAACAGTTAATGCTGAATGGTATACAACAATTTGTTTGCCAGAAGTCATCGACAAAAACAAGAAAAACAACCAAAAACGTTGCATCATTCTTTATCATGACAATGCAAACTCCTACACAGCACGTCAAACAATTGATTATTTGAAGGAAAAAAACATCGAATTAATGTCTCATTTCCCGTATTCACCTGATTTATCCCCTAACGACTTTTTTATTCCCCAATGTCAAACAAAAAATGCGTGGACAGCAATTTTCATCACCTCAAGCAAGCCTTCGAAAACGTTTTTGAGATACCAACTTCGAGTGGAAAAAATGTTTCGAGAATTGGTTTGAACGCATGCGAAAATGTATAAATCTTAAAAGCGAATATTTTGAAAAGCTATAAAACAGTTTGTCCCAAAAAAATGTTTCTTTATTAGTTTTTGTAAAAACTTAAAAGGTAGCCGACATATATTCAACCAAAACCTCAAGTCCATTCTACATTATACTTTTTTCAATACTTTTTTCAATACTATCCAACTCTGACGTCATTTCAACTTTTGATACTACAGAATATAGTGGGGGAAAAAAATAAGAGACAGTGATAAATTTTATACCTTCCATCTCTTTTTAGGTTCAGATGGCAGACAACAATTTGGTTATAGTAAACAAATTTATAATTATTGTTTAATTGTGCTAAGTTTATATTTAATTATATGATCTAAATAAACTTCTTATCAACTTAATAAACTACTAAAAGTTAAGTTGTAAACAAAAACTAAAAAGTTGGTGTTGGTACGACTGAAAACTACAGAACTGTCATCCAAAACTACCTCCGGTAAAATTTTGGTTGACAGTTCTGTACTTTTCAGTCGTACCAACACCAACTTTTTAGTTTTTGTTTACAACTTAACTTTTAGTAGTTTATTTAGTTGATAAGAAGTAGCTGATATGATTTAGATCATATAATTAAATATAAACTTAGCACAATTAAACAATATTTATAAATTGGTTTACTATAACCAAATTGTTGTCTGCCATCTGAACCTAAAACTTTTTAAGTTGGCAATGAAAAGTAATAAGAGATGGAAGGTATAAAATTTATCACTGTCTCTTATTTTTTTCCCCCACTATATTCTGCAGTATCAAAAGTTGAAATGACGTCAGAGTTGGATAGTATTGAAAAAAGTATAATGTAGAATGGATTTTATATTATTTCCGCCAAAAATGCACTTGGTGGGCGGAACCGAGACTTACTGGGCAGCAGTGATGGGCGTTTACACGTAATCTTTAATTGTTTACGTTTACGTGTAAACTTATGTAAACAATTGGTAAACATGTCAACAGTGTAAACAATGTAAACTGTCAAATAATGAGGTTAGTTTTAGTTATTTAATACGAATAATAGAGAGTTAATGAACAAGTATATTCAGTTCAAAACAATAAATTTATTAAAAAAATGGTGGGAAGAAACCGAAGGAATAGTTCTGAAGAACTAGGTTTTGTTTTAATTAAAGAAAATGAAAGAAAATATAGGGCGTTATGCAAAATTTGCAATGAATCTTTTCGTTATTAAAAAATGTAGGCTGATTTTCTTAAAGGTGAAATTTAATGTATTTTGTTATTAAAAAAATTAGACTGAATTTTTTAAAGAAAAAAGTTTTTTATTTTTCATATTCATATTTACTAATTTGTATGTAACACCTGTATAATGATGCAAATTCGATTTTTATTAATAGGTGTGTTCGATTTGCATATTTGCAGTTACTGTTTACTGCCGCGTTAAAGTGTAACAGCCGTAACAAATAATCCGCAAGAGAAACAGCTGTAACTTTTTCGCAGTAGCGTCATAAACTGGCAGTAAATTACGACAAATCGAACATATTTGCAGTTACTGTGACCAAACGAACAATTTTTTTTAACGCGGCAGTAAACAGTAACTGCAAATGTGCAAATCGAACACACCTAATATGTATATTGGCTTGTCCTAATTTTATATACTTACTTATTCATTTAAAATCGTTTCATTAAAATTTTATTATTTATAAAAATCTATTGAAAATGAGGTTCTGTAATTCAAAACAAGTGCGCATGTCTAAATCATTGTTTACATTGTTTACGTTGTTTACATTGTTTACAAGAGTTTTGTGTTTACTTTACATCAATTGTTTACGCGTCAACAATGAGGTAACTTACATCATGTAACTTACGCGCCCATCACTGCTGGGCAGTCCTTTTATATTGTTAAGTTCTTAACAATAGTGTTATTAATAATAATCCAATATTTGTGTTTCTAATATAGAATTTCGTATAAATTTCTCTGGTTAGGAACAATGAAATTACGTAAAATATTTAGTTGACAACAATGGCAGTTTCCCAAGCCATTACTTAGCACTTTATAATATATAAGATAATCCCTTTAAACTGGTGAATAAAATATTCATCAATGGATGTTGGTATTTTGGTAATGAAGGCATGTAAAGGATGTTTAAAGAGACGGAGACGCGAGGTAGAGACGAAGAGCGACTGAACGCCGTGCTGCACACAAGGGAAAGCAGAGGATGTAACTGGGTTAGTGTCTCACACGGTACAACTATGCCGGTATGCAATGTGGGTGACTTTCTGTACACACCAACTATCAGCTACCAACTACCAGCTCTTCCATACTTGAGCTCTTCACGCTCGACACTTTACACATTACACAATACCATATTAGAATTTTATGAGCTGTTAAATAATATTTATAACTAAATTTCTTTATTATATGACTTACTTACAAGACAAGGGTTACAAATTATGAAAAAATACTTGAAATATTGAGGTGAAGTGTGTATTTTTATAAATACACACATACAGTAATACCCCGAAGTTACGCGATAGGTGGGACCGACGTAAATCGCTTAACTCGAATTCGCGTAAGTCGGGGTACAACTTTGCATATAAATACATACAATTTTGTTTAATTGGGACCTGTTTATAGATGGGATTTGTTTATAGAAATAGAACACATTAAAATAAGGTGCAAGACTTCACAAATAAAACAGTAAGTTCGATTCCCTCAGGAAGAGTATCAGCCTGTTCATGAGTACTCTGTCGTCACCTAAAGCAACTGACAGGTCATAGCACAGGCCTAACCTCTCCCTGACATCCTCGAACTGTACACATTCAGTTAGAATATGTGACACAGACAAATCTGCTTTACACGTCTCACATAGAGGGGAGTCTTCACCTCGAAGGAGGTGTCTATGGGTCCATCAACAGTGGCCTATATGGAGGCGTGTGATGGCGATTTCCTCCCTGTGGTTAATCCTGCGGGTATAACCCCATGGTTTAACGTCTCCCTTAATCTGTATCAACTTAACGTCCTGTATGCTGCTCCACTAATGCTGTCACCTGGCTAAAACCAGATGTTTCAGATGACTCTTTGCGTCATCTGGAAATATGAAACTCACATCAATTATAGGTCTGTGGGAGGCGGCTTTTGCAGCTACACGAGTATCAAGAATATTTATTTGTTTATGTTCGTTCATCAGGTGTACATAATATTACAAATCAGGTCGTTGCTATTGCAAAATTAATTATTATTCTCAGTACACCCTCAATAATTAACTATTATTATAAATATAATTGCAATAAAATTATAGTATAATTTCCAGTTGATGCATCCATGTTGTTATAAAATCATTATTTTCACTATCATAACTCGGATGCATTTTCACACAGCGCTTTCTTTTCTGCAACTGCAATTTTGTAATAAAATTAATGAGCTAATTATCACGATTTAATTATGTGTAAAAATTACACTTTTCAACAATTTTCAAGACATGTTCTAGTTCTCAGACCAAAGATCGATTAAGGATTTTTATCTTAATTTCAAAAGTAAATTAATCTAAGAAATAATGGTGTACAAAGGTGTTTATAAAGGGGTATTAAGCAGTGGCGGTCGGTGAAACATGTTTGGGTGTGCAATTACTATGATCGGACAAGCTCGTACTATATCGCTCAACAGCAGTATAGCAACGACAAAGCACGAGCGTGTGTATTCCTTGTAATTGCACACCCAAAAATGGTTCACCGACCGCCACTGGTATTAAGAGGGTTCTAAATACGTCATTTCATAAATAATACACAAGACTTTTTGTTTTTTATACATTTATTTTTATTACAGTATTTCTTTATAATCCTACAATTGTGGGGGGCGTTTCTAGCATCGGTCAGAACGTATTGAATTTAAATATTGTCATTTGTAATTCATGGTACTTACTTTGAAAGACCCTTCCACATAGTGGGTTTCCTAATTTGCGAGCGGATCAGGTCTGAAACCCTAAAAGTCCGCCGGCCGGTTGCTATGATTTTTTATGACAAGAATAAGGGTGTTTGAATCAAAATTTGCATTTATACTTAAACTACGTTTGATGTTTAAATAATATTTAAATGAAAGAATACACTAGAACTTACAATTAAATGCTGGCTACGAAATCCCATGAGAGACACTCGAAGCCTCACAATCACCGTAACCTCACAAAGCCGCTTAAACACCTTACAACGTTATCGAGGTTCTTTTATTTCATTAAAACTGTCCTCAACACTTCCAGACTACTGGTTCATCCACTACGCGATTTGATTTTTTCAACTAAACGTTTAAAGCAGGCTTGTCAAACCCGCGGCCCGTGGGCCACGTAAAAATCGTAGACTTTCTTTATAAGACTGTGACTACAATTTCAACTTGCTATTAATTTATAAGTGATGTATTTTTTAAATTAATGCGTTCTTTAGAGATAATCATAAAATGAGAGAATCATAAAATCATTCACAAACTATATAATATATTAATTAGTATTAGTGTATTTTATTTGTGGCCCAAAACAACTTGTCTTCTTATAATGTGGCCCAGGGAAGCTAACAGGTTGGAAAACCCTGGTTTAAAGGTTCGTCCGACTACGGTGACGGTTTACTCACAACTCCCTTTGTCTCTCACATGATTTCCCCAGCCCTAATCTTAAAACTAATAATTTGTTCTCTGAACCCCATTTTTACTTGCCCGACCTTAATATATAAGGGGCAAGTATTGTAATCGCGAAAATTTTTGATGTCGAGATTTTGACGGATGACCACGTTTCATGGTCCAGGGAATCCAAAAAACCTATTTTCGAAGTGCCGTCCGTATGTGTGTGTGTCTGTGTGTCTGTGTGTGTCTGTGTGTGTGTGTGTGTCTGTGTGTGTCTGTGTGTGTGTGTGTGTCTGTGTGTGTGTCTGTGTGTGTGTTTGTGTGTGTGTCTGTGTGTGTGTCTGTGTGTATACACGATAACTCAAAAACGGTTTAACTTAAAGAATTCGTTCTGGTACTAAAAAATTCTCCTAATAATTGGGAAGAACCCTATTATTTTTTATGCAAATCCGAAACCGGAAACGGAAGTTATTAAACTTTAAAAATTTAAAAAATTCGTAACTAGTAAACCAAGCCTTGGACAAAAAATTGTATAGGACATAATTTGATGTATTTTTGAAGATTTACCTAAATATTTTTTTAAATTAAAAAAAAAATATATATATGTGTTTTTTTATTATTTTTTTTTAGGGAGGGCAAGTCTAACGGAGGTCTCCCTTCGCCACTGGTTTGTGCTTGTGAAAATAATCAGCTCTCCAATTAACTACAAAAACCTTTTAACTTATCTTGAAGACTTATATTTCTACTTCCAGTAATTCATAAACCCAATCGCATATCAACATCTGTATAAACATTTGACCATGTACTTGAGATAAACGGCAGCATTTTAAACAAATCATATAATATACGATCGTAAATTGTACCCCTGTCTTTCAACTCTAAACTAAAAAAACACCGTCGTTGATAACTCAACTAATCTCTGAGGAAGTTTATCTTAAAATAGATGAGATTTTATATTTAAATAATTTGAATATTTTTAACTACTTAATTGATTTATATTATTTTAAATAATAATGAAATTTTATTTCTAAAATTACCGCTCCCACACTATATAGTCTCCTTGCTTCTCAATAACCGAGTCACAACGTTTGGGAAGCTTTACTATTTCATTCAAGACACTATCTCTGTTCATCTGTAGACCGATAATGATGTCCACGCATAGGTTTTTTCAGCTTTGGGAATAAGTAGAAGTCTGGTGGACTCATGCCTGGACTGTAGAGAGCACGAGGTAACACTTCCCGTATATTCACGCAGTTTTTCGGTTATGACATTCCCGATGTGAGGGCGAGTGTTGTCAGTAATTTTTTAAGATGCGCCACTGTAAAATTCCATGCTTAAACTTACTCAACAGCGCGTTAAATTTCTGTAAACTAACTTTAATTTATCCATATCTAATTACCCATTTTTATCCCTGACCTAACCCATCGTTTAAAATATTTAAACCATGATTCAATTCTTATTTTTATCGAAAAAAATGCCGCCGAAACCCTTTAGGGTAAAGACGCTTCTTATTTACAAAATAATTTTATTTGACGATTTAATATTGATGATTAATGAGATGCCGCCTTTGTTGAAAGTCTGCATAGCTGCAAGGTGCAAAAGAGTTCGCGAACTATGATATATCATTAATTACAGGTATTGCGAAAATTTTTAGATTTTACTTCAGGCGTTATGATAAAGATTAACAAAAAATAAATAAATTTCTTCAGACTTATAAGCAGACAGTCCCGTTTAAAGGGAGATGCAACAGTATAACAAATTTCTTCTGCAAAATTGGCAATTTGAAATAAAATTAATATATCGTCAAGGATGAAATTTGTAGTTAATAATATTGCCAACTTTAACAGCTTATTATTTGACATTGGATTAGTATCAAAAAATTTTTTTACCGACTGCCAACATATATAAGGGAGGTATTGTGATCATACCGATTTTGACATTTCGAGATTTCGATGGATCTCCACCAATTGAGGTCCCTACATAACGTTTTGACTATTTTTAGCATGATGTCTGTCGGTCTGTCTGTCCGTCCGTCTGTCTGTCCGTCTGTCCGTCTGTCTGTCTGTCTGTCCGTCTGTCCGTCTGTGTACACGTGCAGAGCAAATTCGGCTGAAAGGATTTTTATGAAACTTCATATTTAAGCTTCTGCTATCAATGACACAAGTTGATCAACTTTTGGTAAAAATCGGTTGACTAAAAATGGGAGTTTACTCGTGTCGATTTTAAGATTTTTATGAATATTTCACAACAGAAAAATATTTAGAAAAAATTTATTGAACAAAAGTTGCTATAAAAGCAATAACTAATAACTTTTATTTGATAAAACGAAAAATTTCGAATAATTTCTATAAAATTTTTCGAAATTTTTTGTCTCAATTTTTTCATACTTATATGTAACGTTTCCATGGTCATGATAAATAATATCTCTGTTAGAAAATATTAAGCCAAGTTATTTCTACTCTGCTGCTAGAATGTAATTAATATAAGTACTTTATGATAGCGGTCGGTCCTGTGGTGGCCACAGCTGATTTTTTTAAATTAATTTAGTTGAATGAAACGGTCGGAAATTCGCACTATTATGAAGTATGAGTTCTTACGTGGAACAACAGCATCACAGACCGCGCGAAACATTAATAGTGTATTTGGCTCTAGTGTTTCTAAGCAGCAGTCAATCAGACCAATTTTGTAACTCAGTTACTATGATCATAGTAACTAAATTTGTCACTATGAGCAAGGTCAGTTACTATCATGAATTAAAGTCATTATACTTTTTATAATATTTTATCTTTTAGTAACCTTACTACCAGAGTCGCAGTAAGGAAAACTTGCGCTAGGGGCAAAACCTTGTTTTGGCGCCCTTGGCTAATAAATGTAAGTGATAAGCAAAAATAAGGTTCTCACCTCTAAATGATGAGCAAAAAAAAGTCCTCACCTCCCAAAATCCAAATGATGAGCAAAAAAAAGGTCTTCACCTCCTAAAATCCAAGTGATGAGCAAAAAAAAGGTCCTCACCTCGCATGTGGCGCCATTTAGTCAAGCTCGTCAGCGCCCTTTTCTTTAGTGCGCCCAGGGCCGTCGCTGCCTCCGCCCCGCGGCTCTTGTTACTACACAGTAACTTTTTATAGAATTGATCTGATAATCAAATTGGTTCGCCAAATTTCGTACAGGTAACTTAAAAACCAAAAAAAAAAAAAAAAACCTGGCTCATCGATCACAGCAGAAATATACTGCGACCAACTGGACGAAATGATGCAAAAACTTAAAGAAAAACGGGCTAGATTGGTCAACAGATCGACTCCTATCTTATTGCATGAAAACGCTAGACCACACACTGCACAAATGACTGTGGCAAAACTACAGGAATTGGAGTTGGAACTTCTTCATCATGCTCCATACTCACCAGACCTATCCCCCACTGACTACCACTTCTTCCGCAGTTTGGACAACTTTTTAATAGGAAAATAGTTTAATTCCAACAATGGTGTAAAACTGGCCTTCCAGGAATTCATTGACTCTCGTCCACCTGGGTTTTATACTGGCCTGAACAACCTGCTGCTTAAATGGCAAAAGTGTATAGACAATATGGGTGCATACTTTGATGAATAAAATAATTCCTGATATTTGTTATCAACCAACTTTGCCTTTTTACTTGCCCGACCTTAATATATAAGGGGCAAGTATTGTAATCGCGAAAATTTTCGATGTCGAGATTTTGACGGATGACCACGTTTCATGGTCCAGGGAATCCAAAAAACTTATTTTCGAAGTGCCGTCCGTATGTGTGTGTGTGTGTGTGTGTGTGTGTCTGTCTGTGTGTATACACGATAACTCAAAAACGGTTTAATTTAAAGAGTTCGTTCTGGTACTAAAAAATTCTCCTATTAAATAGGAAGAACCCTATTGTTTTTTATGAAAATCGGTTGACTAGAAATGGGAGTTTACTCGTGTCGATTTTAATATTTTTGCGAATATTTAGCAACAGAAAAATATTTCGAAAAAATTTATTGAACAAAAGTTACTATAAATGCAATAACTAATAACTTTTATTTGAGACGTTTTTTGATAAAACGAAAAATTTCCAAAATTTTTTGTAAAATTATTTAAAATTTTTCCAAGTCTCAATTTTTTCATACTTATATGTAACGTTTCCATGGTCATGATAATTAATTCGTAACTAGTAAAGCAAGCCTTGGACAAAAATTTGTATAGAACATAATTTGATGTATTTTTGAAGATTTATCTAAATATATAACATTTTTTTTTTTTAGTTTATTTTTTTTTAAATATTTTTTTTATGGGAGGGCAAGTCTAGCGGAGGTTTCCTTTCGCCACTGGTTTTCTACAAATTTCATCCTTGACGACCTATTATTTTGTTGACATATATCTTTTGTTTCATTGGTCAACTCTATCTGTGTTTCCTAACTAAGCGGGTAGGTTGTGTGCTGTGGTTTTCTTGTGCAATTAGGTTCATCAACACGTATGTGGCCTCGTTCACACTGCGTTAAGAAATGGCGGTACCTTGAGAACTCAGCAGGAGGTTTAATTTGAAAAATTGATGCCCATTTGAGAAACAGTATGCTTATCTAATAGATCTAGTTTTTAATCATGTAGGTGCGATAAAAAAAATCATATTGTGTAATGCGAAAAAAAACCTACTTAGAGAACTATTTCTATTTAGGTAATGTTAAAATGATCCCATTTGGTGCTGCAGTAAATCGTTGATCATACGAAGACGCTTAACAGATCATTGAAAAACTCGATTAATACAAATTACACTGTACTCAAGGTGGAGTATCACACAAGAACTGAGAGGTAAACGATTACAGTGGATACGTGATGAGGATGAGGGAGGACAGAATGGCTAGGAAGATATGGAAAGGAAGATTGAACAACCGTCGACCAGTGGGAAGAACACGCAAGAGATGAAGAGATCAACTAACCGAAGATTTAACAAATATTGCTATACAGGGCCCATGGAAATACCTGATAATGAACAGATCAAAATGGAGGACTTACGTGAGTGAGACCAAAAGTCAACCCCACTGACAGCGCTTAAAGAATAATAAGAAGGAGAAGAAGAATACAAACTACGTTTTTATTTGGTTAAAAAATTGACAAAACATATAAAAACATAAAATTAATAAGCGAGCATATGACAAAAACTAATTATCCAATTAATTTAAGAAGAACGTTCATTTTCTTGATTTTTCTTACTCTTATTATTATTATTATTTAGACCCCGGTTAATCCGATCCCACAGATAATCGAGATCCGGATAATCGACGTTTTAAAGTATTTTGTTCAAGCTATCTACAAGTCTAGTTTTTTACCGACCGCCAACATATATAATGGAGGTATTGTGATCATACCGATTTTGATATTTCGAGATTTCGATGGATCTCCACGAATTGAGGTCCCTAAATAACGTTTTGACTATTTTTAGCATGATGTCTGTCTGTCTCTATGTATGTCTGTCTGTCTGTCGGTCTGTGTACACGTGCAGAGCAAATTCGACAAGAAGGATTTTTATGAAACTTCATATTTAAGTTTTTGACACAAATGGCACAAGTTGATCAACTTTTGGTAAAAATCGGTTGACTAAAAATGGGAGTTTACTCGTGTCGATTTTAAGATTTTTATGAATATTTCACAACAGAAAAATATTTAGAAAAAATTTATTGAACAAAAGTTGCTATAAAAGCAATAACTAACAACTTTTATTTGAGGCATTTTTTGATAAAGTAGCATACTTTGTAATGGCGGTCGGTCCTGTGGTGGCCACAACTGTTTTTTTTAAATAGCAGTGAAGGTCAATATACAAAAAATGGACCAAAAAATTGTTCATTAAAAAAAAAACCTGAAATTTCCCCATTACAAAAACATTCAAAAATGTCTGTCATTGTTGATTAAAATAGTAGAAAGGCATTTAAAAATAAATATAAAACCCCCACAAAAAAAACACATTAATCTTTGTTTTAAATATGTCAAGTATTTATTGTTGGCAGGCTAAGAAAAATTGTTAAAACAATATGAAGTATTTGAAGTGGCATTCTACAAATATTACACACAGAAAAATGACTTAATTTTTTTTTGGTAACTGTCAGTTATATTGAGTTTTGACGAATGAGCGATTTACAAATAGTATAAACGCTTTCTATAAATCGCTATACTATCAAGAACAAAGAATGAATTACAAAATACAACTAAGAGACTGAGCGAACCAGCTGTGAAAATAGGATTGATAATAAATGAGAGTAAAAGCAAGTAGGTATATGCAGTGGACAGAAAGCGAAATGGGTAAGAACCTGGAAATAACAATAACAGGAAAAAATTATACATTTGAGGAAGTGGAAGTGAAAGAGGATCATTTTGTATACCTAGGAGTGGAATTCTATAGAAAACCTGACAGCTTGATGGAAATACAAAGAAGAATTATGTTAGCTAATCGTAGCTTATTTGTTTTGTGAAAATTTTTGTATATCAAAAGTGTATCCAAAAGATTAAAAATAGGAACTTATAAAACAATAATAAGACCGATAGTACTGTACGCAAGTGAGATATGGACGCTGAGTACAAAAGAACTAACAAGGATATAAATCTGTTGAAAGGAAAGTCCTTAGAAAAATATTTGGAGGAAAAATTACTCAAAACGGATGGGAGAGGCGAACAAATAGAGAATTGCAAGAGTTACACAACGACCCGAACATAGTAGGAATAGTGAAACGTAACAGACTTAGATGGATGGGACATATAATGCGAATGGACAATAATAGAACACCAAGGAAGATATTAGAAAGTACCATAGGAGGCAAAATGAGACAAGGTAGACAAGGTAGGAAGGAGAAGACAAAGGATAAAATAGGATGTAGGTAAATGGTAACCAAGCCATGGGCCAACTGGGCCTGCAGAGCTAAATTATACAGTGACTTTATTTTTTAATGCAACATGTACTAT
Source organism: Liopterus haemorrhoidalis (assembly GCA_963971575.1). NCBI lineage: Eukaryota > Metazoa > Arthropoda > Insecta > Coleoptera > Dytiscidae > Liopterus > Liopterus haemorrhoidalis. The sequence goes on from OZ020613.1 coordinate 6,148,291, forward strand.
TATGTCATTACCATGGATACAATTTTTGACAGCAATATAAATCGTGTTCATTTTTATTTGCAATATAAAAAAAACCATATTTACAAGCAAAATCAAAATATTTGATTGAAAATACAAATAAAAAATAAATAAATAAATAATAATAAATAAATAAATAATAAAAACTTATAATAAATGTTCAAAAGTTTCTCCGTTTACTTGCATACAAAATGTTAAGCGATCATAAAAATGATTCAAAACATTCAGCAATTGCTCTTGAGGTATATTGTTGGATGCTTAAACAATTATGTCTTGCAGTTCAGCAACATCCCTAAGTTCTCCATTATATACTTTGGCCTTTAAATATCCCCAATAAAAAAATCATTGGGTGCCAAATCCGGAGATCTCGCTGGCCAATTCATCGACCCTCCTCTTCCAATCCAGCTTTTTGGGAAAGTTCTATGTAAATATTCTTTAACTAATCTAGAATAATGGACTTGTGTGCCATCATGTTGAAACCATACTTGTCCATTAATATTCAGGTTACGCAACGCAGGTAATATTTGGTTTTGCAAAAGGGCTAGATATTTTGCGGCATTAAGGTTACCGTCAATAAAAAAAGGCCCTGGAATATTGGTTCCTATTATCCCTGCCCGAACATTTAATTTTTGCGGATTTTGAGGGGAGGAATGAAACAAATGTAAATTTTCTCGACTCCAGTATCTAAAATTTTGTCTGTGCACTTCACCATTTAGATTAAACGTTTTTTCGTCAGTAAATAAAATTCTTTGAAGCATTGTTGGGTCGGAATTAATTTTTTCAAACATTTCAAAACAAAAATCCATACGTACTGCTGCGTCCCTTTCTAACAATTCTTGATGATTTTGAAATTTGTATGATCGAAACTTTTTTTTTTTAAGAAGTTAAAAACAGATCCAATACTGACACTAACGTTTTGTGCAATTGATCTTAAAGTATTTTGATTGTTTTCTTCCACTTGTAATAATATTTCCAACTGCTTCTCTTCTGTAAGCACGTGGGATGTTATTCTTTTTTTAATTATGTTTTGACTTACGACATCCTTCGCGATGAAATTTATTAACTAGTCTTGAAATTGTAGAGGGATTTGGTATTGGCCGATCTGGATAAGTTGCACTAAATACAGCAAAAACATCTCTTAAACTCATTTGGGAGTTATATCAAGTTACCATCATTATTTTTTCTTCATCTGTATATACATGTTGATTAATTTTTAAATCAGTAATGAGCAAAAGTATACACACTAATTGTCTATGTTGCAAATGAAAATGAACATGATTTATATTGCTGTCAAAAACTGTATCCATGGTAATGACATAGTACATGTTGCATAAAAGAATAAATTCACTGTATAAGAAGGTACCATTGTCAAATTTTTGTTTATAAATAAAATTAATATAGAAAATCTGAACTAATTTATTATTCGAGCCAATGTTTGTAAAGTAAATAGTGAAATGAAGAGTAGGCGTATTTAAATATGACATAAACATAAAAAACCGACATCTAGTTATTACATAAAGGTTTGTTCACATAGAAAACCGCTCGAAAAGAATTGCAATGTTGATGTTAAACTAAATTACAATCCAACATAAATAATACACAGCAGTTAGCAATTTGCAATGGTTGCATACAAATAACGAATGTTACGAAATTCTACCTACAACCAAATAGATTTTTGCTTAGAATGTTAAAGATGTGACAGCATGTAAATTATTATATCCTCTGTTATTTCCAATTTAGTTACAGTGTTTAAATTTTGTAGTATGGAAATTATTTTGCAAAACATAATGGATAGTTTTATAAATTATGGTTTCGTTTGAGTTATGTGATTCGTGTGTGCTAAATTTATTTGCTAGACGTTTAAGTTGTTTAAAAAACGTATTTTAAATGTTGTGAAACTAAATTTAAATGGTTTGGCCACACAACTCAAAGACCCATAATTGAAATTCGCTAATGAGCTAAGGATCATCCATAAATTGTAGGTTTAGTAAATATGATCCTGGATGATCTAATGAGGAATGAAACAATATTTATCCACACTACCCTTTTCCAATTGTATTTCAGAAACGATAATGTTTTTCAGGAAGCTTCAGTTGTAATTCAGATTAGTAAATTGTATTTCAGAAAGTGTCAGTTGTTATGCAGATTAGTTGATTGTAATTCAGAAATTGTTACTTGTTATTCAGAAAGGTAGAAATCAAATATCAAAATACTGCCTCACCGGGAATCGAACTCGTCAACCTATTTCGCGTTCGCGTTCTAGTGCCACTAGACCAGTGTTTCTCAACCCAAAACGCACCGCGGACCAGTATAATATATAATTTTATAACGCGGATCACTAATAATAATTGTTGGTTAATTTTTTGCAAGAAAACAAATATATTTAATGTGCTACTATACATTTATTTTATTTGTAGAAAATCACAGAAAGTTTACAGAAAATAAACAAAATATAAATTATTAAAAATAAAAAATGTGCATATATATTTTTTTTTAACTGCAAGAATCACATATAAAAATTTTCGCGGACCACTAAAATTTTTCTAGGGACCACTGGTGGTCCGCAGACCACCTGTTGAGAAACACTGCACTACGAAGGCATGCCATAGTCTGTTTATTAAAAAACTTAAAATATCTTCTTTTTTATTGACTTAACAGAAAAATATGTATAACAAAATTGTTTATCGTAATAAAATCTTTTCTGTTCAATGCATCGAATTCAAAGCATTCAATGTTTCAATTAGTTGAATATTTGGGGATAAACATAAATAACAGTTTTGCATTTTTTTTTAAATTTAAGTTTTGCATTTTTTTTTTTGCTTAAAAAAATCATAAATGTATGTAGCGCGCGAAAACCACGTGTGACGTCATACCCTACATAAGTGTACAGCCTACTCAGTCTACTGCGTACAGCCTACACAGTCTGTCGTGAACTTATTTGCTTGTATAACTTTTATAGATTGTGTACTAAGTTAGAATGATTTTAATTAAAATAAAGTTTAATTCTATAAAAACAATTTATACATGTTTACCGAATTAAATTTAATATTAAAATATATAACCTATATTGCAGTTTTTCAATTATGCCTCTAACGTTTTGTAACTTCATGTAAACAATGTAGTAAAATTCTGACATCTAAATTACATAAATATTTACATTTTACAGAGTTGCAGCGTTTATATTGTTTACATAAAGTTATAGAATACATAAATGGTTTACTTATAAGTCTGTTTTGACACCACGTATTTCTTCAGCACTGTAGCATTCATTATTTTTCATATATTCCATGAGCATAAAAGCATCAATGTTGGGTAAATTATAACTCTGAGCCCTAACAAAATCTTTATCTGCCATTTTAATAATAAATGCGTGAAAAATTGTTTAAAAACAAATACAAAACTCTCGAACAATACAATATACACACGTAAAGATTATGTTGTAGTCTGGGCCGTCTAGGGTTTAACGTCATGCTCAGTCGTATTTACTCGACAACCTTCGCGCTGTGGTCGGCTTATTTCAAATTTACAATATTTTAATTAAAAAATTTGGCTGTAATATTAATTAAAATGTAATTTTTGTTTTGTTAGGTGACAACTAACATTAACATATCAAAAAAATGTAGTTTTAAGGAAATATAAATTTTATGCGTATCCCCTATTCCAATCTGTGTGTTAACTATCACACAGATTGGAATTTTTTATAATTTGATTATATTTTTAATCAACAGAAGTACCCCTATTGTAAATTTTCCGAGTCAATAAATGTATACCCACATATTTACCCGAAATGGGTATTTACTCGGGTATTTTACATCACTGGTGACACCATTGGGAAAACTATTGTTCAAATCTCTGTATTCTATTTTTGTATTTATAGTAAAATTTTGAAAATCTCTTTTACAAATATAAACTATAAATAATAAAATAGTACGTGATTTTATTTAACGATTGTATCGCATGATTTCTGCACGACGTAGGTCTTCTTACTTTTATGATCACACTTATCTTGTTATGAAACGACTATTTCAACACTTCTTTGATATATAACCGACTTATTTCCAACAGTTTGTTCATTCAATGAAGACATTTTCAAATATATATTACTTTATAAAAAAATGTGACAAGATGTGTGAAAAGTTGAACATGATTTTTAGCGGATGCCATAAATTTTGAAGACGTTTAAATGTTAGAGATATTTATTTCTTAATTTTGTAAATGTTTCCTTTACAGGTAATTTATCTATGTTAATATGTTTGAAAATGTCAAATTTATTTCATAATTGGAGTTTTAAGGAGATCCTAATAAGAAGGATAGCAAACGGTGAGCTTTAAAAAAATTACAGATAAAAAGATTTTTCCAAAAGACTTTGCTTTTTCTTTGAGCTCTTTCAGTCGGGTTAACTTTTGGCCCCATTCATATAAGTCCTCCATCTTGATCTGTTAATTGATCTATCTCCCCACCCCCCACTCCCCACCCCCCACCCTATCTCCCAAAGGGATTTATCTAAAAATCTAAAAAAAATCTCTGTAATGAACATTGATGGAAATCTAAATAGTTTAACAGGAATTTTTGAACAGATACATTTTTCGAAAAACGTCGTTTTTTGTTTGTGTCGTAAAAAAGAAATGTTTTTAAAATATATTGTGTGGTATCAAAGAAAGCTCTTAAGACGTAGATTACGAAACGATAGATAGTTTTTTGAAATTCGTTTCTTTTAACACGAATTTAGCAAAAAATGTGCAAAAGTTCTTGTCCCGCACCCTTTTACCAAAAAGGGTCAAACTAAAAACTTGAAAAAATTATAAGTAATGTATATTGATCTGAGCCGGAAACGAACGAGAGGAATTTTTGATCAGATTGTGCTTTTGAAAAATATGGCAGTTTTTGTGTTTTTGAAAAAATTAATTATTTTTTTAATTCATGGTTAAATTATGGGTAATAATGTTATGGATTTTTTGTATTATAGCTAAGATAGTGCGTGTATTTTATTGGAATTAAAAATATTAAAAAAATGATATATTTTTTTAATAGTTGCGACTGAGTTACTCACACCACACCACACTATACTCTACACTGTAAACTGTTTTATGTTTGAGGTCTTGCACCTAATTTTAATGTGTTTTATTATTAACCTGTGATATTCGATGGTAATTGGCTCCTTTACAGCCTGTTACCATCACCTGCGTCTGTTCATTTTTTCGGACAAACATTTTATTTATTTGTATTTGTCCGTGCAAGATTTCTTTTATTGAGCATGCGTATTTTTATAGATTTTATTTATTTATTTATTGTCTAATTTATTGTTTTTAATACGTAGTGTAGTCATTTAGATGGGCTGCGTTAGGCGCAAATAACATTTGTTGTTGTGCGCCAAAAAAATTTAACTAACTAACATCTACACTGTAAATATTTCTTATTAATCTAAAGACTTACGAAGCAAATTGAGAAAAAAAAAAAAACACTAGGATATTTGGCAAATTATTCAAATTTTGTTTAAAAAAATTAAATGGAAGCTCTTAGTTCTCAAATAACGAATAAAAGTGATTATCAAAAAAACTGTAGATTTTGATGTGATAAAATACCTAGACATTCAGTATTATGTTGGCTTCTTACATCTATTAAATACCTGCAAAACCCTGAAATTTTATTTTTATTTATTTTTTTTTTATTCAAAATTAGGCACAATTTGTTGGGACTAAAATACTGAACAATTTTTATTCATAAAGGGTATATAATAAGTGAAGGCGGTATGCTGAGTGTGTAGGACAAATTTTACTTTGCAGTAATCACGGCAAAATGAACGATATTTTTAAAATAATTTATCGTCTGTTAATCATATAATAAGACTGGTTATTAAATTTACGCTCTTAAAAATTAAATACAACATTTATCAAAATATAACTAGAATTTTGACAAAATAATTTCAACATAATAAAAATGCAAAAAAAAAAAACAAAAAAAATAATTTTCTCTCCGTACTCGAACTCGAAACCCTTCGTATTTTAGCTTACGACACCAGTGCTCTAACCCATTGCGCTATCGCACGCCTTGCATGTGGGTGTTTTACATTGGTATAACTATTGTACTTTGTGAACCAAAAACCACAAAAAATGCGTTATTTTCCGAAAACATAATCTGATCAAAAATTCCTGTTGTACTATTTCGGTTCACACCAATATACATTACTTAGAATTTTTTTAGATTTTTAGTTTAAACCATCTGGGCTACAGGGTGTGGGACAAAAAATTTTTTGCACAATTTTGGCAAAATCGCATCAAAATAATTTATTTTGCAAAAATAAAAATTTGATCGTTAATCCACGTACTAAGGGCTTTCATTTGATACCCTACTCAAAATTTAAAAAAAATATTTTTGTTTTCGATGAGCACATATTTGTTTATATTTTTAGAGGAGTATGTTTTTTAGATGTTTTAGTATTTTTCCTATGTGCGGGTCAAAGAGTTGTATAAGCATGCCAAATTTCAACTCTCTAGGTTTAGCCGTTTGGCTACAATTTTTACCGAACAGACAGACAGACAGTCAGACAGACAGACAGACAGACAGACAGACAGACAGACGACAAAATGACGGTATAAGGGTTTTTTGGTCATACCTACAAAACCCTAAAAACGTACGAGGTACGGCTACTCAAGCTAGTAACGTCATAAAATTACCAATATTTCACAATAATTTACTAACTATAATCGTTGCAATTTTTTAATCCAATTTTTCTAATAAAACAATAGATTTATAATGTCAAGTACTTCCATTCTCTGCAGATTATAAGTGAAATCCCTGCAATTTTTGCACAATATGTAATAAGTATTACAGTATCTTATAGCATTGCATTAAAACTCCGCCCATACTATTACATTTAACCATGAATCAAATATAACCAAATAGCCAAACTAGAGCAGGTTTAAAACCTTTCGAATTGACCTCGCCCAAGCATGCCATGTCCAATAACTGCTAAACTAATTACCACAAGAATAACTGTCCTGAACAAATCAGAAAAGAAGGAATTCTAACGGAGAGTTTGACAGTTCGTATGGAGAATAAAATTAATGTTTTATTGAGATAAATAACGATTCTATTTAATGATGAATGTCTTTTTAATATTAACAAATACATAATGCAGTGTTGAAGTTATGAAAGCTTTTACAAAAATGGAATATAATTAAAAGAATTAAATTTGCAAATTACAAAAGATATCTTGTTGTAATTAAATGGATAAAACATATTTCTTTTAAACGTTTATTGATCTTTTGTTCAATTTAAATTAGATCTTACCTTAAATGGAAACAACAAATTCATTCTAAAACTAATCATACGTTAGATTCTAGATTAATATGTTTCGATTGAGAAAACGAAGAATAGTACTCTAAAGAAGGTAATAATTCTTTTATCGTTTAATATTTCAAAGCTAATCCACACAAAGCCTTCTAAGGGCCGAGAGTTCCAGTTCCTAATAAACTCCCTAATAGTTATTTGACACATAATATATTTATGAAGCTAATAAATTTATTGGTGATTTCCAAGTTACAAAATCCTTCTAATAGTTTATTAGCAACATAATTTTTTGTTTTTGCATTGGTATTTCTTATGAAGATAGTAACACGGTGCAAGAGGGATAGAGCTATACGTAAATTTGTAGAGCTAAAGTGAGATGAAATTTTGACACTGAATATTTTGACATTAAATATTTTGACAATAAATAGTTTGACTTGACATTCAATGACATTACGTATATTTTTTGTGTTACTGTTAAAATGACAATTAAACGGCGTTCAACAAATTTTATCACAGAAAAAGAGGACAATATAGATAGAAGAGAAGTTAATAAAAATAGCATTTTATAATACAAAAGTGAAAATAAGAAGACAGCCATATTTTGCTTTATTTTACATTCCTTAAACAATATGAATTAAACTTATCAGCAATTTTCAGCCACACATCTTTATTATTCTGCCAATAATTGTGTCTGTCTTCTTATTCTCTATCATTTTTATATAAATAGTAATGCTTAAAGTATTGTTTGTAGTGTGTTGTAATCGTAATTGAAATAAATACATATGTAAAAATAAAAGACAATGTTTATTTAAAAATATATATTTATATATTGTTCTTTATATATCACATTTACAATAAATGCCCAAAATATTCTAAAAACGGTTGTCCATAATTTATAAATTCACCCAAACAGATCGTCGATTTCGCCAAAATACAACTTAAATGTATATAAAACACTAAAATCACCATTATATAAATGTTTAAAAACTACACATTCGTATATTTTTTTAAAATTATACGGTTTTTAATTAAAATTGAAATATTAACACATTTTGCGAACTTGTTTTTGGTTATATGTCACTTTATTAAGCACTTCATGTTGCCTATAAGTTATTAGACAAATAAGCCTGTTTATTAGCAACCTAATAACTATTTAGGGGTGGAACTCTCGGAAAAAAAATTATGTTGCTAATAAACTTATTGGACAGTTTATTAGCAACTGGAACTCTCGGCCCTTAATCTGCTTTCAGAGCTTTTTAAATTAATAGACTGTAGACTCTACGTTGTGGTAGTGTTTGATAGGTTGTTTTAACGTTCTACGTAGCGTTTACAGCTTAAAGTAATCAGCGCGAATAGTGTGACATCTGCTGTCTTTAAACCAACTACGGTGGCTTCGTAAAATGATTATTATCTATTATCGTTTTCCTAATTTTGCTATCCTATATTTTTACTAACTAAACCTAACCTACTTACCTAAATTGATCATATTTGCTGTTTGTCTTTATAATTTTGAGCGAGATTTGTTGTAATGTTCTCTACGAAGTAGACTTGTTTTCCATTTTCAACCATTGATCTTTTTGGTCTATTTGACCACGTTTGACAGCTATATGGACTCAAAAGGACTATTTTAAATATCCATGGATAAAGAATCACTTGCATAATGAATTTGTACTTTTTTGTGATTGTAAAAGCGCCGTCCAAAAATTGAATTGCCCTGGATTTGAGTAAAAGAAATATTCGCTAATTTATTATGTAATTAAATGTCTTAATGCTCTTGCGATTTGCGGTGAAATTATAAAAATATGCTGGATTAAAGGCCACTCAGCTTTTGAGTTCAACATCGAAGTCGATCTTCTAATCAAAGAAACTGCTGTAACTGGCTCCCCGTTAAATATCCCTCTAAACAGTAATGAGATTATGTCAATCTTCAAATCTTCCATATACAACCAATGGCAACAAGAATACATAGATTCTCTATAGTTCAAAGGATCATACTATGGTCAAATTCAACCTCTCCTTCCTAGAAAGCGTTTTCTTCTCACCAAAGCAAATCTTTTTAATGGACTTTTATCCGGCTTAGATTTAATCACTTCTCTCCATATCATATGCAAAGAATTAATATGGTTACTTCTTCTTTCTGTCCATGTAATAACTTGTCTGTCAGCGATTCGAACCAATTATTTGAATGCCCAATTCATTTTCGCAATCGTAACTTACTCATACACAATTTAGTTGTTCAAAAAATATCCTTACCTACCAATATTCAGACGCTTCTTGCTATTAACTCTCTAGATGTTTATGAAATTATTTATAACTATATTAAACCAGAAAATATCAAACTATAAACGTAATTCTTAAAACCCTTAATCTCTTTCTTTATTAGCTGGCTAATAGCCAAAGCTGATTAAGCCAATAAACAAAAGGAAAAAAATATATCCATCGAGTTGAAACATTATATATACAGTATTTCTATTATATTTTTATTTATCTTTTTCGTTTCAAAAAACATAGGAAAAAGTTGTTAATTTTACACACTTTTTTAGTTTTATTTTTATACACCATCCAATTTAAATAACTCCAAACAAATTGTTACTAACCTAGCCAATTATCGATAAAAAACAATGAAACAAATGAAAAAAGTTAATGTTTTTTGCTGAAATCAACGGACGTTATAAAATTTATTGCAAATGTGTATGTGATCGTGATGCAGTGAGAATGAAGATCCTTTTTTCAAGGTGATTGCATTTTTAATAGAAGATGAAAGGTAATTCGTAATCCATATTAGATTCCCTAACGAATGCATCAGTAAGATATGATGACAGATTTACAGACATCCGTTCTCTTTGTGAGTTATTGGTAGAAGATTTTTTTCTCTCTTGCTATTTAACATGCATGTGGTATTTATAGAAAGCATGATTATGGATGGAAATTCCATTCACATGAAAATTGTTTTGTTATGTTTAATAAAATATACCAGGTCTACAAGTATGAAATGCGGATTTTTTTCAAACTTGCCGCGCAAACAGAGTGTATAGGGCAAAGTTTAAACACATATGGCGTTTTGTTAAGTTATCATTAAGTGTCAAATGCGTATAGGTTATAATTTGAAAAGTGATCATATAGTTTTGTTTTACTGTGTTAAAAATGTCAAATTTTGTGCCAAATAAAGAGCATTCGCGGACAGTACTACTGTTTTGTTTTCATTTGAAAAAAATTGCTGTTGAATCATACCGACTGCTTCGAGAAGCTTATGGTGAATATGCTCCATCGCAAGATACGTGTGAACGATGGTTTCGGCGTTTCAAAAGTGGTGACTTTAATCTTACAGACAAAGAACATGGAAAACCTCCAAAAAAATATGAAGATACAAAATTGGAAACATTGCTACAGGAAGACGATAGTCAATCACAAAAACAACTAGCAGAGCAGTTAGGCGTTAGTCAACAAGCTGTTTCCAATCGCCTACGAGAGATGGGTAAGAACCAGAAAGTCGGCAGATGGGTTCCACATGCATTGAATGAGAGGCAGATGGAAAAACGCAAAAACACTTGTGAAATTTTGTTTGTACGATACAAAAGAAAGTCTTTTTTGCATCGTATCATTACTGGCGATTAAAATTGGATTTATTTTGAAAATCCCAAACGCAAAAAATCATGGGTGAACCCAGGCTCACCATCCACATCAACTGCAAGACCGAATCGCTTTGGCAAAAAGACAATGCTCTGTACTTGGTGGGACCAAAAGGGTGCGGTCTATTATGAATTGTTAAAACCTGGTGAAACAGTTAATACCCAACGCTATTATAGTTAATACCCAAATATATATATATATATATATATATATAAAAAATAAAACGCAGGTTCTCTTTTATTCGTCAGTTTATTAAAATGTTCTTGTGAATTTATAAAATATGAAACGTTTCATATTTTATAAATTCACAAGAACATTTTAATAAACTGACGAATAAAAGAGAACCTGCGTTTTATTTCATATAATACTCGTCAAGAACCAAATATCCAAATATATATATATATATATATATATATATCTATATATATATATCTTTTCACATTCCGCTATTTGTCTATTCTGTCTGTTCTTTTCTGCTCCTGTACCTCCTTATCCTTGCTTCTCAATTCTTCTACTATATCTGTTCCTCCGTTTCTCTTTCTTTCTGCTTCCCTGTATTAACAATTTGTCCCTGTATCAACAAATAATCTAATTTCTAATTAAAAATTCATTTTTCGGTCTGGATTAATAGATTTTTTATTTGATCCTCCAACCTGACACAAATACATATCTCCATTTGATCTGGTTTTTTATTGAATTCTTTGATCTCGGAGATAAAAACGTCAGGACTTATCATTTTTCATCTACATATGTAACTGTATTTCATTTCATTTCAGTGAAATGTTGACTAAAAAATATTTGCTAAAGGTTTTAATTTAATTATATTACTTTCATTCATCATGGAATATTTTAATCATCTGAAATGATGCTAGAAAATTTAGCTCTTTTAAATTTTTTGTGGTAATTTAAAAAATACAACCGCCCAAGTTATTCAAAATGGTAGGAAACCCGTATTTGTCTATAATTTTGAGATAACACTGCTGTAAATTATATGTCTAACATTTAAAATTAAAAAAATAGTTAGATTATACCTATTTAACAGAAAACAACGCAGTAAGGGTAAGGGTAAGGGTAACAGGGGGCTCGGCTTCGATTCCCGGCGATGCCGTGTGTATCTGTGTTCAGGGGCGCACACAGATTTTTGGCTTGGGGGGGTCCAATTATACATAATTTTTATAAACACAGGGCAAAATTTAAATTTCAAGTGAAGAGCAAAAAAAAGGTCCTTCCTTCTAAATTTTAAGTGAAGAGCAAAAAAAAGGTCCTCACTTCTAAATTTCAAGTAAAAAGAGAAAAAAAAGTCTTTACTTCTCACGGTACGAATTTTAATTATTTTTTATGGATTTCTCTTTCAAGCAATGGTTATAAAATAGCATAGTATTTATTTTACTAAAAATAGTTTAAAATACCTTTTTTTTTGTACAAATTGCTTTCTTTCAGAATCTGGAAATCCCGATTCCCACGTAAAATCCCATTCATAAATTATTGCATTGACTATCGTAGTGATTTAGACTTAACGCCTGTGACATATCTTAAGCGATGAGCAATATCTGGTCCAGTGTATGAAGGTCGTACGTTCTTTTACTAGCAACATCCGTCTCCGGTTGACGACTGTTTACTCGCAAACTCCCGGAACGTTTTTAATGGATTGGACACCTACTTGCCCTATGGCTATATATAATTGGGAATGTTTATTAAAAGAATTTTTAGAATTATGATTAGTTGTTTGTGATACTTTGATCGAATTCCATTTGACGTAAACTATACTACAATGGACAAAGCTGTCAGTAAACTATACTACAATAGGGGAAACTTCCTAAGCGCCCTGACATCTGGTGGCAATTTGCGGAAGATACGAAAGTGACATTGTTTTGTTTTGTTCAATGGAGAAATACGTGTTTTTTTGTTGTTTGTGTTTTATTTTTGTGAATCATGGAAAAAAAAATCAATTTTGTTGTGTGCTGCAATGTAAATCGTGAATAAGGAAGAATCCTTCTTAAATATTCCAGAATTTACCTAAATCGAAAAAAATATCAATTGAAACGACGTTTGGAGGCAGAGAGAAAGTGGATCGTAGGTTTTTAGGTCCAAGAAAAGACTGAAAAAAAGCATTTATCCCACCCAAAATTTGCCTAAATCTTCAGTTGATATATTAAAAGGCCCTTCTACTTTTTCAGGCAGAGATATTAATTTTTACTAATATATTTACTAAGATATTTTTGTTGCTATTATATTGTTAGGCAGTCAAAAAGAATTAAAAATACAATGAAAAACTAAATATTTCCTTGAAATTTCTTTAGAATAGTATAATATTACATATCTTGTAAATCGAAGATTACCTTTAAATTTAAAAAAAGCTCAAATAACATGAAAAATACAACTCGTGTTCATTTTCACCATGTAAACAAATACACGAGTAACAGTTTAATGTCACTTTTGAGTGTTCCAGCTTTACCGCATATGGCGCTGCGATTTAAAAAAGTTTCCCCTATGGACAAAGCTGTCAAAAGGAGGAGGAAGACGGGACACATTCTTAAATTAAAGTGACACCCGCTGTTTTAACAAAATGGCGAATTTTGATCAAAATTGTGTTGAATTGCAAGGAAGAAGTTCCAAATCGACTTAAATCACAATCGCCGAATAGTCCAGATGTATTGGATCTTGGCTTTTTCAATTCTATACAATCCGTGCAACATACAGCTTCATCGAATACAATCGACGAACTGATTGAATGCGTACAAAATTCGTTTAATGCATTAAACATACAAACCCTTGATAATGTTTTTCTAACATTACAAACTTGTCTAGAAGCAACCATGTTAGCAAAAGAAGGGAATTTCTATAAGATCCGTACATTAATAAGGCAAAACTTCATCGTAATACCTTTTTCACACTAGAACTTTAAGACGAGTGAACTTAAAGTTCACAGATGTTTGACATCGGTTTGCTTTCACACTTGCTGTTTAAATCTCCGGTGCTGTCATCAGCTACAGTAATTTTGTCCTTAAATTACCGTCAGGAAATTACCAGTTTTGAGCTGTCTGCGCAGACGCACATTTTGAATTATTATAAACACATATGGATATTTCATTTCATTCTACAATATTACATTTTTTTTTATATCGTCGGAACACCTTGTAAAACATCTAATAGAAGAAACCTCAAGAATGAAGGTATTTGATAGAAAATTAAAAATTATCTACAATTTCTTTAATAACTCAATAAATTATAAAACCAATTATTTATAAATTGTAACCACAGACTCAAACCGAAACCTTTATTAAATTAATTACTGAAAATTATCCGCATATGTTCATGTTATTATTAATTGATAAATCACGTTTTTCCAAAAATATTAACACATTAATCAGCGGCATTATAATTAAACGATTGTAAATCATTTACAAAATAGTTTCAAAAGTAGATTATTATTTATTATTTTTATAGTGACATCTAGTTAGAAACTTACGTACTAAAAATTGGTTCTAAGATGTGCTAAATTAGGGGTACCCTAGAATTATTGAGAATGAGTCATACTGTTCATATTTTTTAAGATTTTATCTATCTTCTATATTAATAAAATTGAAAGCTATATCTGCTAGATGCGAAGTATGAATTTTCACACATTTCAGGGTTTCGCAGGTATATAATAAGTGAAGGCGACATGCTCAGTGTGTAGGAATCACGGCAAAATGAACGATATATTTAAAATAATTTATCGTCTGTTAATCTAAAAGCTTTAAAAACAAATTTTATGTTAAAATTTGTTTTTGTTAATTTTAAATCGAATACCTGATACCATTATTTAGGTTTCTAAATATGTGCAGTATTTTTTTTTTATATATAACAAGGTTCATAAGATTTTGAAAATTGCGCCTATGGTTTCCATTGGTTGTTTTAAGTCATATGCTCCGCCTCTTTGGTTTCGTATACACATAGAATGAAAATATAATTCCAACAATTCCAACTGGTTATTAAATTTACGGTCTTTGAAATTAAATACAACATTTGCCAAAATATAACTAGAATTTTGACAAAATAACTTAAACTTTTTTTGTACAATTTTTTGGACAATTTTGGCAAAAATCGCTTCAAAATAATTTATTTTGCAAAAATAAAATTTTTACCGTTAATCCACGAACTAAGGGCTTTCATTTGATACCCTACTCAGAATTATTTATTTATTTTTTTTCGATGAGCACATATTAGTTTATATTTTAAGGGGGGATATGTTTTTTAGAGGTTTTAGTATTTTTCCTATGTGCGGCTCAAAAAGTTGTATAAGTATGCCAAATTTCAACTCTCTAGGTGTAGCCGTTTGGCTACAATTTTTACCGAACAGACAGACAGACAGACAGACGGCAAAATGACAGTATAAGGGTTTTTTGTTACCTACAAAACCCTAAAAACGGATCAGCAGTTCTCGTGTGAAAAGCGCACGTACGGATAGACAGACTGACAGGCAGAACGAAAGACAGAAAGAAAGAAAGACATAAATACAGAAAGACAGAAAAACAGAAAGACAGAAAGACAGAAAGAAGGAAAGACAGAAAGACAAAAAGACGGAAAGACAGAAACACAGAAACAATTATTACCGAACAGACAGAATTATTATTTTCAGACATACAGACAGACGACAAAATGATGGTATAAGGGTTTTTTGGTTATACCTACAAAATCCTAAAAATCGTTAATTTCAATTTAATACATGAAATTGAAATATCTCACTTATTATTTACGTCAGCGGTTCTTAACCGGAGGGGTCCAGACGCCCAGGGGGGTCCCGAAAAGTCCCTAGGGGATCCCGAAATTAAAAGAAAAAATTTAATTTTTACCAGCTTTTGCTTTTAAAATTACAATAAACTTAATTATTAAACAATAAATTATTAAGAGCATTTAAAATATTATTTCAAAAATTTTCTAGGGGGTTCCAGAAAATATTTTAGGCTGGTTGGGGGGCCCCGAGTATGAAAAGGTTAAGAACCGCTGATTTACGTTACAGTACATTACAAAAAACTTACGAAGCACGGGTACACCAGCTAGTTTTTAATAGCTATGGCGGTTCTCTCGTATATTGTTAAGATTATACAAATATGTCAATTAATTATAGTAATACTAAACCATATCTAGTGACATAATAACGACTTCTCAATATTAATAATTTCAAATATGTCACCGTATAAGAGAAATTCATATTGACATTTATTACGGTTATAATTTTGAGACATTTTTTTTTCAAAATCAACAGGTTAACGACTTATATGTAAACGCCGTGCAATTTAAGTCTAAGTGATAGCCTTAACATAACCGTTGTTTTAAATATACCGTACATAAATATCAGATTACTTTTCATTAAATCAAATTGTCTGTCAGTTTGTCCGAATGAAGATATAAATTCAGATTACACTTGTGTTTATGTATACAGTATGTTTATATGCGTACGGACATTAGGATTATGTAACATAACCTGTGGTCCCATTTCTATGTTGTTAGATATATTTATTGAATTCTATTTAATGTAATTGTTTAACATTTGTTTAAGTACAGGATCGGATTAGGAGCTGTTTTTCCATATATATGTTCTTGTTTTTGGATATCTTTCTCTTCGATTCATTACCCTACATTCAGTGCCATATAAATCAAGTTCGGGGACTGTGGGATGCGCTATAATCACGTGATTCCGTGATAGTGGAGGTAAAACACGTGTGTACTTCTCTATACTTTTTAGGGTTTTGTAGGTATGACCACCAAGAAACCCTTATAACGTTACTTATGTGTCTGTCTGTCCGGTAAAAATTGTAGCCAAACGGCTTAACATAGATAGTTGAAATTTGGCATGCTTATACAACTCTTTGATCCATGTATAGGAAAAATTTTGAGAGTTCAAAAAACACATTCAGAGATAAATCGATCCATCCTACGAAGATCCGTCGTAACTCAATATTTTAATTTTTTGACTGATGTAAGTTAAATATTATATTAGAATACTCGATATTCTTTATGTGAAAAAAAATATATATATTTCACAAAACTGTACGTTATGCTATCAAAATTATAGTTTTCGAGACACGAATTTTTTCATGAAAAGATTACACGATATTCTAATACTATTTAATTTACTTAATTAAAAAAAATGACGTGAAGTGTGAATTTTCACACATTTCAGGGTTTTGCAGGTATTTAGTAAGTGAATGACGATTATTTGGGATGCCAAAACAAATTTTATGTTAAAATATTTTTTTTATTAATTTTAATTCGAATACATAATACCATTATTTTCTAAATATGCGCAATATTTTTTTTTTATATAGCAAAGTTCGTTAAGATTTTGAAAATTGCGCTTATGGCTTCCATTGGCTGTTTTAAGTCATAACTCCGCCCCTCTGATTTCGTGTATTCAATTTCAACAATTTCCACTGGTTATTAAATTTACGCTTTTAAATGCAAGAAAAAACAGAAAAAATAAAATTGCCTCGAGACCGGATTGAACCTTAGTTTGCAAATTAGAACGCGAGCATGCTAACCATCACACTATCAAAGCATGCTGGTTTATTGTGTTACATAAGTTATTAAATATTTTACATGGTCAAGTAAAAAACACAAAAAATGCGTTTTTTTCCGAAAACATAATCTGATCAAAAATTGCTGTTGTACTATTCCGGTTCACACAAATATACATTACTTAGAATTTTTTCAGATTTTTAGTTTAAACTATCTGGGCTACAGGGTGTGGGACATTTTTTTTTTGCACAATTTTGACAAAAATCACGTCAAAATAATTTATTTTTCAAAAATAAAATTTTGATCGTTAATCCACGTACTAAGGGCTTTCATTTGATATCCTACTCAGAACTTTTAAAAAATATTTTTTTTCGATAATTATATTTGTTTATATTTTTAGGGGGATATGATTTTTAGATGTTTTAGTATTTTTCCTATGTGCAGGCCAAATTTCAACTCTTTAGATTTAGCCGTTTGGCTACAATTTTTACCGAACAGACAGACGAACAGACAGACAGCAAGACAGACAGACAGACAGACAGACAGACAGACCGACGGCATAAGGGTTTTTTGGTCATACCTACAAAACCCTAAAAATGAAAATATTGAGTTTCGACGATTTTCCTTGGACGGGTCGAAATATTGTTTATATTTCGACCCGTAAATACATATATTATGTATTTAATAATTTTTATTTTTTTAAATTTTGAGTACCAAATAAAACCTTTTAAGGCTTGGATCAACAGCAAATTTTTATTTTTGAAAAATCAATTTTTTAGGGGATTTTTGCCAAATTTTTTTAAAAAAACTTTTGTCTCCAACCGTATGTCTCAAAAAACCGTTGATCTAAAAATCTGACCATCTTCGTCATAAAGAACATTGATTGGAACCGGAATAGTTCAAGAGGTAACCCTTAAAAAATATGGTAACCCTAATTCTAGGTATATTTTTATCTGTTAAGATATTGCCAACTGTTTAATTGTAGTATAACCTCGAAATATATAGTTTGTGTTTCGTTTTCAAATGTGACAGAACCTTGAACGTTCTAATTTACCATCATCTAGGTTATTTCTTTTGTTTTTGTTCACAGCTCGTAACTTTGTGAAGATTTTTTCAATATTTTCATTCTGGTAAATATGTCAACATGTTTTACAGTTGATAATGTAAAAATTTCAAAAAAAATGATAAATAAATTGATGTGTATAAAGTGATGTTTTTGTTTGCAAGGTTACCAATAAATTTTTCAATTAATTGACAAAAAACTTGATCAATATGTTGATCAATTAATTGAACTGTGTAAAACCAACTTATGATTGGTTGAAAGATGGAACAATGTCATAATAAAGTAATTTAAAATGAACTTTATTAAAAATTTTCCAAGTACTATTGAATAAAGAATAACAATATGAATTTTAATGTAGAAATATAAGAAAAGTAATAATTATGATGAGTCAACAATGCGTTCTAGATATTTCTAACATCCGCCAGGTTGAATGACATCAGAATACACATACATCATATGCAGAATTAGAGAACGTGAGTTATTAAAGTCTCCCTCTAATTACAGGTAATAACTTTAAACAAAGGAGGTGACTGACACTGCAAGACATTCATCAGCCGCAAGGCCTTGCGGCTATTGCAATAATCATTTCAATAAAACAAAAATCCACATGCATTGTACCTGCATACTTACATTATGTAAAGGTTAAATAATATAAGGAATGCTAGCCATTTATGTTTTGTTCAATTATAGATTTATTGCAAAAACTCAATTGTTATTTGTATAACAAATATTATATGTTGTTCACTTTTGTAAAAACAAACTAAGAAGAAATTTTGATTTCAATAGTTTGCACCAATGATGTTGTATAAAGTCCATTCTACATTATACTTTTTTCAATACTATCCAACTCTGACGTCATTTCAACTTTTGATACTACAGAATATAGTGGGGGAAAAAAATAAGAGACAGTGATAAATTTTATATCTTCCATCACTTATTACTTTTCATTGCCAACTTAAAAATTTTTAGGTTCAGATGGTTCAGATGGCAGATGGTTATAGTAAACCAATTTATAAATATTGTTTAATTGTGCTAAGTTTATATTTAATTATATGAACTAAATAAACTTCTTATCAACTTAATAAACTACTAAAAGTTAAGTTGTAAACAAAAACTTAAAAGTTGGTGTTGGTACGACTGAAAAGTACAGAACTGTCAATCAAAAATTTGACCGGGGGTAGTTTTGGATGCCTGAGAAAATTTCACGAACACGTGGCAGAGACATATTGGACGTGTGTGAAGATGCTCCGTCCTGTTGGAACCATGTTCTTTGGTTATAGCCAGGAAAGTTTTGCAGTTCAGGTACCAAGAAGTTGTCTAACATCTCCACATAACGCTCTGAATTCACTGTAACTGCACGCCCCATTTCGTCTTCAAAAAAGTAAGGGCCGATAATTCCTCGCGCCGACATCGCAGCCCATACGGTCACTTTAGGCGAATGTAGGGGTTTCTGATGTTTGCGTTTCGGATTCGGTGCACTCCAGTAGCGACAGTTCTGCTTATTTACGTGGCCATTAAGATGAAAATGAGCTTCATCCGAAAACAAAATGTTGGTAAACGTCGAAAATCGCTCAATCACCTGATTTACGAAATTAAGCCTCTGACTGGCATCTTGGGGCTTTAATTCTTGCACCAATTGAATTTTGTAGGGGTGCAGCTTTAGGTCTTTGTGCATAATGCGATGTAATGATGATCTATGCACATTTAAAGCACTTGCGCGCTTCCGAATTGAAAGGTTCGGGTCGTCACGAACAGACTGATTAACATTCTCCACGTTTCTACCGTTCTTGATGACCTAGGTCGCCCGGATTTTGATTTATCCAGCGTTGTACCAGTCTCTTCAAACTTTTTAACCCAATGTCGAATGAGAGGAATGCTTGGCGCATCATTTAAGTGGCGAAAACCTCGAATACTGCAGAATTTTCTACGCGCTACAGTCCCCGAATCACCGTTTTTGTAAAATTCTCGCACGCATAACGCGCGGTCTGCTCCCGAGAAACGCTCCATAGCGACTAAATTCCCAAGAGCCAGGCTACCGATTGACATAAACCCCGCGCCCCTCGGATACGTTGCGTTCACGCAGTAAGCTAAATAAATATAAAATTTCTTTTGATACACCTTGTACTCCTGAATGTACACAGATTGAAAATATGGAAACAGGAGGCCTAGGTTCACCTTGGGCTATCGCGCCAATGATCCTGAAGAGCTTAGGTTACGAAGAGTTAATAATTATTTTTTTTGCTCATCTTCGATCATACGTAGGACATACTTCGATAGGATTTCTAATGATAAATATTTGTTAATATTTTTTATAATAAATATGTTGTTTAAATATTGAGGGGGGGGGGGGCAGCGTGAAGCATTAGCTTTCTAAGAATCTAGTCATTTTATATCTATAAATAACAATGTTGACAAAAGAATGGCAGTAATTTTTAAAAATCATAAATTCCTCTTTGATTAATTAAATTAATATGTCATTCCTTGAACTTATTAAGGATTGTTACTTTCACGTACTGTATGAATTGTATGAAATTATAATTAGACAATGATATAGCAATTAAGAAAATTACTGTTGTGGTTCTGTGGTTATGGTAATAACCACTTGAGTAGTAAAATCACTTAAATTGAAATGTACACTTAAAAATAGGTTAGGTCATGTACCAACCACTTAAATTGAAATATTCCCGTAAAAATAGGATAGATCCCAATGGTTCCCAACCTTATTGACTTTCGTACTTCGCAGACCATAAGAAAAAACTTTGTAATTTATATAGTTCGTTTTTTTTACATTTATATGTTGTTATTCTAAATAATTATTACCGGCGTGGCAAGGAATATACGAGCAGAGCTGCCGCATTTGGTGGGCACCCTTAACAATAGTTACAGTATCCTACTGGATAGCTAAAGGAATCTTGATTCCTCTTATTTAGGTGTTTATAAAGTTAATTTTATATCATACAAGATATTATTTTTAAAAACCCAAACGTCAGATATTAATAATAGATTATAATTCACTTGCTACGTACAGACCTTACCTATCCTAACATTTAAAGGTCACTTTTAACGTCACTGTTTCATACTTATGTTGTCACAATATCTAATATCATTTAAAATATCATTAGTAGCAGTAGACACCTTTTTATCCTGAGGAAAAGTGTACACCTTTATATATACAATTATATACACACTTACACGCACTTCAATTAAAAAATAGTATAGGCGAGTCGATTAATCAACGAGTCATATTATGTCATAACTTCAATGGCAAACTTAGTGGCGACAAAAATAACTAAATCTTTTTTTAAAACATTTTAATTATAGACTATTATTGTTCTTTTATTTAATTAAAACATACCTATTTTTTAAAATATACTTGTCTTTTTGCCAAAGCGATTCGGTCTTGCAGTTGATGTGGATGGTGAGCCTGGATTCACCCAAGATTTTTTGCGTTTGGGATTTTCAAAATAAATCCTTTTTTCATCGCCAGAAATGATACGATGCAAAAAAGACTTTTTTTTGTATCGTGCAAGCAAAATTTCACATGTGTTTTTGCGTTTTTCCATCTTCCTCTCATTCAATGCATGAGGAACCCATCTGCCGACTTTCTGGATCTTACCCATCTCTCGTAGGCGATTGGAAACAGCTTGTTGACTAACGCCTAACTGCTCTGCTAGTTGTTTTTGTGATTGACTATCGTCTTCCTGTAGCAATGTTTCCAATTTTGTATCTTCATATTTTTTTGGAGGTTTTCCATGTTCTTTGTCTGTAAGATCAAAGTCACCAATTTTGAAACGCCGAAACCATCGTTCACACGTATCTTGCGATGGAGCATATTCACCATAAGCTTCTCGAAGCAGTCGGTATGATTCAGCAGCAGTTTTTCTCAAATGAAAACAAAACAGTAGTACTGTCCGGGAATGCTTTTTATTTGGCACAAAATTTGACATTTTTAACACAGTAAAACAAAACTATATGATCACTTTTCAAATTATAACCTATACGCATTTGACACTTAATGATAACTTAACAAAACGCCATATGTGTTGAAACTATGAACTATACACTCTGTTTGCGCGGCAAGTTTGAAAAAAATCCGCATTTCATACTTGTAGACCTGGTATTTACTGTTGGTTCTTCTACTTCTTCTTCTTCTATGTTTGTTGGCTTGTTGGCTTTTGTTTCTCATTTCGGCAGTGCGTAGCTGCATTCTGAGTTACAAATTTCTATTTATTGTGTGTAAGTAGAGTAGGATTGTGCTGCATATTTCAGGACTTGGTCGTGTTAAAATAGTTTTTTGGATAATGGTGTCTCCAATGTTTTTTCGAGTGTTGTTGGGTCAGTTGGATAAAATATGTTCGACAGTATCTGGCTCTCCACATAGATTGAAGTTTATCGCATTGATTTTTTTTTCATGTGGACTTTGGAGGGGCAGTGATTAAAACGGATTCGAATGATTGTTGGGATGGTTTTCTTATCGAGCTGTAAGTTATGAAACTATGGTTTTACGGCTACGTGAGGTTGTAAGGAGTAGAATATGAGCCTTTTTGTTGAGCGGCGTTGTCCCAGTCATGTTGCTATTTTGAAAATATCTCGTTATGTATTATATTGCCGATTCAACATAATACAAATGTTATTCACAGTATTTTATGTTATCTTGTCTAATTAACCATTTGTGGATATATTTTTGTCCAATGTTTTTTTGTTTTTTTTTTAATTTCACGTTTATGGCATTTGCTATTAAGGCAATTAACCAAGACATTATGGTTAGACACGTGGTCTAACCATTAGCTACGCAGGCCGGCATTTTGTCCAATATTAAACAAAATGGTACTCTCGCAGTTTTCAATGAATCATTTGGTAACTGTTTATGACAAGTCTTGGATTGGCACAGTGTCAATTCATGGTGGAGTTGATCATTTCTGATGAACCAGGGTGAATTGATAGTAATACACAGGACTTTATTTTGAAAAACTTGTGGCTTGTTAATATTTCTTGCCGAGGTATTTCTTCAGACATTGCAAGCAGTGGACGGAGTGATTTAAACAGCAGCTGGACCTGCTTAATTTCAACTTCGATTTTCTGTTGATTAGGGTGTTGGAGCCTTGCGTAGGGATGATGCAATTTTTTGCTGATGGGCAAACTCCATATTAGGCACGTGTCAAGGTGTACACCTAGTTATTTGACTGTCTTTTCCATTCTATTGTGCTGTCGTTGATTCTAATTGTATCAGGATTGTAAATCTTTCTTAAAATGCATATTTCGGCTTTGTTTTTCGCGTTGAACTTTATATTCCACTTATTGAACCAGAGGCAGATGGTGTTTTCTGCGACTTGGCTCCATGGCTCCGTTGGGGTTTTTAAGTTATTTTTAGTGTTAGAACTGTGGTATAATTGGTAAACATGGCAATAGTTGCGTTGGTGGGAACATTGTCTTGCATATAGATATTAAAGAGGAATGACCCGAGAAGGCTGCTTTGTGGTAGACCTGCTTTTATATTCCTCGATGACGACACGTTGTTGATCCTTATTGTTTGCTTCACTTATTGATATTCTATTATATAATAATAATTGTTGTCTAATTTTAATTTAAGCAATCTAGCAGCTCTTATAGTTGTCGAGATAGCAATAGTGGACAAAATGAAACTATTATAAATAAGATTTGTTAAGTTTAGGGCAGTGTTTATTGCCTTAGATCCTATCTTGTAACATGTATTTTTTTTTTGTTACATTGATCTAATACCCTTTTCACACTAGAACTTTAAGATCGGATGTTAAAGTGAATGTGTCTTAAAACGCTAATGTGAAACCGTATGGCCTCGTCTAAATACAAGCGATGTTTAAGACAGAGATCTGCGTCTTAAACTTCGTCCGCATTGCCAACTTAATTACTATTATAAAAAAATACTCCTTGAATTTGTGCTGTCAACATTTTATATTATCATAAACAAGAATACTGTATTATATCGACGTTATAAGAAGTTTATACTTATTGTTATAATAAAATTATTTATTTTAATAATGTGTTTAATAAAATACAGAGCTACAATAATTGAGATAAAATGTATCGACTTACATGTTAATACAGGTGTAATATATTCTTTATTGTAGTGCCTTTCTTGTAGAATGAAATGAAATATCCTTAATTGTTTATAATAATTCAAAATGTGCGTCTGCGCAGACAGTTCAAAACTGGTAATTTCATGACGGTAACTTAAGGACAAAATTACTGTAGCTGATGACAGCACCAGAGATTTAAACATCAAGAGTGAAAGCATACCGATCTTAAACATCGGTGAACTTTAAGTTCATTCGTCTTAAAGATCTAGTGTGAAAAGGGTATTAGATCCTATCTTGTAAGATGTATTTTGTTTTGTTATATTGAAAAGAATTTCCAGAATAAGGGTATACACTTAACATTTTAACTAATACATGTATGGCTAGGCTATCTGTTTTAGTTTTTTGACAAAAACAAAATTCTTTATTTGTAAATTTATTTCGTAAATGTGTTTTATTTTAGAGTGGCATACTGGTTGCTCCATAAATAATATATTTGTCTCAGCGTTGTCACAATTAACTGCCAAAGTTAATTATTGCTCTAAAAATAATGAAGTAATTAATATTAATTAAATATCTTGTCATGAGTTAACTATTAATCAACAATTTTTATTTTAAATAATCAGAAATTTATTTAATCTAATTATAGGCGAGCATGCTTAACAAAATGTCAATTAAATAATGCAATTATATATATATATATAACCCGCAGTTATTTAACCGATTAATTTTTATACGCCCTGTATAATTTATTTCTGATGCCTCAGACTT
Organism: Liopterus haemorrhoidalis; assembly: GCA_963971575.1. Taxonomy (NCBI): domain Eukaryota; kingdom Metazoa; phylum Arthropoda; class Insecta; order Coleoptera; family Dytiscidae; genus Liopterus; species Liopterus haemorrhoidalis. The sequence continues at coordinate 6,173,617 of OZ020613.1, forward strand.
GAATTTTTTTAACAGTTGTTTTTTACGAAACCCCGGTATATTTTGGTTTTGGCATTGAAAGTAAAATATTTTTATCAGTCATCTTTCTAGATTTATAATATATTGTTGAGGTAGGTTGAGGTCACACGTTTTTGCGATGTTTTTTAATATTCTTTTTCAGGTATTTTTGTTTTGGTTTTTAGTTAAAATTCACATATTACCGCGATTAAGATTTTAAGTATATATTTATTTCATTAGTGTAATTATTAATACTAATTATAAACTTAGTAAATGTATAAACAAATTTTTATAAACATGGTTTAATCTATTTATATAAATAAAAATTGGAGGCCATATCTATCTGTTTTTCTTTTTTTTTTTTATTCTTTAGTCCTTTTTAAATTTAATTTTTAATTTTTTACCGACCGCCAACGTATATAAGGGAGTTATTGTAATCATACCGATTACAATTTCGAGATTTCGATGGACCTCAAATTAAGAAAATTGTTTCTTAGACATTTCCAGATCCTGTATAAACTAACCAACTATAAACGATTTCCTAATACTCACAATATTTGGTCTAAAGATTCTGAACAATAAGTGTATTTTTGCTGTTTCAAAGCGTGTGAAAATTTCTCTTATTATCATTGTATTGTAAAATTGTCTTAATTGCTAGAACTTCGTGCATAGAAACCGCCTCATTATACATATTACACATTACAAAATAGTTGATTATGCCCTTACTAAGGTAAATATATCTAAGAAATTAGGTAGATAATAGGGGATACGCATAAAATTTATATTTCCTTAAAACTACATTTTTTTTGATATGTTAATGTTAGTTATGTCACCTAACAAAACAAAAATCACATTTTAATTAATATTACAGACAAATTTTTTAATTAAAATATTGTAAATTTGATATAAGCCGACCACAGCGCGAAGATTGCCGAGTAAATACGATTGAGCATGACGTCAAACCCTAGACAGCCCAGACTTACAACATCTTTGCGTGTGTATATTGTATTGTTCGAGAGTTTTGTATTTGTTTTTATACAATTTTTCACGCATTTATTATTAAAATGGCAGATAAAGGCTGAAGTAAACGGTGTCGAGAAGGATATTTTATATTAAACGTTAGCCGGGTTCCACGCCTTACAATATAATGTTTAATAATTCTAATATTCGCTTCGAATTTGAGCAATAAGATTATAATTGGTGTAGTAGCAACTGTAGTATTACGCAACTTCAACGTTACAAGAGTGGATATGAAGACCCACAAAAGATCAGTACTGTGTCTGTGACATACCTGAAGAAACTGATTAATTAGAAAAAATGAAAATGAAAGAATACTCCGTGATTTAATTTCTTATTTTCAAATTTATTATAACTTATTTTGTATTTACATCAATCATTAAAAAATTAAATAAACGTAGAACAATTTTTATTAATATCTACTATCTATTTTTCATTCCCCCAATTTTATTACATGCTTCCGACATTAATAATTGCTAAAATCTTGTATAACGCATACATAAATTTAATTTTGTTAATGACAATAACTAAAGTCACTAGATTATACAAAGTACCGCAACGGTGGCCATGCTGGGGTTAAAAATGTCGCCAACACACATGATTTTCAGTGATTCCAACATTACAAAAATAAGAAACTAGTTTTTATTTTAAACATTGTAATCACGATTTTTTTAATCAAAGATGCACTATAACAAAATTGTAGTACAATTTCAATTATTTTTTTAATTTTTATTAAATAAAATGGAATAAAAATATATAAATTTAAATTAAACTTAACCTTAAATATTCAAACCGCTGACAAAGAAGGTTATTAAATGAGAGCGAGAGAGGGAGATGTGACAGCGCAGACGTAAACTTAAGAACGTAAAAATTGCTGCTTTAGTTTGCTTAATAGGGGAAGCAATGTTGCCAATCAAACCCTGGGGTCTGTCGGCTTCTTCAAAGGCTTGCGGTACTTTGTATAATCCAGTGACTTTAACAATAACCAAAAAACGGCTCGACAGCTGTCAGTTTACCAATTTATTTATTTATTTCCATAGAGAAACAAAAAAAAAAAATTCTCAACTATGGTCTATTTCAAAGAAGAAAAAAGTAGATAGCGCTGCGAACCGAGTACGATTTACACTGATCAAATATAGTATAGCGGGAAATTTAAAATAAGTTAAAACTAGGGCATGGGCGTAGCAACTGGGTTACCAAGTGATTTTTTTTTTTTAAATATAAAAAAGGTTAATATGATATTGAAATAAACAAGGCAAATAATACACTTACGTTATTTATACGACATAAATTCAGTTTAATGGGAAATTTGAAAAAGTTAAAAACATATTAATTTTAAAAATTATGTACTATATATAAAAAGAGAGATTTGGCTAAAAGAGTTTAAACAAAGCAATAAAACAAACAATATATCTGCAGAGCTAAAGTTTCTTATTTAAATAATTATTGTAAATAAAAATTAAAAATATATGTATATATAAAGGTCTAAAAATTATATCAATAACTTCTTCTTTGGGCACAATCAGCTGGGCTGTCTTTTGGCCTCACATTAGTCCTCTCTCTTGATCAAAATTGTCAAGTGTCAAAAAATATTTATATGTCAGATAACCTAAAAAATATATAACTGCGTAAAAACAAATCACATGGAGAATTTTCTCCATAAAATCTACGCCAAGAATATAAATAAAAGTCTAAATATGTAAATAATAACAAAATATATGAGAAAAATTAAATAATATAAATAATATATATTTCCAATGTACGACACTGAACATCTGTCAACTTAGACTAAAAACAATATTTTTACAGTGTAATAGGGATGACGATCTAAACCAATCCGAAGCAAGGACAAACAGCTCCTATCTTCTTACACACATTTTTCTACTTTGAAATAGACCATAGGCGTTGAGAAATTTCAATTACACATTCAGTGTTACCAATCTGAGGATTCAATATGTCAGTCTCATTATCCGTCAGATAGCCATCTGACAGATAAATTTGAATTGAAAGACGGGATGACATTTATCCAACAGATAAAGTATCAGATAACTTTATCTATCAGATAGTTACCCAGAAGTTTATCAGAAGGTGGAAAGACCGGCCCTTAAAAAATCATTTTTGTGGGGCTAAAAATCTCGAATGACAGTGCTCAAGAAAAAAATCTAGTAATCCAATAAAGGCATTAAGACAGTTCTCCTATTAATAACATTTGCATTGACCAAATTTGACTGAAACATACCTTTCAGCCAATTATCAAAATTAATTATGACATCTTGTTGAATGATATTATTTACAAATCATAACTTATGTTTGCTTTAAAGTAAACCGTCTGAAAGACAGATTGTAATCAGTAAGGTCTCCTAACAAGTATTTAGATAATTAATCATGTATACTGTATATTTTTATTAAGTTGACGTACGTTTTAACTACCCATATATAAGAATTTATGGACATATTTTCATATCAATTAATTAGTAACATTTCTATCACGTTATACCTTATTTGAAATCTAGGTTAGGTATATTAAGAAGTGAGGGTGGATCATATATACAAGGTGTTTAAATTAACATAATCATCGCAGTGGCGTAGTTTTCACATTTTCCCCGGCCGCAAACTGATACGAGGGTTACTTTTTATGTTTTTACAAACGACCACTAGATGGCAATATTGAAATATTTCATTACTATATTCGTAAAATTGGACAATTGTTATTGTGAAATCAGTGGCACCTTATAAATTGACCGAGTAGTTTGTTGACAGTGAGCGTTTAAAAAAACAAGTTTGTGAAAAAATGGATATTACTCGTAAAGGTTTTCGTTGGATGATTTTTTACGATTTTAGAAAAGGCCTAACGCAACAACAATGCATAGATTCGCTTCGTTCAACTTTTGGTAATGAAGCACCATCAGAAAAGACTGTTTACAATTGGTTTGCAGAATTTCGTCGTGGTCGTGCGTCCGTCAGTGATGAATCTCGTGAAGGTCGACCAAAATCGGTTGTGATTCAAAAAAACATCGATGCTGTGCGCAAAATGATTAAAGAAGATCGGCATGTGACTTATCGTGAGATAGAGGCATCCTTTGGCATATCATAGACTGCATTTAGCTGTGAAAAAGATCTGATCCCGATGGATTCCGCATAATTCGACCGAAGCTCTAAAAAAGGTTACTGTTGATTGGTGTAAGGAATGCTAAAAAAATTCAACCTAGGCACTGCAAAATTCGTATACAACATCGTTACAGGTGACGAAACTTGGATTTATTCATATGAACCGGAAACTAAGTAACAATCCACTGTTTGGGTCTTCCAAGATGAACCGAAACCCACAAAAGTTGTTCGTTCACGAAGCACTTACTAGAAAATCGCTTGTTTCTCCGGTTGTACTGGACATGTCGCAACCATTCCTTTAGAGCAGGGGTTCTTAACCGGGGGGTCTTGAAAAGACCTTATGGGTCCCGAAATTAAAAGAAAAAATTTAATTTTTACCAATTTTTGCTTTTAAAATTACAATAAACTTAATTATTTAACAATAAATTATTAAAAACATTTAAAATATTATTTCAAAAATTTTCTTGGGGGTCCAGAAAATATTTTAGGCTACTTGGGGAGTCCCGAGTATAAAAAGGTTAAAAACCGCTGCTTTAGAAGAACGGAAAACATTTAATGATGAATGGTATACATTGTCTGCCAGAAGTCATCGACAAAATCAGGAAAAACAACCAAAAACGTCGCATTATTCTTCATCATGACAATGCAAGATCCCACACAGCACGTCAAACAATTGATTATTTGAAGGAGAAAAACATCGAATTAATATCTCATTGCCCGTATTCACCTGATTCCCTATCGTATCCCCTAATGACTTTTTTTACCCCAATGTCAAAAAATGCGTAGACAGCGATTTTCATCATTTCAAGAAGCTGTTGAAGCCTCCGAAAACCATGTTTTTGAGATACCAACTTCAGAGTGTATAAATATTAAAGGCGATTATTTTGAAAAACAATAAAACAGTTTCAAAAAAAATAAATCTTTTTTAGTTTTTGTAAAAACTCAAAAGGTAGCCTTCATATGTTTGATTTTAATACTTATAATTGTAATTTTATTTATTTTTTAAATAATTTTATCAATCAAATGTAAATAGTTTTAAATACCGGATGGGAAAATACATGAAAAACAGGATTGCGCGAGCCGGCTTTAACACACCACTACCTATACGGCTGTTTATTTCACACTAGACGCGTTCACGGGTAATAAATCCCAGACATCTAATAGCACGACGCATGAGCGCATTGTTCATTCTTTTTTTCTTTATAAAAATGAAGATTATAAATTATTATAGTTGATAGATAATGGGATTCGGACCAGTCAGAAAATAAAACAAATTTATTAACTTCGCTAACGTTTCGATTTTAATTTTAATCTTCATCAGAGCTTAGTTAATAGTCACGATATAAAATAACAATTTTAAAATGAATAAAAAACACATCATATTGTCCGTTTATTGAACTCAGAGATAAGCATATTCAGAGATATATAGATTAAAATTAAAATCGAAACGTTAGCGAAGTTAATAAATTTGTTTTATTTTCTGACTGGTCCAAATCCCATTATCTATCAACTAAAATAACTAACTTACGGACGTAACTCATCTAACCAAGATTATAAATTATCTTCTTGTTGGGAAAAGGTAATTTAATATGAAGGTGGATATTTTAATAAATAAAATAATTTTAAATAAAAATAAAATTGTTTTAATTTTAATCTCGAAAAGTGGTAGAACTTTCTGGGTTACAATACTAATAAAAAAACTGAAACCAGTATTATGTAATATTAATTCCAAGCAATATATTTCACATTATGGAAAAAAGTTACTGAAATAAAAAATAATAAAAATTTATCATGTACGTGCAGAGTCCATTGGGAACTGAAACGTAACTGGCTAACTGAATTTTCCTGAAGTTTCAGCTCATTTATATCACTAACTTTCACAAAATTTATGAAAAATTACTGTGGGCAGTTTCAATCAAAATATTATGTTACAGAAAAGTTTAAAAGGAATGAAGTTGCTTTGTAAAAAGCAAAATATTTTTAGCGTAGTGCATTAATGATAAAAGCATATGAAGAGGTGTAAGACCTAACTTAATAACAATGCATTGATTCGCTTTGTTTAACTTTTGATAATGAAGTACTATCAGAAAAGACTGTGTACAATTGGTTTGCAGAATTTCGTCGTGGTCGTGCGTCCGTCAGTGATGAATCTCGTGAAGGTCGGCCAAAATCGGTTGTGATTGAAAAAAACAGCGATGCTGTGTGCAAAATGATTGAAGAAGATCGGCATGTGACTTACCGTGAGATAGAGGCATTCTTTGGCATATCACAGACTGCAAGACATTCGATTTTGCATGAACATTTAGCTGTGAAAAAGATCTGTTCCCGATGGATTCCGCATAATTTGACCGAAGCTCAAAAAAATACTCGTGTTGATTGGTGTAAGGGAATGCTACACAAATTCAACCTAGGCCCTGCAAAATGCGTATACAACATCGTTACAGGTGACGAAACTTGGATTTATTCATATGAACCGGACACTAAGCAACAATCCACTGTTTGGGTCTTCCAAGATTAGCCAAAACCCACAAAAGTTGTTCGTTCACGAAGCAGTTCCAATAAAATGATCGCTGTTTTCTTCAGTTGTACTGGACATACCATTCCTTTAGAGTTTAGAGGATTGGAGAACAGTTAATGCTGAATGGTATGTAACAATTTGCTTGCCAGAAGTCATCGACAAAATCAGGAAAAACAACCAAAAACGTCGCATCATTCTTCAAAATGACAATGCAAGCTCCCACACAGCACATCAAACAATTGATTATTTGAAGGAGAAAAACATGGAATTACAAAAAAAAAAACATCATTATCTCAAGTATCCTTCGAAAACCTTGTTTTTGAGATACCAACTTCAGAGAGGAAAAAATGTTTCGAGAATTGGTTTGAACGTACGCAAAAGTGTATAAATCTTAAAGGCGAATATTTTGAAAAGCAATAAAACAGTTTGTTCCAAAAAAAATTTTTTTCTTTCTTAGTTTTTGTAAAAACTTAAAAGGTAAAAAAGTTGGACGAAGCGAATCTATGCATTGTTGTTGAGTTAGGCCATTTCTAAAATCGTAAAAAATCATGCAACGAAAATCTTCACGAGTAATATCCATTTTTAGGGTTTTGTAGGTATGACCAAAAAACCCTTATACCGTCATTTTGTCGTCTGTTTGTCTGTCTGTCTGTCTGTCTGTTTGTCTGTCTGTCTGTCTGTCTGTTCGGTAAAAATTGTAGCCAAACGGCTAAACCTAGAGAGTTGAAATTTGGCATGCTTATACAACTCTTTGACCCGCACATAGGAAAAATACTAAAACATCTAAAAAACATACCCCCCTAAAAATATAAACAAATATGTGCTCATCGAAAACAAAAATATATTTTTTAAATTTTGACTAGGATATCAAATGAAAGCCCTTAGTACGTGGATTAACGATCAAATTTTTATTTTTGCAAAATAAATTATTTTGATGCGATTTTTGCCAAAATTGTGCAAAAAAATTTTGTCCCACACCCTGTAGCCCAGATGGTTTAAACTAAAAATCTAAAAAAATTGTAAGTAATGTATATTGGTGTGAACCGAAATAGTACAACTGGAATTTTTGATCAGATTATGTTTTCGGAAAATAACGCATTTTTTGTAGTTTTTGGTTCACAAGTTACAAAAGTTATACCAATGTAAGACACTCACATGCAAGGCGTGCGAAGGCGTAAAGGGTTAGAGCACTAGCTAAAATGCGCTGGAACGAAGGGTTTCGAGTTCGAGTACGGAGTGAATTTTGTTTTTTCTGTTTTTTTTTTGCATTTTTATTATGTTGAAATTATTTTGTCAAAATTCTAGTTATATTTTGACAAATGTTGTATTTAATTTTTAAGAGCGTAAATTTAATAACCAGTCTTATTATATGATTAACAGACGATAAATTATTTTAAAAATATCGTTCATTTTGCCGTGATTACTACAAAGTAAAATTTGTCCTACACACTCAGCATACCGCCTTCACTTATTATATACCTGCGAAACCCTGAAATGTGTGAATATTCACACTTCACATCAATTTTTTTACAAACTTATATAGTAACGACACATTTCAATATTGCCATCTAGTGGTCGTTCGTAAAAACATAAAAGGTAATCCTGGTATAAAGGTAAAATAAGATTAACATAAATGTAATAAGTAATACGAATAAAAGGCTATTATTATTATTATTATTATTATTATTTTATTTGGTGTCACATATTTTTCTTAATAAAATTTTATCTTGTGTCTTAATATGTAGCTTCTAACAAAAGTTGTAATAGACTCAAGATGTTACATTTCTCCACATTCTTTTATTAATTAATTTCTTTTTTTTTCAGAACGGCTGTACAGTTTCACCGAAAAACAACGTTACGATGGTTGGTTTAATAATTTAGCACACCCAGATTGGGGCTCAGTAGGTAAGTGTTATTTTTAACAAATTCTCAATTTTTCTCACTTCTTTTTATGGTGTTATTGCTAAAATACTCTATTTAAAAATTGCAAGTCGTTAAGTTTAATTTAAAATTACACTTGACAGTAAAATTGAAATCTGACATCGAATGAATAGGAATTCAATTTATTGCTGTCAAAAAATAATGTCTGCATAATATATAGATTTACGAAACTGTAGCATATGTTAAATATTAAGTAACTTCGGACAATACATTGTTAAATTTTTTGTTAATGTGAACTTTCATAATTGTAACGGTTATAGAGGTATGAAACGATAGAGCAGACAGGTTTCAACAAGAAATCAAAATATTTATTCATCTGGCACCTCCAGGGTCGGCGTGTAATTTTGGGGGACAGGGTTCAAACAGAAAAAAAATCAGCTGTGGCCACCACAGGACCGACCGCCATCACACTTGTATAAAATACATTCTAGCAGCAGAGTAGAAATAACTTGGCCTAATATTTTCTAACAGATATAATTTATCATGACCATGGAAACGTTACATATAAGTATAAAAAAATAGAAAAAAAAAAACTATACTTAGAAAAAAACTCGAAATTTTTTTTCGTTTTATCAAAAATTGTTTCAAATAAAAGTTTTTAGTTATTGTTTTTATAGCAACTTTTATTAAATAATTTTTTTCGAAATATTTCTCTGTTGTGAAATATTTGCACTCTAAAACCGACACGAGTAAACTCCCATTTCTAGTTAAATGATTTTTACTAAAAGTTGATCAACTCGTGCCATTGATGTCAAAAGCTTAAATATGAAGTTTCATAAAAATCCTTCTAGCCGAATTTGCTTTGCATGTGTACACGGACCGACAGACAGACAGAGAGACAGACAGACAGACCGACAGACATCATGCTAAAAATATTCAAAACGTTATGTAAGGACCTCAATTCGTGGAGTTCCATCGGAATCTCGAAATCACAAAATTGGTATCACAATACCTCCCCTATTTATGTTGGCGGTCGGTAAAAAAATCGGATTGAAGTGATGAGCAAAAAATATGGATGACGGATTGAAGTGATAAGTAAAAAAATCAACTATGGCCATCACAGAACTTACTGTCACCACAAAGTACTTAAACAAAATACTTTATAAAACAAATTATTATTGAAAAAGATAAAGTGTTTTTTTTTATTGTTTTATTGTTTTAAGATAATATGTTATATCCTGTTGTATGACCGAAATAAGATAAATAATAGTATTTTATTTAACGAGCATACAGGGTATTTGGGCACCCCGAAAATCTCCTTTATTTGTAAAGATACAAAAAAATCTTCAAAACAAAAGTTAAACTAGACAAAAAGGCCCATCTAATGGTTACTATAAGAATTCTGAGGCACTTCCGGTTTCACCGGAAATGATGTCAACTTTTGATCTAGCATAGGGAATCGATAATTTTATATTTTTTTCCTAAAAGTACATTAAATTAGCTTTACAATGACACCAAAAAGTCATATTTTTATGTTAACCATTTCAAAATGGCGACCATTTATTTACAAAATAATAATCAACATAAGTTTTACAAAGTTGAAAGTAGCAAGCTTTGAAAACAATAACAAAAGAAACTATTCATAGAGTTAGATGAAGTCCTACTTCAAAATATTCAATTATAAATCTGTCGGAAATAGATCAGGTATTTTAATGTTGCGCGAAACCTAAAAATACCTAAAAGTTACATTACCCTCTTAATGAAGCAAGATCGATAACTTCTCACAAAAATTTAATCTTTGATCCCATTCAAATTAATAGAAAGTTGCAAAAATGAAGATTTGAGTACTTATACTGAGTCAGTTAGACAGGAAATACCTTTTTAATTGAGTAAACCCTGGTAAATTCCCTGTGGCACGTCAATGGAATGTCCAGTTGAGTGCAAGTCGCGCCTTTGGTGAAAGGCTAAAGCCACATATGCTGACCAGGGCCAAATTCCGTCAGTAGGAAACAAGTAGACGATATTTTTTATCAACTACCAAAAGAGAATTATGTGTCCACTAAACAACCAAGGACCAAATTATATAAATACCCACGGAGTCACTGATTTATCAAAATAACAATACATACAATAGACATCACAAACTATAGAGCAAACAAACTGCAATAAAAATAATTACTAAATTTACAGGAGATTATTTAACATAAGCTTGAGAAAGATCATTTATTTTTCTTCACGAAACATTTATTCAATTATAAACGGGTGATCCAATTTGGACTCTAGGATTTATTTTTTGAATAAAACACAACATATTGGAAAAATCCGAATTTTATTGTTATTAGCGTAATGTACAGATTTGGCAATTATTTATGAAATATGATGTCGGCCAAATGCCCTCCACGACTCCGCTGACATGATACCATTCTTTAAGCGAAGTTTTCCGTAATCGTTTCCAATAAATGCGGTTCGATTTCAGCAATTGCACGTCTGATGTTCTTTTTAGGGTTTTGTAGGTATGACCAAAAACCCTTATACCGTCATTTTGTCGTCTGTCTGTCTGTCTGTCTGTCTGTCTGTCTGTCTGTCTGTCTGTCTGTCTGTCTGTCTGTCTGTCTGTCTGTCTGTCTGTCTGTCTGTCTGTCTGTCTGTCTGTCTGTCTGTCTGTCTGTCTGTCTGTCTGTCTGTTCGGTTAAAATTGTAGCCAAACGGCTAAACCTAGAGAGTTGAAATTTGGCATGCTTATACAACTCTTTGACCCGCACATAGGAAAAATACTAAAACATCTAAAAAACATAGCCCCCTACAAATATAAACAAATATGTGCTCATCGAAAACTAAAATATTTTTTTTAAATTCTGAGTAGGGTATCAAATGAAAGCCCTTAGTACGTGGATTAACGATCAAATTTTTATTTTTGCAAAATAAATTATTTTGATGCAATTTTTGCCAAAATTGTGCAAAAAATTTTTTGTCCCACACTCTGTAGCCCAGATGGTTTAAACTAAAAATCTAAAAAAATTCTAAGTAATGTATATTGGTGTGAACCGAAATAGTACAACAGGAATTTTTGATCAGATTATGTTTTCGGAAACTAACGCATTTTTTGTGGTTTTTGGTTCAAAAAGTACAAAAGTTATACCAATGTAAAACACTCACATGCACGGCGTACGATGGCGCAACGTGTTAGAGCGTTGGTGTCGGAAGCTAAAATTCGCTGGAAAACGAACGGTTTCGAGTTCGAGTACACGGAGTGAATTTTATTTTTTGTTTTTTTTTTTTTGCATTTTTATTATGTTGAAATTATTTTGTCAAAATTCTAGTTATATTTTGACAAATGTTGTATTTAATTTTTAAGAGCGTAAATTTAATAACCAGTCTTATATGATTAACAGACGATAAATTATTTTAAAAATATCGTTCATTTTGCCGTGATTACTACAAAGTAAAATTTGTCATACACACTCAGCATACCACCTTCACTTATTATTTAGTTCTGGAATGGTAGCAGGCTTGTTGACTAGACCCTTTCCTTTCAACAGCCCCAGAGAAAAAAGTCTAATGGGGTTAGATCGCAAGACCTCGCTGGCCAATTGATGTCCCTCTGAGAGACAACATGACCAGGAAATTTGGTTTGAAGTAAATTGAGTGTTTCACGTGTTGTGTGACATGTGGCTCCATCCTGTTGAAACATGTCATTTAAGTTCAAATCGTTGGTTTCATTGTAAAAAGTTGTTTAGCATCTCCCGATTGTGTACACCATTGACAGTACAAGCGTTACCAGCTTCGTCCTCAAAAAAATACAGGCCAATGATTACTCCAGCCCATAATGCACACCAAACAGTGCATTTTTGTGGATGCATTGGTTTTTTTTGAATAGCATGTGGATTTTTACTACCCCAGATGCGACAATTTTGGCGATTAACAAACCCATTCAAAAGAAAATGAGCTTCATCGCTCCATATGATTTTTTTGCAAAAATCAGCATCAACTTCTGTGTTTTCTAAAACCCAGTGTACGGCGTTTCTGGTGGTCCGCTGATGAATTTGCAATGTGTTTAGATACCAACTGTAAAAATGCAAACTTCCAACATTCACTGAACGAAAATGGCGCACAATTCAAATCCCGGAGTCCAATTTGGACTACGTCTCCACAGTCTCCAGCGCTGTGGGCTTTTTTGAGGGAGATAATATTGAATTTTAATTCTATTCGAATAAAAAAAAACAAATAAATTAATTTAAATAAGTTATCGGACTGATGATAACTTAATTTACACACCTCTTATGTTGAAAATTGGATAAATAAAGGCTCCTGAAGAAGAAAACACTATCTCAAGATGTGCTTAAAGACTTGTTTTAGAGAAAGACAAAACCTAACTGGGATTATAATTCCCGAGAGAGAAAGGAAGAAAAAGAGTGGCACAGAGAAGGAGAAAAATTGATTCAAAAAATTGTATTTCATATGGAAATGTTTGCTTCATTATCGATGTATGTAGTGCAAAGTTATTTTAGTTCAAAGCCAGCTGACTTATTAACAAACATTTTGTTCAATTAACCGTGTAATTAGCACTAAATAAACCATAAGAATATTAATATTCTAGTACGTTATTTACTGTGTCCATGTAATTATCGTAAAATTAGAGTAATCATACAATGTACGAATTCAATGAAGGACGATAGGAATTGTTTTACAATGTTTATGGTGTACCTCAGTGGTGCATAACCAGTCACTAGCAGGAATAGCAACCAATTCACTAAGCATTTCGGCGAGATTATTCATTAACTGTTCATTTAATAATACGTGCCGTAAAAGTAACCAAATATTTAGTATTTTTTTGTTTTGTTTATGCATGACATGAATATCAATTATCGCATTTCATCGATTTTAAGACGCCATCGATTGTAATGACGTTTTGTCAACCTCCTTATATCTAGGATGCAGAATCTGCTTTAATGTTTATTGGCTAAAGAGCTTGATCGAGAGTGAGGAGAGTGAGGCACTTGCCTCACGTGATCACGTGATCACGTGATAAAAATTAACTTTATATCAATTAATAACGTGTTTTCTGCTTTATGACAATGTATTCACAATTTAGCTTGAATTCTTGAAACAACGTCAACACTAAAAATACGAATTCGGAATTCGGATAGTGTGGCGATATTATTAGGTGAGTCCAGGCGACCGCCTTGGATGCCGAAAGGCCATGAAATGTCGACTTTTATGTACGAGGGTGGATCAATAAGTACCCGTGTTTGAAGACAGGTGGCGTTGCCGAAGGAAGTTGGTATTAAAGTCGGATTGCTGGTAGGTGACTGTTCGTTGCTACAAGTATCGATATACAATACTATATGCTTTCTCTGTCTATATCATTATAATTATTTGCATACTCATAGTAACGTATAGTGACGCAAGTTGACAACTAAGCTTCCAAATTATTTTAATAAAAAACAAATCATTAGAAAGAAACGGCATGATGCGTAGATATCTTTACTAATTAGAGCACGAAAATAAATTCACAGCAGTACTCAAACAAACAAAATTATTAATTTTAAGGTAATAATTATAAATAAGGAAAAACTTATACTCGTACGTAAATTTTGGATTATAATTTGTTGTTTAATTAAATTAAATTTTTATGTTTCCCCTAAGTACAAAGTAATAAAATATTAAGTAAAAATATATTTATTCATATAATATATTGCTACAAGTTGTATTTAAATGTTTATTTTTATTTTAAAAAAATTAGTCACTGTAATGCATGATATCGTCGTCATTTCTTGTATTTATTATTATTGGATTAATATCATCAACAATCTTGTCCCTTTCCCACCATTCACTTATTAAATTTTCGATTTTTTAACAGATTTTGCCCAAGTTTCACAACTTATTTGATCACAGGCTACTTGCCACATTTTCAAATCACTATATCCGTTTTGACCAATATGTCTATCATAATAATTTTTTGTTTTACCTTAAATTAGTACAATGGGGTTAAACTGGCAGTGATAAGGAGGTAATCTTAGTACTTCATGACCATACGTTTGTGCCAATGTATCAATAAAATAAACTGGTTCAGATTTTAATTTCCTTCGTTTTCTCGTGATTTTGTTAGTGAGAAGTTCAGATTTATTAAATTTTATAATTCTACGAATTGTTGATTCCGAAATCTTTACGGCAGCTGCTAGTCTTTGATGGACACAAGATAGAGAAATAAGTGGCCAATTGTTGCTCTTTTTCGGAATTAAAATATTCCAGCAGATTTAAAATTAAAGTTTGTGAATTTAATAATTGGCCGCAAGGTCTATTAATTAATATTATTAACAGACACTGACAACTAAGACAAATAACAAAAAACATTTTTAAAATCGCTGAAAAATGGTAACTAGATTACTATATGAATGCACTACTTGATACATACATGTAACAGTCACCTATTAGCAATCCGACTATACCGTCGTGTTCTGCCATCTGTCAAACGACACCATACTGAATTTTAGACTGATTCATAGGTTAGTTTTTATTTGGCAGCTAGTTGTATCACACGTGTTTCGTATTTCTCGATAAAATGGAAAAGGAGCAATATGGATCCATAATTCTCTTTTTATTTTTGGATGGCAAAACATGCGAAGAAATAAAAGCGAAGTTGGATGCTGGGGACTCTTCACCATCTATGACAACCGTAAGATATTGGTTCAACGAATTTAAACGTGGTCGTACATCTGTTTTTGATGAGAAGCGGCCAGGCCGCCCGGCAGACGTGGTTACCGAGGAAATCGTTAAAAAGGTCCACGACATGATTCTTTCTGATCGCCGAACTAAAGTGCGCGAAGTAGCAGAGGCCGTAGGTGTGTCATACGGAACGGCAATCAATATTTTCTATGATAAGTTAAGTATGAAAAAGGTGTCGGCCCGATGGGTGCCGCGATTGCTCACGGTGGACAACAAGCGGATACGGCTGTCAATGTCGAAGCAATGTTTGGACCTCTTTAACCGAAATTCGCAGGAGTTTTTGCGTCGAGTCGTCACCATTGATGAAACCTGGATACATTATTATACGCCAGAGACTAAGCGACAGTCAAAACAATTGATTTTTCTGGGTGAATCTGCTCCAAAGAAGGCAAAGACGATCCCATCGGCCGGAAAGGTCATGGCCACGATTTTTTGGGATTCGAAGGGAATAATCGTCATGGATTTTTTGCAGAAAGGAAGACCGATCACGGGATAGTACTACAGTGAATTGTTGAACCGATTCGATAAGAAATTGAAGGAGACACGGCCACATTTGGCTAAAAAAAAGGTGCTGTTCCATCATGATAACGCATCAACACAAAAAAGTCTTTTAAGAAATGCGCTATAAGCAACGCGTTGGATAGTATTGAAAATGACTTGGTTTTTGAAGAGACTGATAGAATGTTGCTGGTACAAGTTATCGTAATAATAAATATTGTTTCATAAATTTAGGATGCGTTTTATCGTCCGCCATCTTGCATATAGATTTTATTTTGTTTTTTAGGGTTTTGTAGGTATGACCAAAAAACCCTTATACCGTCATTTTGTCGTCTGTCTGTCTGTCTGTCTGTCTGTCTGTCTGTCTGTCTGTCTGTCTGTCTGTCTGTCTGTCTGTCTGTCTGTCTGTCTGTCTGTCTGTCTGTCTGTCTGTCTGTCTGTTCGGTAAAAATTGTAGCCAAACGGCTAAACCTAGAGAGTTGAAATTTGGCATGCTTATACAACTCTTTGACCCGCACATAGGAAAAATACTAAAACATCTATAAAACATACCCCTCTAAAAATATAAACAAATATGTGCTCATCGAAAACAAAAATATTTTTTTTAAATTTTGTGTAGGGTATCAAATGAAAGCCCTTAGTACGAGGATTAACGATCAAATTTTTATTTTTGCAAAATAGATTATTTTGCTGCGATTTTTGCCAAAATTGTGAAAAAATAATTTTGTCCCACACCCTGTAGCCCAGATGGTTTAAATTAAAAATCTAAACAAATTCTAAGTAATGTATATTGGTGTGAACCGAAATAGTACAACAGGAATTTTTGATCAGATTATGTTTTCGGAAAATGACGCATTTTTTGTGGTTTTTGGTTCACAAAGTACAAAAGTTATACCAATGTAAGACAATCACATGCAAGGCGTGCGATAGCGTAATGGGTTAGAGCACTGGTGTCGCAAGCTAAAATGCGCTGGAAACGAAGGGTTTCGAGTTTCACTCCGTACTCGAACGGAGTGAATTTTATTTTTTCTGTTTTTTTTTTGCATTTTTATTATGTTGAAATTATTTTGTCAAAATTCTAGTTATATTTTGACAAATGTTGTATTTAATTTTTAAGAGCGTAAATTTAATAACCAGTCTTATTATATGATTAACAGACGATAAATTATTTTAAAAATATCGTTCATTTTGCCGTGATTACTACAAAGTAAAATTTGTCCTACACACTCAGCATCACCGCCTTCACTTATTATATACCTGCGAAATCCTGAAATGTGTGAATATTCACACTTTACATCAATTTTTTATTGGAAAAATATCGCTTTAGCAATAATGAAGTCAAAAACATGTTGCGCTACATGATACCAGATTTTGGCAAATTGTCTATTAACAAATTTTTTTGTGGACCAAACAATTAATCTTTGGTTCATCTCTTTGTTTTATTTTTTTTCAAAAATAGAATCATAAAATTTAATATTTCTTTATAACAATCAATCATTTACTAATTTTAAGATATTTATTTTTTACTTATTAAATTAAGACATTTTATTTAAATGAGTTTAATTTAAAAACTTATTTTAATAATTAATCATTATTTCACCATTGTTGTAAACAAAACAGGTAAAATGGGTAATGACACGGATGTAAGAATTTGTAGATTTTTATCGAAAGCGAGTCGGCAAAGAGCAAAATAAACATTTAAAATAACCCTTGTCAGATTTTACAACATTTTTTATATATTTTATTATGATAAAATTTATTTTGGTAATAAAAGTGTGGTGTCATACGGGTTTTGAATGCGAAAGTTGTGTTGCAAATGCAAAAAAATAAGATTATATCGAAATTTTATTTAAAGTAGTATTTTTTGTGTCTTAAGGAGCAGGACCCGTAAGTATCATAAAAAAATGCAACTTCTTGTTTACTTGGAGAGCTATAATCCCGGTTGGGTTTTGGTGTTGTTTAGCAGTGTTTTTTAACCGTCGGATTGCGCATTTGCATCGGTTTGTGATAAAATTTAACCGGTCCGAGAATAATACTTTAATAAAAAGAATTCTTGACCGTATTTTATAGATAAATATATAGGTATTTTCTTGGGTTTCGGTCGATAAGCAAAAGCAAGTTTAGTCAAATATTTAAAAAGATTTTATTATTTGCTAACCAGTTTCGGTTCTATGAACCATTCTCAAAGCCTAGAAATAAGTACATGTTTGGTATAATGAATTGCATAAAATAAATATAAAATTAATAATAAATATAAATATAAAATTAAACATTATTACACTTACTTGCAAAAAACATTTATAAAAATTCAGAATTAAAATTATTATAATAAAATTTGAAACATATTAAAATTTTTATTCATTTAACGGATAAATTTTTTTTTATCTTCTACAGGTTGCGAAGAAACTGGTTAAAAAGATTTAAAAAAAATAGAAGTACCGTAATTTCTAATTGAAGTTAGTTATACTTGTAATAGATGGAGCTATATATATATATTTTTTATAAGATTATAATAAACTTTGCTTCAATTCCCAGCAAACATTCAACTAACGGCCGAATGCCGGCTAACTGCTTTTATGCTGGTAAATTACTGGCACCAAAAGTAAGTGCAACGCCAGTATTAATAATGTACTTCACATTTGTATTTCGCATTCCGCCTATACGAAATACTTTACCAGCATTTTATAAGCACTCTTCTTCACTCATAATTTTTACTTAAAACCATCAGAAATAAATCTTGCAACTAATGCGATTATTTTGCACTTTACCGTTGCTGGGCCGGCAACTGATACATCAATGGGCCAGTAACGGCCACGGGGACACCGGGGTACTGGCCCATTACTTTCAATGCCGGGGAGTATGTGCTTTACCAGTACTGGCCCGTATAAAAATGTTTGCTGGGTTATCTATGTCAGTTTTATCATTAATATTACGATTTTCTTTTTTAATATAAATCATTTCTAATAACCAGTGGCGCAGCCAAGGGGGGGGCGACGGGCTTAGACCCCTTCCAGGACCAGCAGATTACACGGCGCTGCTCGGAGAGTTGAAGATAAAATTTGTTAACCACAACAGTAGCTAATTTTTAAATTACTTCATTGTAAACAATATTGGCATTTTTTATTTATTTTTTTTCGTATAAATAAACATTTTTTTAAGACTGCCTCCTCTTGATAGGGGCCGTTATTGTTCAAGTGAAAATACATCATTTTCCAAATATTCTCCAACGAATTATATGAAGGAGAGCGTTGATCCTTTTTCCCCCTGACACATCGACTAAAACATTCGCCCAGTCAAATGATAAAACTGTTTTAAACAACTAATTACTCGATTCAGATAAGATAAAGTGGAAATCTGACTTCGGTATAACCTTCACACGAGTCTGTTCGTTCGGTACAAATTGTGGCTGATTTAGAGAACTGAACATAAGTAAGAAAAATATTGAGACTTCAAAAATATATCTCGCGAAAAATATAAATAAATATGTATTTATCGAAGAAAAAATCAAGTGAAAGTTTTTGATACATAGATTAACAATTACATTTTTTTATCAACAAATAATGGAATTATTATTTGATATAAACATCAATATCCAACAGCAGGAGTGTCGAAATGATTTGGTCGCAGTCTATTTTACATACAAAATGATAAGCAGTGACGGAACTTTAAATATCCCGAAGGGTTTCTTTTTTGGGGACATTTTTTTATAAACAGAAAAGGGGAAGAGAGTATATTTTACATTTTTATATATATTTTTCCCCTAAATAAGCTCAAGTGATTTTGATTACCGCTTCAGGGGCCTCAAAAAATAAGGTTGAGGGCCGTATGCGGCCCGCGTGCCCTCAAAATTTGATTCGGCCCTCCCCAAGACAAAATCCTGGCTGCGCCACTGCTAATACCAATTGTTTAGTTAGATTTTGTTCAACATTCAGTATTATTGTATTAGGACTAGAGATGGGAATTTTGGCTCAGTTTGCGGAACCGGATCAGTGGAGGTCGTTCAGTTTGTTGAGCCGGTTCATTGTTCCGGCTCAGTGATCCGGTTAAGTAAACATGTTTCCGAGACACAGGTCGGTCGGTCGTTCGGTCGTAGGTAGAACGTCGCTTAGAGCCGGCTCTTGCTTAGAGCCGGTTCTTGCAATATATGAACTGTAAACATGATCCCGAGACACAGGTCAGTCAGTTGTCGGTCGTTCGCTCGTAGGTAGAACGTCGCTTAGCCACGGCTCTTATCTAACATTTTTGAAACAAACAATTCACTTTATGTAGCTACTGTATTTTAAACCAGATGTGTTAAGTTTATGGCGATGTTTATTGCCCTTATATATCGGACATCTGGGATTTGGGCAATATTTTTAATATTTTTATATAGTATGGTTGTAAGAAAATACAGACTAAGCTTATTAGTTTCAAATAAACTGCTCTACAAATTGATGACAAAATACACTTTAAGATAATATATTACAAGCCGAGTTCTCGCGAAGTTCAACATGACATCGATCCAGATCCAGATCACTCCGGTCACTGCTCACAATCGCCCGACCAATCGTATCCTTGAAACTTGAAACTATACAGTGAGCCGTGAGCCGGTTCATTTCAATTTGGTGAACCGTGTCACTTCGGTCAGTGTACTCAGCCGGCTCAGTGAGCCGGTTCGTTCATGAACGACCCATCTCTAATTAGGACTTATTTTTCCATTCCTCACATACCCAACGTGTACGTGTGTAAAAAGACTAATAAAAAAAAAAGCTTTGATTCCTCGACTACTGGACTCATGAATCAAAGTTCCAGAATTTTGCAAATGTTATTAATTTATTATTTATTTATTCCCGCAGTATTACAAGTTGATTATTAATTTCTATAATTTATTGCCTGTGATTTTTGCTGAGATTTTACTAAACCACATTTTCCTGTTTACATTGAACCTTACTCACTGGAAAAACTGAAAAATAACACTCGTAACTTTTTACACTAAAATAAAATCATGCAAACATAAGAATGTTTTTTATGAACTTTAAGGTTTTTTACATTGTTTGTTTTAAAAATAGTATTTTTATGTCATGTAAAAAAGTTTATTTAATATGACGTGGAACCTTTCAAAATTTTACAATTAGCAAAAAAAAAAAAATGCATTTGTTTCTACATGACATATTAATTTAAACTAATTAAATTATAGGCATTATTATAAAATTTCGCAATTATTGCATGAATTTAATAGTGGTGTGCATTTATTTTCAATGTATAATTGTTTACTATAGCAAATTATTTTGAAAAAACGTCCCTCTTTATTTATTTCCAAAAGGAATTATTGTCCCTTATAGTAGCATTAATAATAATAAGTGGGACAAATTTTTCTACAATTAAAAATATCCGATTAGATATTCCTTTTCAAAACTTCAGCAGGCCGACGGAGACAGTGTTTTGTCATGGACCCAGTTTTTTTTTGTGGTTTAAGGTATTTTCAGAAGGATGAGAGTTGATTGAAGATGAATCACGCAGTGGAAAGCCTTCAAAGCGGATGACTAAAATCTGCAATTTCAATAAACTAGTGTTTGGCCAGTAAAAACATTCCTGTGGCTCCTCAGCCTCCTTATTCGCCTGACTTGAGTCCTTGTGACTTTTCCCTCTTCACAAGATTGAAAAATCACCTCAAGGGACGTCATTTTGGGACACTCGAAAATATTCAAACGTCCATAACCGACCAGTTGAAAGCTATTCCAGTATCCGAGTTCCAGCACTGCTATGAGGATTGGAAGAACCGTCTCTAGCGCTGTGTGGCTTCCCAAGGAAGTTATTTTGAGGGAGACAATATTGAATTGTAATTCCATTCGAAAAAAAAAAAAAATCAGCTGTGGCCACCACAGGACCGACCGCCATCACAAATTACTTGTATAAAATACATTGTAGCAGCAGAGTAGAAATAAATTGGCCTAATATTTTCTAACAGAGATATTATTTATCATGACCATGAAAACGTTACATATAAGTAAGAAAAAACAGATGCAAATTTTTCAACATTTTTTCGTTTTATCAAAAAATATCTCAAATAAAAGTTGTTAGTTATTGCTTTTATAGCAACTTTTGTTAAATAATGTTTTTCGAATTATTTTTCTGTTATGAAATACTCGCAAAAATCTTAAAATCGACACGAGTAAACTCCCATTTCTAGTCAACTGATTTTTACCAAAAGTTGATCAACTCGTGCCATTGATGTCACAAGCTTAAATATGAAGTTTCAAAAAAATCCTTTTAGCCGAATTTGTTCTGCACGTGTACACAGACAGACGGACGGACAGACAGACAGACAGACAGACAGACAGACAGACAGTCAGACAGACAGACAGACAGACAGACGGACAGATGGACAGACATACAGACAGACCGACAGACATCATGCTAAAAATAGTCAAAACGTTATGTAGGGACCTCAATTCGTGGAGATCCATCGAAATCTCGAAATGCAAAATTGGTATGAGCAAAAGTCAGTCCAGTTACTTAATTTACAAACATCGTATGTGGCTATTTGGGATATCTCGAACAACGTCTATCTACTTTCCCTTGCAAGATTAATCTTTCCATGCCATCTTTTCTTCTGGATATCCAAAGTACTCTGTTGTCTAGTAATTTAGCAATCGTAGTTCCATATGGGTACATTTGGAAAGTAAATATCTAAGATAATTTCTTTAAGTCAAATTAAAATTTGTGTGACCTTCCCTTGAATAATTCGGTGTATTCAACAAATACCATTCAATGAGTTGGAACGTAGTGACTTGCCATTTTTAATTTACTTCCTAATCTGAATAATTTCGCCACAACTTTTACTATTCATTAAATGAGTTCTTAAACTGGAAACATTTTATGACTGGAAAATACTGTTTTTCGAGTTGCAAAATATTACACAAGCTGTTTTTGAGAACTGTTTAAGCATGGTTAACTCTTTATTATAAGATATAGGTCCCCCCCCAAGAAGCAATAAAAATAAAAACACACAAACACACTAAAAAAAATTAAAAATAGAGATGAGGACCTTTTTTTTAGGTCGTCACTTGTATTTTAGAGTGAGGTCCTTTTTAGGGTTTTGTAGGTATGACCAAAAAACCCTTATACCGTCATTTTGTCGTCTGTCTGTCTGTCTGTCTGTCTGTCTGTCTGTTTGTGATAAAATGTAACCGGTTCGACAATAAGACTTTAATTTAATTAAGTTTATTAATTTTTATATACTTAGGCCGTTTTTAGGGTTTTGTAGGTATGACCGAAAAACCCTTATACCGTCATTTTGTCGTCTGTCAGTCTGTCTGTCTGTTCGGTAAAAATTGTAGCCAAACGGCTAAACCTAGAGAGTTGAAATTTGGCATGCTTATACAACTCTTTGACCCGCACATAGGAAAAATACTAAAACATCTAAAAAACATATCCCCCTAAAAATATAAACAAATATGTGCTCATCGAAAAAAAAATTTTTTTTTTATAATTCCGAGTAGGGTATCAAATGAAAGCCCTTGGTACGTGGATTAACGATCAAATTTTTATTTTTGCAAAATAAATTATTTTGAAGAGATTTTTGCCAAAATTGTGCAAAAATTTTTTTGTCCCACACCCTGTGCCCAGATGGTTTAAACTAAAAATCTGAAAAAATTCTAAGTAATGTACATTGGTGTGAACCGGAATAGTTCAACAGGAATTTTTGATCAGATTAGGTTTTTGGAAAAAAACGCATTTTTTGTGATTTTTGGCTAATAATGTACACAAGTTATAGCTTTGTAACAAGCAACACTCTAACGTGTGTGCTGGTCTAGTGGTATTTGACGCTGACTTATCACCCATGTAAGCCGATCCGATAGGGATCGAACCCTGGAGAAGAGACTATATTTTTTTTTTTTAAGTTCTATATTGTTTAAATTATTTTTTCAAAATTCTAATTATATTTTGGCAAATGTTGCATTTAATTTTTAAAAGCGTAAATTTAATAGCCAGTGGAAATTGTTTAATTTATAATTTAATTCTGTTTCAATGTACACGAAATCAGAGGGGCGGAACTTATAACAACCAATGGAAGCCATAGGCGCAATTTTGAAATTCTTAATGAACCTTGCTATATAAAAAAAAAATACTGCACATATTTAGAAACCTAAATAATGGTATTAGGCGTTCGAATTAAAATTAACAAAAAAAATATTTTAATATAAAATTTGTTTTCGCATCCAAAATAATCATCATTCACTTACTAAATACCTGCAAAACCCTGAAATGTGTGAAAATTCACACTTCACATCAATTTTTTTTTGTCATATCACTTCACTTAGTATTTTAGAAGCGAGGACCATTTTTTTAGATCATCACTTGAAATTTAAAAGTGAACACCTTATTCATAATTTAAATAATTTTTTCTTTCGCCCTTCTCCCCAATAAAAATTCCTGGGTGCGCCACTGCTCTGAAGTGTTAATTAAACAAGTTAATTCTAACTAAAACTAGTATAAATCCAATGTTCCATAGCCACTTGCTTTATAAGGTGAAATAAATTTTAAAAATCAAGTCTTAATTATTTTTTTTTTGTTTTTTTGTTTTTCTGTTTTTTATTTATAATTACTTCTAGAACTTGTAGAAGCGAACGATTACTAATATTTTTATATTGGTAATCCATGACTGCTGTTATCCTAATTATTTCTAATTTCACACCATTTTTTGTTTTTAATTACCCCCCAAAATATAATTATATATTTCTTTTAATAACATGTTTAAAAAACATAAATTAGCAATAGGATCTTCACGCTATGAATGATTTTTGTGAAATTTAAACCATTATAAACCTAGTCTAGTAGTTATTAAATATAAAATGGACCCAGAAGCTATCGAACTATATAATCAAAATGAAGAAGATATCACGTCATCGTTAAAGAAAAAATTATACCTTCATCATCATTTAGTTGTCAGCGGAAAATCAATGACAAATTATTAATTAATTAATAATAATTTTAGCTGCACGAAAATTAAAACAATTACATAGGCTTGCTGATTATGTTAAGCAGGCCAACGGAGTTGCCAGCTTAAAAAAAAAAAATTAATGTGAAGTGTGAATTTTTACACATTTCAGGGTTTCGCAGGTATTTATTAACTATGTGATGATTATTTGGGATGCCAAAACAAATTTTATGTCAAAATACTTTTTTATGAATTTTAATTCGAATGCCTAATACCATTATATAAGTTTCTAAATATGTGCAGTATTTTTTTATATAGCAAGGTTCATTAAGATTTTGAAAATTGCGCCTATGGCTTCCATTGCTTGCTTAAATCATAAGCCTCGCCCTCTGATACCTTCAAATATAGAATTAAATTATAATTTCAAAACTTCCCACTGGTTATTAAATTTACGCTTTTAAAAATTAAATGCAACATTTACCAAAATATAACTAGAATTTTGACAAAATAATTTAAACAAAATAAAAATGCAAAAAAAAACTGGAAAAATAAAAATTGGCGGGATTCGAACACAGTTTCTTATAGTAGTTTCAACTCACTAAGCGACAATGCTACCACTGTGCTATACAGGATCACTCGTTTAGTATGTTAAATAGCGGATTAAATTTATTACATATTTTACTTAAAAACACAAAAAATGCGTTATTTTCCGAAAACATAATCTGATCAAAAATTCCTGTTGTACTATTCCGGTTCACACCAATGTACATTACTGAGAATTTTTTCAGATTTTTAGTTTAAACCATCTGGGCTACAGGGTGTGGGACAAATTTTTTTTTGCACAATTTTGGCAAAAATCGCTTCAAAATAATTTATTTTGCAAAAATAAAATTTTGATCGTTAATCCACGTACCAAGGGCTTTCATTTTTTTTCGATGAGCGTATATTTGTTTATATTTTTAGGGGATATGTTTTTTAGATGTTTTAGTATTTTTCCTATGTGCGGGTCAAAGAGTTGTATAAGCATGCCAAATTTCAACTCTCTAGGTTTAGCCGTTTGGCTACAATTTTTACCGAACAGACAGACAGACAGACAGACAGACAGACAGACAGACAGACAGACAGACAGACAGACAGACAGACAGACAGACAGACAGACAGACAGACAGACAGACAGACAGACAGACAGACAGACAGAGAGACAGACAGACAGACAGACGACAAAATGACGGTATAAGGGTTTTTTGGTCATACCTACAAAACCCTAAAAAACGATTTGATACGATACTGGGTCAAATGTACTGATATAAGTAAAGTATCGGAAGATTAGTAGCGATACAAAAATCGGGGTATCGAATGAAAAATATCGATACTGGTATCGTATCAGTAGTATCGGAACATCCCGAGGTACGATTCATCGAAAAAAATATTTTGTAACTATTTGAAAGGAATGCCGAGGGGATACATTTTTTCAGTGTTATTTTTAATCTCCCTTGTCCTTTATATATAAACATGTGTAATAATAATTATAATAAATAATACAGTAATCCCCCGAGATACGTAATTAATGCGGACCGTAGACTTTTGGGTAACTCGAATTTTACGTAAGTCGAATTGGAATTTTTATAAAGGAACAAAAGAAATATAACTATATAAATACGTATATAAAAGAAACAAGACAAAAATAAACTGAAATTCATTTACATATACTATTCTATATGTACATACATACAAATAGAAAATAATTCTTTGTAAAATTGTATGTTACACTACTCAAAAATGTTTCCATTTTTTGAAATTTTCATTTTACGTAAGTCGCGTGTTACGTATCTTGGGAGATTATTGTATAACAATATTAATGGTAATTGTTGTGTTATCTGTCAACACATTTTTAATACAGTCGATTCCGCTTAATTGGACACATCGGGACTTAGGCATTTTGGCCCAATTAAGAGGCTGCCCCAATTAAGTGAATTTTACATAAAATTAAACAATACATATTTTTCTTTTAAAAATTTTACTTTATAAACTCTTGAACAAAACTATAAATTACATATAACCAAAAAATATAAACTTTTAAGAAAAAATAATAAATTCCAAAATAAAATAATAAATAGGTACAAACAATTTAATTCAATGCAAAAATGCGTCAAGTGTAGTCTGTCTTTTGTTTTTGTAACATTTCACTTCTACAAAATCAGCACAAGTATTCAGTGCGGATGTAGGGCTCCCTTCATTTCCTTTCTGCATAAAATAACGCTGTAATATTAAATTCTTTGTACATATTTTTTCTTGAGAATATGTGTAACATAATATGAAATGTGATCTTAAATTTACTGTCCCAATTAAGCGGAATTTTGTCCCAATTAACCATGTAAATTTACTGTTGGTTCCTTGGTTTGGTTTCTGTTCTTTGAGATTTGGCCCAAATAAGCGGCTGCCCCAATTAAGCGGTGGCCCAATTAAGCGGAATCGTCTGTATATAATTTTTGCAAATTTACATTAATTTTTAGTGAGATCATTTTTGGTGCATATTTGAGGATAATCAAAGAATCAAAGAATATTATTTTTTTAAACCATATAAAATTTTTTATGCAATTATTTCTTAGACTGTCTACTTTTATTGACCACTGCTGTTTTGACTTTCCGATCCCCTCTCAAATATTTACAAAACATTTTTTTTTTTCGATGAATTGATCATTCGATGAATTGACTTTCGATGAATTTTGCTTTCGATGAACTCGTTTTCGATTAATTGATTTTCGATGAATTTACTTTCGATTAATTGATTTTCGATGAATTTACTTTCGATGAACTAGTCGGTTACCTTAGGTACGCCGGAGACCAAGGGACATTATGAAAAATTAAATTTTGTCTTTGCCTTTTGTTGGTTACTAAAACTTGGAACCAAAGCAAAAGCTGACAGTGTCAGATGCAAGGGAAGCAATTGGCTTTTTGAATGCGCATTAACACGTCGTTTGCACTTTGTTTTGATCTATAACTTTGTGTTCTACTTAATTTATAATTTTATTAGCGTAACTAATCTGATGCAATAATTTTTTGCGAACCAATATTAAGTATCGATAAAATAGTTTAATTATATATTTTTAAAAAAATCATACGTAATTGAATGTTTATAAATTAATTATAAAAATAGGTCATTGTCTTATCTATTCAGTACACATACACTCTCGATAAATTAAATTTTATTTATTTTTGTAGAACGAGCTATCTGTACTTTTAGATCAAGAAAGTGGTTCTGATCACATAAATTATAAATTAAAAAGTCAATTTTTTCTAAGAGTATAAGTGGTTGATTATAGGGTAATAAATAAAAATAAATAAATAAATAAACTGGGCTAAACTTTAAATATTTATTTGAACTTTATTATTGCAAAAATTGTATGGTTAATACATTTACTTATGCATAGATTCAGAAAGTTAGTATTGTAATGCTAATATTAAATAATTTGACGTCATTATATAGATATTATCTTTAAAAAGTTTAGCTAAAATATAATAAAAACAAAAAAAAATTAACTTAATTTAAATCAGCTGTGGCTACCACAGGACCGACGCCATCATAAAGTACTTGTATAAAATACATTCTAGCAGCAGAGTAGAAATAACTTGGCCTATTTTTTTTTAATGGCCTTTGCTTCTTTGGCTATTAGCCAGGACAATTCTTAATTTTTGAAAATGCTATGCCTAATATTTTGTAACAGATATTATTTATCATGACAATGGAAACGTTACATATAAGTATGAAAAATCAGCTGTAACAGGACCGACCGCCATCATAAAGTACTTGTATAAAATACATTCTAACAGAAGAGTAGAAATAACTTGCCCTAATATTTTCTAACATTATTTATCATGACCATGGAAACGTACATATAAGTATGAAAAAATTGAGACTTATAAAAACTTTATTAAAAATAAAAAAAATGTAATACTATTTTAATTTTAATTTAATTTTAATAAAACTTAAATTTTACAAAAATTTCTCATTTTATCAAAAAACGTCTCAAATAAAAGTTATTAGTTATTCCATTTTTTCGAAATATTTTTCTGTTGCTAAATATTCGCAAAAATCGACACGAGTAAACTCCCATTTCTAGTCAACCGATTATTACCAAAAGTTGATCAACTCGTGCCATTGATGTCAAAATCTTGAATATGCAGTTTCATATAAATACTTTTAGCCGAATTTGCTCTGCACGTGTACACAGACAGACGGACGGACAAACGGACAAACAGACATACAGAAATAACTTGGTCCACTATTTTCTGACAGAGATATTATTATGACGATGGAAAAACGTTACATATAAGTATGAAAAAATAGATACTTAGAAAAAATTTCGAAAAATGTTTCAAAATTTTTTAACAAAAGTTGTTACTTATTTTTTTATAGCAACTTTTGTTGAATAAATTTTTTCTAAATATTTCGCTGGTGTAAAATATTCGCAATAATCTTAAAATCAACATAAGTAACCTCCCATTTTTAGTTAAATGATTTTTACCAAAAGTTGATCAACTCGGCACGAGTTGATCAACCATTGACATCAATGCCATTGACATCATGGCACATTGATGTCAAAAGCTTAAATTTGAAGTTTCATAAAAATTCTTTCAGCCGAATTTGCTCTGCACGTGTACACAGACAGACAGACAGACAGACAGACAGACATCATGCTAAAAATAGTCAAAACGTTATGTACGGACCTCAATTCGTGGAGATCCATCGAAATCTCGAAATGTCAAAATCGGTATGATCACAATACCTCCCTTATCTATGTTGGCAGTCGGTAAAAATACAAAAACTTACCAGTTATTGCCCATTATTAAAAACCCTTTAATATTCCCCAGCTCATGTACGGCACTGTTTTGCACGAATTCTATCGAATAGCGGATTCTTTCAATCATTCCGTTACGCATCTATAGGCATCTATTAATCATTAAGACACTTTATCTAAAGTGAGTTCATATATCATGTTATTTTACAGAAATGTCATAATCCGTGACTAATTTTTTATAATACGTCCATCATATTACCTCACTGAAATTCCTTCATACCTCTTTAATTAAAATTTTCATACTTAATGTTTAGAGTAAATTAATCGCATTTTGTAACATGGCCTTATATGATTTCGTTAGCCTCATATGTCGAAATATTAGCCCTAGAAAGTTAAAAATACATCTATCAAAATAACAAGTTTTAATATGTGTTAGACTGCAATCTAACAGATGTACAAATATTCTATAAGTTCAAAAAGTAATTACATAAGGGTTGGCTGTGGAAAAATAAAATAATGTCTACTGCAAGCTTTAGAATTAATTAACTGTAGTTAGTAAATTTTTACAAAAAAGCGACTTAGTTTTGCCAACTGCAATTGAGATGTTAAAAGATCTTAATGATTTCTTGCAACAATGTAGGTCCGATGATACTTTTGAAAATATCTTAAATGAAGCTAAAAAAATTGCACAAGAAATTGGTTGTGAAACCGAGTTTCCAGCGATTGACATTGTCAGACCTCGAAAAAAAAAGAGAATATTTTCGTATGAAAATGTAGATGAAGGTCCTAATCTGCCATTACAAAATTATAGAATTAATTTTTATTTCACTAATTAGATACAGTAATATCGAAAATGAAAGAAAGATTTGAACTAATGACAGCTCATAATGACATTTTTCAGTTTTTAAACAACATGTATTCGTTGCTGGAATTCAATCGTGACATGAAAATAAAACATTGTATAGATCTACAAATAAAATTATCTGATAATGCAGAAAATGAATCTGATATAAATGCAATAGATTTATGCGATGAAATCAAAATCCTATTAACTTTCATTAAGCCCGACATGAATGCTTTGGCAGTTTTAGAGTATATAGTAACTTATGATCTTACTGCAATTTTCCCAAATGTAACAATTGCATTAAGAATATTTTTGACCATTCCTGTAACAGTGGCATCTGGCGAAAGAAGTTTTTCCAAGCTTAAATTAATAAAAAATTACTTAAGATCTGCCATGTCATAGGATAGGTTAACAAATTTGGCTTTAATTAGTATAGAAAATAAAATAGCAGTGGATTTAGATTTAACGGAATTAATTAATGAATTTGCGATCCTAAAGGCAAGAAAGGTGAATTTTTAACTAAAATATATATGTACATATAAAGTTTCGTTTTTGTTTTTTTATTTGAAATTAGTGGTACTCGCCTTGTTTTTTTTGACAATCTTTTTTAATTTTAATTTTTTTGAAAAATGATATAGGAAAAAGTTGTTTGTAGTGATGAATTCTATATATAGTTAAATTTTCGTAGGTTAAGAATCACTATATAGCAATCTGTGTATGTTTTTTTGTTATCCTGCGTAACATAGTTTTTTCGAAAATATATGTATACTTGTTATATTTAAAAAAATTGCATTTAACTTATTAGGGGCGGCAATTTTTACGTTGCACCCCGGCGCCAACACACCTTGGCGCGGCCCTGGTTTTATGTCATAAGTTTATATTGTTATATAAAGATTGCAGTAGACATTATTTTATCTTTCCATAGCCAACCCTTATGTAATTACTTTTTGAACTCATGGCAGAAAGATACGAGGGCTACCTTTTAAGTTTTTACAAAAACAAAGAAAGAAATGTTTTTTTTTTTCTAACAAACTGTTTTATTGCTTTTCAAAATATTCGCCTTTAAGATTTATTCACTTTTGCATGCGTTCAAACCAATTCTCGAAACATTTTTTTCACTCTGAAGTTGGTATCACAAAAGCAGGGTTTTCGAAGACTTCAACAGCTTCTTGAGTTGATGAAAATCGTTGTCCCCGCATTTTTTGTTTGACATTGGGGAACAAAAAAAAGTCGTTAGTGGATAAATCAGGTGAATACGGACAATGAGACATTAATTCGATGTAGGGTAACTGCAGCGAATTTCGACTACCAAATTTATTTATTTTTTAATTTACGTACTATTCAATATTTTGGTAGGAAAGTGGTCCCAATCGATACCTC
Source organism: Liopterus haemorrhoidalis (assembly GCA_963971575.1). Lineage (NCBI taxonomy): Eukaryota > Metazoa > Arthropoda > Insecta > Coleoptera > Dytiscidae > Liopterus > Liopterus haemorrhoidalis. Next base: position 6,205,305 of record OZ020613.1, read on the forward strand.
ATTCACTTATCTTTAGGTGCTAAATATTTTCACGATGAAACAAGCTGTTATTACAACTGAAGTTCGACATAAAAAAAAATATGAGAAAAACGTTGATTTCAAAAAAGTGATGTTAATATCGACTACCCTAAAATTTTAAGATAATCAACGTTTCTTGTCTCTTTTACATTTTATTTAGGTAAAAGAATATAATAATAGAGACTTTTAGTAAGACGTGATTTTAACTGTCGTCAAATTAGGTAAGTGAAACATGCATGCATGTAATATCGACTAGTCCGTAGTAGCTTCATTCCTCCTAGTCGATAATACCTGCAATCAAATCTCTTTTATTTAGCCTGTGATATTGTAACAAAATATTATGAAAATCAAATTTTACCAGCTAATATATATGTATTTGGATCAGTTCTTATCAGTTTATTCAATGCAAAATATTTTGTTCAACTTTCCTTTGATAAACAACTGCTGATTAAAACCAATAAAAAAATATTTTAACACTTAAAAAATATAAATATCTACACTGTTCGTCTAACGATATTCACACGTGGCTTAAAATAAAGTGATGTTAGTTTTTCACAGCAATTATTTAGAGAAATAATGGGATAGTCGAATTTACCTGCATACTCGAAATTCGCTGCAGTTACCCTATTTCTCCTTCAAATAATCAATTGTTTGACGTTCTGTGCGGGAGCTTGCATTGTCATGATGAAGAATGACGTTTTTGGTTGTTTTTCCTGATATTGTCGATGACTTCTGGCAAACAAATTGTTGTAAACCATTCAGCATTAACTGTTATCCAATCCTCTAAAGGAATGGTTGCGACATGTCCAGAACAACCGAAGAAACAAGCGATTATTTTCTTGGAAGTGCTTCGTGAACGAATAATTTTTGTGGGTTTCGGTTCATATTGGAAGACCCAGTGGATTGTTGCTTAGTTTCCGGTTCATATGAATAAATCCAAGTCACCTGTAACGATTATATGGATTTTGCAGTGCCTAGGTTGAATTTTTTTAGCATACCCTTACACCAATCAACACAAGCCTTTTTTTTACCTTCGGTCTAATTATGCGGAATCCATCGGGAACGGATCTTTCATGCAAAATCGAATGTATTGCAGTCTGCGATATGCCAAAGCAGAGCTGTAGTAAGGGGGGGCGGAGGGGGCGATGGCCCAAGGCGCACTAAGGAAAGGGGCGCTGAGGGCTTGACTAAGGGGCGCCATTGTGAAGGTGAGGACCTTTTTTTGCTCGTTACTTGGATTTTGAGAGGTGAGAACCTTGTTTTTATTTGCTAAGGGCGCTAAAACACGGCTCTGTCCCTAGCGCAAGTTTCCTTACTGCGGCTCTGTGCCAACTGTCGATGTTTTTTTGAATCAACCGATTTTTGTCGATCTTCACGAGATTCATCACTGATGGACGCACCACCACGACGAAATTCTGCAAACCTTTTTGTCTTTTCTGATGGTGCTTCATTACCAAAAGTTAAACGAAGCGAATGTATGCATTATTGTTGAGTTAGGCCTTTACTAAAATCGTAACAAAAGCCATCATCCAACGAAAACCTTCACGAGTAATATCCATTTTTTCACAAATTTTTTTTAACGCTCTTTATCAACAAACTACTCGGTTAATTTATAAGCTGCCACTGATTTTACAATAACAAATATCAAATTTGACGAATATAGTAATGACACATTTCAATATTGCCATCTATTGGTCGTTTGTAAAAGCTCGTAATTGAAAATGATCTTTTGAATATTTTGCAGAAAAAATTTTGGTATCTTCATAATTTTCTGCCCTGCTTAGTTTTGCCGCCCCTGACAGAGGGCGTCCTGGGCCTGTGCCCGCCTCGCCCCTGCTTTTTACCGCAGCTGTAAATACCTAAAAAACCCTTTTTGTTTTTGTCTTATTTTTCTAAACAAGATTTTCAAATTGTTGCATTAGAAAGTTTGCTGTACAGTAGGCAATTCTTGTCATTTAGTTAGAGAAGACAAAATACATGTATGATCTTTAACATCTTATCAATGAATCTGTCAATGATTAAGCGACAACATTTCGTATTAATTTGGTTGTCATCAGGTTGTCGCGAATTGCTGTAACATAAAGCAACTTAAGTAGCGGTTTCAGCGTTCTTATAACTGTAGTTGCAAGGTCGCTCTGTGACCTTGTAACGTCTCACCACTTCTTGTTCTATCTCAGTTCCAATCAATCGTTTTCACTTTAACACTTATAATAACAATAACTTTTTTTAGAAATCCATAGAGTTTATTGCCCTTGAAATCAGGTGATTGAGGAATCATCACCGAAAATAAATGCTAAAGAACTAGTGAAACTTCGTGAATGAAGGTGATAAGTAGAGCCGGATCGAGGGTGAGGCGAGCGAGGCACTTGCCTCAGGTGATCAGTGGAAAAGGGCGCCAAATTGATGAAAAATAATAATCTATAAGAAGAAAAAATAAAGGAAAAACTAACTTCAATAATTAATAACGTGTTTTCTGTTTTACGACAATTTATTTACAGATTGAATTCTTGAAACAACGTCAAAACTAAAAATACCGATCCGAAATTCGGACAGTGTAGCGATCCACCCTTTTTCCCCCACCCAGTTTCCTAGAGAAGTTCATCTAAAAATCTGAAAAAAAATCTCCTATACATTGATGGAAATTCGGAATAGTTTAACAGGAATTTTTGATTTTTTCCGAATTTTTGAGTTTTTTGAGTTTTTTTCGAATTAGTTTTTCGAAATATATCGTTTTTTGTGTCATTTTTGTGTCAATTATTTTATTTAAATTATTTTATTATTATTTTTTTAAAATTATTGTGTGGTATCAAAAGAAATCTCTTAAGACATAGATTAAGGCAGTGTTTCCCAATCTTTTTACTCTCGTGGCACATTTTCCAAAAAAGATAAATTTCGTGGCACACTTACGTAGTCATAGAAGAAGAAATTAATAACGCTAGTTTTTTACCGACCGCCAACATATATAAGGGAGGTATTGCGATCATACCGATTTTGATATTTCGAAATTTCGATGGATCTCCACGAACTGAGGTCCCTACATAACGTTTTGACTATTTTTAGCATGATGTCTGTCCGTCTGTCTGTCTGTCTGTCTGTCTGTCAGTCTGTCTGTCGGTCCGTGTACACGTGCAGAAAAAATTCGGCTAAAAGGATTTTCATGAAACTTCATATTTAAGCTTATGGCAAGAGTTATGGCAAGAGAAATTTGACAAAAGTTGCTATAAAAGCAATAACTCATAACTTTTATTTGAGACATTTTTTGATAAAGCAGCATGAATTAAACAAGTACTTTGTGATGGCGGTCGGTCATGTGGTGGCCACAGCTGATTTTTTTTATTTAGCCGCGGCACACTCTTTGGGAAACACTGGATTAAGGAATGGAAAGTAGTTTTTTAAAATTCGTTTCTTTTAACACGATTTTAGACAAAAATATGCTAAAAAAATTCTTATCCCGCACCGTTTTACCCGGATTGGTATATAGGCAATGTAGATTGATCTGAGATTACACATTAATGTGAACCAGAATAGTGCAACAGGGATTTTTGATTAGATTGCGTTCTTGGAAAATATTGCAGTTTTTGACAAAATTACTTATTTTTTTAATTAATGGCTTAATTATGTCTAATTTTTTGTATTTATGACTAAGATAGTATATGGCTTCTTTTGACATTTAAAATATAATAAAAAAAAATTACCAGCTGAGAAACGAGTTCATGTGTGTAACAAGCCTTATAAATTGAATCAAAGAGTGAGGAGTCGATTGTTTTTCCCGACTCTCGACTCCTCGACTCCCGACTTACGGCTTCGATTCCGACTCCACATCCATTGTATATATCTTTAAGTTAACCTCAAAGAAAAGCATTACTTTTATTCCCTCATTCTTCGCTGAAGATCAGCTGTCTAGTTAAGAACCTTAATTTTTAATTTTAAAAAGTGCAAAAATGTTTTGACTAATTTCTATTAATGTTAAATTGTGAAAGAAGATTATGATTTTGACCTCAAAATTTACATTTTTGGCATATGTGATTTAAGGTAATAAATTTTTATATGAGTATTATTAGTTTTTAAAACGTAATAATTTATGTTTTAGTAATATTAATGTGGGTGTTCATACTTTCTAATAACCATCAGAACCTAATATTTCATATTTTGAATAAATTAAATTAAATCTTCTACTGATTTCAAATTTAAGGTATGAGTAATAAAGTTATGATAAGTGGTACGTACAGAAAGGAAAATCTTTTAAGCAAATACTTGAAATACATGAAATACAAGGTGTCTCAAAAGAAATTTTATATTTAGTGGATCGATTAAAAAAAAAGTAAGCCGTATATAGAAAAAATGTTTATTAATTATTAAAATACACTTTTTGGGGATTTATTTCTTAAAAATAATATCGTCTAAATGTAGACCCTCGCGTTCTCGGCACTCATTTAATCGAACAGTAAAATTACTTATGACGTCTCGGCAGGTGGACTCAGGGATGGCTGCCATTTCGTGACGGATATTTTCTTTCAAATGCGCCAGTGAAGTCGGTTTATTGGCGTAAACTTTAGATTTAAGATAACCCCATAGGAAAAAGTCCATAGGGGTTAAATCTGGACTGCGTGGAGGCCAATTTATGTCACCTCTCCGGGATCAATTTGCCTGAGAAAATTTCACGAACACGTGGCAGAGACATATTGGACGTGTGTGAAGTTGCTCCGTCCTGTTGGAACCATGTTCTTTGGTTATAGCCAGGAAAGTTTTGCAGTTCAGGTACCAAGTTGTCTAACATCTCCACATAACGCTTTGAATTCACTGTAACTGCACGCCCCCTTTCGTCTTCAAAAAAGTAAGGGCCGATAATTCCTCGCGCCGACATCGCAGCCCATACGGTCACTTTAGGCGAATGTAGGGGTTTCTGATATTTGCGTCCGTATCATCCGAAAACAAAATGTTGGTAAACGTTGAAAATCGCTCAATCACCTGATTTATGAAATTAAGCCTCTGACTGGCATCTTGGGGCTTTAATTCTTGCACCAATTGAATTTTGTAGGGGTGCAGCTTTAGGTCTTTGTGCATAATGCGATGTAATGATGATCTATGCACATTTAAAGCACTTGAGCGCTTCCGAATTGAAAGGTTCGGGTCGTCACGAACAGACTGATTAACATTCTCCACGTTTTCTACCGTTCTTGATTACCTAGGTCGCTCGGATTTTGATTTATCCAGCGTTGTACCAGTCTCTTCAAACTTTTTAACCCAATGTCGAATGAGAGGAATGCTTGGCGCATCATTTAAGTGGCGAAAACCTCGAATACTGCAGAATTTTCTACGCGCTACAGTCGCCGAATCACCGTTTTTGTAAAACTCTCGCACGTATAACGCGCGGTCTGCTCCCGAGAAACGCTCCATAGCGACTGAAATCTCGACATCGATAATTTTTGCGATTACAATACTTGCCCCTTATATATTAAGGTCGGTCAAGTCAAAATGCAAAACGAATAAGTCCTCAAATTATTTCTAAATAAACTACGGAGAATCCAAAAATTCTAACCTCAGGTCGTCTTCTCTAACCGTTTTTGAGTTGTGTTTTCTTTTAATTCACAGTTTTCACAAATACTGTAAATTATGCCATTAAAACAAATTGTCGTAATCACAAAACGCGTTAAACGATTAAAGCTTCAAATTTTTTCTAGACTAAATAAACTACGGGAAATCCAAAAATACTAATCTCAGGTCGTTTTCTCCAACTGTTTTTGAGTTGTGTTTGGGAAAATACTTCTCAAAGGTACCTTATAAGTTTGCGAAAAATGCGATATTTCTAATATTTAGATATTTCCAAATATTTTAATATTTTAAACATTACATTTCGCAAGAACTAAATTTAATATATTAATAATTATAACAATTTATAAATAATTCCTATAATAATTTTATTAAAACTGCTGTTGAAATTTTCAGTAAAATTATCATTGAGTATTACCCAACATATAATTTTGACAGAAAATACAGTTTAATGTTTAGTTCTTCGTGAAAGTATTTTTACTTAAAGAATAAAATTTAAAAAGGTGTGTTTCTGTTACATAATTATAAATTTTGTCATGTTGGTAGTTGTCAGGTGCATTATTGTTCATGTTTTGCTCTTGATATTTAGTTTTTATGAGGTTGCAACACTGTTCTTGTTTTAAATGGACTAGATTTTGCATTGCTTTCATAGACGGAGAGAAATTTAGAATTTTAAGTAAGACTAATGAAATTTTACATACACTGTACTGCATTTGTTGATACTTTAAAGTAAAACATACAAACTACTTTTGAATATACGTAGTAGCAGTGACGGCTCTAAGATTAAGCAACTGGAGGGGCAATTAAGGGGGGGGGGGGTATGATCAGAGCAGCACATTTTATACCCATTTTCAAGATTTTTTTTTAGAAAACTGTTAATAGTAACTTGATTGGGATAATACCTACAGTAAAGAACAACTTTGAAGAGTATCAAAAAAAAAAAAATTATTGAAAACTATCGAAAATTAAGCTCGTGACATGAATTTGAAATTTTCGTTCAAGACAAAGAGTTGATTTGCGGTGAGACACATAACTAATGACTGGATCATCTAAAACAAAAAAACCAAAAATATTTCGTTAGTTTATGAGTTTTTTGAGGTAACGCTGTCGAGTTTTTTTAAATATCTAGATTATTTAATTTTTGGTATAAGTTTGAAGTCAAAAAAACGAAAAAAACCTTTTTTTTTTTTCTAAATTTTGTTTTCAGTTGTAAAAAATTCCATAAAAAAAAGAAAGCAAGAAAAAAAAAAATATCTCGACAGCGTTACCTCAAGAAACTCATAAACTAACGAAATATTTTTGGTTTTTTTATTTAGATGATCCAGTCATTAGTTATGTGTCTCACCGCAAATCAACTCTTTGTCCTGAACGAAAATTTCAAATTCATGTCACGAGCTTAATTTTCGATATTTTTCAATAATTTTTTTTTTGGATATGCTATTGGGATGTGTAGGTGCAAATAGCCTTTGATGCAGTTCGTCATAAATGTCAATTAACAATACAGTTTGATGGTGGAAATTGATTGTAATGTTAAAATTAAAACCGGCAGTGGTACTTTACTTGGTTTGACACAGTAAAACAAACATATTTATAATAAGTTATAATTATTGTTTGTATACAATTTTATTTTTCTATTACCAAAAATACGTAAAATTGTATCTCATTTTGTCCATATTTAGATTTTCATAAGATCGAATTCTGGTTTTTCTCGGTTTCTTACAGGGCTTCGAACCGGAGCTAAACCGAAAACCGAAAAAAACTGTTATATTTGTAGGAAAACCGGAGCTGAACCGAAAAAAAAAAACGGTTTATTTCGGTTCAGATAATGTTTATGGGAGTGAATATAAAATATATTTTATTTAAGATTATTTTTGAGCAGAAAAAAATCGTATTTTTTTTTTAACTGATAAGTTAAAAAAACAATTGCGCTTCTATTATTTCGCGGAAGGGGTGTTGAACGCCCAGAACCCTTATATATGTTGGCGGTCGGTAAAAAATTGTAAGAACTTCAGAAATAATTTTTAGGTATGTGGTTAGCAGGAGTAACCAGTTTCCTTGAAAGGGTTAAGCATAACCCGCGAAGATGATGATTAGAATATGAGTTTTGTACAAGGATAGTTTATAATTTAACCGTTACGCGTCGCCACAGTCAAAGGCACAAATATCCTGTACGTCTATGGTAGGAGACTACTTTTGTAAAATGATTTCACTTTGTTCTATGTTAAAGTATTTTTATTCCGTTTCTCAATAGAGATTTATTAGCCTCTGTATTAGAAGGTGTATAATAATATTTATGTCTTATGTTTAACTAATACATTTATTTTTATATTAATTTATTTATTGAGTGTTTATTGCAAAATATGGGAGAGTTAATTGAGTATTTAGCATCAAATATTAAAGTAAATTTTTTGAAAATTTATAGGTTTTAAAAATGTTTGTGGGTCGTAATTTGTTTTATGAATGTATTTGATATAGGTTTGCTAATTGGTGTGAAATTAGAACACATTTTGTAGCAATTAAGTAAGGAGAAATTTTTATATGTTGATCTGATATGTGTGGGCAGATACATGATATATTGATAAAAATTGGGAAAGAAAATAGTTCTAATTAAAAAGAACATAAACAAGTGGACAGATTTTTGTACCAGTTCTTCTACGGTCTTTTGGCACCAATTTCCATATTCTTTTGGGCCATCACGTATCCGGTATTCTTTGTATATGTCCAAACCAAGGCACAATGGTTGACAATTTCTTTACAATGATGTCGATTATTCGATACCCATTAGATGGGCCAAGCCATCAAACGAACAAAATCTTCCATGAAAGGGTGTATTTTGAATATTAAGGGGAGTCTAACAGATCAATTCTGTAAAAAGTTACTGTGTAATAACGTTACTACTAGCGACGGGTCGTTCATGAATGAACCGGCTCACTGAACCGGCTCAGTACACTGACCGAAGTGACACGGTTCACCAAATTGAAATGAGCCGGCTCACGGCTCACTGTATAGTTTCAAGTTTCAAGGATACGATTGGTCGGGCGATTGTGAGCAGTGACCAGAGTGATCCGGATCTGGATCGATGTCATGTTAAACTTCGCGAGAACTCGGCTTGTAATGTATTATCATAAAGTGTATTTTGTCATCAATTTGTAGGGCAGTTTATTTGAAACTAATAGACTTATTCTGTATTTTCTTACAACCATACTATATAAAAATATTAAAAATATTGCCCAAATCCCAGATGTCCGATATATAAGGGCAATAAACATCGCCATAAACTTAACACATCTGGTTTAAAATACAGTAGCTACATAAAGTGAATTGTTTGTTTCAAAAATGTTAGATAAGAGCCGGGGCTAAGCGACGTTCTACCTACGAACGAACGATCAACAACAGACTGATCTGTGTCTCGGGATCATGTTTACAGTTCATTACAGTGTTGCAAGAACCGGCTCTAAGCAAGAGCCGGGGCTAAGCGACGTTCTACCTACAACCGAATGACCGACCGACCTGTGTCTCGGGATCATGTTTACAGTTCGTATATTGCAAGAACCGGCTCTAAGCAAGAACCAGCTCTAAGCGACGTTCTACCTACGAACGAACGACCGACCTGTGTCTCGGAAATATGTTTACTTAACCAGATCACTGAGCCGGATCAATGAACCGGCTCAGCAAACTGAACGACCTCCACTGATCCGGTTCCACAAACTGAGCCGAAATTCCCATCTCTAGTTACTACAAGATAAAATATTATAAAAAGTAAATGACTTTCATTCATGATAGTAACTGACCTTGCTCAAAGTGACAAATTTAGTTACTATTATCATAGTAACTGAGTTACAGAATTGGTCTGAATGTTTAATCTAGATTAAAATTAAAATAGCTACCTTAAGATATCTTAAATGATTTGACAATTTTAAGCAAAATTAAGGATAAGTGTAGCTCCAAAAGTCAACTCGTGTGACAGTTCAAGAAAAAAAAAGTAATGGCCTAAGGCATCGTTTAAAAATGATCTGATTTTTAATTTCTACTGCGTCATTATTAAATTTATTTCAAAAGCCAACCTTCAAAACAAATATTAAGCATCTAATTTTGTCCTTTAAATATTGTTGACTCATTATGTTTATTTTTTAATAATTTTTTTATTCAATTCAGTGTACTACATCCGTATTATAATTCATTTTTTTCAACATCCGGATAAAATCCAGTGTAGGTACTTAGTTTTTCCAAGACTAGTGACATTTAATATATTTATAACACTATTTAATTAAATCGAATGCTTACGTAAAGTTTAATATTTAAACAATAAAAGAATGTCTCAGAAATGATGCATAGGAAATATTTATTGCTTGTTTTATTTACATGACAAAAAGATTTACCGAAGAATTAATTCACCTTAGAATTGTTGTTTAACATTTCCTTAAATATATTTCGTTTTCCAAATAGTTCTTCTTTGAATCTGAATACTGGAAAAGAGGATATAATCACAAACTACGAGGGTATATTGAAAACTAATGCCTCCATGGCCATAACTTTTATAATGACGAGCCAGACCGTGTTAAAAGTGGTTTGCCATTTACCTTAAGTATCTGTACATAAGTCCTCCTAGCGGAGATTCTCAGCAACATCGCGTTTGCGCATGACAGTTCTAAACATGGCGGCCGGCATGGATGTGCGGTTAAAACAACGAGCTGTCGTTGAATTTCTTACTGCGTAGGGTGTAGCGCCCATTGATATCCATCGAAGGTTAAGTGCCGTCTACCGTGAGGCGTGTGTTGATGTGAGTACTGTTAGGAGGTGGGTAAGGACTGTGAAAGTCGCAAGTCCTGCTGAAACGGATGTCCATGATCGGGCACGCATTGGCCGACCAGTGTCTGCATGTGGTGATAGGCAGATGGCTCTCGTGGATGAACTGGTTCCCAGATCTTGCATTTTGTGACTTTTTCCTCTTTCCAAAGCTTAAGGAACATCTCAAGGGCAAGCGTTTCTCTTCGGACGCAGAGGTGCGGAAATGGTGCCGTGGGAAGTCTTCAGACTTTTTCCGTGACGGACTTGAAAAACTCGTACCACGTTGGCGTAAATGTATTACTGTCAATGGCGATTATGTGGAAAAGTGAATATATCAGTGCGTAGAGGACAGTTTATACTATTATTTCACATTTATATGTAAACCATATATCAATTACTAATAAAGTTATAGCCATGGAGGCATTAGTGTTCAATATGCCCTCGTATATTAATTATAACTGTTTTTTTTTTTAGAGGTATAGAAAAATCGTGGTAATGGCCATGGTATTGGCTTTATTGGAAAGATAATTTTATGCCATTAGTCTTTAAATATGGTTTCGAATATATGGGCGCCGATGGCTCAAATAAAGCGCAATCTGGAAGTCCAATTTTCGACCACTTTCTGGAGCAGCTATAGGCCGTATATAGGCAATAACGCGGCGAATGTTGCCTTCCAAGTCGTCCATCGTCTCTGGTTTATCGGCGTAGATTAGCGACTTTACATAACCCACAGAAAATAATCCAAAGGTGTTAAATCACACGATCTTGGAAGCCAATTCACAGGTCACATTCACATTACGCGAAATTATGCGCTCATCATGTTTCCTTCAATAAATCGACTCAGGCTCACGCTGTGTGGCATGTTGCGCCGTCTTGAAACTTCAGATCTTCCACAATAATGCTATACAATTAGGGAACGAAAAAGTCAGTAATCATGGCTCTATAGTGATCTCCATTGAGTGTAACGTTCTGGACGGCATCATTTTTGAAGAAATAAAGACCAATGATTCCACCAACCCATAAAGCACGACAAGCAGTGACTTTTTGTGGATGTAACGGCATCTCAATAATGACTTGTGGATTTTCTTCACTCCAAATGCGGTAATTTTGCTTGTTGACGAATGGCTATTCAACCAAAAATGAGCCTTATCGGTGAATAAAATTTTGGGGTGAAAATGAGGATCAAGAAAACTCTTTTTCGGCCCATTCACCGAATGTACGACACACACGATGGTCATGCTGCTTCTCTTACACGAGCTGGATCTTGTAAGCTCGTTAACCAAGATCTTTCCGCAGTATCTTCCACAAAGTGGATGGACACAGCTCCAGTTCCTGTGCACGATGGCGAATCGACTCATTCGAGTCCTCCTCAATACTACGTTCCAAAGCAGCAACACTTCTTCGGTGCGCACTATACGACATCTACGGATGCATATAATCAATTAGAGTATGCGTGGTGCGAAAACGATCCATGGTTATTCGAATTACTTGCTCGGATGGATGATTATGTCGACCGTAAAATGGACGTAGTACGGTAAGTGTCGCGAACTGAACCACGATTTTCGAAATAAATTTGCACAATTTACAAGCATTGTTCTAGCGTAAATCTATTCATGGTAAAATGGTAAACCAAACTCAGCACAAATTAGCTATCAGCTATTAAAATGGCCGTCACTGGAAACAGTAATTCCAATTCGAAAACAAACCTCTAGAAAGAACACACTTTACAAGGAAAGAGATGAAATTTTTAGCCATATTCTTTTACAATCCGCGAAAAAACCATTCTCACGTAGAAAATTGCCATTTGCGAGTAAGGAGATTTTTTTTTAATTATTAATTTTGAAAGATTAATTATTAATTAATTGAAACCAAAAATATCATATGATTAATCGATTATCATTCGATTAATCGTTGCAATATCTAGGCGTAGAAAACTCAGGAGTTAGTTGGAATTATTACAAATGTTGGCACACCTGTAGTGAATTGAATTATACAGGTACAGCCCAAATGATTATACAATTTGTTTCAATTCTATAACACATTTGTTCTTATAAAATAATAAAGAAATTAACATTTAAGAATGGTAACAATCATGTTGTTGCAATAGCTGTTGTTATGTCTTATTTAAAGTGAAGTTATTCATCGTTTATATTTTTACAAACTGAATGAAAGGACAATAGTTTAAGAGTTAATGGCCATCACGATTCTTCACTTTGTATTACGTTAGCAATATCACGTTTTCACGCTACCAAAAATTTTACTACACAAAAGTAATTGCGAAATAAGTTTTTAGTTGTTTAAACTATAATTATTATTTTTAATGGTACTCAAAGAAATAAACAATCCTTGGTCATCATGTACAAGCACGATAAATAGAGGAGTAAAATAGTGGAAAATGGGAGACATGAGAGAGTTAATAATGGAAAGTTATTGGAGATCTTAACTTAATTGTTTAGTCCAGAAGTTAAAGCATAAGCTGCATTTATTATTTAACACCTTATTTTGACGAAGTATGGCAAATGGACAACGAACAAGGTAAAACCGTAGTCAGTAAGATGAATTTTAAAGTAGGATTTCCATATTACTTATCGTTTACGAGGCTGATACTTAAGAAATGTGCAATTAAAGTTTTGGCGAAGTAACGCTTATAGCAAAATTCAATTTGTTAAAGTTATATACGGTTTAAAAGAGCAACGATGGCTGTATATACGGACGCACTTGTCAAGGTCGTGCGCTACTGCTAGCGCGAACCTTGGGGAAGAGAAACCAGACGGTAGAAATCGAAGCTCGATGCGACATCCGTGCTTATTACTCGAAATAATCATGGTAGAGAAGTCAGAATTTCGTTTGATAGAGAATCGGTTACTTTACTCGACTTTGAGTGCATGAATAAATCTAAGTGTTGTAAGGTGTCTAAAAGTGACGATAAATACCTCCGAGCTTCATAATGTCTAAGAAAAATGCTGCTGAACGCATGAGAGTACCGCAATCTAAAGGCTTTGGTAGAGGTTGATAGTACCAAGTCCTCTAAATTCAGAGCTGAGCCTATCCTAAAGTATAGAGCCAGAAAATCTATGGCATTTACGGCTTCTTTACAAGTTTGGACAATGCAATCAAAAGGACAATGATAACGTGAGAAACGCCTTCGACATATAAACTTCAAGGACTAAATGAAATTTCTTTCTTTTTACAAATGTGTAAAAAATGCTTTAAACTGGCTCATTCTTTTTTTCAAACATTAAAATAATAACATCACGAAAGTCACCAAAATAAATACAATGCCCAAAACACCTTGGTCCTTTCTAATTGAGAGAACCTTCTTCTATTTTTGGGAGACGAATGTCTACTCCGTTATTATTAATGTTTGATGTATAATGTTAAATACATTATGATTCTACGTGAAATGTTCTAATTTGTTATTCTAAAATAATTGATACATCACTATAAAACTTGTTATGCACCTACAAACTTTATAATACGAGGTCTGTTCAAAAAGTATCGCGAATTTTGGGTTTTTTCAAAAATTATTTATTTATTCATGAATATCTATTTTGTCCCCTTCAAAGTAATCCCCACCAGATATTATACACTTGTGCCAACGTGTTTCCCAATCTTCGAAGCACTTGAAAAAATCATTTTTTGTGATCTTGTTCAGCTCTTCCTTCGATGTCTTTATCTCCTCACTCGTAGCGTAGCGTCGTCCTTTCATGGGCCTCTTCAATTTCGGGAACAAGAAAAAGTCACAGGGGGCTAGATCTGGGGAATACGGTGGCTGCGGCATTATTAGTGTGTTGTTTTTGGCCAAAAAACACGACGAATTATGGTACGAATTTCGCGGCGACTCGTCTCATGCCCAAGTCATTGGTAAAAATCGAATGGCACGAGCCAATCGATAAGGTCCTCAGCAACTAACGGTGATTCGACGATTGGCCAATACTATTTTCTTCACTTCATCAATTTTTTCCTCTGTTGTTGACGTGCTCGGGCGTCCGGCACGCTCTTCGTCGTTCACATCTTCTCGGCACTCTGAGAACATTTTGTACCACCGATAAACGTTGCTTCGGTTCAAGGTAGCTTCACCATATGCCATAGTCAACATTCTGAATGCGTCCGCGCACTTAATTTGTTTTTCACACAAAATTTGATACAGGTTCTTTGATCCATTTTTTGGTAGAGGCAAAAATCGAAGACGAGCCAAAACACGTGCAAGCAAAGCAACTGTCAAAAATTAACTGAACATTCAAAATGGCCGAACTTGTTGGCATAAGTGAGAGACATGACAACCAACATAACGCCACAAAAAAATCGAATATACGTAACCCGCGGAAATTCAAAATTCGCGATACTTTTTGAACAGACCTCGTACAAAAACTATTACGTTTAAAAACAAAATTGCCCAATACACGATATCGGTGCATGATAGGTATATGCTTTCCCGAACTATTTTAGATCTAGTTAAGATCTACATTTTTGGTCTACATTATATCGACATAACTCTTTAAGTTTAGCCTACGTAATGAATTTAAACTGCACGGAGGGTGAAACATGCTGCTTACCCCCAATAACGCCCCCTAGGGGAACATGGATAGGAACCCTCGTTAAGAACTAAAACCTTCGTCGGATTATTTTACTCCCCGGTACTAAATTTGGCGAAAATCGATCCATCCGTTGGGCTTTGTATAAAGGATTGACAAACAAACAGAAATTGATTTTTATTTAAAGATTTATCGATAGAAAAATTCCAAAGCAGCATTACTAAGAAGTGCTCTTCTTTTCTTGTTCAAGTTAACTTCCTTAAAAGTAATATTAATTATGCGCTGGTAATTAATAATTAACATTAACATTAAAATGAATTAAATGACTCTAAATGACAAGTTACAATTAAATAAATAAAACAGCGGTAAGTCCGGTGGCAACAGATAATTAGTTGTAGCATTCCTATTTTTTTACAGTTTAACATTCTCAAGAATAAAGTTCACTACTATTACTTTACAATAAAACTGTTTGTTAAGAACACCTTAAATGGAGACCGTTATCTTTAACAATTAACTGTGCCACATATACTATCATAAATTTGTTTGGCAAACAATTAAACAATGACAACAGGTAGGGATTTAGAAAATTCACAGCATGAATTTATTATATAGGTATATCTTATCATACAAATACCATTTAAAATTTTGACGTGAAGTGTGATATTTCACACATTTCAGGGTTTTGTAGGTATTTAGTAAGGGCTAATAAATTTTGGGTACATATTAAAAATCATAAATTTAGATAACTTTTGAAAGAATAGACTACGTGGTTCCATCTAAAGACTTACAAGCGTACTTAACCAAGCTATAGCTACCCAAAGCTTCAATCAGTCAGATAATTATTCTAAACTTGCTGTTGCAGAAAGAACTACAGTTGTGGCGAACTAATTAAGAAAGATCTTGTGATAAGCATGTATTCATATATTTTGATTGGTTAAAAGGGCGCCGTACATATTTTTTTCCATCTGACTTTAATCGATTAACCTTCGTTTCATCGCTCCAAAGGATATGCTTCCATTGGAAAATAGTCCAATCTTTATGTTCCTGGGCAAAAGCTAGCCTGTCCTTCCTGTTTTTTGATGAAAGTAGTGGCTTCTTTCTTACAGCTCTTCCAAATAGTTGGTTCTCATTCAATCTTGAGCTGATAGTGCATTAGGTTCTTCATCAAATATCTCCTTTTCAATTTCTTTGGAGCTAAGAAAGGGATTAGTTTTTGCTAATCGAACTATTCGTTGATCCACCGATTCTAAAGTTTTTCGAAGACGTCGACGTCTAGCTACATTTTCTGTGGTGTGATGCTTATTAAAATGTTGCACCGCGTTATAAACCATAGTTTTAGAACATTTTAATTTATTAACAATTACTCCGTAAGACATATTTTCATTTAAATGCAGTTTTACTATGGCATCCCTCATGCCTGGTGCGCAACTTTTTTTTCTACCCATAATAAAAAAAAACTTAACCTACAACACAAAAACCGAAATTGATTTTACCACTATAACCCTTGTATTAATAATTCTTACCAGTGTTTTATTTGTTGAGACAGCTCAGACTTCACAAAATAATGTTTTGCAATGTCGTTCCTAATTATATCGCCAATTGAAACATGCACATGTACGCTTGAACTGAACTAAACAAATTTTACGACGGAAGATTTTTGGATGATGCAATATTTACTTTGGGGTATAGTATAAGGCATATAAAAATTAGTACATATTTGGGGATTTATTGACTATAGTTAAAACTAAAGAACATTGTCTGTAATTTTACCTGCCGTTCTTAATTAGTTCGCCACACCTGTATATCTTTGGAAATAATTATAATTATAATTATAATATAAAGAAAAAGTCACAAGGACTCAAGTCAGGCGAATACAGAGGATGAGGAGCCACAGGAATGTTTTTACTGGCCAAAAAATTGTTTTGGTCATGTGAAAGGTTTTTTGGAACCATTTTTGCGCAGATTTTTTTCATCCCCAATTCATTGGTCAAAATCTGATGAACGGTAGTGTGAGTCAAATTCAACTCTTCCCCGATCATTCTGACTGTCAACCAACGATCTGAACGCACAAGATCCCGGATTCTGTGGACATTTTCATCGGTTCTTGAAGATGAAGGCCTTCCTCTGCGTGATTCATCTTCAGTCAACTCTCTTCCTTCTGAAAATGCCTTAAACCACAAAAAACCTAGGTCCTTGACTAAACACTGTCTCTGTAGGCCTGCTGAAGTTTTGCAAAAGTTTCCATTACACTGTGCCCAAGTCTGAAGCAAAACCTGATAGCACACCGTTTCTCGAAATGTCACTCATTTTTAGAACGCACTAGAAAAAACAGTTTCACAAAAAAAATCGCTACGGACAACAAACTTACTCTAGCTAGTTCAAACTCGTACTGAAGGCGTATCATATGTTACCTGCCGCCCCTCCAAGTCCCGCGTCTCAAATGTTGCCAGATCAAACTCTCTGTTGCCAGTCTGGTTACTTAATTTACACATCTCGTAAGGGTTTCATCTATGAAACCCTAAAAAATATATATTACAGTTTTTAGTTTTTCTTAATTGATCTTATAAAATTAAATTGAATTAATGGAAAGTTTATTTAACAATAATTACAATAATCCATGTAAGAATATGTAAATAGTTGACCATTCTATGTAATATATAATTATCACACATGTTGTTACTACATTCGTGTTTGTCATGCTTCGTAAAACATACAACTCGTTAAGAAAATTAAATACATGAGTACTACATGAAATTATGATAAATTATTACTCAAAGCACATTCTTAGTATTTCATAGATTTCATTCATAACATTTTTGAGTGGGCGGAAAGGTTGTTGTGGGTTTTTTGTTTCAAGAGACAGTTTTATTATCTTATTTGTGTTTTTTAGTCATGTTGATGAGTAAACCAACTTAGGCTATGTTATTATTCATTTCTTAGTTTCGTGCGGAACTAAATGGAATTTTAATTTTTTACGTTGTCACAGGCTCAATCTTAAAAATTACTAGATTTCAAAATCTAGTTCCGCACAAAGCTAAGAGATAAATAATAGTACTATTCTAAAAGATGAGCATTATACGAGGAATTAAAAGCAATCGAAAGGTAATCTTGGTGTGGGATTCCTCACATGTGAGAGTAAGAAGGAATGAACAGGCAGACCTAGCAGCAAAAAAGGCAGCAAACCTCCCAATCACACCGATATCTGTACCTACCAGCGACATCAAATCCAACTTATGGCAAAACATAAAAAAAGACTGGAAACGACAATGACACAGTCTAACGAATAACAAACTTCGCCATATAAAAGAAGACACCAAACCCTGGTCTCCAGTAGGCAACAGAAAAGAACAGAGAGTTCTTACAAGACTCAGAATTGGCCACACATTCATTACACACCTATATCCAATGAAAAGAAAAGAGGTGGAAAACTGTGACAACTGCAATAAAACTGTAACCGTAGAACATATAATCCTGGACAGGGACGTAGCCAGGATTTCAGCTGGGGGGGGGGGGATAACAAAATATTCTAAATTGGTCGGTACGACCTTAATTACATGGCTTGGGTAGAAAATAACAGCGTTCTAGGTCAGGGGTCGGCAACCTTTCAGTGGCAAAGAGCCAAATCTATATAAAAAAAACACAATAACATGGAAGAGCCGCTAAAAAATATATGCTATATTTAAGAAAAAAACGTAAAAATTGTTTATTTATTTTTTTTTAAATAATCAAGTATTACAATAAATTAATATTTACTTATACATTTAGTTTGTGATACCTATTGTAGTTGCCAGTATATTACAATATAATAATTTTTTTAATGGGACGATTGCTCCTGTATAGTGTTCTATAAGACTTCAATATTTGGTGAATATTCAATAATCTTTAACTTAAGGCAGCACTCTAGTTTCAGGTCAGTAAGATTACTTCTTAACTGACTCTTTATTAATTTCATATGTGAAAAGATTTGCTTACAGTAATATGTGGATCCGAAAATTTTCAGTAGCCCAAAAGCATAATTTTTTAAAAAATTGAACGATTCTGGAAGACTTATTTATATATACTCTTATATTTCGGTCCACTTATGCTGGGAAGATAAAATTCACTTTTTTCTTTCTAAATTTTCCAGTTCAGAATTAAGTTTTAAGAATATATAATTCCTTTGTATAATAAATATATAAAACCTTTGAATTTCAAATCCACTAATTGAAGGTGATACATGTAATTGCTATATATCTACTTCAATTGGTTTTGTCAAAAAATCTAGTGTAGCTTTATATTTTCTAAACTCTTTAAATCTATCTCGAAAAGCTTCTTTCATGTTAACAAGAGTTTGATAAAAAAAAAAAATTGCATTAATACCATGTTTTTGTAAATTAATAAAATGTAAAAATGTTTTTGCACGTAAATCATTCACAAATACAGATAACTTTTTTTCGAAACCAATAACTTCTTCTAAAAGGGAATATGCAGTAACTCGAGGAATTACTGGGCGTGAATTGCACCGTAAAACATTCTGAAAAATACAAAACCTGTATAGTACAGGCAGAAAGTGGAAAATTAAAAAATAGATTATATTAAAATAAAAACCAGCCAATTTTCAAAGAGCCACAAAATTTTCGAAAAGAGCAACCTGCGGCTCCAGACGCAGGTTGGTGACCCCTGTTCTAGGTCTTTTGTAGTATATTAAATAATAAAAGTCCGGTAAATTTATAAATTTTCTTGAAAGAAAACTTCTAACAACCTAAATTATATTTTATATAAGGTAAACTAACCAGGATTTAAACTATCCTGGGGGGGCAAATGCCCCCTATGCTCCCCCCCTGGCTACGTCCCTGGTCCTGGATTGCCAACTATATGAAGAACTCAGACGGAAGCACAAAATACCAAACAACCTGAAAAGTGCTAAGTCCAGAAAATGAAAACATTTTATTAGACTACCTCAAAGAAGCAGATCTGTTCCGTAAAATTTAAATCCCAAATTTTCTATTATTTCTAAATTATCTATCTTAAATGTCTTATAAAATTGTAAATATGTAAATTACTGTAAATGTACCGGGGTGCTAATAACCACAGCAGTTGCACTGTTTAACAATAAATTTGTCCCAGTTTATTTCAAAATTTAATTCACTATAAATGCGTTTTCTTTTTTATTAAATTCAATTTAAAATAATTGTATGACGTATATTATTTATATCTTCGAATTAACATTGACTAGACAAAAGAAAGTGGTACAGATTATGAAATTGTCAATACAAGGTTGTACTTGTTTAAATATTTTTTTCTGAGAATTTTTGCGTTGCTCATTATAATGTCTGTCCACGTCCGAATAATAAGAATTGAATCCTTTTTGTGGAATGTCATGACTCACATATTTGCCAACAAATTTAACTTTGAAAGTCGTTTGTAAGCTAAAATTTTCTAACATTATAATACAGTTAAGATTTTATCGGATAGTTTAAAGAATAATTATTTTTGCAATTTTGGTAAATCTTTTAAAAGTCACGTAAAATTGCATTATGATGGATTTAAAAATTTTAAAGCATGTATCGACCTAAGAATACTTTAAACTAGTTTCTTATAGAAACTAATAATCTATATTAATAAATTTAGAGACTATAGGCTTTTCAAACGTTTAAGCGGAACTAACTGGAATTTTCATTTTTACTTGCCCGACCTTAATATATAAGGGGCAAGTATTGTAATCGCGAAAATTTTCGATGTCGAGATTTTGACTGATGACCACGTTTTATGGTCCAGGGAATCCAAAAAACCTATTTTCGAAGTGCCGTCCGTATGTGTGTGTGTCTGTGTGCCTGTGTGTCTGTGTGTCTGTGTGTATACACGATAACTCAAAAACGGTTTAACTTAAAGAGTTCGTTCTGGTACTAAAAAGAACCCTATAGTTTTTTATTAAAATCCGAAACCGGAAACGGAAGTTATTAAACTTTAAAATTAAAAAAAATTCGTAACTAGTAAACCAAGCCTTGGACAAAAAATTGTATAGGAAATAATTTGATGTATTTTTGAAGATTTACTTAAATATTTTTTTAAATTAAAAAAAAAAAAATATGTATTTTTTTTATTATTTTTATTTTTATGGGAAGGCAAGTCTAGAGGAGGTCTCTCTTCGCCACTGGTTTTAAGTTGTCATGAGCTCTTCTTTTATGGTTTTAAGTAGGCTTTTGCTATACCAAATTATCAAAAGCCTCACTTAATCGGTAAAAGTTACTAAAATTGAAAATCTAGTTCCGCCTATACCAAAGATACAGGCTGTATATCTGTTTTTTATTTGTTCATTTTTTCAAGAATTATTTTTTGTCTGTCTGTATGTCTGTCTGTCTATCTATATGTCTGTCTGTCTGTCTGTGTGTCTGTCTGTCTGTATATCTGTCTGTAAGTCTGTCTGTCTGTCTGTCTGTCTGTAAGTCTGTGTGTTTGTTTTTCTGTCCGTGTGTCTGTTTATCCGAGATTCACACAAAAACGGCTGGACATATTTTTACGAAATTTGGTACGATGAGAGAGTAAAACCAGGATTCGAACATAGGCTATAAGGCATTTCAAAATTTTTATTCCAGAGTGTTGTTTAAAACTGTTAAAACGATAGGTTAAAACTGTTTATCAAAATACTTAAAATATCTTCTTTATTATTGACTTAACAGAAAAATATATACAACAAAAATTGTTTATACTAATAAAATTATTTTTTTGTTCAGTGAATTTTTTCAATTAGATGAATATTTGAAGAGTTATGGGGGGGGGGACCCTAAAACTAAAATCTACATATATCTCCTTTATTATTGACTTAACAGCAAATTCATAAATGACCAAAATTGTTTATTATAAGAAAATAAATATTTTATCTTTAGGAATTTTTTCATTTAGATGAATATTTGGAGAGTTACGGGGGAACACCTTAAAATTAAAATATACAAATTTCCCTTATTATTTGGCTCTTAGCCAAATCATCAAAAATAGTTTAAAATGAGAAAATACATCTTTTATTTCTATGCATTTTTTCATTTAGATGAATATTTGGGGAGTTACGAGGGGACATCCTGTAGCTAAACTTTTCAAATATCTCCCTTATTGTGGGCCGCGCCCTCCCGGTTGAGAAACGGTGGTCTACGTAACATACAATGTTAATGTTACTATAGGGGAAAAATTTTAAGATCGTAGCGCCACGCGGATTTTTTTGAAACCATTCTAAATCAGATACCACTTGACATTTACTAGTAAATAATAGCGAAAAGTGTATCAAAAAACGACAAAAAAAAAATAATTGTTTGGGATTTTCTGATTTTGTGAAGTGACAACACTTGTTAACATCTAAAATACTACATTTTGTGATCTGGTTTTAAGTTATGGCGGTTTTCCATTGTCGATTATTTTAACTATATTGGGGGAACTAATAATTCCCGTGTTGTTTACCAAGGGGTAGAAATCTACAATGCTGGGCATATAATATTGTGTGGAGTCACTGAAAAAAACAGAGACTTCATAAAGATTTATGCATTATGCCTAGAGACTTGTGCATTACAAACCCACACACAATAACAGGAATTTTCAAGATATGCGATAATAAATACAAAATTGAGAATATTTTTTGTAGTCACTATCATTAAAATGTAATGAGCAAACTTTGATATAAGGGCTCACTTTTTTTCCAATTTTTAAATTGTTTATCTAAACATCGCGTCGATTCCTAACCTCTTGCTTTCCCAATTTTGTTTCGAACCGTACGGTGTTTGATATTAGTGGAAACAAATGAAACGATATTTCCGGGTTTCTTCTTTTCAATGAATTGCACATAGGCACACAACAATATGTATTATACATTTTTCAATGATTATAATAAAACTTTAAAAACAAACTTCATACAAAACCAATACACAAAACGAAATGTTATCTGATGTACACAAGTTCATGAAACGCTCACCAGATGGTAGGGTGCTTAGCTGCAAATCCCTATATCTCCAATTCTCTAGTCAATTTCCCCCCTAAAATGGTTTGAGAACTACTGAATTAATATACTGATTTTTGTTGTATTTAAAAATTCCTTTTCCTTAATTCAATTTAAATATTGTAGTGTATTAAAGCGAGTTATTATTGACTTGACACCATTATAC
Organism: Liopterus haemorrhoidalis; assembly: GCA_963971575.1. Classification (NCBI taxonomy): domain Eukaryota; kingdom Metazoa; phylum Arthropoda; class Insecta; order Coleoptera; family Dytiscidae; genus Liopterus; species Liopterus haemorrhoidalis. Next base: position 6,228,322 of record OZ020613.1, read on the forward strand.
TTACTGGTTTAATAATTTTTTCCAATCCTATAACAAATGTTACATTTTGACATGCAGTTATAGGTCTCCAGCAGGTCTCCATTATAATTTAACATGAGTTTATGGGCCTGACGACGTAAATGTTATCCGTCATAAAGTCAAGTGTCAAATAAATGCATTTTCTTTTATACCAACCACGCAAGGTGACTACAATGATATATTCGAAAATTATACCTAACTGCATTGCAAAACTTTACTCCGTACATTCTTAGTTTAAAATTTAAAGTAATATCTCAAAAAGTTTTTGCTTTAGTTACTCTAACGATTGTTTTAAAATTATTTCTTGTAACCCTGCAGTAATCATCTTAAAATTCGAGTTGTTCAAGGATCATACTATGGTCAAATTTAACTCCTCCTTCCTAGAAAACTTTGGTTTTCTTCTCACCAAAGCATATCTTTTACGATAGTGATTCAAATATAAACGGTAATTTTGCTAGTTTACTCAGCAAGCAGTTCCGAGTTGGATGCCGGAGTGGTGGAGGGGGGGGGGAGGGGGGTGATGGTCCGTGTGTTAGGGAGGGGAACCAGCCTGGTTAGCTGTTCCGCTCTGTTCTGTTCTCAGTACAGCCATGAGTGAACAAGAGGTTCCTTCGTCTGTTGCACAACGTATTATTATATAGTTTTTAACCAATGAAGAGGTTAAACCCTCGGAGATTTTAACTCGTTTAAAGACACAGTTTGAGGACGCTACACTGTCCCAGAACCGAGTGTTTACTTGGGCCAGGCAATTTAAGGGCGGCAGAGGAAGTGTAGAAAACAAAAGTCATGATCAAAGCCCAAAGTCAAGTCGCACAGATGACAACATCCGAGCCGTTCGAAGGTGATCGTCGGTTAACTGTTGACGAAATCAGAAGTGGGTATCAACATTGGGAGTGCTCATACCATTATCAGTGAACATCTTGGCTTTAGAAAAATTAGTGCTCGATGGGTTCCGAAGTTATTAACCCAAGCTCAAAAACAGGTCAGGTTGGAGATCTGTGAGAGACTTCTGAATCAATTCCGGCAAGAAGGGGAGGATTTTTTTAAGCGCATCGTCATATGTGATGAGACGTGGGTCCATCATTACACTCTGGAGTCAAAAATGGCGAGTAAGGAGTGGCGAAGAAAGGATGAAGCCTGCCCAGTGAAAGCCAAAACCCGTCTCTAAGCCGGAAAAGTTCTCGCGACGGTTTATTTTTACTACAAAGGAGTTTTACTCATTGATTTTTTTCACGATCGACGTACAGTGAATGCGGCTTACTATTGCCAGTTGTTAGAGTCAGCAAAAGCTGTCTACCGAAACAAAAGACGAGGTAATCCCATCAGAGATGTCATCCTTCTTCATGACTATGCTAGATTTCACACCGTGATTTTGAAAAGGGACAAATGGGAGGAAATGCACTGGGAAACCCTCGACCACCTTCCCTACAGTCCAGATTTGTCCCCCTGTGACTATTTTTTGTTTGCGCCCATGAAAGATTCGCGTGGAGGGGAACGATTCAAAAACAATGAAGATGTCGAGGAGCATGTCAGCAACTTTGGCAAAAGTGTGTGGAGCATAAAGGAGGCTATGTAGAGAAAAACTGAAGGTTTCACTTGTGTATGTTATTAATAAATAAATGTATAAAAAAAATACCGTTTATATTTGAATCATTCTCGTATATGCACTTTTATCCGGATTTAGTAATACCTTCTTTCCACATCATCTGCATAGAATTAATATGGTAACTTCTCCTTTCTGTCCGTGTGATAATTTGTCTGTCAGCGATTCGAACCACTTATTATTTGAATGCCCAATTCATTTTCGCAATCGTAACTTATTCATACAAAATTTAGCTGTCCGAAATATCCTTACCTACCAATATTCAGACGCTTCTTGCTACTAACTCTCTAGATATTTCTGAAATTATTTATAACTATATTAAATCAGAAAATATCAAATTATAAACGACATTTTAAAAATCCTTACTCTTCCTTTGTTGCCTGGCTAATAGCCAAAGCTGCTAAAACCAACAAGCAAAAAATAGTCGAGTTTAGTTGGTTCAGACTTCCCAGATTTTCCAATTATTTTTATCTTCCCATTCTGTATCTTGCAGGTCTCTCTTTTCTATGGCCTCATCTACTTCATTCTGCCACGATCTTCTTGGTCTACCTCTCTTTCCACGTCCTACTGGGTTCCACTCTATTTATCCATTTTTCTTCATTTGTTCTTCTAACATGGCCGTACCAGATGAGTTTCTATTCTTCTATGTGCGTTAAAATATTCTTTTCAACACCCATTCTTCTTTTTATTTCTTCATTTTTGATCCTATGCACTCTTATGATCCTACAACACCTTCTTCATTATTCCATTTATGTAGCCGTAATTTTATTTCGAACCCAGTTTTCTGCTCCGTATGTTATAATGCTTTGGACATTAGTTTTATGCATAGAAGTTTTTTATTTTTATTTCTTTTAGCCACAAATTAGTTGTTATTCTTTTTGGCTATATTTATTGTTTATTTAATTTATAATTTATTTAATATTATATTAAATTCATTAATATCTGTCATTTCTTAATGCTATCTAAATTCTCAATTCTTTTATTCAAACATTTTGCAATCAATTTAGCATAATTTTCGAGTCATTAGATTTGTGGTCACGAATTTCTGGATGATCTAATATCAGAAAAACTGGCAAGCAATTATTTCTGTATAAACAGTTGAGAAATATCATTATGATACGAAATTATAGTGATTTTCAAATATCGCTGTAATCATATGGTCAATATTAAAGTATTTAGGTTAGGTCATCGAATTACAAATAAAAAATTTGTAGAACATTTCGAACAATGAGATATAATGATATTGCGATATCAAAAATTAGAGTAAGACGTTGTTACATGATGTGCTTGATTTAGATAGCTATTGCCAAATATATTAATAGGGCAGTTTGGTAACTCAGTGACTTATTTTAAAACATACAGAGCAATTCTGTAACTCAGTTACTATGATCATAGTAACTAAATTTGTCACTATGAGCAAGGTCGGTTTCTATCATAGTAACTTTGGGGTATTTCGTATTCCGTAAGACAAAAGTTACTACAATATTTAGTAACAGGGCCGCCCCTAGCATTTGCGGGGCCTGGGGCAAAACTGGAATTGCGGGGCCCCAAAACTGGATTTGCGAGGCCCCATCTATATATATATATATATATATATATATATATATTGAATAACGATATTTTGTTTCATATTATTAACTATTAACAAAGTACACATACTTATATTCAATGAAAATATAATTGTTTTCCAACTATATATAAAACTTAAGGAATAATATTTTTAATGTATTTTATTATTTTGTTACTTGACGGTCGAAGTGCGGGGCCCTTAGAGGCGCGGGGCCTGGGGCAGGTGCCCCACTTGCACCCGCCTAGGGGCGGCCCTGTTTAGTAACATGTTACTATAAAAGTTCCTATCATAGTAACTACCAAATGCTGGTGTTTATGAGTAATAACTTAGTTCTTATGAAAATAAAAATAGCGGACATTTGATTTTAAGTGTAATTTTTAGATATAATAGAAAATGAAGAAGATTAGTAAAGAAAATTATATAAATTAAATATATTTAAAATATGTATGTATGAGTGTAGGTAAATGTTTATATTGCAGGAGATAAAATATATTAAAGATTAAAAAGTCTTTTCCAATTCCTCATTTTTAATATGAGTCTTTTTTTAAATTATTAAAAAAAAATAGTTTTTGTTTTTAAAAAAATTAATAAAAGTTCTATTCAGTGACGCAAAAATGGTTTCATGAGGGGGGAGGGTTATAAAATGAGACGTATGTAAGTAATGACAAGTCAAGGAAAATGCATCGAAGTAATAAAAAATCCAGCTATATGGGTGGTTCTAACCCCCAAATCCCATTCTCCTGCGCCGCTGGTTCTATTGTCCAGAATTTGTCTTTGCATTCAATTCTTTTTACCGACCGCCAACATATATAAGCGAGGTATTGTCCACGAATTGAGGTCCCTATATAACGTTTTGCCTATTTTTAGCATGATGTCTGTCGGTCTGTCTGTCGGTCTGTCTGTCCGTCCGTCCGAAGATTTTTGCGAATATTTAACATTAGAAAAATATTTCGAAAAAATGTATTTAACAAAAGTTGCTACTAAAGCAATAACTAACAACTTTTATTTGAGACATTTTTTGATAAAACGAAAAAATTTTGAAAAATTTTCAAATTTTTTCATATCTATTCAAGTATCTATTTTTTCATACTTATATGTAACGTTTCCATGGTTATGATAAATAATATCTCTGTTAGAAAATATTAGGCCTAATTATTTCTACTCTGTTGCATTCTAGCAGCAGATACAAGTACTTTGTATTTTATACAAGTACTTTGTGATGGCGGTCGGTCCTGTGGTGGCCACAGCTGATTTTTTTTTAAATTTCTTCACTCAATTTGTTTTTTTAAATGTTTTATAAATGTATATACCATAATATATATTATATAACAACAAAATAATGTAAGCAATACAATATTTTGACATTTTTAATATTATAATAATAATAATAATAATAATAATAATAATAATAATAATAATAATAATACATTTTTAACCTCAACTGTCATCTGTATACCACCAATGCGCATGCGTGTTGCGCTTCTGTAACTAACTTCATTATTTTCTCAGTAACTGTCACTAAGATATAACTTTCATAGCGACGTCACTACAATTGGATATTACAGAATACGAAAAATGTTAAAGTTACTATTAAAGTCACTATAAAAGTTATCTTGTAGTAACGTTACTACACGGTAACTATTATAGTAACTTTTTAGAGAATTGATCTGATAGTCTCCTTTTATCTTGATAACGATATTCCAACTGCTTTAATCATTAGTTTTGTTTTTATTATCAATCAGAATATTATTAAAATAATCTTGAGTTCATTTATATCTTTGTATCACATTGTATAATTTTCTAGTTTGTTAATTATGTATTTTATTTCAAGAATCTCTATTAGCAGCCATATTTATTAATCAAGTTATCAATATTCAGTAAATAGTTCAATAATTTATAATACTATTAATCATTAATTTTTTTTTCTTTCTTGTATTAATTGCAATAAACTTGCATTTTAATTGTAAATTACTTGTCAATCAATTTGCTCCAAATGGTACTGATATCCATATATATATCTCTGGGGTACAGTTAGCATTATTTAAAATATCATATAAATAAAGCATTTCAGAAGTCATTGTGGTTTAAAAAGCTATTTAATGGTAATAAAAGTGTAATAAAAGGTAATTAAAAATCCAACATAAAGCTAAAATATGTATAAAGTGTTATTGGGTTTAACTGATGAATTAATCGTTGAATATGAACTTATGAACTTTTATTTTTATTCTCATTTCAGTAAAAAATTGGTTGATGAATTAGTATCAACTAAATGCTTTTTTTTTTAATTTAAAACAAAACAGAGGCACATCCACTGCTATGGTGATTAGTGCCCGTACATTATTAATTTACATTATATTTTGTGTTTATATTATTACAATACAGAATATAGATTTGCGTCTAATAAAAATTCGTGAAGATTTGCCAGGTTTTCCGCCTTATCACTGATGGCTTCTTGTAAGATGTCAGGTATATGGTGTCGTTGTCGTCTCGTATTTTGTGCAGTCTAATATAATATGTTCGATTGTCTGTCTTGTGTTACACTCGTCACAAGTTGGTGGGTCTTTTCTTTCAAGTCTGTATTTGTCTGTCAGTCTGGAATGTTCGATTCTTAGTCTAGTCTTTGCTATTTGCTGTCTTCTTGCCCCTTCGAATTTCCATTTTTTTGTGTCTTCTTTTATTCGCTGTAGTTTGCTGTCTCTTAGTTCTTGCCATTTTCGTTCTTCTTTTAGTATGTCTTTTACCAATTTCATTTGTAAGGTCAGTTGCTTCAATATTTAGGTCCTAGGGTGGTTCCTTTTGGCTTCTTTAGCAGCAATATCAGCTTTCTCATTGCCTTGAATACCAATCACAGGTTTTAAGATAGTGAAGCTTTTCTTGCAGTGATTGTACTAATGCATTTTTTTAATAAAGCTGTTAAATGCTTGTCAGTACACTTAAAGAATCTCTGAATATAGCGAATCGTGTTTTGTTCTTTTCTTCTATTAGGTCTAAGCTTTTTAATATTCCTGTTGCTTCTGCTGTATATATACTAGAAGGACTAGGTAGACGATACTGGTGTATTTGATCGTTCTCTACTACAGCTGTTCCACAGTTGTTGTCTAGGATTGAGGCATCAGTGTATATTGGCATAATATCTTTGTATTGGTGGCTAATCTGACGAAATTCTTGCAATTTTGTTGTCTGTCTGTCTGTCTGTCTGTCTGTCTGTCTGTCTGTTCGGTAAAAATTGTGGCTAAACGGCTAAACCTAGAGAGTTGAAATTTGGCATGCTTATATAACTCTTTGACCCGCACATAGTAAAAATACTAAAACATCTAAAAAACATATCCCCCTAAAAATATAAAAAAATATGTGATCATCGAAAAAAAAATATTTTTTTATAATTCTGAGTAGGGTATCAAATTTTTATTTTTGCAAAATAAATTATTTTGAAGCGATTTTTGCCAAAATTGTGCAAAAATTTTTTTGTCTCACACCCTGTAGCCCAGATGGTTTAAACTAAAAATCTGAAAAAATTCTAAGTAATGTACATTGGTGTAAACCGGAATAGTACAACAGGAATTTTTGATCAGATTATGTTTTTGGAAAAAAAACGCATTTTTTGTGTTTTTTGGCTAATAATGTACACAAGTTATAGCTTTGTAACACGCAACACTGGAAGGTGAATCCTGGTCTAGTGGTTATGACGCTGGCTTCTCACCCAACTAACTCGATCGAAAGGGATCGAACCCTGCGAGAAGAGACAATATTGTTAATTGTTTTTTTTTTTTAATTATTATATTGTTTAAATTATATTTTCAAAATTCTAGTTATATTTTGGCAAATGTTGTATTTAATTTTTAAAAGCGTAAATTTAATAACCAGTGGAAATTGTTTAAATTATAATGTAATTCTGTTTCAATGTACACGAAATCAGAGGGACGGAACTTATAATAACCATTGGAAGCCATAGCGCAATTTTTAAAATTCTTAATGAACCTTGCTATATAAAAAAAAATACTGCACATATTTAGAAACCTAAATAATGGTATTAGGCGCTCTAATTAAAATTAACAAAAAAAATATTTTAATATAAAATTTGTTTTGGCATCCCAAATAATCATCATTCAATTATAATACATGCAAAACCCTGAAATGTGTGAAAATTTACACATCACATCAATTTTTTAAGAAATGCAAGGATCTTAATTCCGGCGTCAAAGGGTTAAAACCAGGAATTTCCAATCAAAAAAATAAAATCACCCAAAATAAAATCCTAAAAATATTTATTATTCTCAATTCTAACGAGACCCACGTATCTTTTAAAAATTTATTTTTGTTTTTTACACATGTAGGTATGTATGTATATTAAATTTTTTTTAAAACAAAGTCGAGATCCTTGATCAACCCGGATGATATTTACGCCACTGTTTAATATCCAAGTAACTCTAATAGAAAAAAATGCTCTACTCCTACCAGTAAAATAAATTAAAAAACTATCTAACCTTTGAAGCATATCATTGCCGGAGATAGTTATCCGGAAATAACCCAGCTCCGTCAGTCCGGTGGTACTTAAATTGATTTCATTATAATTACGAGATGACAGTAACCCGATTCAATTTAAAACTGTTGCGAAAGATCCCCGTCAAATTTATGCATAATCATGAACTTGAGAATTTATAAATTAAATTAATTAATTTTTCCTCGGGCAATCATTTAAAATTTTATTAATTTGATTAGTGTTAAAATAAAAGTATGTTAGTGTAGACATAAATCAAAAAAAAGTTTAAAACTTTTTAACAATTTAATTATTATGGGTTTGGGCATTATGCAGGTGTAGATCAAGTCTTAGCTAGAAAAAATCGGCTCTTTTATTTTGAACAAAAAAAGAAAAAATTTGTTACAATTTTATATAATTTCTCAAAATGTGTCTTAATACACTATGCAAGAAAAGGCCAGAAAGTTTTGATGATAGTTAGATAGAGAGCTGTTCGGATTAAAGTAGTTGCACTGTAGGGGAGATGTGGGGACGGTGGCACAATTGGTACAGTGGAACATTTGAAATATCTTTGAAATATAGAATATTTTCATGTCTGTTTGGGTATATATAGGCTCCACCGGTACTGAGAAATTATACTATCCACATTTTGAGTCTATAAATTTAAGTACCGCCATTTATGATGAAAATGTTGATTTGAGGTTGACAAACTAAAGTTTATCGTAACAAGAAATTTTTTATTTGAACGAGACACAACTAAATTAGTAAGAAATTTTGTATTACATCTTGTAAATTGGTTATTTGTCTACAGTGTAAAGCAATTACTAATGTTCTAAACTATATCATTTATTATATTTGATAAAATGTTCGTGAAAATAGGGTTAGGCTAACAGTGGCACACGTGTTATGTGGATACAGTGGTACAGTGAGCCACTGTACCCACGTACGTGGGTCCAAGTTAGAAGAACAATTCCAAGCGGCGCAAAATAAAAAAGATCAGAAAATTAAAAGTTCAGACACATCTGATACTGATGTCAATATTGATGAGAATTCAAACTCAGATGATAATGTTGACTCTGAATGTGATACAGATTCAGAGAAAGAATAAAATGAAGAGCCACTCTATAGGGGAAATCATAGAAATAACGACTGACAATATTGTTGTAACATATCTCCGACGGCTGACTCTACTCTTTAAATTTATTAAAACAAATGAAAATTACACATTTAAAAAATCAGAGCTGATAAAAGTTTTACCATCTCCTGCTCCGTCTGGTAGGACAAAACACCGTTTAGACGATTTGATTTTTACAGTAAATTTAATGAAATATAATTAACATTAAAATAAAAACTATCAAAACTTACTGCTTCCGAGGAACTTACCAAAGTTTATTTTTTTATATTAATAATAAATTTACATTTATATACATTATTTAATTACTTAGTAGTTTGTTCCAAAAAATTTGATTTTTTTACAATATTATAAATTTTTCAGTATCTTTCAGATGATTTATTTTTAAAGACATTGAATTGAAGTTTGAATAAAAATTATTGATACATATACAGATTTTTTAGATGCCTATTATATTGACTGTTCCACTGTATCCCTAATGCTGTTTCACTGTACCCTCACGTATAGGTACAGTGGCACAATTGCAGAGGTCAACAAAAATATTAATTATAAATGGCACGTGATAAGGACATTAATTTTTAACAGGTTATTTAAACAACGACATTATAAGTATTAAGTGGCGAAAAGATTTATTTAAAAAATTCAAAATTGAAGATGTTATGTACAGAAAGCCAAAATGTGTGCCACCGTCCCCACATCTCCCCTATATAAATGTAACTTTTAATATGTAATTCATTGTAACTTTGACAATGGCAAGAACCAAAACTGCAGTCAGTACCTTAATAATAGATTTGATGGAACACAACATAATGTTTTCATTTAACAACTTCTTAATTAAAATATTTCCATTTTAATCCTAAATCTGCTAATTTGTTCAAGGATAAATTCTTATAATTTTACTCATCTAAGTTAGTACGTGATTTAAGCTCGTTCAAAAAACAACTAATTACTAATATACAATTATATCCGATTACAAAAGTAATAGATGCCCAGTTCACATACTGTCTAACCGGTCGACCTTCGTATTTCTTGCATATTATTTATGATGATTATTTACAAAAAACTAATGGTTTTATTAAAAATGTTATAAATTGTTTATAAAACAAATGACTAACACGATGTTTAAAGACTGTTTTCATTTTTAAACACCAGATTCCTCTTAATGTTTTATCACAAAATATTTCAATAATTTACAGATATTTCTAAATTTCAAAATAGAACATTTTTGTATAATAACGTAATTTTTGTATTTTAAGTTCTTAAACAGTGGTTTAATAGAGAATGAGGTGCAAAGGGTTTTAATTTTTATGCCAAAATATAACTAGAATTTTGACAAAATAATTTAAACAAAATAAAAATGCAAAAAAAAAGAAAAAATAAAAATTGACGGGATTCGAACAGTAGTTTCTTCCAGTAGTTTGAACTCACGAAGCGACAACGTTACCACTGTACTACACAGGTTCACTCGCTTACTTTGTTAAATAGCGAATTAAATATTTTACATATTTTAGTTAAAAACACAAAAAATGCGTTATTTTCCGAAAACATAATCTGATCAAAAATTCCTGTTGTACTATCCCGGTTCACACCAATGTACATTACTTAGAATTTTTACAGATTTTTAGTTTAAACCATCTGGGCTACAGGGTGTGGACCAATTTTTTTTTTGCACAATTTTGGCAAAAATCGCTTCTAAATAATTTATTTTGCAAAAATAAAAATTTGATCGTTAATCCACGTACCAAGGGCTTTCATTTGATACCTTATTTTTTTTTCGATGAGCACATATGTGTTTATATTTTTAGGGGGATATGTTTTTTAGATGTTTTAGTATTTTTCCTATGTGCGGGTCAAAGAGTTGTATAAGCATGCCAAATTTCAACTCTCTAGTTTTAGCCGTTTGGCTACAATTTTTACCGAACAGACAGACAGACAGACAGACAGACAGACAGACGACAAAATGACGGTATAAGGGTTTTTTGGTCATACCTACAAAACCCTAAAAATGGGTATAACAATATTCTTTTCATCGGCCAAGGCATGTTCAATTATTCTTTTAAATATTATTCCTTTTTAGGGTTTTGTAGGTATGACCAAAAAATCCTTATACCGTCATTTTGTCGTCTGTCTGTCTGTCTGTCTGTCTGTCTGTCTGTCTGTCTGTCTGTCTGTCTGTCTGTCTGTCTGTTCGGTAAAAATTGTAGCCAAACGGCTAAACCTAGAGAGTTGAAATTTGGCATGCTTATACAACTCTTTGACCCGCACATAGGAAAAATACTAAAACATCTAAAAAACATATCCCCCTAAAAATATAAACAAATATGTGCTCATCGAAAAAAAAAATATTTTTTTTAAATTCTGAGTAGGGTATCAAATGAAAGCCCTTGGTACGTGGATTAACGATCAAAATTTTATTTTTGCAAAATAAATTATTTTGAGGCGATTTTTGCCAAAATTGTTCAAAAAATTTTTGTCCCACACCCTGTAGCCCAGATGGTTTAAACTAAAAATCTGAAAAAATTCCCAGTAATGTACATTGGCGTGACCCGGAATATTACAACAGGAATTTTTGATCAGATTATGTTTTCGGAAAATAACTTATTTTTTGTGTTTTTAAGTAAAATATGTAATATATTTAATCCGCTATTTAACATACTAAACGAGTGATCCTGTATAGCACAGTGGTAGCATTGTCGCTTAGTGAGTTGAAACTACTTTAAGAAACTGTGTTCAAATCCCGTCAATTTAAATTTTTTCAGTTTTTTTTTGCATTTTTATTTTGTTTAAATTATTTTGTCAAAATTCTAGTTATATTTTGGTAAATGTTGCATTTAATTTTTAAAAGCGTAAATTTAATAACCAGTGGGAAGTTTTGAAATTATAATTTAATTCTATATTTGAAGGTATCAGAGGGCGAGGCTTATGATTTAAGCAACCAATGGAAGTCATAGGCGCAATTTTCAAAATCTTAATGAACCTTGCTATTTAAAAAAATACTGCACATATTTAGAAACTTAAATAATGGTATTAGGCATTCGAATTAAAATTCATAAAAAAATATTTTGACATAAAATTTGTTTTGGCATCCCAAATAATCATCACATAGTTAATAAATACCTGCGAAACCCTGAAATGTGTGAAAATTCACACTTCACATCAATTTTTTGTTTGTTGTTTTTATTTGCCAATGGATGCTCAATTATCCTTTTAAATATTATTCCTTTTTTGTTCCGATAGGTGGCTACCTATCGGAATATAACGATATTAACACCACATCTTGATATAGTGGTCAAATTGTGGCTACTGCCACAAAAAACGGCTGAACTTGATTGACACAACCCAAACGTGATGGATTTTGAAGTGATTACAAACAAAATGAGCCAAAAAACGTGACTTGTGGGTGTTCTTATTAGATGTATCAGAACAGCTCTATCATTGCGGTTGGCTCTGAGATACCTTCGAGGTTTGAATAGTTTAAATGTGTGGAAATTTATACATGACATACTCCTTGGACAGCAAATACAAAATATACAAAATATCCTTGTTTTTTATGTCTTTGGGACAGCAGAGCTAAGGATCAGCACTGAGTTAACAGAAATTGGGTAATTTCCATTAAGAAATGTCATAATTCCAGAAAAACAAAACGTTGTCAACGAACCTTTGGTTGTGAGAGAGAAAATTATATTTCCACCGTTGCATATCAAGTTTGGGCTTATGTGGCAATTTTTGAAGGCTTTAAATCGAGATGGACTTTGTGTAGGCTACTTGACACGTAAATTTTCTGGGATTAACTCTGAAAAACTGAAAGCCAGAATATGTGATGGTTCTCAGATAAGGCAACCTACTGAAGATCCACAATCCAATCCAACCGCATCAATGAACGAGATTGAATCTAATTCTTGGTGTTCATTTATTCAAGTAGTACAAATTTTTTTTGGAAATCATAAGGCAGAGAATTAGTGGAAAATATGCTTTTCAACTTTAATATTCTCGGTTGTATTATGACCACTTGCCAGAAAACCTAGGTGATTTTAGTGAAGAACCGGGGGAAAGATTCCATCAGGACATATGGAACTATACAACTATGGAATACAGACATCAAGGAAGATAAGATAGACACATGATGGCCTACTACTGTTGGAATCGTCAGAAAGACTGTTTTGGTAAACTCCATGCTAGAAAGTCGTACAAAAGATCATTTATAAGTGATAAGTGATGAATGTATATTTATCTACTTTGTGAAATAAATACCTTACGTTGTCTCTTTTGTGTTTGTAACTGGCAGTTGGAGCAAATAGTAACAGTAATAACGTGATATAAACAATGATAATAGTGATAATGATTTATTTAATAATTTTAAATCACCATAAATTGACAAGTTCAAAAAAAGAATGATTTTTGTTTGTGCAAATTTGAACTATTTAATATAGACTATAAAGACTAACAAAACGATTTTTAAACATGCCTATATTTATAATTCAAATATAGCCAGTCCTAAGCCTGATAAAAATGTGAAGGAGTGTCATGTGTGTATATACAGTTCATTCTAAATAGCATATAAGAAACCACGTTTATTTTAAATAATTATTACGGTCCAGTCAACTACTATTAACAGAAACATAAACTCAGCAGGTATAATGGTTATACTGTCAGCCATTATTGGAATCAATAAATGAGGGGGGGCATTTAATTTTGGAAATACTATACTGCTGCGATAACTGGCATACACTTTACCGTCAGTTTTTGAAAGTATGAAGCTCAGTGGAAGTTAAAGTCGAAGAGGAGGAATCTATCCGTGTAATAGAACACATTTTCTCCATGGTAGTTGCGTTTGGGATGTTATCCTTTACTCTATTCATCGTTTAAACCAATAATTTTCGTCTTACGTTATAAATAGTGACTGTTTAATTGAACATTGATAAATCCACACATTTCATGTATAAATTTCGTGTATCATGTTAAATGTAAATGGATTTTCAGGATAATGATGTGAGCCCAACCCTGCGTTTAAAAATGTCTGCGTTCAGTAATGATCAGTGTTGTGCGGACGTTGAGGAATGTAACCTACTAAAGAAGTGCGGTAAGATCTGGTAAAGCGGTGTACATCGCGTTAATGAGCCCAATGATACCATCAGCTATGCTACTCCAGCAAAACACAAGGTTTTGGAAACACGTAAATCACATATATGTACAACTTTTAATTCTAATTGTAAATGTCCAAGAAAATTATTTCTAATTAATACTGAATTTATTTTATTATATTGACAAGTTAAGAAAAAAACCTTGAAAGATTTTTATAGTGTTTCATAAGAAAATTTTTGAAATTCTTTACACTATCATAAGGATTTTTCTAATTAAAAATAGAGTTTTTAAATTAATTTTATATTTAATTACATTTTTAAGATTGTTCTTATTTCATATAACTGTAAAATAATATTTGCTGGAGTGCAAAAATTAGGTGTACCAGAAAGTCTTTTCGTTTTTATTATTAGTACAGTATCCAAACTATGGTCTATTTCAAAGTAGAAAAATGTGTGTAATACCCTTTTCACACTAGATCTTTAAGATCGGATGTTTAAGTGAATGAATCTTTAAACGCTAATGTGAAACCGTACGGCCTCGTCTAAACACGACCGATGTTTAAGACAGAGATCTGCGTCTTAAACTTCGCCCGCATTGCCAACTTAATTCCCATTATAAAAAAATACTCCTTGAATTTGTGCTTCTCTTCTTTTATCTATGTTCAGCTGTTATCATTTTATATATCGAGGTTATGAGAAGATTATTTGCGTTATTATTTAAATAAATATAAAAAATAAACTTCTCCTAACCTCGATATACAAAATAATGACAGAATAAATTCAAACGATATGAAATTATGTTGGCAATACATACTAGCTTTACATGGAGATTTCTTCTTCAAATTAAACATCAAGTGTGAAAGCAAACCGATATTAAACATCGATGAAGTTTAAGTTCAATCGTCTTAAAGATCTAGTGTGAAAAGGGTATAAGTAGATAGGAGCTGTTTGTCCTTGCTTCGGATTGGTTTAGATCGTCATCCCTATTACACTGTAAAAATATTGTTTTTAGTCCAAGTTAACAGATGTTCAGTGTCGTACATTGGAAATATATATTATTTATATTATTTAATTTTTCTCATATATTTTGTTATTATTTACATATTTAGACCTTTATTTATATTCTTAGCGTAGATTTTATGGAGAAAATTCTCCATGTAATTTGTTTTTACGCAGTTATATATTTTTTAGGTGACATATAAATATTTTTTGACACTTGATAATTAACAGATCAAGAGAGAGGACTAATGTGAGGCCAAAAGACAGCCCAGCTGATTGTGCTCAAAGAAGAAGTTATTTTTAGACCTTCATATATACATATATTTTTAATTTTTATTTACAATAATTATTTAAATAAGAAACTTTAGCTCTGAAGATATATTGTTTGTTTTATTACTTTATTTAAACTGTTTTAGCCAAGTCTCTCATTTTATACATATATAGTACATAATTTTTCAAATTTCCCATTAAACTGAATTTATGTCGTATAAATAATATAAGTGTAATATCTGCCTTGTTTATTTCAATATCTTATTAACCTTTTTTATATTAAAAAAAAATCATTTGCTAACCCAGTTGCTACGCCCATGCCCTAGTTATAACTTATTTTAAATTTCCCGCTATACTGTATTTGATCAGTGTAAATCGTACTCGGTTCTCAGCGCTATCTACTTTTTTCTACTTTGAAATAGACCATAGTCACGACTTATTCGCTGAATTAAGCAGACGTCTTTTGCGTTTTGATTCAACTCTGTAATCTTGAGTACCTAATTATTGTTTTCGTTTCATTTTAAACCTTTGCATTTTAAAATGGCGGAAGAATTTTCATCAAAACATTTTTTATGATGTTTGACGTTGTATGAGTACCATAAAATAAATCTGCTACAGTTTCTACATAAAACATTTGCACTGTTTATGGTGATAAACTAAGTGTACGCACATGTCAACAGTGGTTCAAAAAATTTAAATTTATGCTGAGATGATGAACTTCGATCTATAAAAGAATAATTTGTTATGAGATGTTAAAACCGGGGCAAAGTGTTAATTCTGATCTCTACTAGAACAATTGGATCGACTGAATCAGAACTTGACCAGAAATCGGCCAGAAATTGTGAATAGAAGAGAAGTTATTCTTCAAGGCGACAATGCCTGACCTCATTCATCAAAAAAAGACATGTGAAAAAATTTCCGAACTTGATTGGGAGGTTCTAACACACCCACCCTACTCACCAGACATTTCACCCTCCGACTATCACTTATTTCGGTCACTGGAACACGTTTTAAGACACTTAGAGATATGAACCATGTTAAAATGAGCCTTAAACAATTTTTTCCTTCAGAAAATCAGGAATTTTATAAATCGGGAATATTTTCTCTTCCTGATAAATGGCAGAGTGTTATAGATGGAAGAATGAGGTTGTACGGGTTGCGGACAGCAATGAAAACTAATCAAATCAGCTGACAAGTTTCGAATAAGTTTTATTCTTCATCGGAGCTACAATAGGATAATTAATATAAGTGTATAACAGTAGAATGTAGTGTAACTATAATATATATATATATATATATAACAGTATAAATGAGAGTATAATGTATAATGTAGAATGTAGAATCTGAGTAAGTATAACGTGAAATAAAATGAATAAATAAATAATACATAAGAAATATAAAATTATAAAATATAGACTTTAAAATATATAATTAAAATAAAATGAAAAAACAAGTATTTTATTTATTTTAATTTATTTATTTATATTGTGACTAGTTTTCCATTTTATACTATATTTATTTATTTATTATTATTTATGGTTTATTTATTTTTATTCTATTTATTTGTATTTATTTTATTTTATTTTATCTGTATCGACTTATTTAATTTTTTACTCATTTATTTTATATTTCTATATTTTTACAATTTCATTTGACCATAAACCATAAAAAAGTCAACCCGCTTGACAGTACCATAAAAAAATAATAATAATAAAGATAATATATTATTATTTTATTTATTTTACATCGACCTATTTCTGCAACGAGGCTAATTGCCGATGCCTGGGGGCGACCTCCTACACCTGGATGAGGGGTGAATGATTGTGAAAATGGAAGTAATGTTACTTAATAAATCACCAATGGGGAATCGAACGCGCAACCTCACAATTCAAACTGTTTTCACAAGTCAGAACTACGATTTAACGAGCTCGGCCACTTCGTTGGTATAAATATAATATACTTTTCATTACGATGACAATATTTTGAAAGTGGGTTAAATATAAAAAACCTGGTCTCGATATATATATTTAAAATGATATCTGTCCACTTTGTTGGTCCTGTTATGATAATCAGCCGCCATTCAGAAGCCAAATATAATGATTATTATTAAACAGAGTCGCATTCAGGTCTAATTGAAAGTCTAGAAATTGAGATATTGTGAAAATTGCCCCCGGGCTTTAATTAAACTTCTAATTATGAAGATATTTTTAATTATCACAGCATTCAGCTACTGAAAAGATACTTAAACATAGTATTATAATACTATCAAAGCATAAATTTAGGAATTAAAATTATGTAAAATAACGTAGAAGACAGAGTGGGGGATTAAATAATTTAAAAAAATTGATTTACCGAAAAAAATATTTTTTTTTTAAGCGACCATATCAATAACATTTCTTTTTAGGATTTTGTAGGTATGACCACAAAAAAAAAACCGTTATAACGTCACTCATGTGTCTGTCTGTACGGTAGAAATTGTAGTCAAACGGCTTAACATAGAATGTTGTAATTTGGCATGCTTATACAGCTCTCTGACTCACATATAGGAAAAATACTGAGAGTTCAAAAAAAATCTCCGTAATGATCATTAATGGGAATCGGAATAGTTCAACAGGAATTTTCGATCAGATAAGTTTTTCGAAAAATGTCGATTTTTTTGTCGTTGATAAGAAAAAATACTTTTTTAAAATTTATTGTGTGGTATCAGAAGAAAGCTCGTAAGACGTGGATTAAGAAACAATAGATAATTTTTTGAAATTAATTTCTTTTAACACAATTTTAGCAAAAAATGTGCTAAAAACGTTCTTGTCCCGCACCCTTTTACACAAAAGGGTTAAACCAAAAATCTGAAAAAAGTTTAAGTAATATACATTGACAGCCGGAAACGCACGATAGGAATTTTTGGTCAGATTGTATTTTTGAAAAATATGGCAATTTTTGTGTCACAAAATTAATTATTTTTTAGGGTTTTGTAGGTATGACCAAAAAACCCTTATACCGTCATTTTGTCGTCCGTGTGTCTGTCTGTCTGTCTGTCTGTCTGTTCGATAAAAATTGTAGCCAAACGGCTAAACCTAGAGAGTTGAAATTTAGCATGCTTATACAACTTTTTGACCCGCACATAGGAAAAATACTAAAACATCTAAAAAACATATCCCCCTAAAAATATAAACAAATATGTGCTCATCGAAAAAAAAATATTTTTTTATAATTCTGAGTAGGGTATCAAATGAAAGCCCTTGGTACGTGGATTAACGATCAAATTTTTATTTTGGCAAAATAAATTATTTTGAAGCGATTTTTGCCAAAATTGTGCAAAAATTTTTTTGTCCCTCACCCTATAGCCCAGATGGTTTCAACTAAAAATCTGAAAAAATTCTAAGTACATTGGTGTGAACCGGAATAGTACAACAGGAGTTTTTGATCAGATTATGTTTTTGGAAAAAAACGCATTTTTTGTGATTTTTGGCTAATAATGTACACAAGTTATAGTTTGTAACACGCTACACTGGCACGTGTATGCTGGTGTAGTGGTTTTTGACGCTGGTTTTTCACCCAAGTAACTCGATCCGGAAGGGATCGAACCCTGCGAGAAGAGACAATATTATTTTTTTTATTTTTTTTTTTTTTTTAAATTTATATTGTTTAAATTAT
Organism: Liopterus haemorrhoidalis; assembly: GCA_963971575.1. Taxonomy (NCBI): domain Eukaryota; kingdom Metazoa; phylum Arthropoda; class Insecta; order Coleoptera; family Dytiscidae; genus Liopterus; species Liopterus haemorrhoidalis. Next base: position 6,247,126 of record OZ020613.1, read on the forward strand.
TTTTTCAAAATTCTAGTTATATTTTGGCAAATGTTGCATTTAATTTTTAAAAGCGTAAATTTAATAACCAGTGGAAATTATAATTTATATAATATATAATATATAATTTATTTCTGTTTCAATGTACACGAAATCAAAGGGGCGGAACTTATAACAACCAATGGAAGCCATAGGCGCAATTATTCAAATTCTTAATGAACCTTGCTATATAAAAAAAAAAATACTGCACATATTTAGAAACCTAAATAATGGTATTAGGCGTTCGAATTAAAATTAACAAAAAAAATATTTTAATATAAAATTTGTTTTCGCATCCAAAATAATCATCATTCACTTACTAAATACCTGCAAAACCCTGAAATGTGTGAAAATTCACACTTCACATCAATTTTTTAATTCATGGCTAAATTATGGCTAATAATGTTACGGATTTTTTGCATTTATGACGAAGATAGTGCGTCTTTTTATGAAAGTAAAAATATAATAAAAAATTTTAACAGCTGAGGACCGAGTTTTGACCACTTGCAATACACATTATTTTATTTTTCCATAACCAACCCTTATGTAATTTCTTTTTGAACTCATGGTATTTACCTGGGGATGTGTTTCTTTGAACTCTCAGTATTTTTCCTATGGGTCAAAGAGTGAATAAGCATGTCAAATTTCAACATTCTGTGTTCAGCCGTTTGGTTACAATTTCTACCGTACAGACAGACAGACAGATACATGAGTGACGTTATAAGGTTTTTTTGGTGGTCATACCTACCAAATCCTATAAAGCAAGTAGCAAGTTTTTTTTTTTTACGAGAATTAGAGACGGTAGAAAACTTAAACTTTCCATTAAACTTACAATAATCTTATAATTTAAATGCACAGTTCCCATTAAAGTAACATTATTAAAATAAACCACATAATAAGTTGAATAGATAATATTACTACATAAACAATTTATATGTTAATGCACTTTGATAGAGCGTGAGTGTTACTTTTTCAATTATATCGATTTATGCAGCACGTTCCTATCGATAAAACTATTGATATTATTCTCCCATAAATCCCATTGTCAATTATAACCTACAGGGTTGCTCACAAACACTTTAATCTTAAACTTTCGATTGTGGCACACTCTCACGAACGTAAATTATTGATTTCAATTAATTTATTAAAAATTTGTTCGATTATTCACGCCTATAATATTGTATAATGGAGCTAAAATGGGAGGTACTAATATTTAATTGTTTATTCTAAAGTAATTAAATGGTATATAATTCATTTCTTAGGATCGTGCGGAACTAGATTTTGAAATCTAAGTTTTAATAATTTAATGGGGTTTTGAGACCAATTGAAACGATTCCTGACTCGATTAATATCTTATTTAAATAAATATTCTCTTCTAGAAGATTCTCAATATGGCTTTGTTAAAAATAAATCAACTGTAACAGCAATATATTCATTTCTTCAGAGTATCTACCAAGCCTTAGATAATAAAAGCTCAGATAAGTTCTTGGAATGTTTTTCGATCTTTCGTTAAATAACAAGCAATTGTGTAAAGAATAAAATATATTCTAAAGACTTGATTTGTTAAAATTTGCATAAATTATCTTTTAATCATGTTTTTCTCACTTAAACTCTTTAGTACAATTTATTACCTACATAAATTAACTTATGTTTAGTAATACTTTTTAACATAAATATATTCTTTTGCAGATAGTCATCTAAGTCGAAAAGCCCCTCCAGCTTATTCCGATGGTGTGTACATGTTAGCCGGCCAAAACCGACCAAGTCCCCGTAAACTAAGTCAATTATTCATGAAAGGACATGATGGTATGGGTTCCATGCGAAATCGAACCGCAATGCTTGCATTTTTCGGTCAGGTAGTAACATCAGAAGTTGTTATGGCTTCAGAAAGTGGTTGTCCAATAGAAATGCACCATATAGAAATAGAAAAATGTGATGAAATGTACGATAAAGAATGTTCTGGAAATAAATACATACCATTTCACAGAGCAGTTTATGATAGAAAAACTGGACAAAGTCCAAATAGTCCCAGGGAACAAACAAATCAAGTAACCAGTTGGATTGATGGGAGTTTTATTTATTCAGTCAGTGAACCTTGGGTAAATGCCATGAGAAGTTTTCAAAATGGCACTTTTTTAACAGACCAAAGTGGGAAGTTACCAGTTAGAAATACAATGAGAGTACCACTTTTCAACAACCCAGTACCTCACGTTATGAGAATGCTTAGTCCAGAAAGACTCTTCCTCCTAGGAGATCCCAGAACGAATCAAAACCCAGCATTGTTAACCTTTGGTATCCTCTTCTTTCGTTGGCACAACGTTGTAGCTTTACGTATTCAGAAACAACATCCAGATTGGCCAGATGAGGAAGTTTTCCAAAGAGCTCGAAGAATTGTGGTTGCTACACTTCAAAATATAATTGCTTATGAGTATCTCCCAGCTTTTATGGATACCAAATTACCTCCTTATGAAGGATATAAACAAGATACCCATCCGGGAGTTAGTCATGTGTTCCAGAGTGCAGCTTTTAGGTTTGGGCATACTTTGATTCCTCCAGGACTTTATAGAAGAGATGGGAAGTGTAATTTTAAGAAGACACCAATGGGATATTTGGCTTTGAGACTTTGTTCAACTTGGTGGGATTCAAATGTAAGTTTATTTATTGTTTTTAATATTTTCTATATAGTTTTGCGCGTCAAAACGACATTTTGGTTAACGATGGTCCGTATATATGGTCGTTCCATAAGATTATACAGGGTACCTCTATAAAATATTACAAAATCTTCTAAAAAATTACACATAAAATTGAATAATACTATTCAAATTGAATTTTCGTCAAAATGACCTATTGCTTTCATAATCGCTTGACAAATACGCGGCATCGGATCAATGAATTTGTTTCAATATTGATCATCAATGTTATTCCAAATATTTTTGCGTGATGTTCAAATGTCATTTTTACCCCTTGGAGGTTTTTTTCGCTCCCTGTCTAAATGATCCCATAGTAATTCTATAGGGTTACAGTCCGGACTTTGTGGTGGCTAAGTCATTAACTTTAAGAGTCCTTCCTCAGATTTTATATTAGGTACTCTTCAATCACTTTGGCAATGCGTTTGGGATCATTATTTTGCTGAAACACGAACCCTTCACCAATCAGTTCTCCGCAATTCAAAAGATTCTCGTCTAAAATCCACATGTACACCTCTTAGGTCATGTTTTCGTCAATTTTGACGATTCTTCCAACTTGCCCACCACCAAAACAACCCCAAAACATTATATTACCACCTAAATATTTTACAGTTTGGGTAATACTCTGTTCCAGCATCCTTTCCCCTGGCCGACGACGAACAAATAATAGGCGTTTATTGCCAAAAATTTCAAATTTTGATTCGTCGTACCAAAGCACTCTGCTCCATTCTTCTGCCGTACAATTTTTATGCTCTTTGGCCCAGGCTAACCTTTTTTGTTTATGGATGGTCGTACGACGTAGTTTTTTTTACCGCAACACGACCTCTGACGCCTACTTCAAGTAGACGTCTTGTTATTGTGGTAGTATTTATTTTTGTAGGTGCGATTGAACTTATGGACGGTAGTGTATGTGTTGACAAAATGGGACAGGAGAGGGTTTATTGGTCCGAAGGGGGGAGTGACTCTCCCTATTATTCCGTTAAATTACTATTGCAGTGTTCTTCAACCTTTTTGCAACCACGGACTGGTGAAAATTAGCTAAATATTTCGCGGATCGGCTGAAAGATAAGACACAAATAAAAACAAATATAGGTAGTATTTTATTATTATATAATATTTTATTATTATATAGGTATATGTTATACCGTTATACAATTACAATTTTTTGTGCGATATCTGCTCCTGCTGCTGTTAGAAAATTTGATATACGTGGCTAGTTGTTTCTGAGAGACGAAGCGCTGCGTTAACATCCATTCGATTTCTATGTTTGGTTTTTATTATTAACATGGCTGAAAAAGTCTTTTCGCATAAATAGGAAGTCGAAATATGGCCAATGATTTGATAACTTTATAACTCAAAGATGGATATTCCTTTTCTAGCGATTTTCAAAATTGAGACAATGATTGCATTTTATGCTTGGACACCAGAGTGACATCAGAAGACAACTCGATCAGCTTTTCTTTGTCACGAGGATCAAGTGTACATGACTTTATATCTTTCAAAAATGGATTATTTATCCAGAAGTTACCTTTACGAGGATTCTCAATTTCAGGGAAATTATTAAAATTTTCAGCTAATGCTCTTAAATGTTGACTTATTACGTTGAATATGACTTTCTGGTTGACATCAGCAATAAAAAATTCTTCCAAAAGTGGAAATATTTCTATATGTTCCTCTTGTAAGCGACTAATCCAAAGAGCTAGCTTCTTTTTGAACGCATCCATTTTATTTCTTAAAAGTAAAAATATTTGTATATGGCCCTTGCAGAGAAATATTAACTTCATTGTGCAGACTGAATATGTCTGCCATGTAAGCAAGCTTTATCAGCACTCAAATGCACGGCAAAATATGGAAACACGATCTAAAGAAGTATGAAAAATAGCCGCGAGAGGGTTCGGACAAAAGTTAGCTTCTGCGTCGACTAAAAAAATGCTCGCTGACTAGTAGTAATTTTCTGCGAACCACGGGTTAATGAACACTGGACTATTGTATTAATATTTTATATCCTTAATTTGTTTTTAGGATGTCCTTTCTGAAAGCAGCATCGAAGAACTTCTCCTTGGTATGTCATCACAAATTGCTGAAAGAGAAGATTCCGTTCTTTGCTCAGATGTTCGTGACAAACTTTTTGGACCAATGGAATTCTCTCGTCGGGATCTTGGAGCTTTAAACATCATGAGAGGAAGAGATAATGGTCTTCCTGATTACAATACTGTGAGATCGTATTTCAAACTCCCAAAAATTAAAGAATGGAGCAATATCAATCCAGATCTCTTTGCTAAACAACCCGAACTTTTAAGATTGCTGGTTGCTTCGTATTCCAATAAGTTGGATAATGTGGATGTGTATGTTGGAGGCATGTTGGAAAGTTTGGGAAGCCCTGGAGAACTTTTTACAGCTGTTATAAAAGAACAATTTGCAAGAATAAGAGATTCAGACAGATTTTGGTTTGAAAATGTTGATAATGGGTAAGTTCACAAGGTTAATAGGATTTCGTAGATATAAATTATTTCGCTTTCTTTTCATATGATCGGATCGAGCATCTTCCATTTCCTTATAACATTTTACAAGGCTTTTATTAAGGCAATTTAATTTATTATAATAAAATATGTTTAATATTAAAAATATAAATTTAGTTCATTTTTTAGCTTCGTGCAGTACTCGATAATAATTTCTTTTATTAATAATATCTGCCTGCATCTCAAATAATTTTGGAGATAGACATGTTGACAAAAGAACACAAGAGTAAAAATATGTACTGTGTGCTCTTCAAACATATTAAAAGTCTAGAGTTGTCCACCGAACACACGTTCTTGTTTCTTAAATTTGTTGGTTTGAGATCGGAAACAGAAGGTTTTGTGTTTGCGTGTTAGGATGGTGTTATAAATACTTTGGCATGCAGGGCCCGAATATTCCAAATGGCGGAGCCCACAGTTTGTAGGTTGTGTCACTACCATCTTGAAACGATTATGCACATTCTGTCTGCTTGTCCATCTTTTGCAACGTGGAGCTATGTGTCTCAATATAATGCTGCTTTCTGCGTGCTCTACTACCATCTTAGTCATGCCTACGGTATTGATCAAATACCGATTATACCGTACGTTCCTTCTGACATAGAATCGGTAGTGGAAAATTCCAAGTGCCGCATTTATTGAAATTACTCCTTCTCCACTTCGAGGTTACTGACAATCATTAAGCCGGACATAACCCTCCTGGATATCGAGACCAAACAGATGTTTGTAATCGAATTCTCAAGTCCAGCTGCGAAGAATAACTCAAGTCTAGCTGAAAATCTTTCTCAAGGAAGAGGAAAAGAGGTCCTAGTATATGGATCTCTTGTCCGAGCTTACAAAGTTGTATCCATCGCATAAAGTTAAGCTTGTAGTCCTGATAGTGTTTTGGGTGGTATGAAAGCCTCCCATCGAAGGGATATCAAGTCCGTTCCCGCCTGTAAATCTTTTGCACCACTTTGATCTGCAGGATGTAGAAAGCAGTGTTACTCGGCTCACTCCGCATTGTGCGGGCACTAGATCTGGCGTAATATCCGCGGCTGCATATCGCCAGAGTTTGGGATGCAGCCGTGTGTATTTAGTTCCACTAATTTCTAGTATGACGTGGCTCAAAAGGTTATTGAAGTTTGGGATTAGTAGACGCTTGTTAAGACCTGACAAACCCTAAAATAATAATAATGAGTAGGGTATCAAGTGAAAGCTTTTTACGCTTAGGTGGAGAACACATATTAAATAAATTATTTTTATTAAAAAAATAATAATTCTTAATTTTTAATAAATTTTTGTCGTGATTTGTCCTAGTATTCCCAATATTCAGCCCCTTTGTTGCTCTTTTTCACTTAATAAATTCCGACGAAACCCTAAAATGTGTTAAAATTCATACAATTTTTTATTTTTTTTTTGTAGTATTTTTACGGAGGAAGAAATAGAAGAAATCCGAAAGATAAAGATGTGGGATATTATCGTCAACAGCACAGACATCAAATCAGGTGATCTTCAAACCAATGTTTTCCGATGGAAGGAAGGTGACCCTTGTCCCCAACCAGTTCAGCTGAACACCTCCCTGCTCGAACCCTGTAAATATTTAAAGGGCTACGATTATTTCGAAGTAATTACTATAAACCCATCCTCAAAACCATAACTAATCAATATTTTTTCTAGGGAAACGAATTGGTCTACATCTACGCTTGTGTCTTCTTGGGTTTCGTTCCAATTCTTTGTGCAGCTGCTGGTTATGGTGTTGTAAAACTACAAAATAGAAGAAGACGCCGTTTAAAGATAAGACAAGAAGAAATAAAAAATCATACAGATGCAAAGATTTCAGTTGATAAAATGGTTGTTCGAGAATGGTTACATGCTAACCATAAACGATTGGTTAAGGTTAAATTTGGTCCAGAAGCAGTTATATACACTGTCGATAGAAAAGGAGAAAAGTTAAGAACTGTTTGCTTCAAAAATTACGACTCTGTAACCATTGAAGAATCTCAAGAAACTAGTGATAAGAAGAGACCTTTATTATTATTGAGAGTACCAAGAGATCACGATCTTGTTTTGGAATTAGATTCTATAGGTTTGTAGAAAAAGCTTGCCCCTTAATTCATAAACAAATATTTTTGGCGACCATATCAAAAACAGTTCTTTTTTATCATATAATTTAACCAATCACGTAGCTCTTAATCTTCTCTAAATAGGCCACAATGAACAAATTAGAATGTATATTAAATATTTTATTATTACAGGTTCTCGAAAAAAATTCATAGCAAAACTTGAAAGTTTTTTAACCTCCTACAAAAAAAGTTTAATTTGCATCCAAACTGTTCGTGAGATCATGCTGGCTAAAGCTGAAACCAGAGAAAGAAGGCAAAAGAGACTGGAACATTTCTTCAGGGAGGCTTATGCTTTAACTTTTGGTCTGAGACCTGGAGAAAGAAGAAGAAGATCCGATGCTAGTACCGATGGTGAGGTTGTGACAGTGATGAGAACGAGTCTGTCGAAAAGCGAATTTGCAAGCGCTTTAGGAATGAAACCAGATGCTGTTTTTGTTAAAAAAATGTTTAATATTGTTGATAAAGATGGAGATGGAAGAATATCCTTTCAGGTAAATTAAATTTCAAAAGAATATTTAGACTAAATAACCAAGTTATTCTTTAATTTTTTTCCTATTTTAATTATTTATTTCTTTTTAGGAATTTTTGGATACCGTAGTCTTGTTCTCTCGAGGTAAAACTGAGGATAAATTAAGAATAATATTTGATATGTGTGATAATGACAGAAATGGAGTGATTGATAAAGGAGAATTATCGGAAATGTTGAGATCTCTGGTGGAGATTGCAAGAACAACCAGTCTATCTGATGATCATGTTACAGAATTAATAGATGGGATGTTTCAGGTAAATTACAGTAGAAAACAGGGCACAAATTTAAAATACTTTGCCTTTGATGTCCTCATTGCTTCCCAGAATTTTTTTAATATCATCCATCCATTTGGCAACCTTGCCACCTGTCCGAGCCATTTTGATTTTAGATTTACTTCTCACTCTATAATATCACATACTTCTTTTCTGATCCATGAATTTATTTTGCTGTCTGAACTATGAATACCTAACGAAAATTTCTCCATCTAACTCGTCTATCTGTCATAGGCTTCAAGTCGGTGATATTGTTATAAAATCTTTTGTCTTGGTTTTGAGAGCTCCATGCATTTATTTCTAGCAGGGTTGAGCGACGCCAGGTGTTCTTGGGTCGCCCTCTACGCCTACTGCCCTGAGGGTTGTATGCTAGTGTATATCGACACACTTCGCTAGAAGCCCTTCGAAGAGTGTGCCCTAACCAACCACACTTTCTTCTTTTTATTTGCAAATTAATGTCCATTTGACCAGTTCTTTCCCCCAATTCTACGTTTGATATTCTACGTGGCCAATAAAAGGATTCTGCGAAGACATCGATTTACAAATACTCGCACTCTTCTCTTGATAGCTTCTGTGACGAACCAAGTCTCTAGAATTCTACGTCTAGGTCAGTTGGAAACCATCCTTTAGGCTCTTGTATTTCCCTAGTAAGGAAAGCTATGGAGCTTTCGTTATTCTCTCTTAAAGTTTACAATCCTAATATTGGCTGGCAGCAGACTTCCATTCCTCCCTGATTTCTGCCTTTCTCTTTAGGTCTGACAGTTAAGTTGCTCCTTCAATTGACTCATATAGTTTAAGGGGGATCTTTCTTTGTTCCTTCAACCATACCTTCCACTATTATTTTCAGCAAACCCTCACGTCTCAAAATATGCCCCATCAGGATAGCTTGTATTAATATTTTGGAACAGCAATCTTCTTGCTTTGAAATATCTCTTAGTTTGCTTTCTTTGTTAGTGGCCATGAATTCTAGACTTTTAACATATATATTATTGTAGGACGCTGGTTTGGAGCACAAAGATTTCTTAACCTACCACGATTTCAAGTTAATGATGAAAGAATATAAAGGTGATTTTGTAGCAATTGGTCTTGACTGCAAAGGAGCAAAACAGAATTTCTTGGATACATCCACAAATGTTGCAAGGTATGTTTCTATGTTTCCATAACAGATTATCATATTTGGACTCTGTAAAAATAATAACAATTTATTTCAATTTTAGAATGACCAGTTTCCATATTGAACCTTGCACTGATAATAGCAGAAACTTCTTCAGAAGAAAATGGGATTGCATGACAACATTTTTAGAAGAAAACAGACAGAATATATTTTATTTATTTGTTTTCTATGTTATAACAATTGCTTTGTTTGTCGAAAGATTTATTCGTAAGTATTAACCAACATTTTAGGAGATTCAACTTTTATACGGCAACGATACAAAGTTATGCCTGGTTGCATTAAAGTCTTAAAACTAGATATAAGCTAAAATTCGATGTAAAACACAAAAATAGCTAACAACGCGTTGCATTTCTAGGCAATTTTGTGTTTTACATCGAGTTTTAACTAGTGTTAATTTAATTTAGGCCCGGTATTTCCACCTTACTGTTATCTATAAGAATAACTATCAATGGGATAATATTATCGATTTGATAGTCGCTATGATAAATTGCTTTCTGTATTTCCAACTCTAGTTATCCCGTAGATAGCTATTCTGATTGATAATAATATTTTCGAATGCTTTTTTATGTTGGTATTAGTAGCGTTATCTTAAACAAAGAGAGACATATACGCGACTCCACGAATAAAAGAAAGATATATACAACTGTCATAATAAATGACAACTGTCAAAATTTTGTACAGAATAATGTGCGATAAACACCCAAGAAGCGCAAATTTCAATATTTCCGAAACGAGGCAACTTGTAAATCTTGTGTTAAAATGTAAAAATATTATAGAAAATAAAGCTACTGACGCTGTAAATCTAAAAGATACACAAGGGGCCTGGGATAAAAAATTGTATTATGTTTAATGCATCCTGCATACAGAATAGAAATGCAAAAACACTGAAAATTAAATACGACCGTTTATTTATTTTTATTTTTTAATTGGTGTATTATATGGTGAAGCAGGATATTAAATGTATTTTTCGCTAAGCGAAATCGATTAATAAATTCTTTCTCATCCCAATGGTTCATATGATTTGGTCTAACACGAACTATGTATGGACGTTCTAAATACTCTACAATTTCTTCATCATCGTCTGCTTGCAAATCTTCTAAATCAGCATCCATGATTTCTTCCTTTAAAAATAAATGTAAATTATCGAAAAATAATCGACAATATTTTTTTAATTCAGTATAAATTAAAGTAGATTACTAAATTATTTTGAATTTATTTTGATATAGGTAATTACACAATAAAATAGTACACATAATGGAAACAGGTGTATGTAATATGTATATAAAGTGTAGGTATGTCTAATATGTACGTATGGTCTATTTCAAAGTAGAAAAATGTGTGTAAGAAGATAGGAGCTGTTTGTCCTTGCTTCGGATTGGTTTAAATCGTCATCCCTATTACACTGTAAAAATACTGTTTTTAGTCCAAGTTGACAGATGTTCAGTGTCGTACATTGGAAATATATACAGTCTGTTTCAAACGCTTAGGCGGAACTAAATGGTTTTTCGTTCTTTTAGGTTGTCACGATAAGGGACCTTGCTTAGGTTACTTAATTTTTCACGTTGGAATGTCAAAATTTAAAATTCCAACAATGAAACCATAGAAACGAATGACATGTCAAAATGAAATTATTTTTTTTTACAAATTTTAATGACAAAAAAATAAATAAATGGGAAATTTGTATTAAGAATTATACAAAAAATCTAAATATAAAGAAAATGACATTTTAAAATGATATTAACCTTTACCAAAAAATGTTTATTGAAAGTATGATTTACAAAGCTTAAACAAAACGGCCGAAAAGCACGATTTAAGCGATGAAAGTAACTAAATTGCAAAATCTAGTTCCGCCTAAGCGTTTGAAACAGACTGTATTATTTATATTATTTAATTTTTCTCATATATTTTGTTATTATTTACATATTTAGAATTTTATTTATATTCTTGGCGTAGATTTTATGGAGAAAATTCTCCATGTAATTTGTTTTTACGCAGTTATATATTTTTTAGGTTATCTGACATATAAATATTTTTTGACACTTGACAATTAAGAGATCAAGAGAGAGGACTAATGTGAGGCCAAAAGACAGTCCAGCTGATTGTTCCCAAAGAAGAAGTTATTGATATAATATTTAAACCTTCATATATACATATATTTTTAATTTTTATTTACAATAATTATTTAAATAAGAAACTTTAGCTCTGAAGATATATTGTTTGTTTTATTGCTTTATTTAAACTCTTTTAGCAAATCTCTCTTTTTATATATAGTATATCATTTTTAAAAATTTTCAAATTTCCCATTAAACTGAATTTATGTCGTATAAATAAGTGTATTTAACATCTGCCTTGTTTATTTCAATATCCTATTAACCATTTTCATATTAAAAAAAAATACTTGCTAACCCAGTTACTACGCCCATGCCCTAGTTGTAACTTATTTTAAATTTCCCGCTATACTGTATTTGTCCAGTGTAAATCGTACTCGGTGCGCAGCGCTATCTACTTTTTTCTACTTTGAAATAGACCATAGTACCTGTTATATTATATATTTTACGTATATATGCTTATATTATGTACATATATTTATCAATAAAATATTTTTTGACACCTATCTGTCAAGATCTGTCATTTTTATCCAATGGATAATATTTATCAGTACCTACACGTTGTGAATAACTTATCTTATAGATAAATTAGTTATCCTATAGATAAATAATTGGAAATACGCAAAAAATCGTTTATTCCCTTGATAACAACTTATCCCATAGATAGTCAATTTTATCTATGATTCGAAATACTGGGCCTTAACTAGTTTAGTTAGTGTTATTTGGAAGTAAATTTGGATACATATCATTATTGTATGTCAGAAATTTAAAAATCTATACTCCTCTCGTAGTTAAAACATCTGCTGATTTTTGATTTATTTTAGATTACTCCTTCATGGCTGAACACACGGACTTGCGACACATTATGGGAGTTGGAATAGCCATCACAAGAGGTTCAGCAGCATCTTTATCTTTCTGCTACAGTCTTCTTCTTCTAACGATGTCCAGAAATCTGCTCACCAAGCTGAAAGAATTCTCTATTCAACAATATATACCACTAGATGCTCATATTCAGTTCCACAAAATTGCGGCGAGTACTGCCCTCTTCTTTTCGCTGTTACATACTGTGGGTCATATTGTTAATTTTTATCATGTTTCAACACAACCAGTGGAACATCTTAAGTGTTTGACGAATGAAGTTAGTTTTGCCTCGGATTATAAACCAGGGATTACTTATTGGTTGTTCCAGACAATAACAGGTAATATATTTATGGTAAATTAAATTAAATTAATAAAATATAAACTCTATTGACATCTGACACTACCGATAGAGGCGCTACTGCATTTTACATCATGGCTGACTTTGGTAGGATATTTTTGACAGGTTCAATGGTATCTTCATGTGATATTTATTGAAACACACGGGAACACACTCTAAAATGGTCTTTAACTGTCTTTCCACTTCTAAGAACATATTCCCATGCTTGTCTTCTATCCATAACTATGTGCATCACCACGTAAATTCAGAAACACGTTTTTTTTTGCCACGTTTCGGAACACGATGAAAACTTAGGTCTCTATCACGACCTACTTTTGCATTGCAAAGATAAACACAACAATTCACGTTGCATTTAATTTTTTCTTGCTATTTTAAAGACATTTTTTTAAAAACTTGCTATGAAAACAACAGTAAACAAACTCGACTATCCTACAACCGTCAGTTTCTCAAAATCTCACTAGAGGTGCTTCAGTTATTGTCAGTTGACAATAAAGTGATGATGAAACTATGGCTATGAATTTCAAAATGAGAGTTAAGTTCAATTATTTTACTACCAACTCGCACAATTTTCAGCTGTCTTTATTTAAACAGTGTTTAGTTTAGATCAGTGTTTCTCAACCAAAAACGCACCTCGAACCAGTATAATATACAGTGTGAATTATTTATTGTGCAACATGCAGATTTCACATTCAATGTAACAGAAGTCAGTTATTTCAAAAGCAACATAGCTATGAAACAAATGCTAATCGTATCCACAGAAAAGACAAAATATTATTTTTACAATATTATTTGGACTTAGTTACTAAGGACATTATTATTTTTGTTTGTATGTTAATATAAACAAACTAATAAAAATTCATTTATTGTTTCTAATTTACTATTTTTTAGCCATCTAGGAACTTTATCATGTCAAATGAGTATTATATCTATGGTCTATTTCAAAGTAAAAAAATGTGTGTAAGAAGATAGGAGCTGTTTGTCCTTGCTTCGGATTGGTTTAGATCGTCATCCCTATTACACTGTAAAAATATTGTTTTTAGTCCAAGTTGACAGATGTTCAGTGTCGTATATTGGAAATATATATTATTTAATTTTTCTCATATATTTTGTTATTATTTACATATTTAGACTTTTATTTATATTCTTGGCGTAGATTTTATGGAGAAAATTCTCCATGTAATTTGTTTTTACAAAGTTATATATTTTTTAGGTTATCTGACATATAAATATTTTTTGACACTTGACAATTTTGATTAAGAGAGAGGACTAATGTGAGGCCAAAAGACAGCTGATTGTGCCCAAAGAAGAAGTTATTGATATAATTTTTAGACCTTCATATGTACATATATTTTTATTTTTTATTTACAATAATTATTTAAATAAGAAACTTTAGCTCTGAAGATATATTGTTTGTTTTATTGCTTTGTTTAAACTCTTTTAGCCAAATCTCTCTTTTTATATATAGAACATAATTTTTAAAATTAATATGTTTTTAACTTTTTAAAATTTCCCATTAAACTGAATTTATGTCGTATAAATAACGTAAGTGTATTATCTGCCTTATTTATTTCAATATCTTATTAACCTTTTTTATATTTAAAATAAACTCACTTGCTAACCCAGTTGCTACGCCCATGCCCTAGTTGTAACTTATTTTAAATTTCCCGCTATACTGTATTTGATCAGTGTAAATCGTACTCGGTTCGCAGCGCTATCTACTTTTTTCTACTTTGAAATAGACCATAATCACCAGTACATATCTGTTGCCATGGATATGAGATTGCTTTCATAATTTGATATGTTGCAAATGAAATAACTCACTTCATAAACATTATATGTGAAACATGTATGTTGCTCCTTAAATAATTCACCCTGTATAATTTTCTAACGCGGACCACTAATAATAATTGTTGGTTCATTTTTTGTAAGAAAACAAATATATTTGATGTGCTACTAAATACATTTATTTTATTTGTAGAAACTTACAGAAAGTTTACAACAAAATATAAATTATTTACATAAAAAATGTGCATAAAAAATTAAAACAAAACTGCAAAAAACACATAAAAACTTTCGCGGACCACTAAAAATTTTCTGGGGACCACCTGTTGAGAAACACTGGTTTAGATATTGTTTAAAAAAATAATTACTATGTTTCTGAATACACAAATAAAATAAACACTGTCTAAACTTTAAACAGTATTTAATTTAGACAATGTTTCTTTAATTTTTCAGTGACACTTTTGTAAACTAATATAGAATTTACGATCTCCTTTCTTTGTTCACGATATTAGGGTTTCAAGTTATAATAATAACCACGTCCAGAGCCGCAGTAAGGAAAACTTGCGCCAGGGGCAGAGCCGTGTTTTGGCGCCCTTGGTAAATAAAAACAAGGTTAAGAACCTCTCAAAATTTAAGTGGTGAGCAAAAAAAAAGGTCCTCACCTTACAAAATTCAAGTGACGGGCAAAAAAAAAAGGTGCACACCTTCGCAATGGCGCCCCTTAGCAAGCCCGTCAGCGCCCTTTTCCTTAGTGCGCTAGGGGCCGTCGCCCACTCCGCCCCCCCCCTTACTGCGGCTCTGACAACGTCTGCACTTATGTTAAGTGTCCCGTACTAAGAAATATATTATTTTTGAATTTTTTTAATATTTACTTAATTGGACGAGTATATTCAATTTAATTATATTAATAATATATATATATATATATATATATATATATATATATATATATATATATATATATATATATATATATATATATATATATATATATATATATATATATGTTTATTCATAAACTATACAGAGATAGTAGAATTTGTCATGTACATACATAGTAAAATAATAATACTTAAATATACATATATAAGAAGATAAGACATAGAATGGAAAACATAATTTTAGACAAATTTTTACCGGGAGCAATAGTCCAAATGTAAGGTGTCAGATAGAAAGTCCTGAACAGAGTAATACGCTTTCTGTAATAGGAAGGATTTTACTTTATTTTTAAAGGTAAGGATCGATGATATATCCTTCAATTCTTGCGGCAGTTTGGTATAAAGGACACAAGACATATAAAATGAACTTCTTCTACTTTTTGATAGTTTAAAATATTGTACTCTTATATCATTGGCATGTCTGGTGTGGTAGTTATGCAGATCTTTGTTTAAATTGAACATCCTAGGATTTTCTTTTACAAAGGTAACCGCTTTTAGGATAAATATTGAAAAAAATTTTAGGATGTTATTATTAATAAACCAGTCTCTACAAGAATCACGACTATTTAGGTTAAAAATTAAACGGAGTATTCGCTTCTGCAAAATGAATACCCTTTTGCTCTCAATTGAATAACCCCAGACACAGGCATTGTAGGCCAAATTTGAGTAGACCATCGCATAATATACCTGCTTAAGGCTATTTAGCTGAAGGAATTGCTTAAGCACTTTTATACAATAATAGCTTTCTGTTATTTCTTGCATACGGCATCCACTTGCAATGTCCAGCTTAGGGAGTCATCAATAACTACACCAAGAAGTTTTGTTTCAATATTGGGTTCTAATGTAAAATTATTAATTGTTATTTTTTATTATTTCTGAAACAATAACAATAATAAATTACTGCCCAAGCACTACAAACAAACCTTTTCGTACTTCTGTTTTGAACAATCTGTATTAATTAATTAATTTATTTTCAGGTCTTACTGGTGTTCTGCTTTTCATCATTATGAGCATTATTTTCGTCTTTGCTCATCCACTGATTCGTAAAAAAGCTTACAAATTCTTTTGGCTTACCCATAGTCTATACTTTGTATTATATGCTCTCTGCCTTATCCATGGCTTAGCCAGATTGACAGGAGCCCCAAGATTTTGGATATTCTTTATCGGACCTGGTATTATATTTGCTTTAGATAAGGTAAGTTCTTAACTTCTTAAAAAACAATAGTTTAATTATTTTGTTTGCTCGAAAATGTTCTAAAACTTGTGATTTTTTCAGGTTGTAAGTTTAAGAACGAGATATATAGCCTTGGATGTTATAGAAACAGAATTACTGCCATCAGATGTGATTAAAATAAAATTCTACAGGCCTCCAAATCTAAAATACTTGTCCGGACAATGGGTTAGATTGGCCTGCACTGCCTTCAGGAATCACGAGTTTCATTCGTTCACACTGACATCAGCGCCACATGAAAATTTCTTATCCTGTCATATCAAAGCTCAAGGTAAAATATCAACACAAATACTAAAAGATTCATAACCAAAAAGAACTTTTATATCATAAAAAAACTAATTCAATTTAAGCGTTTGTCTCGCAGCAACCAATGTAATTCTCTTGTACGATAACACCCCACTCACAAAGCAAAGGAGCATCTGTTTTTGCCCCAAAAAAGTATGTGCTTTATCATCCAACTTTATTTATCATCAAAGGGTTATTTTCTGTTTTCAAAATTAAAAAAGAAACTGAAAAGTTATAAGTTTGCGAACATTACCATTTAAAAAGCTGCAGATGACATATTATAATATTAATAAGCCCATTAAAGACTGTTAAGGCAAAGTCCTCCACCATCAGAGATCACCTTCCTATCCTGTGTACTTCTTGTTCGGAAAAAATATATATCATGCAGTTCGTCCTTCCTTCTTAGCTGTCTAGCTCGACGTCTCTTTCCATCTTTAGGTATCTACTCCATCACTTGCTTAGTCCATCTAAAGCCTGGAACAGAATGCACAGCGCGCTACGCCATCAGCGCGCCGTCATCTGCGACGGCGTTGCGTTAGCGCCGTTGAGAACGCCGTTGAATTTTCACCTGCACACAATGCAATCATTTTTAACGCCGTCAAAGTGTCACGTGACAACCTATATCTGTGTTTATACAGTGAATATATTTTTTAATGCAACATGTACTATGTCATTACCATGGATACAGTTTTTGACAGCAATATAAATCGTGTTCATTTTCATTTGCAACATAGACAATTAGTGTGTATACTTTCGCTTATTACTGATTTAAAAATTATCAACATGTACATATATACAGATGAAGAAAAAATAATGATGGTAACTTGGTATAATTCCCAAATGAGTTTAAGAGAAGTTTTTGCTGTATTTAGTGCAACTTATCCAGATCGGCCAATACCAAATCCCTCTACAATTTCAAGACTAGTTAATAAATTTCATCGCGAAGGATGTCTTAAGTCAAAACATAATAAAAAAAGAACAACATCCCACGTGCTTACAGAAGAGAAGCAGTTGGAAATATTATTACAAGTGGAAGAAAACAATCATAATACTTTAAGATCAATTGCACAAACCGTTGGTGTCAGTACTGGATCTGTTTTTAACTTCTTAAAAAAAGAAAAGTTTCGATCATACAAATTTCAAAATCATCAAGAATTGTTAGAAAGGGACGCAGCAGTACGTATGGATTTTTGTTTTGAAATATTTGAAAAAATTATATTCCGACCAAACAATGCTTCAAAGAATTTTATTTACAGATGAAGCAATGTTTACTCTAAATGGTAAAGTGCACAGACAAAATTTTAGGTACTGGAGTCGAGAAAATTTAGATTTGTTTCATTCCTCCCGAACTCAAAATCCGCAAAAATTAAATGTTTGGGCAGGGATAATAGGAACCAATATTATAGGGCCTTTTTTATTGACGGTAACCTTAATGCCGCAAAATATCTAGCCCTTTTGCAAAACCAAATATTACCTGCATTGCGAAACTTGAATATTAATGGACAAGTATGGTTTCAACATGATGGCGCGCAAGTCCATTATTCTAGAATAGTTAAAGAATATTTACATAGAACTTTCCCAAATAGCTGGATTGGAAGAGGAGGGTCGATGAATTGGCCAGCTAGGTCTCCGGATTTGGCATCCAATGATTTTATTTTTATTGGGGATATTTAAAGGCCAAAGTATATAATGGAGAACTTAGGGATGTTGCTGAGCTGCAAGACATAATTGTTTAAGTATCCAACAATATACCTCAAGAGCAATTGCTGAATGTTTTGAATCATTTTTATGATCGCTTAACATTTTGTATGCAAGTAAACGGAGAAACTTTTGAACATTTATTATAAGTTTTTATTAGTTATTTATTTTTATATTATTATTATTTTTTTT
The DNA here is from genome assembly GCA_963971575.1 of Liopterus haemorrhoidalis. Lineage (NCBI taxonomy): Eukaryota > Metazoa > Arthropoda > Insecta > Coleoptera > Dytiscidae > Liopterus > Liopterus haemorrhoidalis. The sequence goes on from OZ020613.1 coordinate 6,265,877, forward strand.
TAAATTTGTATTTTCAATAAAATATTTTGATTTTGCTAGTAAATACGGTTTTTTCTATGTTGCAAATGAAAATGAACATTATTTATATTGCTGTCAAAAACTGTATCCATGGTAATGACATAGTACATGTTGCATAAAAGAATAAATTCACTGTATGTGCGCTTTCTTTTATTAAAATTATTGAAAACAAAAATCCTTCATCAGTTTCTGCAGATATTTTTTCTTTATTTTCTGTTTTATTTTAATGTTGTACCAATTCTATTAATATCTATTAATCCGGTTAGTTTTTTATTTTTTCCTATCTAATGATGTTAAAAATAGTCCTTTCCATGCTTCGTTGACATAGTAATTTTTGTTCGCTCTTCTTTGTCAGCGACCAATCTTGAGATCCATATGCAAGCACTGGAAATATTGCACTTTTTATGAGGTTCTTAAGAGCAATTGCCAATAGCTTAGCTTTTAATAGTTTTTAAATTCACCAATATTGGAGCTTTAGTTACTCTGCTATAAAGTTTTTTCTCGTCTTTATTTTTGAATGCGATAACTTGTTCCAGTAACGGACGTATTAAAGACAATCAAATAAAACAAATTTTCTACGGCTTTGCAAAAAATGTACAAATTTGCTTAAAATGTGTGCTGTTCGATCTAGTTGTTGCGTTAATCTTGGGAGTAACGTCAGGAGAAACTACTTAAAGTGTGGTCCGTATTGAGAAATGCGCTAATTCGAGGAAAATGGGCGTAAAAAAGAAATAGAAATAACAAAACTGGACTTACCTTTGAGTGCTGATGCGTGACTTAGAAAGGGGCCCTTGGAGGACTGCTAAAGGCCTCTGGAGTAAAATTTAGGTGTATAAACTCACACAGACATTGCGTCCCGTAACCAAATTATGTAATATATAAACAAGTGATAATATATACTATAAAATAGTTCACAAGACTTTCTATGCCAATAGCTCCACAGAGAACTGAGAAACAAATATTTATCTAATTCACACAGTTCTAACAGAGCGTCTGGGAAGAAGCTAGCCTGCCGGGGCGCTCTGTTGATAGAGAACAAAATTTGAACTAAACTTAAATGACGCGAACACATGTTTTTGATTTTTTATAATGTTAGTCCTAAAACTTATACTGTGCTGTGTATAAAAATAATCATTAAAATGTAATTTTTGATTTTTGAAGGACCATGGACTTGGAAATTGAGGAATTACTTTGATCCTTGTAATTATAATCCAGAGGATCAACCTAAAATATTATTGGAAGGACCTTTTGGAGGTGGAAACCAGGATTGGTATAAATTTGAAGTTGCTGTTATGGTTGGAGGTGGTATTGGTGTTACTCCATATGCGTCTATTTTAAATGATCTTGTATTTGGAACTTCAACCAATAGATATTCAGGAGTAGCCTGCAAAAAGGTAATAAAATACAGTAAAATAATTAAAAATTAGTACCGTAACTAAGTAGGTGCAACAGGAACAGGGCCCAGGATGATTGGGGAGCGAAAAATATTCAATAAGACCAACTAAAACTTTATTTTTTTTATTTTTATTTTTGCTTATCACCTTGAACTGTTCCAGTCCTTAAATTATAACCTTGGACAGATGCGAAACTAGTTGTTAAGAAGTACAGACAAAAAATGTCCACTAATTTTTTGCTTTTATTGATTTACTGATTTGTTACAGGTGTACTTCTTGTGGATTTGTCCATCTCACAAGCATTTCGAATGGTTCATAGATGTATTAAGAGACGTAGAGAAGAAGGATGTAACAAATGTTTTAGAAATACATATATTTATAACACAATTTTTCCATAAGTTCGATTTAAGAACTACAATGCTGGTTAGTAAAAATAATAAATTTATAGGAGATTCAAAATAAAAGCTATCAGATTCAGTTTATGTTATATACAGGACGATAAAGGAGGTATCTGTCAAATTAAAAGGCGTGTTCCTCGAACAATCTTAAACAAAAATAGTTATTTGTGTACCATGGCCAAAAAGTAGATCTTTTTGGCAAAGGTGCACATATATTGGGCAACTAAAAGTAATTTTTATTAGAAACATTAAATTTATTTATTTACATTTGATAATTTATGGTTATTGAACAACTTTTACAATTATAAATGTTTGTATTAATAACTCCATTATACTTCTGTATATTTTCTTCTTTTTTTTTCGTGTTCTTTCGTGTTTCTGATGTTCTTCGGGTGCCAGTTGTTTTCGTGTAACCATGGAGATCTTGTAACTTAAAAAATGGCACCCAGCGGCCAAAAAAATAAGCGAAACGGCCTGGACCGAAAAAGATTCCTTTTGGCTAGTACTAGATGATAAAAAAGAACTGTGTTTGATATGGTCGCCCAAAAACATTATTTCAACACAGCTTTGATTCCACAAAATTACAGCATGCTAAAGAAAACCACACAGATTTTTGGAAATAACTATTTTTACTTAAAAAACAAATTTGTAGTCCGTTCAAAGGTGAGTATGCAGTACAGGACATATGGAGTAGTTCTTTTTCATACTCTCTAATGGGTTTACATAATGACGCTATCCTTTTCTTGCTTGTCAACGTTGTAAGCTCTAAAACGCGCTGATCTGTGTAGACACAGTATTCTACAAATGGTCATTTGTTTTTGTTAAGTGTTATTTTGAGTTTTATAAGAGTTGATTTTTGTAAATCATACGAGTTTTTCACATTATTATTATAATTGACACATTTAACACTTTTACAACATTTGGCAACACCGCTCCCAATTGCCATAAGAGCAATACTGCATTCTCACCTTTGAACGGACTATAGTAAAATATAGACATAAACAACAAATAAAGAATAGCATAAATAACAAATCTAGTGGAATGATGTTATTGGGACGGTTAGTGGGAAATTTTTACTGAGCATGCGAAAAAATAATGTACGCAAGACGTTTAAAAAAGTGACTCTACTGAACTTGCTGATGCTCGTACTTAAACAGTATTTATTCGCTCAATAAAACATCACTTTTCTAAACTTATTGCGTAATATATTATTATTATTAGTTTTATAATGTTTTATTTTATTCGTAATTATAATTATCTTTTTGTTTACAGTATATATGTGAAAACCACTTCCAAAGATTATCAAAAATGTCCATGTTCACGGGTTTAAAAGCCGTCAACCATTTTGGAAGACCCGATATGTCATCTTTTCTTAAATTTGTACAAAAGAAACATAGCTACGTAAGTATATTTATTGGAAAAATTATAACAAAAATGAATGTGAAACGGTTCAATTTATTGATGAATAAATTGAAAAAGCTGACTTTCAATTTATTGATGTGTGTAAAATTTCATTACTAAACTGACCAATTTATTGATGATGTTTCATCAATAGTAACGAGAACACACTTCTCGTGATCGCTGAAGACGGAAACAGATCGTTGAGCAGTTTTCGAAACGTCCGAAAATATTTTATATAACTCATGAAGTATCATATCTTTTTGATACTAATGCTCATTATATTGTACTATTCTAGCCTAGTACTATCAGTAATAGCAAACGTCCAAAATATCCGTGTCCTTATTAATATTGGACCATTGCAGAACAATTTCAAAGATATTAAGTTTTTGCTGTTAAGTCAATAATACGGGTGGTATTTAAAAAAAATATTTTTGGCATTTTCCCGCCATAACTCTCCAAATATTTATCCAATAAAAAAAATGCATTTAGATAAAAGATTTGTCTTATAAGTTTTTGCTATTAAGTCAATAATAAGGGAGGCATTTAAACCTGGAGGATTTTTCGGAACCGGGTGGAAGCAGCAGCGGCGGAAATTTGACAAGGCCTTGCAGCATACGCTGATTCATGGATACGCCGAGCAATACTTTGCATACAACAGCAGGGTGATAACTTCGAACTGCTGAAAAAGTGCTTATCGTTTTCTTTTGATCCCATAAAAATAAAAACTTAAAAAAATAATATCTCTTTTATTATAAAACTTTTGTGTTTGAAGACTTTTCGCCTTCTTTTGACCTGTGGTATCACCCACAAAAATCAGCTGTGGCCACCACAGGACCGACCGCCATCAGAAACATGTTTAATTTAAGCTGTTTTATCAAAAATGTCTCAAATAAAAGTTGTTAGTTATTGCTTTTATAGCAACTTTTGTTAAATAAATTTTTTCGAAATATGTCTCTGTTGTGAAATATTTGCAAAAATCTTAAAACCAACACGAGTAAACTCCCATTTCTAGTTAACCGATTTTTACCAAAAGTTGATCAACTTGTGGCATTGATGTAAAAGCTTAAATATGAAGTTCCATAAAAATCTTTTTAGCCGAATTTGCTCTGCACGTGTACACGGACCGACAGACATCGTGCAAAAAATAGTCAAAACGTTATGTAGGGACCTCAATTCTTGGAGATCCATCGGAATCTCGAAATGTCAAAACCGGTATGATCACAATACCTCCCTTATATACGTTTGGCGATCGGTAAAAATTACTTGGAAATAGTAGCAAAAATAAAAATCACTTGAAGGGGGGCAGAAATTATAAAAATAACTTGAAGCGCGGGAAAAATAATTTTAAAATTATTTTGGGACGAGAGAGGTCAAAATTCACTAAATCGCTAGGAAGCAAAGACGGTCTACATGTTGACGGGTTATATGTTGGCGGTCGGTAATAAATAATAATAATAATAATAATAATAATACTTTATTACCCAAAAATCAGTACAGATCAAGGCTCGTCATGAGCAGTGTATAATAAACACAATAATATTAATAAGAATTAATATAACATATAATTAACGTGAATATGTGTACAATTACAAAAATTTTGAACTAATGACGCGAATATTCCTTGACCGAATAGAAACAGTGGTCAAGCAAAAAGTTTTTAAATTTTAATTTGAATGCACTTGCCTGTAGTAATCTTAATATGTTTAGGCACCTTGTTGTATAAAATTAGTTGGTTATATTTCGGGCTAGATTTAAATTGCTCGGATTTATGACCAGGTATTTCCAATGTATATTTATGTCTTTTAGAAAGTGTATTAAAAGAATTTATGTTACTTCGTACATAGCAGACACATTTATAAATATATAAACAAGGAAGAGGTAAAATACCTAATTTCTTAAAATATGAATAACATGAAGTTATTTTACAAACTCCAACCATTGTTCTAATAATTCTTTTTTGCATTTTGAAAATTCTGTCAGCAGAAGTACTTTTACCCCAGGATATTATGCTATAACTTATGATGGAATGGAAACTAGCATAGTAATAGGTTTTTAATGGTTGGTTTATATACGGAACAAGAATGAGGAATAGGAAATAAGAATAGTACACAAGATGTTAAAACATGGCTGCGCCGTATATTGCTTTATGTAGGAATGAAATTTAACTTAAACATAAGAATAGTTGGTAACATTCAACATTTTATTCTTATTTCAAGAATAAGACACGATAAGCCTGCGCACAACAATCAAAATGTCTGCCGTAATAAAGTTTGTTCAACAGATGTTTTTCAGTTGTAATCAGAGGGTTGTAAACAACAATAAAATGTTTTTAACGGTAATAAACGAAATTTTTTTAAAGGTTATATGAATCAGAACCTGTCAAGTGACAAACGTTAAACACAGGCCAACGCAAGTACGCAGGCGCAGCGACGAAATGTTATGTCCTATATAAACGGTTTAATATTTTTTATTCTTGTGTACTATTCTTATTTCCTATTCCTTATTCTTGTTCCGTATATAAACCAACCATAAGCCTGACAAAGAAGTTGTCATTTTTAAGCGACGTATTTGCAAAAATATATTTAGATATTTTTTTAGAAATGGCGTCTGTGCAATTATTCCACTTTAAGTAATGATCAATTTCAATACCTAAATATTTAACTGACTCGGAATCGTGTAAAAGACTGTTGTCACATGTTATTGAAACTGTATTATGGCTGTTAAAGTGTTTTTTAAAATGAATATATGACGTCTTGTCACAATAAGAAGAGCGTAGTTTATTTTATACTTTGTGATTTCCAGGTAAGCAAGATTGGAGTCTTCAGCTGTGGTCCGAGACCTTTAACTAAAAGTGTGATGTCTGCTTGTGATGAAGTTAACAAAGGTCGAAAACTGCCTTATTTCATCCACCATTTCGAAAATTTCGGCTGATGTGTTCTCATTAATTTTAGTTTATAGTTAGTGCAATTTTAACGGATGATCATTAAAATTTTATTATTTCAACGAGTCTTAGAAACAATATTTGAAAAATAATGTTTTAAAAATATTGTTAATTTTATTTATATTGCATATTGTATGTTTGTGTTGTATCATTATTAAATTTTATATCATTTATTTATTGATTTTAAATATCATTTGTACATAAAAACCGCTCAACATTATTGTAAATATGGTGTTAGTTATTTTGTATGTTTCTAGAAAATAAAATATGATAATATGAACTTTTCAAGTTTTTAATCACTTACCTATTAAAAAATTCTCAACAGGTCAACTTGGAGACGCAAACTGGGCAATTTTCAACATGGTGATGGTTAACTCATTGCCGGTAACTCGGCGACAATAACTATACAGGGCGTTTGTTTGAAACGGGGCACCCCGAAAATCTCCTTTATTTGTAAAGATACAAAAAATCTTCAGAACAAAAGTTAAACTAGACAAAAAGGCCCATCTAAAGGTTACTATAAGAATTCTGAGGCACTTCCGGTTTCACCGGAAATGATGTCAACTTTTGATCTAGCATAGGGAATCGATAATTTTATTTTATTTTTTCCTAAAAGTACATTAAAATAGCTTTACAATGACACCAAAAAGTCATATTTTTATGTTAACCATTTCAAAATGGCGACCATTTATTTACAAAATAATAATCAACATAAGTTTTACAAAGTTGAACGTAGCAAGCTTTGAAAACAATAAAAAAAGAAACAAAATATCTCTAAAATAAACTATTTGACTATTTAGAAAAAAAAAACTATTACTTCTTACAATTATTTTACAAAAAAAAAAAAATTACAAATGTTCGATCAAACCACATTATTGTCCACACATTTTCTCATTCTTAATAAAAACTCTTCCATCGCCCATATATGAGTACACTCTTGGATATCCCGGATTGCACTTTTAACCCTTTCTTCTAAATCTTCTATCGTCGTTGGTGTTGTGCGATACACTCTATCATTTAAATACACCCAAACGAAAAAATCCAATGGCGTGAGATCCGACGATCGTGCAGGCCAGGGATTAAGTGAATGTGTTCCAATCCATTTATCTGGGTATTGGCCATTTAAATAGGCACACACGTTTCTAGCGTTATGAGCTGGTGCTCCATCTTGTTGGAACCACATTCCTATCCTATCATCAAGTGGTAAATCATCCAACAAATCCTCCACTTCATTTTGTAAAAAAAATTGATCGAAAATTTGTAATTTTTTTTTTTAGGGTTTTGTAGTTATGACCAAAAAACCCTTATACCGTCATTTTGTCGTCTGTCTGTCTGTCTGTCTGTCTGTCTGTCTGTCTGTCTGTCTGTCTGTTCGGTAAAAATTGTAGCCAAACGGCTAAACCTAGAGAGTTGAAATTTGGCATGCTTATACAACTCTTTGACCCGCACATAGGAAAAATACTAAAACAACTAAAAAACATACCCCCCTAAAAATATAAACAAATATGTGCTCATCGAAAACAAAAATATTTTTTTTAAATTCTGAGTAGGGTATCAAATGAAAGCCCTTAGTACGTGGATTAACGATCAAATTTTTATTTTTGCAAAATAAATTATTTTGATGCGATTTTTGCCAAAAATGTGCAAAAAAAATTTTGTCCCACACCCTGTAGCCCAGATGGTTTAAACTAAAAATCTAAAAAAATTCTAAGTAATGTATATTGGTGTGAACCGAAATAGTACAACAGGAATTTTTGATCAGATTATGTTTTTGGAAAATAACGCATTTTTTGTGGTTTTTGGTTCACAAAGTACAAAAGTTATACCAATGTAAGACAGTCACATGCATAGCGTGCGATGGCTACATGCGTTAGAGCGCTCTTAAACTCGCTGGAAGACGAAGGGTTTCGAGTTCGAGTACGGAGTGAATTTTATTTTTTCTGTTTTTTTTTTTGCATTTTTATTATGTTGAAATTATTTTGTCAAAATTCTAGTTATATTTTGACAAATGTTGTATTTAATTTTTATGAGCGTAAATTTAATAACCAGTCTTATTATATGATTAACAGACGATAAATTATTTTAAAAATATCGTTCATTTTGCCGTGATTACTACAAAGTAAAATTTGTCCTACACACTCAGCATACCGCCTTCATTTATTATATACCTGCGAAACCCTGAAATGTGTGAATATTCACACTTCACATCAATTTTTTTGTAAAATATTTGTAAAAAGTAATAGTTTGTTTTTTCTAAATAGTCAAATAGTTTATTTTAGAGATATTTTGTTTCTTTTTTTATTGTTTTCAAAGCTTGCTACGTTCAACTTTGTAAAAGTTGATTATTATTTTGTAAATAAATGGTCGCCATTTTGAAATGGTTAACATAAAAATATGATTTTTTGGTGTCATTGTAAAGCTAATTTAATGTACTTTAAGGAAAAAAATATAAAATTATCGATTCCCTATGCTAGATCAAAAGTTGACATCATTTCCGGTGAAATCGGAAGTGCCTCAGAATTCTTATAGTAACTTTTAGATGGGCCTCTTTGTCTAGTTTAACTTTTGTTCTGAAGATTTTTTGTATCTTTACAAATAAAGGAGATTTTCGGGGTGCCCCGTTTCAAACAAACATCCTGTATATTGTTAGCAATAAAATAATTATTAAACATTTATTGCAATATTATAACATAAACAATAAGCCGTATCATTTGTAAAATCATATGGTTTCTCATATTTGAATATATTTGACATAATTATTTCCTTATCAAATAATTGTAAGAATTGTAATCCGCTTATATGTTATGTCATGCTAATTAATGCTGGTCAGCTGGTTGGGGCATTATGTGATCAGATAGCGACTGCTCAGGTCACAAGGCTACTCGTTATACGAAATTAAGATATTTTCAATAAATAGTGTTAAAAGTGATTATTGTTTTAGTTTTTTTTTAAACAATATCTTATAGTTCCTTATAATACACACTATCGGCCGTAAGTAGAAAATCATTTTAAATATTATAATATTTTTTGGGAAAAATGTAGTATAGTGGACGACTACGATGTAGTGGGAGATATTTGAGAAATAATGGCCGTGGCCATCGAAAAATACCTAAAAACCAGTGTTTCTCAAACAATCACTTATCATTTACGTTACAGCAAAAAAAAAAACACATTACAAAAACGGCTAAAGTAACTTTTAGCTGCTTATACTACGCCCTGAGTTTGCACTTTTGCTCTGTTTGCACTGTTTCCATGTTTCAATTCACTTTAAAATTCAATTTATTTTAGGTGGTTTATAAATAAAAATAAAAAGTTATCAATAATAAGCTAAGATAGTGCTTTTAAGGTGAATCACTGTCCCTGGCCCTGCACAGAACGGTATGCGTATTATAGGCAGCTAAAGTTACCTTTACCACAAAAACCGTACGAAGTACGGGTACTCCAGCTAGTTATATTATATTATCTTTTAATTATAATCTTTATTTATCATTTGTTTTTGTTTGAGAAGTCTCCTTTCTCAATTATCCCCCACCAGATTCGTCCATCATACTACATTATAGCCAAAAGTTTTTTTAATCCGTGTAGTTTTAAAAATTTGATATTCATAAATGTAAATATTTCATTTTCGAAAGATCGTATCTCAAAAACTATTTAAAATAGGAACCTGCGGTTGGAAATTTTATTATCCCGAGGTCCTAAAGGGCCTCAGGACATACTATAAAATAACCCAAAATAAAAAACTTTTTTGTGAACGTTTAAATTAGTTTTTTTTTTTTGAAATTTAAAAAAATCATAACTAAAGAACAATAAAATATAGGGTCCTGCGGTTTAAATTTTTGAAATCTACAGACTTAGTTCTCCCTAGATAAAAAATAAGGCCCTCCTTAGTTAACGCCTTTTTGATCCGTGTAGTTTTGAAAATTTGTAAATAAATCATTTTCGAAAGACCGTATCTCAAAATATACATGAGATAAAGACCTGCGGTTGAAATTTTTAAAATCCTGAGGTCCTACAGGGTCTTATGGCTCATTTTAAAGCAACTCCCAAACAAAAAAATTTTTTGCGAAATTTTTATTTCTTCAATATTTTTTTTGAAATTTCAAAAAATCCTAACTTAAGAACAATAAAATATTGAGAACTACGGTTTGAATTTTTCAAATCTTCGTATATTGTTTAGTCTAGAAAAAAATTGGGGCCTTAATAGCCCAACTTTTACAATAAATACGAATCGTCAAACAAAACCTTTGAAAATGGCTAAAAATCGAAAAAGTCGTAAGGGGTACCCCTTACGATATTTTCGATTTTTTGCCATTTTCAAGGGTTTAGTTCAACCAATCATATAAATTCAAAAAAGTTAATGTTTAAGGCCCCAATTTTTTTCTAGACTAACCAAGATACAAGGATTTCAAAAATTTAAGCCGCAGGTCTCTATCTTTTACTGTTTTCAAAATATAATTTTTTTGAAATTTTGTAAAAATTTGAAAAAAAAAAACAAATTTTTCCAAAAATTTGTTTCTTTAAAATGTTACGTAAGGACATTTAGGACATCAGGATTATAAAAATTCCAACCGCAGGTCAATATATATTATAGTTTTTAAGATACAATCACGCGAATATCAAAATTTTTGTAAACTTTGTCTATTTCAAAATTATTTAAATCAAAAACGGGCAAGGGTCGTAAGGCCCCAATTTTTTTACAAGGTAAAAAAATAATGAGAATTCTAAAAAATCAAACCGCAGGTCTTTATCTTTTACCGTTCTCGAGATAGGAATTATAAAAAATTCTAAATTTTCACAAAAATATTTTATAGGGGAAAAATTTTAAGATCGTAGCGCCACGCGGATTTTTTTGAAACCATTCTAAATCAGATACCACTTGACATTTACTAGTAAATAATAGCGAAAAGTGTATCAAAAAACGACAAAAAATAAATAATTGTTTGGGATTTTCTGATTTTGTGAAGTGACATTACTTGTAAACATCTAAAATACTACATTTTGTGATCTGGTTTTAAGTTATGGCGGTTTTCCATTGTCGATTATTTTAACTATATGGGGGAAATAATAATTCCCGTGTTAAACAACACGGGAATTATTATTATTCTACCCCTTGGTAAACACCAAGGGGTAGAAATGTACAATGCAGGGCATATAATATTGTGTGGAGTCACTGAAAAAAACAGAGAGTTCATAAAGATTTATGCATTATGCCTACAAACTTGTGCATTACAAACCCACACACAATAACAGGAATTTTCAAGATATGCGATAATAAATACAAAATTGAAAATATTTTTTGTAGTCACTATCATTAAAATGTAATGAGCAAACTTTGATATAAGGGCTCCCTTTTTTCCAATTTTTAAATTGTTTATCTAAACATCGCGTCGATTCCTAACCTCTTGCTTTCCCAATTTTGTTTCGAACCGTACGGTGTCTGATATTAGTGGAAACAAATGAAACGATATTTCCGGGTTTCTTCTTTTCAATGAATTGCACATAGGCACACAACAATATGTATTATACATTTTTCAATGATTATAATAAAACTTTAAAAACAAACTTCATACAAAACCAATACACAAAACGAAATGTTATCTGATGTCCACAAGTTCATGAAACGCTCACCAGATGGTAGGGTGCTTAGCTGCAAATCCCTATAGTTGAAGGTAATGGGATTCGGACCAGTCAGAAAATAAAAACAAATTTATTAACTTCGCTAACGTTTCGATTTTAATTTAAATCTTCATCAGAGCTACAAAGATATATAGAAATATAGAATTATTAAATTTAATAATTCTATATTTCTATATATCGAAACGTTAGCGAAGTTAATAAATTTGTTTTTATTTTCTGACTGGTCCGAATCCCATTACCTTCAACTATAATTGCTAACTTACGGACGTAACTCATCTAATCAAAAATATTTTATTCAGGATTTACCTCAAAATGTAACCTAAATGGCGATAGGTGACATGGGTCTCTATCTCGCGGCTAACGGGCTTAAATAACTCCATAATCTTAACAGAGCGTTGGTCTTTGACTTTCTTGCGCAGTGTACAAAGTGTCACGTGACAAACTTGCACGCTACAGAATTAACACTGCACAGTTATGCCAAACACTCCTCTTATATTCTGGTGAGGAGTAACAAAAACACATTTATTTTGTTGAAATAGAATTATTTCTATTATACTCTATCCGCACTAAATTTTTGTGAGCTACCAAAAATGTACCTAAATAAAAAACTGTTGGAAATTCGTTAAATTCCGCAACGTAATTTAATTTCATAAGAACAATAACATTACAAGTACATTATATTCTATCCATGTAAACGCATTTTCAAGTCTGTTACTCTGCATTACAACGAGGAACGTTTACGCTATTGATTGCAGCAGTTTAAGAAGCATACTGAGTTCGGTTGAGAGGGGTTACTCAAAGAAAGTGACTTGGGTCGGAGTTTAAGTTTGTTTCAGTAGCTTTTTACTTCTTGTAGTGTGAGATAGTTTCATGGGTGTTCTCAACCATATAAGTAAGTCAAGTTTCATTTTTTGTACAGATTTAATTAGATGTTTATATGAAAATTTGTTTAATAATGATACTTATTATTTATATATTTATACACATTTATTATTATTAGTATACTAAATGGTCTTCTGGTACATTTTTATGGTTTTGTAGGTATGACCACCAAAAAACCTTTATAATAATAATAATAATAATAATATTTATTAATCCTTTAAATACAGGACTGCATGTAGGATATGTCAGTACATGAATTTATAATTTTACACCGATTTTGATTAGTAAAACAAATTACACAATTGATAAAACAATAAAATTATACATTAAGGCCCGGTCTTTCCACCTTCAGATAAAGTTCCAGGTAACTATCTGACAGATAAGGTTATTTGTAACTTCATCTGCTGAGTAAATTTCATCCCTTCTTTCTATACAAATGTATCTATCGGATAGTTATCTAACGGATAATGAGACTGACGTATTGAATTCACTGACTGGTATTGACATTTATTCAGCAGATAAAGTTACAAATAACCTTATCTGTCAGATAGTTACCTGGAACTTTATCAGAAGGTGGAAAGACCGGGCCTTAATTACCCAAAATCAATGTTCCCCATTGGCATGACTACACCAGTCCTTACAAGATTTTAAGATAAAGCATTGTGTATACTCAAAATGCTTTATAAGAAATACCTTAATCTTCCGCTTAAATACAGTAAACTGTGTTTCATTTTTGACATGGAATGGCAGTGAATTAAATAATTTAATACCAACAGTTTTTGGTGATTTTTTTGTCAGTTCCAGTATGGTTGCTGGAGTTCTGAAACAATCTTTTCCTCTGGTGTTATATGAATGCTGGTTCAAGTGGCGAGTATATTTGATTTTTAAATACATAGACCAGTAACTCTAAGATGTAAATACCAGGATGTAAATAACGTCACTCATGTGTCTGTCTGTCTGTACGGTAGAAATTGTAGCCAAACGGCTGAACATAGAAAGTTGAAATTTGGTATACTTGTACAATTTTTTGGCCCACATATAAGAAAACTATAGAATTCAAAAAAATACAGCGCGGGATAAATATAAACAAATATGTATTTAGTGGAAAAATAAATATTTTTTTTTTCAATTTTGAGTGGGGTATCAAATAAAAACTCTTAACGCGTGGATGCATACATTTTTATTTTTGAAAATCTTTTTTTTATGGGTTTATTGTCAATATAATGGCAAAAAAACTTTTGTCCCCCACCTTATCTCCCAGGGGGGTTGAACTTAAAATTTTGAAAAAAATCTCAATTATGTACATTGATGGGAACCGGAATAGTTCAACAGGAAATTTTGATCAAATTGGTTTTTCGCAAAATATTGATATTTTTGTGTCGTCGAAAAAAAAAATTTTTTTAATATTTATTGTGTGGTATCAAAAGAAAGCTCTTAAGACGTAGATAAAGGAACGGGAAGTTGCTTTTTATTTTTTTTTTATTTTAATACGATTTTTTTTCCAAAAAAGTACTAAAAAATCAGTGTCCCGCACCTTTTAACCCTAAGGGGTTAAATTAAAAATCTAAAAAAATTCTAAGCAATGTATATTGCTATGAACCGGAAACGTACGAAAGGAATTTTTTATCCGATTTCGTTTTTGGGAAATATTGCAGTTTTTGTGTTTTTGACAAAATTAATTATTTTTTTAATTCATGGCTAAATTATGGCTAATTTAGATAAAAATAAATCGTTTATAGAAGTGAAATACTTATAAAACAAATAGTACATTGTTAATAGTGAAAAATACGTTTCTGAAATTGAAAAAAATATAGTTTTTGTGTTATGGAAATTTTTTTTTTAATTTATATTTTATTGTGGGGATATTAAATTGAAGCTCTTTCAATGCAGATCAAGGAACGGTAATTGATTTTTAAAATACATTTCATTTTGACTAAATTTTGCCAAGTATTAAGATTTTCGTTTAATATCTTAGCTAAAATTAAAAAAATATATTTGTATATACATTTTGTGTTAAAATATATCTTATGGTATTATTAGAGATATATGATACACGGTAGAAAAAATCTAACTGCAACCTTCTTGTCGTGCCTATTGACTTAAAAGATTTAAAAGCAACACTTGTAATTGTGTTATGTAGTGACAGGCATTCATCGTTTGGCCTTCTAATAATCATCATTCACTGATTAAATACCTACAAAACCCTGAAATGTGTGAAAATTCACACTGCACGTCAATTTTTTAAATTATTTTTTATTTCTTTTGTTTGTTGGCTTTAGTAGCTTTAGCTATTAGCCAAGAATAAAGGAAGACATTAAGAATTTTTAAAATTACGTTTATAATTTAATATTTTCTGATTTAATATGGTTATAAATAATTTCATAAATATCTAGAGCAGCGGTTTCCAAACTTTGTTCAGTAACGACCCCCTTAGAAAAAAAATCCCATCTCTGCCCCCCCCTTTAGGAAATTTATAAACAATTTATACACGTGCGTAGAAAAATATGCAATTGCATTTAGACCGGGAGCTCATGACATTTTTGGTCTCCGATTTCATACAGCATGCCTTTTGGAGGAGAGAATATTTACCCTGTGACAACAAAAAAGGGATGGTACTAAACCCCTGCACGCTTTCCGGTCATAGGGAAAATTGCATTTCCACTTAAACACAAAATTTTTGTGTTTTTCTCTGATTTAATATTGCTTGCCCTTTGGTCAAAAGAAAGTTATAACAAATTTAAAGTCTTTTAATTATAAGCATGCTGTATGAAAACGCGGAAAATCATATTTTTTTATTACAAGATCACATGACCGTTTGAGCCCTTTGGGACCCTCCGAATCGCATGCATATATTTAAAAGACTTTAAATTTGTTATAACTTTCTTTTGACAAAAGGGCAAGCAATATTAAATCAGAGAAAAGCACAAAAATTTTGTGTTTAAGTGGAAATGCTATTTTCCCTATGACCGGAAAGCGTGCAGGGGTTTAGTATCATCCCTTTTTTGTTGTCACAGGGTAAATATTCTCTCCTCCAAAAGGCATGCTGTATGAAATCGGAGACCAAAAGCTGTCATGAGCTCCCGGTCTAATTGAGTTTTATTGTTTTATTAGTTGCTATATTATAACGATCGGAATAAAAATGATATTTGCAATGAATCCGCGACCCCTGGTGAACCTTGCACGCTCCCCCAGGGGTGCGCGACCCCCACTTTGGAAACCGCTGATCTAGAGAGTTAGTAGTAAGAAGCGTCTGAATATTGGTAGATAAGGATATTTTTTGGACAACTAAATTTTGTATGAATGAGTTACAATTGCGAACATGAATTGGGCATTCAAACAATAAATGGTTCGAATCGCTGACAAACAAATTATCACACAGGCAGAAAGGAGACAAAACCATATTAATTCTTTACAGATGATATGGAGAGAAGGTGTGATTAAATCTAAGCCAGAGAAAAGTGCATATAAAAGACCTGCTTTGGTGAAAAGAAAACCAAAGCTTTCTAAGAAGAAGAGGTTGAATTTGACCATAGTATGATCCTTGAACTGTAGAGAATCTATGTAGTCGGTACTATTCTACTTTAGCAAACCCACCTTACTGCGCATGCGTGCAGTGTTGGCAATAGTAAAATGTAATATATCAATTTTAATAATTTAAATTTAATATCAATTTATTAAATGAGTTTATTTATAAGAAATATAGAAATAAGTAATATTCCCTTAATTTCTACTGTGATTAGAGTTTTAATATATAAATGTAGTTTAAATTTAATTTAATATTATTTATTTTCACTTTTTTCTGTTGTAGTGATTTATTAAGCATTGTATCGATATTTAAAAAAAAAATTAATTCAGGTGGAAAATGAACTGGCCCTCTGCACCACCATGTTATAAACGTATGCACAATGATACACAATTTTAATTAGGCTAATGTGGGGGGGAAATTAAGTACTGTGCACCTAAAAACAAGGTAATTAGGTTAGGTTTAGTTAGTAAAAATCTAAGGCAATAGAAGCCGAAAGACTCAGAGTAACCGCAAAGGAGTTCATGTGAAAAAAAAAATATATATATATATAATAAATGTATACACTTTACAAAATATAACAACAACAAGATAAAGGTATAACTACTGAATTACATCCTACACCTCACAAACGTTTTTTACACAAACTTTTTTAAGCTTACTTTGAGCTTTTCGGCTTCTGCTGTCCTAGACTTTTACTAACCTAATCACCCAGTTTTTAGGTGCACCAAATTATGTTCCCCCTTCTTTAATCTTTAATCGGCTGTGAATGTAACATAATTATTTATTCTTATTATAAATACCGGAATATTAATTTAATTAGATTTATTTAACTGAAAGTTAAGCATTATTATACAAATAATTTTAATTCTATTTTGATTTTAGTTTAAATTTACGTGTTTTAATTTTACTATAGTTGGCAACATTGTCTAGTGGGTTTGCTAAAGTAGAATAGTGCCATGTAGTCTTGTTGACATTGGTTGTAAATATAATTCAATCATAAATTTTTTGTATTCTGTTGCAAAGCCGCATTCAGACCTCTTTAAATGAAGAGGTTGTAGACTGTGCTTTGTTAGCTGTAAGTTATGTTTCTATGCATTCTTTTTAACGTTGCACGTACTGTTCATATCAAGTTAGAAATTAATACGTTACGAATAGTTCGCCATCTGTGAATTTTGAAAGCAACTATTTAGCTTCATAAAATGTTTTATATGTATTATCGTTCTTATAATTCTGTTGTCTTAGATTTTAACTACCTAATTATCTAAATTGATCATATTTACTATTCATCTTTGTAATTTTGAGCAAGATTTGTTAATGATGACTATGTTAGGTTATGTGAAGGCATACGATAACAACGGTGTCACTGATAGACTGCGATAGCCAATGTGTTTATATGCCTGTCTCATTAAAACATCTCACTAGCTATAAGTTTAGAAAATTATGCACCATCCACAACAAACCGCGTATTAAATTTGGAGGTCTGAACGGTTTCACGTCTTACCATATGACAAACTTTCTGGTGACAGGGAACAGTCTATAACCTACAGTGCATAAGCTATTGATTTAAGAGCTCTGAATGCGGATTAATAACCATTATAATTGTAGCTAAATTGAATTTTCAATATTAACTTATGACAACAACAATAGATATGGCAGTTCATTTATTCTAAAGCTTGCTGTTGACATAACTTTTATTTTCCATAGCCAACCCTTATGTAATTTATTTTTGAACTCATTGCATTTGGTATTGCACGAGGCCTAGCTACATTTCTTAATGTCTCACGCGAAAAATTGATTATTAATTATATGAATATTTATGTAATATTTAAATCGCATTTAATTATATGCATAGAACATAAAAAGTGTAGTTTTCTAGCCATTATACAATGTATCATCTTGTAGTGAGTTGTGTTATGAAATAACTGTTTACTTCATTAGACATTTCACAGTGAAACTGACGGAGCATATAAAATAGCTGCAATAAAAACACTATCCACGTTACATTTACTAATAATTAGTTACTACATCCAAACAGGAATTTATTACTTGATTTTATCTTTTAGATTCTTGGAAGGAAATTTAAAAATCTATTAAACAAGGTATTAAAATGGATTTTTAAGGGAGGTAAACTTTTATAGTTCTCGCAAGTTTCTTATACAGAACTAACAATTAATATTAATAAAATTGTAGGTTATAACACTTCACTCAATAAGTCTCCGGTCTGACATATATATGGCAACACTGTTGACCCATATGATTTATGGATAGTACCAACCTTCAAACGATACGTGTGAAAATTTCATGACATTCTGACAATTAGGTTAGAGGTTAAATTGGTTTTAGTGACTCCAGTTTTGTAAGTTTCAAAAGAATGGATAAAAATGAATTTCGTGTGTTGATTAAACATTGTTTTTTGATGGGAAAAAATACTGTTGAAGTCAAACAGTGACTTGATAAGCGTTATAGAGACTCTGCACCAGGCAAATCAACTATTACTGATTGGTATGCTGAATTTAAACGCGATCGTACAAACAATGATGATGCTGAACGCTCTGGTCGACAAAATCGGTAGTTGTTCCGGAAAACATAAAAAAGTCCACAAAATAGTTTTGAAAGACCGTAAAGTGAAGTTGCGTGAGATATCTGACACCTTAAAGATATTAGAAGGTAGTGTGTTTACAATTTTACACGAAAATTTGAGCATGCGTAAATTGCTTTCGAAATGGGTACCGCGTTCGCTTACACCGGACCAAAAACAACAACGCGTCGACGATTCAGAGCGCTGTTTGGAGCTGTTCAAGCGAGATGAAAAGGATTTCTTGCGTTGGTATGTGACAATGGATGAAACATGGATCCACTATTACACACCTGAATCAAAAAGATCGTCGGCTGAATCGATAGCAGTCGGTGAAAGTCGTCCAAAGCGACCAAAAACTCAAAATTCAGCTGGCAAGGGTATTGCATCCGTATTTTGGGACGCGCATTGTATTTTGTTTATCGACTATCTTGAGAAAGGTAAACTTAAAAACTATCAATAGCGAATACTACATGGCATTATTGGATCGATTGAGTGTAGTAATCAAGAAAAAATGGCTTCACATGCAAAAGAAAACAGTGCTCTTTCACCAAGACAACGCCCCGTGTCACAAGTCGATAAAACGATGGTTAAATTGAATGATTTACGTTTCGAATTGCTTCCTCACCCACCGTACTCTCCATATCTGGCACCCAACGACTACTGGCTTTTTGCAGAACTCAAAAAGATGTTCCAGGGAAAGAAATTTGACTCAAATGAAAAAGTGATTGCCGAAACCGAGGCCTATTTTGAGGACAAAAGCAAATCGTTCTACAAAGAAGGCATGGAAAAGTTAGAGGAGCGTTGGAATGAATGTATCACTCTTGAAGGGGAGTATGCCGATGAATAAAGTCGAATTTCTAAAAAAAAAAATGTTTTTCTTAGTTATACGGGAGACTTATTGAGCGACGTGGTACTCTATATCTATATAATATCTTAAATAAAAAATTGATGTGAAGTGTGAATTTTCACACATTTCAGGGTTTTGCAGGTATTTAGTAAGTGAATGATGATTATTTGGGATGCCAAAACAAATTTTATATTAAAATATTTTTTTACGTCTAATACCATTATTTAGGTTTCTAAATATGTGCAGTATTTTTTTTTTTATATAACAACCCAGCAAACATTTTTATACGGGCCAGTACTGGTAAAGCACATAATCCCCGGCATTGAAAGTAATGGGCCAGTACCCCGGTGTCCCCGTGGCCGTTACTGGCCCATTGATGTATCAGTTGCCGGCCCAGCAACGGTAAAGTGCAAAATAATCGCATTAGTTGCAAGATTTATTTCTGATGGTTTTAAGTAAAAAGTATGAGTGAAGAAGAGTGCTTATAAAATGCTGGTAAAGTACTTCGTATAGGCGGAATGCGAAATACAAATGTGAAGTACATTATTAATACTGGCGTTGCACTTACTTTTGGTGACAGTAATTTACCAGCATAAAAGCAGTTTGCCAGCATTCGGCCGTTAGTTGAATGTATGCTGGGAAGGTTCATTAAGAATTTTAAAAATTGCGCCTATGGCTTCCATTGGTTGTTATAAGTTCCGCCCCTCTGATTTCGTGTACATTGAAACAGAATTAAATTATAATTTAAACAATTTCCACTGGTTATTATATTTACGCTTTTAAAAATTAAATGCAACATTTGCCAAAATATAACTAGAATTTTGAAAAAATAATTTAAACAATATAAAAATTAAAAAAAAAAAAAATACAAAAATTAATATTGTCTCTTCTCGCTCGGTTCGATCCCTTTCGGATCGAGTTACTTGGGTGAAAAGCCAGCGCCAAAACCACTACACCAGCATACACGTTTCAGTGTAGCGTGTTACAAAGCTATAATTTGTGTACATTATTAGCCAAAAATCACAAAAAATCCGTTTTTTTTCCCAAAACGTAATCTGATCAAAAATTCCTGTTGTACTATTCCGGTTCACACCAATGTACATTACAATTTTTTGAGATTTTTAGTTTAAACCATCTGGGCTACAGGGTGTGGGACAAGGCATAATTTTGCATAATTTTGCATAATTTTGCATAATTTGGCAAAAATCGCTTTAAAATAATTTATTTTGCAAAAATAAAAATTTGATCGTTAATCCACGAATAAGGGCTTTCATTTGATACCCTACTCAGAATTATAAAAAATATTTTTTTTTCGATGAGCACATATTTGTTTATATTTTTAGGGGTATATGTTTTTTAGATGTTTTAGTATTTTTCCTATGTGCGGGTCAAACAGTTGTATAAGCCAAATTTCAACTCTCTAGGTTTAGCCGTTTGGCTACAGTTTTTACCGAACAGAAAGATAGACAGACAGACAGACAGACAGACAGACGACAAAATGACGATATAAGGGTTTTTTGGTCAAACCTACAAATCCCTAAAAATCATTGAAAAATGAACAAAAGATCATAAAAAAATTGATGTGAAGTGTGAATTTTCACACATTTCAGGGTTTTTCAGGTATTTAGTAAGTGAATGATGATTATTTGGGATGCCAAAACCAATTTTATGTTAAAATATGTTTTTTTTGTTAATTTTAATTCGAATGCCTAATACCATTATGTAGGTTTCTAAATATGTGCAGTATTTTTTTTATATAACAAGGTTTAATAAGATTTTGAAAATTGCGCCTATGGCTTCCATTGGTTGTTTTAGTCATAAGCTCCGCCCTTCTGTTTTCGTCTATTTGTAGGAATATAAATAGCAGTATAGCAGTAATATATTTAGGCACTAATATGATACAGACATTATAACACATGACATAACATATATTTTATATATTTCATTTTTTTTAACTTGTATCCATGGTATTATATATTTATAGTTACGTTATATTTTAAGTTACTTGGTTGTAAGTCCAATAGTAATCAATTTCAACAATTTGCACTGGTTATTAAATTTACGCTGTTAAAAATTAAATGCAATATTTGCCCAAATATAACTAGAATATTGAAAAAGTAATTTAAACAAAATAAAAATGCAAAAAAAAAAACAGAAAAAATGAATTGCCTCGCGGCCGATTTGAACTCGAGTTTGCAGATTAGAACGCTTGTATAGTAACCATTACACCATTACACCATCGAAGCGCTCTGTCTACTGTGCTACATAATATCATTAAATAGTTTACATGGTTACGCAAAAAACACAAAAAATGCGTTATTTTCCGGAAACATAATCTGATCAAAAATTCCTGTTGAACTATTCCGGTTCACATAAATGTACATTACTTAGAATTTTTTCAGATTTTTAGTTTAAACCATCTGGGCTACAGGGTGTGGGACAAAAATTTTTTTGAACAATTTTGGCAGAAATAATGTCTAAATAATTTATTTTGCAAAAATAAAATTTTGATCGTTAATCCACATACTAAGGGCTTTCATTTGATACCCTGCTCAGAATTTTAAAAAAATATATATTTTTTCGATGAGCACATATTTGTTTATATTTTTAGGGGGGTATGTTTTTTAGATGTTTTGGTATTTTTCCTATGTGCGGGTCAACGAGTTGTATAAGCATGCCAAATTTCAACTTTCTAGGTTTAGCCGTTTGGCTACATTTTTTTTACAGACAGACAGACAGACAGATAGACAGACAGACAGACAGACAGACAGACAGACAGACAGACAGACAGACAGACAGACAGACGACAAAATGACGGTATAAGGGTTTTTTGGTCATACCTACAAAACCCTAAAAATTAAGAAAAAATCCCAAAAACAATCATTTATAAGCCATTCGCGGACCACTATTACTTTGCTCACGACCACCAATGGTCCGCGGACCACAGGTTGAGAAAACCTGTGATGGAATGTGAACTTGATATTTTTAGAAAGCAGTTTCTTATGTAAGAGATGGCCACATGCAAAGAAATGGGCTTCATCAGCACTGAACTCTGTTTTTGATTTCTTGTTGTCTCAGAGTCAAATGAATAATATTGGTGCCTAGGTATTTAAAGGTATCAACTCTATTAAAGTTGTTAACATTAATTTATAACATAGTCGTCTTTGAACATATAATTCTATTAATTGCTTCTGGGATTCAAATTCATTACATGCATATAACACCTTTGAAAGTAAACTATTAATTCATAATAATTATGAAATTTTACGACTATAACGCATAATAAATGAAGTATTCATAAATCAATTTATAAAAGATTATTACTTAAATAAAATTTGAAAAGTATCTAATCAAAATTTATTTTTATAGCCCCTTTCAAATCTATTAAAATTATTTAAATGGTTTATTAGAAATGTGCTTTCTAAATATTTACAAAAGGATGGTAAGGCATTTTGTATTTTTGCGGAAACTAATCATGATTAAACCAAGATTCTACAAAACGAGTATAGGCAACTCTCTGCCAGTTTTAACATGTTGGAAAGTGAAATCATGAAAACTTTCTTCGTACATGATCAACTTTGTCCAAATAGCTTGGAAAGTTTATTCAATTGAAAAAAGTTGATATTAATTATTTGAAAACATCGTTTATATGATAATTCATTAAGATGGAAAAAATGAACTAATTTGAAATGCTGATACTGTTTAGAAACATGAATATCTTTTGGCTTTAGGGAATTTGTTGACGGATGTTTACCAGGAACTTTTACTTTTAAATAGTTGGTAATTATAGGTTGTAGTTAGCTGTGAAAAATATATTTAATTGAGATTTTGCACGGAGAAAAGAATGGAAAACTTTTAGGTCACTTACCAATAATAAGATAAAAAGAGAAATCATTATCATCATCATTGGCGCGACAGCTCAAGGTGAGCCTATGCCTTCTGTTTCCAAGTTTCATGACCATATTTTCAATCTCTGTACATTCAGGAGTACGAGGGTTATCTTTTATGTTTTTACAAACGACCACTAGATGGAAATATTGTAATCTGTCATTACTATATTCGTAAAATTTGACATTTGTTATTGTGAAATCAGTGGCAGCTTATAAATTGACCGAGTAGTTTGCTGACAGTGATCGTTTAAAAACAAGTTTGTGGAAAACTGGGTATTACTCGTAAAGGTTTTCGTTGGATGATTTTTTACGATTTTAGTAAATG
Source organism: Liopterus haemorrhoidalis (assembly GCA_963971575.1). Taxonomy (NCBI): domain Eukaryota; kingdom Metazoa; phylum Arthropoda; class Insecta; order Coleoptera; family Dytiscidae; genus Liopterus; species Liopterus haemorrhoidalis. The sequence continues at coordinate 6,289,714 of OZ020613.1, forward strand.
CCTAACTGGACAACAATGCATAGATTCGCTTCGTTCAACTTTTGGTAATGAAGCACCAGAAAAGACTGTTTATGGTACAATTGGTTTGTAAAATTTCGTCGTGGTCGTGCGTACGTCAGTGATGAATCTTGTGAAGGTCGACCAAAATCGGTTGTGATTCAAAAAAATATCGATGCTGTGCGCAAAATGATTGAAGAAGATCAGCATGTGACTTGCCGTGAGATAGAGGCATCCTTTGGCATATCGCAGACTGCAATACATTCGATTTTCCATGAATATTTAACTGTGAAAAAAATCATCCTAGGCACTGCAAAATCCGTATACAACATCATTACAGGTGACGAAACTTGGATTTATTCATATGAACCGGAAACTAAGCAACAATCCTCTGTTTGGGTCTTCTAAGATGAACCGAAACCCACAAAAGTTGTTCGTTATTATTCGTTGTTCGTTGTTTTTTATTCCCTAATGTCAAACAAAATATGCAGAGCCGCAGTAAGGGGGGGGCGAAGAGGGCGATGGCCCCTAGCGCACTAAGGAAAAGGGCGCCGATGAGCTTGACTAAGGGGCGCCACATTGCGAAAGGGAGGACCTTTGTTTTTTTTCTCATCACTTGGATTTTGGGAGGTGAGGACCTTTTTTTTTACTCATCACTTGGATTTTTTTGCCAAGGGCGCCAAAACACACTTTTGCCCCTAGCGCAAGTTTTCCTTACTGCGGCTATGAAAATATGCGTTGACAGCAAATTTCATCACCTCAAGAAGCTGTTGAAGCCTTCCAAGAAAATGATCGATTGTTTCTTCGGTTGTACTGGACATGTCGCATTCCCTAGAGGATCGGAGAACATTTAATGGCTGAATGGTATACAACAATTTGTTTGCCAGAAGTCATCGATAAAATCAGGAAAAACAACCAAAAACGTCGCATTATTCTTCATCATGACAATGCAAGCTCCCACACAACACGTCAAATTATTATTTGAAAGAGAAAAACATCGAATTAATGTCTCATTGCCCGTATTCACCTACAAATTTTTGTCCAAGGCTTGGTTTACTAGTTACGATTTTTTTTAAATTTTAAAGTTTAATAACTTCTGTTTCCGGTTTCGGATTTTAATAAAAAACAATAGGGTTTTTCCCAATTATTAGAAGAATTTTTTAGTACCAGAACGAACTCTTTAAGTGAAACCGTTTATAAGTTATCGTGTATACACACAGACACACACACAGACACACACATACGGACGGCACTTCGAAAATAGGTTTTTTTGGATTCCCTGGACCATGAAACGTGGTCATCAGTCAAAATCTCGACATCGAAAATTTTCGCGATTACAATACTTGCCCCTTATATATTAAGGTCGGGCAAGTAAAAATTCTTTATTAGATTTTGTATAAACTTAAAAGGAAGCCCTCGTAATCACCTGAACCACGTAGAAATTCTTTTTTATGTGCAAAAAATGTAATTTTTTATGTTTCAATTACATGTGTTAATTTTATATTGGTACAGTATTACAAATATGGTTTTGTTAACACATATTTATTATTATGGTCGAGTTATTTTAAAGAAATGCTGCAATTTCTATAATATGGATAAAAACGAATATTACTAAATATGATTATGATTAAGCATCTAGTTTACAATACATGAAACCAAGGACAGTATTACTTGTTCTATTAACTTTCCAAATAACTTTTTCGTGAGAAATAAGTATTACTACAAAAATCGTGACAATTTCTGCAAAAGTAACTGACCTATAATTAGATTAGTAATTATTTATTTTATGCATTAAAAATTACATGTCAAAGGATGTTACATTTTGAAATAATAACCTTACATCATTTTCAGTACAAAATTAACAATGGTTCTTGAACAGCAGTCCAACTTTAAGTTTACTTTCACTTTTTGTTCAGAACCTTTTATGCCCTTATGTACCAAGGCACCTGGAACCTACGTTACTTGTTGGAGACTCGAAATAAATCTTCAGAGGAATATCAAACCACTGTGGTGGATAGAGGTTTTTCATCGTCTTAAGCTGCATTCAGAGCTCTTTAAATTAATACGTTGTAGATATGTTTAATACATTGTTTTAACGTTCGGCGTAGCGTTTACAGCTCTTGGAAATTAGTGAGTTATGAATAGTTCGATATCTATGTGTCTTTAAACCAACTACGGTGGTTTCGTAAAATGTTTATTATCTATTATCTATTATCTATTATCGTTTTTTACCGACCGCCAACATATATAAGGGAAGTATTGTGATCATACCGATTTTGACGTTTCGAGATTTTGATGGATCTCCACGAATTGAGGTCCCTACATAACGTTTTGACTATTTTCAGCATGATGTCTGTCGGTCTGTCCGTCCGTCTGTCTGTCTGTCTGTCTGTCTGTCTGTCTGTCTGTCTGTCTGTCTGTCCGTCCATCTGTCTGTCTGTGTACACGTGCAGAGCAAATTCGGCTGAAAGGATTTTTATGAAACTTCATATTTAAGCTTACGACATCAATGGCACGAGTTGATCAACTTTTGGTAAAAATCGGTTGACTAAAAATGGGAGTTTACTCGTGTCAATTTTAAGATTTTTGCGAATATTTCATAACAGAAAAATATTTCAAAAAAATTGCGGACCCCCCCCCATGCTGAGAGAAGTGAGGACTATTTTTTTTGCTCTTCACTTAAAATTTAGAAAGGAGGACCTTTTTTTTGCTCTTCACTTGAAATTGAAATTTTGCCCTGTGTTTATAAAAATTATGCATAATTGGACCTCCCTCCCCCAAAAGCTGTGTGCGCTCCTGCAAAACAATGATTTAGAATAAAGAAACGATTATTTTGTTCTTCTTAAAACTGAAATATCTCACTATCATTTATGTTGTAGCAAAAATGTACCTTAGAAAAATCGTACGAATTACGGGTATTCCACCTAGTATATCATAAATGTATAAAGTGAATGTACAATATTTCAAGAAGATATCCTTAAGCAATTGTATTATTAAATCATATTTTGTAAAGGTTACACGTTTACCAATAAATTGAAATTGTTCAATAACTACGGGGGAGCATAAATATGAACTCAACTTTTTATACAGAATCAACAATAATACCATAAATTTAATGAAATAAAATTCGCAAGTTACTCTACCGTTGGGATAAGTGTTGGAATAAGTGTAGGCTGACCAGACTTTTTTAGAGTATTATACTCTTTTCTAAGTAATATCCTGTTTACTCTTACTTTTTATAAAAGAATTCTCAATATACACTTTTTTGCTCGTCACTTGTATTTCTGGAGTCAGGCCTTTTTTTGCTCATCACTTTACGAAGTATACTCTATTTATGTAAAAAAATTCTGGTCAGCCGAAATAAGTGTGTTTTTAGGGTTTTGTAGGTATGACCAAAAAACCCTTATACCGTCATTTTGTCGTCTGTCTGTCTGTCTGTCTGTCTGTCTGTCTGTCTGTCTGTCTGTCTGTCTGTCTGTCTGTCTGTCTGTCTGTCTCTCTGTCTGTCTGTCTGTCTGTCTGTCTATCTGTCTGTCTGTTCGGTAAAAATTGTAGCCAAACGGCTAAACCTAGAGAGTTGAAATTTGGCATGCTTATACAACTCTTTGACCCGCACATACGAAAAATACTAAAACATCTAAAAAACATATCCCCCTAAAAATATAAACAAATATGTTCTCATCGAAAAAAAAATATATTTTTTTATAATTCTGAGTAGAGTATCAAATGAAAGCCCTTGGTACGTGGATTAACGATCAAATTTTTATTTTTGCAAAATAAATTATTTTGAAGCGATTTTTGCTAAAATTGTGCAAAAAAATTTTTGTCCCACACCCTGTAGCCCAGATGGTTTAATCTAAAAATCTGAAAGACTTCTAAGTAATGTACATTGGTGTGAACCGAAATAGTACAACAGGAATTTTTGATCAGATTATGTTTTCGGAAAATAACGCATTTTTTGTGGTTTTTGGCTAATAATGTACACAAGTTATAGCTTTGTCACACGCTACACTGGAACGTGTATGCTGGTGTAGTGGTATTGCGCTGGCTTTTCACCCAAGTAACTCGATCCGAAAGGGATAGAACCCTGCGGGAAAAGACAATATTATTTTTTGTTTTTCTTTCAAATTTTTATATTGTTTATTTTTTCAAAATTCTAATTATATTTTGGCAAATGTTGCATATAATTTTTAAAAGCGTAAATTTAATAACCAGTGGAAATTGTTTAAATTATAATTTAATTCTTTTTCAATGTACACGAAATCAGAGGGGCGGAACTTATAACAACCAATGGAAGCCATAGGCGCAATTTTTAAAATTCTTAATGAACCTTGCTATATAAAAAAAAAAAATACTGCACATATTTAGAAACCTAAATAATGGTATTAGGCGTTCGAAGCAAAATTAACAAAAAAAATATTTTAACATAAAATTTGATTTGGCATCCCAAATAATCATCATTCACTTACTAAATACCTGCAAAATCCTGAAATGTGTGAAAATTCACACTTCACATCAATTTTTTAACTTTGTAATGTTATTGTTATTGCTAGACGATAAGATCCTAATATGGGCCCCTGCATTTAATATGGGGCCCCCAAAGAAAATCTACT